>ML685785.1:23184886-23197425 GCA_007922175.1 Pelusios castaneus
TTCAAAGCGTCTGACGAAGTGGGATTTTCTCCCACGAAAGCTCATGCGATTAATAAATCTGTTAGTCTTTAAAAGTGCCACAGGACTCTGTTGTCTTTCTACAATAGACTAACACGGCTATCCCTTTGGAATATTTCTTATGTAAGTCTTTTGAATGCTCTTCTTTTTTAAAAAAAAACAAACACACACACAAACAACTTCTAATCAAATCACAATTAACAGAATCACTTTCTTGCCAGATTAATGGGCCTGTTGAGGACTTTATTGTACTGTCTGAGAAGTTACTGCAGAACAAGGATTTCTTATGTACATTGAGAAATCTGGGCTTTTTAAATAACTCTGAAATACTGAGAAAGGACTGCAGTGATGCATTTTGTATTCTTTTTACCATAAAATTTGGACAGTTTTGCTTGTGGAAATTCTCTATTAATATGCCTAGTGAAGTGCCAGCTATCTGAAAAACCAACTCTCATTGCACGCATCTGCCATAACTGGGGTTCACTATCTTCCCAATACTTTAGTTTTTATTTTTCAAGTTATATAATTTTTTTTAGCCTGAAAATGTGTGCCAGAGAGAGAAGACATAAAGTGATAAAGAAAGAGAATGATTCCTTTGCATCTTTATTTTGTGATGTGGACTTGCATCTGCAGCAGCCAAGAATAGAAGGGGCTCTGGAGTGTTGGAGAGCTGTCCATTTAAAAATATACCTGCTGATTCTTACTGGATGTCTGTGCATCTATCATGGTTTGTTTCTGTGTACACTGATCATCTTCCTACTCTTAAAGGAACACATGAAAAATCATGTTACTATGATGCTATGAGGGGAAAAAAAAACACTTGGGAAGGTGTGACCAAATGCACTCCTGAATTCATACCTTACACACTAATGCATGGGTGGCCAAACGTTGGCTCTTGTGCCACGTATGGCTCTTTTACAGTTGAAATATGGCTTGTGAAGTCTCCTATGCTCGTCTTCCCCTATTCTGCGCCTACCAGATGGTGGTGGGGAAGCTCTGAGCTTTTGCCTTGCAGCAGAATAGTAGGTCTGTAAATTTGTCCACTCCTTCACTATTGTAATAACCTTGGTTAAAAATATGCTTTTGTAAACTAAGAATTCAGTGGTCAATAATAACAAAATAAAATGTATGTAGGGGCATTATATGGAAAGTTATGAAATCCCCCATATGATGGCACAATCCTGCATCTTGGCAGTAGGCTAGACTAAGCGACTCTTGTGGTCCAGTCTAACTTTATGGTTCTAGGATTCTATGCTGTTAGCACATGTTCAAACCTAAATAGCCCTGACTATGCAGAAGTTGTTTAAGAAGGTCTATCCTAAACAAGGAAATGTGGATTTACCTTAATTTACATATATGTAGTAAACAGGGTCCTTGGGACAGCAAGAATGTAGACAGGTTTCTCAAAGACAAGGGACAAGCTGACACCTCTGCCAGGTGTCAACGTTGATTGGCAATCACTAGTCGAGTGGCCATTCTTTAGCAGTGAAGCTGGGCAAAGCCAGATCAATGTAGATTTTAGCAATCCGCAACATGGAACTTCTCTCACCATGAGACTCTGTCCTCACAGATAGAATAAACTTCACCTAGATGTAATATCCAGGAAAATGATTTTCAGAAGGTGACTGGACTATAAAAGTGAGTGGCAAAAATGCTCCAGGTTGTCTGTTTTTCTCCATCTCTCCACTAAGACAACAAAGGAACCAGCCCTTTGATCTTGAGAGTGGTTCTGCCCTGAGAATTTGGTAAGAAATGTTGCTGGGAACATTGTGGTAATGATTTTATACTGAACACCCAGGACTACTTGTTTGATTTGCTGAACTAGACTAACACAGCTACCCTTCTGGAATTTAAATAGGAGAGATTAAGAATGACCAACATAAGAATTGCATGCAAATAATACATTTTTCTGTGCTATGTGTATGTGACCTGATCAGTGCCCAAGGTGTACAATTTATGTACAGTATCACACAATACTATCTTACAGTAATGTCTACACTTAAAACACATGCAACATACTGATAATCTGCTTGCAGTATAGTCTGGTGGTTAGAGCAGACATTGCAAGATAGGAATTTTACTTCTATTCCCAATTCTTCCACTGAAGCACAGTAAAAGTCTGGGCAGATCATTTTTGACTGTAGATTGATTACTCACCTCAGAAATGGCAACAATTTCCAACATATAAACACAAATGTTGTTTCTTGGGGGCAGGTGGTCTTATCTTTTATATAGCACAGCTAGCTGCTCTTACATTGAGGAATACTTGCCAATTTTCTTTATTTAAATTGCATTGCACTTTTGTTTTTGCTCCAGAACTTTTATATCACGTTTACCAACACTGAACAACTAAACTTCATTATAGAATACAGGAAGTGTGTGAGGATATGAAAGGAGAAAAGTAAATATTATAACCTACTATACAACTGGATTATCAGAGAGAGATCAGATAACTTGCCTGAGGTCATAGAGAATGTTGATGGCAGAACTAAATCCTAAACTTTCTATCTGAACACTAGTCATGCACAGGCATGATGCTACTTTGTCATCTTTTTCTACAAAAGTGGTATTCTCCTTCATCCTTTTCTGAATGGTTGGTTGTACCTATGTAGCAGTAGTTTTTCCTCATGTACCATTAGTTTTGGAAATCTATATACTATTATCTATATTGGCTTTTATCACCTACAGTATAGAAGTCTTGTTCTTCTATCTATCTATCTATCTATCTATCTATCTATCTATCTATCTATCTATCTCTATCTATCTATCTATCTATCTATCTATCTATCTATCTATCAAATTTAATTTAATTTTAAAAAAATCCTCTATTTTTCCAGTTTCAAATGTTGCCCCCTCTTCCCCCCCCCCCCTGCAATTTTCTGAAATACTAGAAAAATTTTTGGAACCTAATATTTGGTACTGGAAAAATAGTGATTTTTAATTAGAATGTATAATATATATGAGGTCTGAATGATTTGAAGTACAAGTGAGGCTAATTTAGAACCTGACTCTGCACAAACTAACATTTATTGGTAGTCTCTTGTAACATGATAGGATAATAAAGATCACATTTGACAAAGATTTGTGCCAAGAAATAATCACGATTTTCCTCTTGAATGTTTTTTATAACATATTGAGAGTTAGGGGTAGGGAATCCAAGCTGTAAAGTGTTCATTTAGCACTTTTTTTCTTTTCAGTTGCTGCATGAATACTATAGGTGTAGTTTCATGAAAACTAGAAACTGAACACTTTTGTCTGCCATAAATATTTTCAGTATGAAAACAATTATTGGGTCCATGCTACTTTACTGGCATTTACAATGTTAATATTTTTATGGCTAAATATTAAATATGGTTAATATTTTTATGGCCCAGAGAGTAACCTGATGAGCCATTAAGGACATAAGGAATACAACCATTGTGTCCTTAATGGCTCATCTGCTTACTCCCTGAGCCCAACGCACCTGGCAGATCCCTTAACATTAAGGACACAATGGTTGTAGACAGCCTCCTGTCTGGGGTGTTTCCACAAAATCACACAAGTTAAAGTATAGATATAACACCAAATTCCTAACTTCTAATCCAAAGACAATTCCTAGACATAAACTATATAATCATTCCCAGCAAATGACTACCTTTCTATTGATGCCAAACGTGACATAGTTCCTATGGATTATAGCATTTATGATATATGAATAGAGAATAATATCATAAATGCTTCCCTAAATCCAGACAGCGTCACACAGGGCTCGGTCCTGCCCTTTGGGGGGCATGCCAGGCTCCCCCTGTGCCCCCCCCAGCAGGGAGGGCATTGGTGTAATCCTGGGGTAGCCCTAAATCGACTTAGGGCTAACCCACGTCTACACTGTCTTAATTTGACTTTAAAAAGTCGAATTAAGCCTTAAATCTACTTAAATCTAGGTTTAATAAAGTCAACTTAATTTTCATTAAGTCGACTTTAGCAAGCTGCTTAAGTCGACTTAAGGAAACTGTAGTGTAGACGCAGGGTAAATTAAGTCGACTTAAGCAAGCTTAAGTCAACTTAATTTACAAGTGTAGACGCAGCCTGTGAGCTGAGTGTTTTACTGTATGTGGATTTTGTATTTCAACCTTGTGTCATAAACCCCATTTGTCTGCAATATTGTTGTAGCCATGATGGTCCCAGAATATGGGGAGAAAGAAAGTGGATAAGGGTATATCTTATTATATTAGACTAACTTCTGTAGCAAAAGAGACCAGCTATGGATCTGATTGTTTAGCATAATTACTTAACACGTACTCAAGGCAAAATGGCCAATTAACATACCTTCAGTCATAGGCAAAAATTGGTGGAGGGGATATTAGTGGGTTACAGGTTATTTTAAGAGCCCATATATCCAGTTTTTATTAATTTCAATTTCAAAAGTCTTGCAAAGTTGTGAAGTTGCAAAGTTGGCTCATCTTTTGACACTGTTGTGCAAGTTTCCTCTGAAGATGAGGACTGAGAAGTCAGATGTGGAATGAACATTTTGTTAAGTGTTTGTTTGTCTGCGGTTGATATACTGTTTTTGTCTTTTATTATATTTCTCTGTGATTCTCCAGTTATGCCTGCTACTACTTTTAGCATCACCAATGGGCCGATAATTTTAGCAAAACACCTTCAGAATAAAGAGCAAAGTGTCCATGCCATATTTGTTCCCTTTATGTAAACCTGGATGTTTTCAGAGAAAGAATTTTGTAGTTGCATGTGTAAATATTTGTAAACAGACTTCTTAATGCTCTTGCGAACATTCATGCTGGTTATGCTTGCACTTTCATCCAAGTAGGGAACAAAAATGATACTATGAGATTTATCTAAACAAGTATAACTCTCAGACTCAGTGAATGTTTAATACAGAATTGCTTGCCACCATTTTTAGAGTTAAAAAAAAAATCCTCATAGAATAATTTTACATGATGATTACATTTGATGAAGCAACAGCCTGCTCAGAGCATCCACCAGCAGTAAGAGGCTATATTCACCACGTATACTATATCTGAAACATTTATTCAGCTGTTGTTTCTAGCCATCAGTTACAGAATGGAAAGTTTCTGAGTAAGGGAACAGATCCTAAAGTAGTGCCAATCATTGAATTCAATGAAGTAGGTTACTGGGCTGCATCTTCTTTATGTGGTATGATTTAAATAGATGATATTTTTCTTATCCCACTCTGTGTGGAAAGAAACTGAAGCTAACATGCAGTAACTACCAACTATATAATCATTGTAGACCTACAGTGTAGTCTGTGATAAAATGTTTTGTATCCATGAAACTCATGAGGACCAGAATATATGGACCTCCAAAATTACTCTTCACATACATTAAGTGTTGGCAAAAGTTCTTGAGAGAAAACCAGTACTGTAGCCTGATTCTGAAGCATCATTTTGTGAAATTTAAATTATTTTTGAAGTACCATTTCATATGTGGATTTGGGTCCAGGCTATAGTTATTAAAGGTTTGACCCTGCCCATTGAAATCCATGCAAAAACTCCCATTGACTGCAAAGTGCAAGATCAGAGAACACATCTAACTCCCACAGAAGTCAATGAAGTCTTTTACCTGACTTAGGTTGAATGAGACCCTAAAAGAATTTCTGTTTAATAAGACATATTTTAATGTTCTCAAAATAAGAATCTAAAAAGTCTTAATGATCCAAACCTGGCAAGTTTCATGCTGTTGCCAATGTAGAGTCATACTGTGGTGAGAATGAGGCTCCTGCAGGTCTTTCTAAATCAGGTGCCCTTCCTAAGGCCTAGTCTACACTGAAGGACTAAGTTGATGGGAGATATGCAATCTGCATGCTGCAGAATGCCTATCTCCTGTTAACTTAGTTACTCTCACTTACCTTGCTGTCCTCATTTCGCTGTGTCGACTGGCAATGCTCTCTTGTCAACACAACGTTGCTCCACTTGGAGGGGTGGAGTTATTGCGTTGATGCGAGAGCACTTCTGGGAAAGATTGAGCAGGTCTATACTGGTCACTCAATCCCGCTGTGCTGATCTGTGAGGATCAAAGCAGCATTTTGAGTGAAGGCATGGCCTAGGAGGGACACAGTGCTGACACTTTAGCTGCCCCGAACTCCCCCCCTTCGCCACCCCCACACACATGTGAGGAATGTAGAACTGAATAGGAGGAGTTTTGGCACAATGCTCACTTGTTTCACTTACTCACTTGAACAAGAACCACTTGCATTAGTGAGCATTGCAGGATTATAATTTATGGCTAGACTTGATGATTCCTATGCAGTGGTGTATATGGCACCTGAACATTGCTACTCAGTCCAGATTAGAAGAAGGAAGAGAAAGGAAGTGCAAAACACTTTTTTTGTCTTCATGGTATGAAAAAAATATATTTTAATTAGAACAACTCTGACGACTTATGTTCAGGTGATTAAGGTTCTGAACATCCGTCCTGAATTTAAGGGGTTACTTGCACTTAGGATAACTGGCCAGAGACACATACAGTTTTATTTGAGCTGTTTTCAATTGATTAATAAGTATTTTAACCACTGAATGTTTCTGCTGCTTCATCATTCTAAACTCTGCATTAGGGAATTTCATTACTATTTTCAACAAGGTACTTTGGGAAGAGAAGCCCCTTATTGTGTGGCAACTCTAAGAATAATCAATAACAAGATAGTGTTAAATAAAGTCAGTCAGAGAAATTAAATATCTTTTTACAAGGAAAATCCTATCCCTGGTTAAGTGACCATTTGTTTCCTCCCTTAATAGAAGCACTATTGTTTACAGGGGGGTGGAAATCTATGTATATGATTGCATAATATTTTTTGAGCTGGAAACTTTCAAACATTACCTTAATGTAGCCAGGTGAGATTGGGCATGGAGGATGAATAGACAGTTCTATATAAACTTTACAATTTCTCTTATAAATGGTGCTGGGAATGTGTTGTAAGAAATCAGGTATCCAAATATCCTGCCATAAAATTGCATTCAGTATAATTTTCCATTTTGTGTAAATTACAAAACAAATCTCTTCTTTTCTCATCTGGCAGACAATGACATTAGTATGTGCAGTACCAGGTAATGTGGTTAAAAACCACTTAAATATTCCACTCTGTTTATCAGAGAAACTTATTCAACAAAACCCCAATCCAGCAAAACTTCATGGAATTCAGTCCTTTCTGGAGCAAGTACCCTTTTCAGTGGGGGCACAAATGAGCCATTTACCAATACCTAAGGCTCTGTCTACACTTGTAAAGCTAAGCCAACTCTGTTAAGTTAACTTAAATCATCTAAACTTAACACTCCAGCTGACTGCCTACGTCCAGACTAGCAGGTGCTAGGTCGACAGAGGAGCCACAGCCAGGGAAGATTGGGCTGGGGAGAGCTGCGGCTGGGGGATCGGGCTGGGGAGAAGGGAGAGCCCCAGCCAGGGAGATGGGTTGCCGGCTCACCTGAGCCCCAACCGTGGGAAAACCCTCGCGGTTCCGGGGCTCCAGCCACATGGGGTTTCCAGCTCTCCATACAGCAGAGAATCCCAACCGTGGGGAACACCTGTGGTCCCGGGGCTCCTGCCTCACGGGGTTGCCAGCTCCCCGCGTGGCAGAGGAGCCCATTCTGCCGGGCAGGGAGCTGGCAAGGTCAACTTAATGCTATTCCCTGTCCACACTGGCTTTAAGTTGACTTAAGAAATCATCTTAAGGCTTAAGTCGACCTTCAGAGCTGGTGTTAAGTTGACTTAAGCTGTTAAGTCAACTTAAGGAAGTGCTTAAGTTGACTTAATAAAAACCTGGTGTGGACGTGGCTTTGTGTAGGTTGACTTAGGCGTCCTTAAGTCGACCCAAGTTGCCAATGTAGATGCACCCATAGAGATGGAGACAATGTAAGTACTTGCATAGATGTTTCAAGTCTGTGCATGTGTAATATATTTGATAATATATTTCCAAGAAAAATAAATGTAGCTACAAAATAGTTGGCACTCTTATAAAAACTAGCACAGATCCTAAGAGTTTCTGAGCTTTCGTTCTTCAAATAAGAGGCAAATGCTTTGCAGCATTTAAGATGAGGCTCTGAGATGGGTATTTTAGCTGTCTGCTACTGCTAGCTTTGCAAAATATCTGAACCAATATTTTAGACATGGTCTAAGCCTGGGAGTTTTCAAAGGGTCAAAGGGAGTTTGATTTTCAATGGCAGTTGAGTGCCTAATTCCTTTAGGTTACTGCAAAAAATGGCAGCAGAAATGTTCCTATTCATCACTTATTCATTAATATATTAAGTGAAATGCTGCTTCCATTTACATATTGTGTTTGCTTGTGATTCCAATTGAACACCTCATTAATAACACGCTTGTCTCAATAAATATGCTGGTAATCATAGATGCTAACTGGTTGATTATTTAGCCACTGCAAATTGCTTTGAGACGATACTTAACTGTTTTGTTCACTATATTTTCACTATTCAATTTGTTTTGTTCAAGAAGGTTGGATTGGCCCCTTTCCACCATAGAGGAGGGCAGCTTTGGCTTTAGTAGGTAGATGGATGTGCTTTTCTAGTAGTTGTGACAGTGTCTTCATGTCTTCCTGGATGACTGAATATTTCAAGTTGGAAAACACTTCTTAAGGCTTCCACTGAACACAAGTGAACATATAGCACTGATTTACAAATACTGTCCTGTCTGTACATAGTATAGAATAGACCTGGCAAATAGTTTTAGTAAGTGAAATTACTTCGAGTTCTTTTTAAAAAATTACCTTTTTTATTTCAAAGCTTTGAACAGTGACAAAACATCAATTAAATGTTTTGCTCATGGATAATTTTGATCACCTTTGTATATTGAAATAAGGAAGAAAGTCAGTAAAAATTATGATGGTTTAATCAAATTTTCAAAGAAAAATATTCAAAGTTTAGAAAATTTTAACCAATTCTGTTATACAACCTTTATGGAAAACATAATATCATACTTAAATTACATACATTTTAAGGATATGTGGCAGTGTTTTACCATCTCCAAAATTCATAATATATTTTCATTTTATTTACCACTTTAAAATTCTTATGAACTAAGGCTCCAAGACCAGAAAAACTCTAAAGTAGTAGAAGGTTAACTTCAATTATGTGAGTATTTTCATTGATGTCAAAGGAGTTGATGTCAAAGGAGTTGCTTGCATGTTTTAATTTCAAGCATGTTCCTAAATACTTTCATAACTTCTTAATTAATTTGTATGATATGTTTAAAACTTCATACAGAATCATTATCTAGAGATTCTTTAAATTAATCTTGAAGGGAGAAAAATGCATTTACACATACCTGTCATACAGTGCAAGTCATTCAAGATTAGACTGTGCCACTGAGTCATGACCCTGAATTTGGGGGATTATTCTGCCAAACCATACCAGGTCCAGGGGCAATCTGCTCTGGTGTTTGAGGAGGCCCACAAACTGTTACACCCCTTTGCAGGATGTGACATACTACCCTAGCCCACCTCATGGTTGAATAGCTCTACTGGCTAGAGTGGGGGGGAAGGAGTGATGACTCCACCTATGGTTTGCCTCTTGCTGTCTCTTCTGTGGTGTCATGCACACTATCAGGAAGATCTCAGCAACATCCTTATGCTCCTCTCGAAATAACAGGAGTAATTCCGGGCAGCCCTTACAAATTGAGGAAAGGGAAGCAGCTACTTACTCTTGCTTCCACATAAACTTGGTAACCAGTAAAGACCAAAACAGAATCTAGCTCACTGTAATTATTGTTGCTCAGGAGAGCATGACAGTAATTGTTAAACTACAGTTCACTGCCTCCAACATGTAATAAAAGAATCTGTTGCATCAATATCCAATTTTTTTAATTGGAAGGTTAAGACAGCCAATTATCCAGACTAAGACTCTTACTTTTTTTTTAGTGTGACAAGTGGCAAAGGTTTTTGCATCACCTTAAATAAATAAATAAATAAATAAATAAATAAATAAATAAAAGTAACTACATTTTGGGCAGAAACCAAGGCAGAAATGAAAGTTAAGAGCAGCAGATTCTGACTGAGGCAAAAATTTTAGAAATATCTGTAAATATATATTTAATAGTGCTCTCCCCCTGACATACTGTAACACCCACTGCTAATCATATGAAGATTCAAATAATAACAACAAAATTATTTTTATTTTGCATTGCAGCGGTGCCTGGGAATCCCAGCCACAGACCAGGACCGTCCCTAGGTGGGAGCAGGGCCCAGGGCCAATCAGCCGAGGTGGGGCTGTGCTCCCATGCTGGTGGGGACTGCGGCGGGCCGGCCCGCTCTGCCCCCTATGAACTCCCGGTTGCGCCCCAGGGGGCCAGCCCCGGAAGCCAAGGCCAGGAGCTGCAGCCGCAGGGAGCGGGGAGCTGTGGCCGCAGGGGTGGGGAGCTGGAGCTGCAGCTGCGGGCCAGGAAGCCAAGGCCACCCCTGGCCTCGGCTTCCGCTGCCCCAGCTGTAGCTGGGACCCCAGGCTGGTGCCTGAACTGGGGAATTGAGGCCCCCCGCCAGCAGCCAACCCTGGTTGAGGCCGCAGCCAGGGACCCTTCCTGGCCGCATGTGGCCCTGGCCAGGTGTGTTGGGCAGGCTGCCTCTCCCCTGGGCATGCGTGCTCTGCCCTGGGGGCGGGGAGGAGGGCCGGCTCAGGGGCGAGAGGAAGCGCTCCTGGCCTGGCCCGCTACTTTCAGCTCACAAGGCAGTGGGGAACAGGGGGAAGCATGGCTGTTGGGGGCCCAAAACCACAGGGCCCGGGGCGATCACCCTGTTTGCCCCCCCTAAGCAGTGCTGTCCTGTGGGGGGAGTGGGTCCCAGGGCCAACTGGCCTAGGCAGGGACCCACCACCCCCATGCCGGAGGGGAGTCGGGCCGCTTCACCCCCCCCCCCAAGGAGCCATCCCGGGCAGGGAGGCTGAGGCCACCGGCTCCGGCCCTGGCCCCAGCAAGGGGAGCCGCTGGTGGCGGGAGCTGGCCGCAGCCGGTGCCCCAGCTGGGGATTCGAGGCCATTGCCGGGAGCCGGTTCCAGCCAAGGGCAGCCCGCCGGCGAGGGCTGGTTCTGGCCACATAGGGCAGACTGGCCCAGAGGTGGGTCCCAGCCACCTGCCCCACCCCTGTGCCTGCCTGCTCTGCCCTGGGGGCGGGGAGGGCTAGCCCAGGGTCCGGGCTTAGTGCTCCCTGCCTGCCTCGCTGCCTTCGGCAGGGAGCCGAAGGCAGTGGGGAGCAGGGAAGAGTGTGGCCGTGGGGGGGGCATGGTGCAGGTCCCGCATTGCCCCGCTGGGAGCGGGGCAGCGTGGGGCCTGCGTAAACACGGGGCCTGGGCGATTGCCAGTTCGCCCCCTCCAGGGACGGCCCTGCCCAGGGCCCCATTGTACTAGGCAGAATATATGAACACACAAGAAAATGATGGTCCCTGCCCTAAAGAAGCTATGGTCCAACTATTAGTCAGATGAGCTGCAGTCAGACAAGAGCACAGGGAAACAATGAGGCAGTGCTGGGCAACATGATTGGCAATGGTTTCAGTACACCAACTATCTGTATGTGTCCCATGAAATCTTGAAGCACAAAAAAAACCCTAGTTACTAAAAGGTTTCACATCCATATGAAGTCCTAACAGATCAATAAACTTTTGGACAGAAAATATTTCAATAATCACACTGACTGAATTAATTTAGTGAGACGGTACAGTTATATAGACAGTTAGTAGACTTGATTGACCATAGAGTTTGGAAATGATTAATTTTTTGCTTGATATTTTTGAGATTGGTAGAGAGGAGACATCTCCTTGGGTACAAAAGGACTTAAGTAACAGAATTTTAAAAAATAAATAAATAAACTGAAGCATAATGAGAAACCTCCTCTGGATCACGCAACCATGGAGCAAATATTCTGACAGTCAAAATCTACAACCCCTTTAAAAATTGTAGTCTGAAACAGATGACTCGATAAGCAAGAAAGTTCACATTTTTTTTCAAGATCAATCATTTTCCATGAGAAGCAAAAACAAGAGAAATGCCAGCTTTTAAGGAAAAAGTTGGGGTAAGCGTTTTGAAAGGTCATTATTTGACTAGTTTCTGGCCTCTACATGGAATTATTTTTTGGTGTCTGTCCAGTTCCTGGCCGACTGGTGTCTACATAAGTCATAGTCTGGCTGGAATTGCTTGATATACCTTTTGACACTGTTTCCTTTTTAGGCAGCACAGAGGCCAGAAATTAAATGGGAGATGTGCAATTTTGCCAGGCTTTCAGACTCTCTCTCTAAATTAAAGTTGAGGCAAATTGGTGGAAATTTGGTACAGAGAAATTTGGACTGCTATTAGCTGTGCTAAGCTTCTTTTGTATAAATATAGAAAATGGTATTTTCCAGGACAGTTTCTTGCAAGAATTAAGGCCAAAATTTTCAAAAAAGGGTGAGTCGGGCTAGGTTCTTAGATTGAGATTTTCAAAGTACCTAGGGGATTTAGGCACATTCTTCACTAATTGTAATGGATCTACATTCCTAAGAGTAGCCAGGACTTTCAAAAGCACCTTAAGACTTGGGGGG
>ML685785.1:23197525-23225781 GCA_007922175.1 Pelusios castaneus
AATAACATTGGTTCTTTCTTTCTTTTCCTAAATGAATATTTAAGTTTGGAGCCTGATTAAATTTTGGGTCAAGACTTTTTTCCCCCCCATAAAAATATGCAGATTGGGGTAACTGAGAGATTTATGGAACTTGTGATTAAACTCACTGTTGGAACAATAAAAACTAAAATTCTAAAAAATCAAAATGTTTTATTTCCACATATTTGAAAGCACATGATTTGATTTGAAAATACTTGTTTTTAATTCAGTTTTATAACTTTTTTGGGGGGGGATTGGAGGGGAGATACAAAATGCTTCATTTTGGGTTGATTGAGGCATTTCATTAGACCTGAAACAGTTTTCTTTGGTTCATCCAGCTAACTGAAAAATCAATGATTAGCATATCTTTATTTAGTATCCTATCTTTATTTAGTATCCTAACTTTAAATACTCATTTTTATTTTAGCCTAAATGACCCCGTTCATTAAAGAGTGGGATTATAAAAATGTTAGTATACAAAATTTTCTACCTCCAAGAAATTGTTAGACATTAAGGATAGAATTTTCAAAAGAACTTCAGAAAGCTAGGTGCCCATGTCTACTGAATTTCAATGGGTTTTGAACACCTAAAACTCCTTAATCTCCTTTGAAAATCCTACTCTTTATATTAAAAAAAACTCTTTATGAAGCTTTACATCTGTGTATCTCCACTGAAATCTATGGAGTTATGCTGACTGTAGTAGACTGGAGAATCTGTTGTAAAATATTAATGTGCTTTTTAAAAGCCATTTTCTGAAGGTAATTATGAACTTGTTCTATAAGATATGAAACGCTGTTATACATTTCTCATTACCATTAGAGTCTTTTCACATGTATATGAAGCCAGAATGCATTTAAATGCATTTCTAGCCAACTACAGACAAGAAAGGTGGTCATCTTTTTGTGCCATGTCCCCCACCCCCTGTCTTTTGGCAGGCCCATTACAAAGATTTTCCAGGTTTAGTCTGTACAGCAAGAATGTTGATGTGTGAACTATCCAAAATAATGTATTATTTGACTACCTTATATTTACAATGCTTTCTCAAAAATGTGCCAATCACCATTTGAAAAGTGAATAGGCAAACATTTATATTTAATACAATGTAGTGTGGCTTGCTCAAATTATGAAACACTAAAGCTATCATAGAAAACTATGAAACTGTTAGAAAAAAACAATGACATTCCATGGAACTTTCAGTAGACAAGGCATTTGAGTTGTTGAGACTGAGAAGACTATTAATAAAATAATCTCAGCTGGCTTAGAGATCTAATTTTAAATGCTTTAGATGTACGTATCAGCTAATTCCAACCTGTCTCTTATAGCTTTAGTCTTAATATATTGTCAATTGGAAGAATATGATAATCACTATAATTTTTTTAAAAAAATTGTAAAACATGATTTATCCATTGTCTGTATTGCCTTAAAATAAAGTTGCACATTCAAAATGCCTAGACTGGTTAAAAAAATCCTGCATCAGACTTGGAACAATATGAATTGATTCTGTTGTTCTTGATTGAAGAGTTTTTGGCCATGAGTAAAGCAATTATTTAAATGTTTGAAATGGCAAATATTACTTCATTAATACCAAACATCCATGGTGTGACGGGGTGGGCTCACTCCACACTAGTGAAGCTCAATATACCTTATGGGCAGAGGAAGTCCCACCCCTTAAACCTTGCAGGGCATGCTCAGACTGCTGCCCCAGTTATAAAAGGGAGCAGCCCAGCTCAGTCTGGGCTGCGCAGCATGGAGGAAGGATGTGCTCCGGAGGCTCTTTCCCTGGAGCTGCGTCAGCCTCTGCCATAGAAAGGGAGCAACTCCAGTGAGGAGCAGATATTCATCGGTGACCTGCAAGAGACAGAGGCCTAGGCGTTCACCCCAGCTAGATGGTCCCAGGGGTCTCTGGAGTGCCAGATCGTGACCAAACCTGAAGGAGGGAGCAGACAAACTGGAGCACCAGGAGAACATTGCAATGGACAGGTAGGAAGTAGCCCAGCAGGCCCGAGGGGAGTGACCAGGGATGGTGCATGATCTAGGTCAGCATGTTGCAGTCTGGATGCCTGCTGACTCGGTGCCATAACCCTGGCACCAAAAGGGCCCTTGGCTGGGGCTCAGTGGAGCAGGAGGGCCTGAGCTCCCCTACCTGGATGCCATCCCCCCTGTGGAAAATGCCCACAGGGTATTGACTTTGTGGCCACTAGGTCATGCTGCCCTGACTCCAGAGCTGAATAGTGACTGTTATTGAGTTCATGGCCGCTAGGCTGTGCAGCCCTTAGCCCAGGGCTGAATAATGATTCTGCTAGTGACTTTGTGGCAATTAGGCTGTGCTGTCCTGACCCTACGGCTGGACAGTGATCCTGTTATTGACTTTGTGGCCATTAGGCCTGTGCTGCTCTGATCCCAGGGCTACTTATGGACCCTAGTTATTGGGCTGTGCAAAGCCTGGAGACTACTTAAAGCTATGGGAACGCACATTTCACCCATGCCCCCTAGATTTTCCTTATCTGGGGCAGTAGGGTGAGCTTACTCCGTGACACATGGATATAACATTATTTGCCAGTTATGCAGTTGCTGGAGTCTCAGATCAGATTTTGTCAGTATAAATAAGAATTCCATTAAACTGATCAGTTGTGCAATGATTGATAATTAAATAAGAAATCAGCCAGGTCTGGATTCTCCAACACCTCCAAAGTTTGGGCTGTTTAGGTCTGGAATTTTGGTTAGTTAGTTATAAAGTTTTTGAGAAAGCATTTAAAATGGATCCTAATATATATTAAGATTTGCGGATATTACCCTTTTGAGTAATTGCTACTGTTGCATATTTAAGATGATCCAGTGTCCTCTTTTGGGAGACTGGTGACCCGATCCTGTGGTGTGGCCACTTCTTCATGCACACTGGTGGCTGTAGATTTTGGGCATAGAATTGGCGTAACTAACCTCAGGATGATCACCCATAGAATCGGCGTAACTAACCTCAGGATGATCACCCATAGAATTGGCGTAACTAACCTCAGGATGATCGCCCACAGTAGACTCTCTAATACTGCAGAGTCCTAGAGCAATAACCACTTCTCACCTTCCATTCAGTTGCTCTAGGATGCAGGGCCAGGACACCTCGTTTGTCCAGCAGATCCCTGACTGTTGTTGGGACAGTTGACGGGCATGTAAATTGGAGTAGCACCCAGGCTGTTCTAAATTATGCTATGATAGCAGAAAACAGATGAGTCCGCCTCAAGATCAGAAAAGCATAAAAGCTACCTTAGCACATAGCCCTCCTATACTCCTGTGCTACACTGTGTGCTCCTCAGCCAAAGTATTATTTGAACATATTTACAAAAGTGGATGAAATAGAAACTGTTTTTATTTGGATTCTCTAAAAAGCCTTTGACAAAGTCCCTCACAAAAGTCTATACAGGAAAATAAACTTCAGGCTGGGGATGAAGTACTTTCAAGGATCAGAAATTAGCTGAGAGAGAAAAGAAAGTAAGGATAATTGGCCAGTTACAGTATGGCAAAAGCTTAAAAGTTGGATCAGCCAAGGTTCTGTCCTAGGACCAACAGTGTTTAATAATATACAGATCAATTATCTGGAAAAGAAGGTTAACAGTGAGGTGGCAAAAATGGTAGGTTATAAAAAACTATTTGATTAATCAAGAGTAGAAAAGACTGAAGACTTAAATCAGATGAATTGCCACATGATGGCACATACAATTTAATGTTGACAAATGCAAATAGCATCTAATCCATTGGCTCCTATTTACCTTCCTCCCCAACCCAAAACAAGACCAAAGGGCAACTGAAAAACAAAGTAATTTAAAACTGACAGTATTTTTTCTTTTAATACAACACATTATTATCAATTTATATGAGTGAGAGCATCCACACTTCAGAATAGTTAAAGAAACTTCAGCCTTCAGAAAAAAAAGCCAACCTCTAACTCATTGGTATTAGAAAGGAACTTTCTGTTGCTAGTTTATGCTGTGATTATCCACTATGGGGAGTCTTGCATGTTTCTCCAAAGCAATGAATACTGACCTGCTGTCAGAGACCAGACATTGCAGTGCATAGGCCCAGTGGAATGAGCTGGACTGGAAATTGTTTGGCTATTCTGAAAAGAGGACAGGAGATGTTTGATATGGTTTTAATCAAGCTGCAACTTTGTTGTTAGATGTCTGGGACTACCCAGCAAATAAAAGCATACAATGCAGGTACCCCATGTTCATTTAATAATTATCCTGGGGGCTTCCATTAGCTCACCCTCTTTTTCCATCCAATTCCCCATACCAATCCATAGCTAGGACCTTACCATCCCCCCCCCCCCCCCCCCCCGAGGGTTAAGGTGTGCTATAAGAAAGGGGAAGTTGGCTCCTTATCATACATTTGTGGGGGCCCCCCATTCCATTCCTTTAATAAACACTACAGTTTTAAATCCTTTTCCAAACCATTTATCCGGTTACTGTATATCTTTCCAGTGGAGTACCTGCACTGGATATCCACACCACACAGTCTCAGTCTGTGGCTTCAATATGAAAAGACTCACCAGGACAGATCAAGCCCTCAAAATTAAGTGAATCACACCCCTGAGTGCCTACATTTAATCATCTGTGGAAGTCTGTAGGATGAGGATATAGATTGTTTGCATACTGGAAGCTGTAGCCTTTGGTTTGTTAGAATTCTGAGATGTAGTTCACTCTAACTTTTATCCTCTTTGTACAATTTTTTTTTTATGGTACTGAAAATGTTTTGTCTATGAAGGTTTTATGTTTTCTTTAATCAAAACGATTTTCCTTCCAGAGACCTTTAGAAATACTTATCTGGGCTTAGGGCTCTGGGAGTATTTTAAATTTAAGCAAGTCCGATAACTGAGCTATAGGGTTTTATTTTTCTTTTAAAATTTCATTTATTTTCTGTATAATTCCTTTCTCCAGTCTCATGACAGTTTCCCTCAGGAAAAAATATAGAATTTATCAGATAAATTTGGCTAATTGTTGTAGTTGGCAAAGCCACAATCTCTTTGTGCATATACTGACAGCAGAAAGAGCTACCTTCCCTGGATAAATCTCATTGGGAATTAGTCACTCAGCATTTATATTCTTGTCTGTAGTGTGATTAGCTCTGACTTGAAATCCCTTTGTTCTTTCTGTTTATATGCTATTTCAATCTACAACAGTTAAACTTTACAAATGTAGTCAGGGTGTCATTAAATACACGAACACATTTATCAGTTACCAAGTGCTGTTTACAGAGATTTTTGTGTGACTGCCTCCTGTATGGATAAGCCTCTTCAAAGAAAGTTAGGCAGCAGTATTTATACATTAACACCTGTTGCTTTGTCTGCAGCAAGAGATGTAGCTGGGACTCAACTGAAAGATATGCATGTCCAAAAGGAAACATAAATAAGGAACACACAACAGAACAATTAATTAACACAAATAGTTACTTTTCCAAATACTGCCTGCTTCCTGAGATTTCCAGTAGAACTATTGAATTATGCACTTTACATCTTGACAAATCTACAAGACCAGACAACACAAAACTAGACAATGCTACATAGACAACATGTTAAAGTGCATTATAGTAGTAAACTGGATGATATGTATGAATTGGGGAAGGAGGGCATGGAATGGGGGAAGGAAAAAAGAGATGGGGTTTGGTGGAATAGGGCTTCTTTGGGCCATGTAAATATTTGAATACAAATATTATTCTAGAAATGGGATCCAAATTTCTTCAAATGCATAGAGCTGCTTTCTAAGGTGATAAGCTATTTTTCTTTGGTTGCTAATTCAGGCAGGTCCAAATATCTCTATTCTATTCTGGGCATAAGCTTACTTTTCCATTTTTGTAAGATCATGCACTTGATCATTGCAGAGCTCAAAAACCAAAGTCTTTGTGACACAGTTTGGCAGGTAAATAACCTCAGAGATAATTTTCACTTGAGGTTTGGCTGTGATTTCTTAATCTAAAAGCTAGGGTGCTTCCCAGCACGAATAAGGAGTTCACAGTTACACCAAAATAAATAGGAACTATTTGTGTAAATCAAGTCAATGAGGGGCTAATAATCAGGCT
The DNA here is from genome assembly GCA_007922175.1 of Pelusios castaneus. Lineage (NCBI taxonomy): Eukaryota > Metazoa > Chordata > Testudines > Pelomedusidae > Pelusios > Pelusios castaneus. Next base: position 23,203,610 of record ML685785.1, read on the forward strand.
GTAAAATACCTGTTTTGTTTTGTTTTTTAACAAAGTTGCTCATTTCACTTGCCTGCACAGAGAAATCATAAATTGAACACACAGTATCCCATTTATTTTCATGGACTCAAGTGCCCCTCTAAGGTAAAATTTGCTGTAATGATTCATGTTCTCCTTAGTGCTATTTTAAGTTAATGCAATTAGGATCACCAGGATGGGAGTGTACTCAAGTGGTTTGAATAGAGAACTAGGAGTCAGCAATCCTGGATTCTATTTTCTGCTCTACAAAAGTCAGTGCACTCCTAAGCAAATTCAATTAGTCTCTCCATGTCTCAATTTGAATCACTTTATAAGTGGGTTTAATAATGCTTACTTGCCTCACATTGATTCTGTGAAGTTTAGTATTTGGAAAACATCTTGAAATCCTTGGCTGAAAGGTTATTCCTTGGACTGGGGAGGAAGACCATAGTATAGGATATAGTGATAGCATACTTTAGAAACTTGTTTTTAAAATATGTTGAATTGAGGTGCTTTTAAAAGAGGGGGAAATGGTCCTCATAGTTTCAAACTAGGCCACTGGGGGAGCTAGTCATTATGACAGACTCTGAGCAACGCTCTGGGAGGTATGCAACTGGTAAAAGTCAATACGTGTAAGAGTAAACTGTTGAACAGTTAGAGAAGCCCAACCTATTGGGGACTGAGTACAAATCAAGTTTTGAAATAGCTCTGTGCAGAAAGAACAGTCCAGTGAAGTTACAGAAGCATCAAAACAAACTGCATATGACTGTTTCAATCTTACAAAAATCTCTTTCCCAGATAGTCAAGTGACTGTTCCAAGACTTGTCTATTTTTCCCAATGCTCCCTTCTGTTTAGAGCGTAATACATCTAAAGACGTTCACTAAACTTGCTGCAGTTCTTATGCCTAATGGCTAGTGAAAAGAAGGATGGTCATAGTTCACCAGATTACAACCAAGGAAGATAATCCATATCCCCAAAATATTGAAATCAATCCTATGTCTACACTAGAAAAGTTAAGTTGACTTTGTTAAGTCGACTTTAAGTTGACTTAAAGTCGACCTTATTAAGTTGATTTAACTTTTCTAGTGTAGACATAGTCAACTTTAAGTTGACTTAACAAAGTCAACTTAACTTTTCTAGTGTAGACATACAAATGGGTGTAGAACTGGGTCCAAAATGAGTAACCAAGTTTAAAAAAAAAAAAAAAATCTTCATGCATAGACTACTTCAGCTCTTGTTGGGCAATACTGTCAAAGAAAGAGTAAACTGATGAAGAAAAATCCTTTCCAGACATTTTAATATTAAATCATAATTACATTTTTATGTTGTAATTTCTTATTAAATTGGGAAACATTTGATCTGTAACTAAACAAAATACTAAAATGTTCTTTTAAAACATCTCTGGAATTACCACATTGTCCATGGTAAATTATGATTATTTTTAAAAAGATCATGATTTATGGCATGATCTAAGGAAAATGATTAGTGGAAGTACTGTGTATGAACCTTTGTAAATTGGGGTAGAATTTAGCAAATCTCATGGGATCATCACAGACTATTTAAAATATAATTAAAAAAATATTTACAGAGCAAGTAAATAATTATCAGTCAATATGGTTGTTTTGTTATGGATAAAATTCACCGGTGTAGGAAGTATTTCTACAGTATGAAATACTTTCTGGTGGTACATTGAGTCCATTAGCTGTGCTACCACTTTCACTTTCTTTATGGGCTCACAAAGGATGCTTGGCCCCACAGACTTGCAATCACCTGTGTCTTACTTACAGATTGTGTCTTTAGTAACCACTACCATACAGTGCCCTGCCTGGCCCAGTCTTTGCAGGGACAGCTCAGGACCAGGGAGACAGACAATCCCTCTGTCCTTTCCCCTCTTCTTCCCAAACCATCTGGTGTAATTTATAAGCCTTCTTGGGCTTTTCAGACAGCTGCTGCTTGTGGGCTAATTAATCCACTGGGAAGCTGCTCCGTCTGTGTCTCTGCCCGGCTGCCTCCAATCAGACAGTCACCTTTAGCCCAGCTACCAGTTCAGCTCCCTTTACACTAGCTATACTAGTGTGGAATGGGGCTGACCAGGGGTTCAGTAGTTTATGGCCAAGATTTTAAAAAATGACCAGTGACTTGGAGAGCCTCAGTTTTTGGGCATCCAACCTGACCCTACTTAAAAGATTTTTGTTGAGCACTCACTCTCTAAAAAACCAGGCCCTGTTTAATATTTTTTTAAAAAATAGTAATGGCTTTTGAAAACCTTGGCCTGTATCCTCATGCCCTTTTTTCCCCTATTGCTTATTCATCAGAGTTGCCAACCATCTGTAAATTTACAGATAGTCCATAAAGAAGTATACAAATTCACTGTTGGCGGCAATTTAAAGGAAAATATCCCTAAAACTTTCTCCCTCACTCATCAGCAGGGAGATTGGCATTGCGCCTTTAAGATTAACTGGAAGCCTTAAAGTGAAACAAAGTGCTTGAGCTACTGGGTGGTTGGTTGGTGGTTTATGAAGGCTCCTGATCCTGAATTTGTCTCTGATGGCAATATTCTTTCAGCAGCAGGGGCCACTTTAATTTCAGTCACCCCCAGAAAGAGCTGGCAGCCGGGGGATTCTTGGCAGCAGGGGGAGCCTGGGCATGCGGGGTAAGCTATTTTTAATGCTGTCAGTTTTAAAAAAAAAAAAGAACAGGTGTGTCAGTAAAAACTAAAATGCAAGATTGGCAAAGCTGATTCAAAGCTGATGTGTTGAAGAGGTCTGGCATCATCAAAAATCTACAGCCTATTTTACAAGTTGATCCCTCTCTCTCTCAAGCCTTAGGAGACAGACCTCTCCTTGCTTTCAGACAGCCCCCTAATCTTAAAAGGATACTTACCAGCAACTACAGATCACAGAACAGAAACACTAAAGCAGGAACACAGCCCTGCAGCAGACCACGCTGCCAACTTTGCCCTCATATCTACACTGATGACACCATCACAGGGCCTAATCATGCCACCTACTCCATCAAGGGTTCGTTCACCTGCTCATCCACCAATGTGATTTATGCCATCATGTGCCGGAAATGCCCCTCTGCCTTATATATTGGACAGACAGGACAGTCTCTGCGCCAAAGAATCAATGGACACAAATCTGACATCAGAAATTGCAACACTGCAAAACCTGTAGGGGAACACTTCAATCTCCCTGCTCACTCCCTTGACGACTTGTTAATAGCTGTGTTGAAACAGATGAATAACAAATCACAGCTTCAAAGAGAGACTGCAGAACTCGAACTTATATGCAAATTTGACTCAGTTGTCTTGGGGTTAAACAGGGACTATGGATTTTTCTCGCATTACAACAAGTGATTTGACCTCCCCCTCCTCTATGTGCTGTTCCCCAGTGTTTTGAATCCTAACACCTATTTTGATTTGCTGTTACAGCCTGACCTGATGCTATGTCATACACTCTCCTGCATTTAATTTCCTCCCACTCTGTAACTTTCCTATCTTCAAAGCGTCTGACGAAGTGGGATTTTCTCCCACGAAAGCTCATGCGATAAATAAATCTGTTAGTCTTTAAAAGTGCCACAGGACTCTGTTGTCTTTGATGATAATGTTAGAGTTGTTTTTGAGGCTGTGGATGGCATTGTGTTCTGCACAGCTGAGGTTATGAGGCAAGTAACTCAGCTTGTCTACAATCTCAGCTTGTGCGCGTCAGCAGAAACACTCTATGTAAAAGTCTAGTCTTGGACTTGGACTGGTTAGCACATTACAAAAAGTAATTGTCCCTGTTCACACATTCTCAACTTCTAATCAGCTGATGTGAACAGGCCTCATCTACCCTAACTGAACTGACTTTGCTAACACTTGCCCTCATTCACCCTGGCATGTGTATATATACCTCTCAACCATAGTTTCCACAGCATACATCTGATGAAGTGGGTTGAAGCTTATACCTGAAGAAATTTGTTAGTCTTCAAGGTGCCACAGGACTCTCATTGGTTTTTCTTTTGTAATGAGTTAGCCATTTTCAATCTCTGTTCAGACCTACTCCAATGGTGTCAAGTTTGCATATGAATTGTAGCTCAGCAGTTTCATGCTAAAGTCTGGTTTTGAAGTTTTTTTGGCTGATGTGTAACTTAAATGTCCATTACAGAATGCAGAGGAAGGTCGAAGTGTTCCCCTCCTGGTTTTTGATGTCCGATTTGTATCCATTTATTCTTTTGCACAGAGACAGTCCAGTTTGGCCAACATATATGGCACAGGGGAATTGTTGGCACTTGATGGCATATATCATAATGGAAGATGTGCAAGTAAATGAGCCCCTGATGGAGTGGCTGCAAATTGGATTAGGTCTGAATAGGGATTTAGAATGGCTAGCTCATTACAAAAGGTGATTACCCCTTATTAACATTCTCCCCTTCTCATCTTTTGTTCCTATAGGGCCACTTCCACACTGTTTGAATCAAAATAACTTGTTTGGTTTGCTGAAATGGGCTAACAGACTATCCTTCTGGAATGGTTTGAATTGATCTTGTGACCCATCCTTTTCTGCATGTGTATATATGGGTGATACACTGCAGTTTTCATTTCATGCATTTGATGGAGTGGGAATGTACCCACTTAAGTTTGTGATAAATACATTTGTTAGTCTTTAAAAGTGCCACAGGATTCTGTTTTTCTTTTTCTGAAATAGACTAAACACAGCTATACCTCTGATGTAAATATTTAAGATACACTTGATTTGAACAAAAGTGATCCAAAATAATGATGATGTTAAGAGTAAATATCAGTGCAATTGTAAATTAACATGTAGAAGATTCTCCCAAATATACAGAATGATGTACATGTGCCAAAGTTTAAAGTTATTTGCATTTATTTCAATAGCAATAGCACTTTAGAAAACTCATGATTTGTGGGTTTAGCATTGTATTTTCACCTTCTGTGTGCATCCACATTGGCAACTTAGGTCAACTAAGGACGCTTAAGTCAACCTACACAAAGCCACGTCCACACTGGGCTTTTATTAAGTTGACTTAATAACACCAACCTGAAGGTTGACTTAAGCCTTAAATTGACTTCTTAAGTCGACTTAAAGCCAGTGTGGATGGGGAATAGCGCTAAGTCAACCTTATTAAGTCAACCTAAAGCCAATGTGGACAGCTATGTCTACTGTTAAGTTGACTTAAGTCAACTTAAAGTGGAGCCACTCTGTTAAATCGACTTAAGAGTCAACTTAACTTTACAAGTGTAGACATAGCTGAAGCTCTGGCTGATCTGTGTTCAACATTCATCCCAAATGGAATTAGTCTGAAGGTTGGCTCAAGTGCCCTTAGCAAATAGTGCCTTACATCATCACAAATACTATATCATAGGTCAGTACAGTTTTTCAAGTTAGCCCAGAAATTAGCAAGCATGAAAACTGATTTTTCTAGTGAATTAGACAGTAATGCTGCTTCTCCTAGAGAGGTGTGTGTGGTTTGTTTTTTGTCTTTTTTAATAAAAGTGACAGATTACTGAAGACTAAATCCTTGCACAAAGTTTAAGTATCAAGGCCTTGCAGAGCGATCTGCAGTGGAGGAGACTTGTATAGAGATCTGCCATGGCTGGAGGATGGAATCAGTGGGAAGCATGGTCATATCTGTAGCTGCTATGCATTCATTGGTACCTTCTCTATGTGAGCTGTGTGTGACAAACCTCACTCCTCTGCAACAAAATCATATAACCAGTGCTTTTTTTATGATGGTACACAGGGGTACGGAGTACCGGCACCTTTTTGCTGGCCCTGATGCCCATCAGGCGTGGGGTTGGGGGGGCAGGATCAGCAGAGGGAAAAGGAGCATGCCACTGGAAGAAGAGGGGTGGAGCAGGAAGAAGAGGGATGGGAGACGCATATTTTTTTCAAATTTACTACCAAGATATGAGTACCGGCATTTTTTTTTAAAAGGCACTGCATATAACCTTTACTGATTCTCAGCCCATGGCTTCAATTGGAGTATTTGTGTCAGCCGATGCTCACCAACTTGCAAGAGAGCCCACAGAAATTTAAGATTCTCTCAGGTCTCATGGTGAATTGACAGAACTGAGCCAGGGAGATTTGACTCTCAGCCCATGCTGGAGATGCCAAACAATGATCCCTTGTGACATGCCAGTTATGCATTTGCCACTAATAGTAATGGCCGAGAGGTTTATTTGCTCTTACTTTCCCCTATTGCAGGATTGCACCAGTGAAACAGAGGTAGCACAAGACTGTGAGGAGGCAGCTGAGGAGCAAAAGAAGACTTCTTAATATTTCTGTGGTGCCTTTCAGTAACTTGCACTCTTGACAATGGCTTCCCCTAAAATACAGACAAGCAGATTATGAATGAAAGAAAATTTGTTGATAGATGGAGATTAATTAAACTAAGTGTTACTTTAGTGTCAAACACATTTATTGGACCTTGTAAGTGTCCGAGTCCATATCTTGCAGTTCTAATCCAGGTGAAATTATCCTGGAAGTAACAGTAGTTTTGCTGGAGTTTATGGCTGAGAAGGCATGTCAGAATTTTTCCTTGTGTTTTTTCTACTTCACTTATTTTCAGGTGCCCAAAATGAGCACAGTCAGGACAGGAGTGTTTTGTCCCCAGTGAGTCTCTCAAGCTGGCACAGTTTCCTAAAATACGGGAAAGTTTAAAAAAAAAAAAAAAAATCTTCCCAAATCCCTGCTCTCACATTTTAATAAAAGGCCTCTGTGTGTTTCCTTTTGCTCTCTTGCTGCATCTTGAAGTGGCATAACAGGGCACTTTTTTTTCCCTTGTGTTCATCTTTCAGGCTTTTGAGCTCTAGATACCTCATAAACAGTCTCACTAAAGCTCCTTTTTATTTTTTTATATCACATTTTGTTTTGACCAGATTTTGTATCTACATGAATTGCCACACACAAACAAATCAAGGAACATAGCTCAACAGTACGTGCAAACACTTTAAGTCACTTCTTTGCAAGGTAAGCTGGAAGAGGGGAGAAAGAGTAACAGGGATTTTGATTTTAGCCTCTGGACAATACTAGCCTAGATTCATTGAGCCAAGGGTTGATAAGACTCTCATATGTTCCATATGGTGGTGAGACCTATTTTGGACCTGATTCTCAAGGGTAACAAAATTTTATCTTTTATGAAATTTCTTAAATATTTCATCAGAAATGTGAAAGATAAGAACAAGCTTAGTGGTGTGTTCCACCAAAAATAGTTGAAAAGATGTTTGCTTTAAAATGTTAGGACTGATGGGTTCTGAGGGTAAAGCAGCTAGTTTTGCAAAACTCGAACTTTTTGTTTATGTAAAACTAAGTGTGATAAACACTTAATAGGCACACACATAAGAAGGTCCTTACTTTGAGTTTGCAAACTGGAGTCCTAATTTTGAAAACACTTAAAAGTCTGAATAATTTTATTAATTTGTGGGATCCTATGATGTCAAGATACTTTTCCTATGGGATTGCTAAACTACAGAAATTTACTTACCATAAGTGCTTGCAGATTTGGGGCCAAAACTGAAAACATATACTTCAGCCCCTTTCCTAATGGCATTTTTAAACTCTTGCCTATTTTTTATTTTTGTCAATGTGCAGTTCAGTCTAAAGCTGTTTTCAGAATACTTTTTATGCTTGAAGACCATGTGAATATTTCAGATTTCCATTTCATATAACCTTGACTCCAACATTGCTTTGTTTACTCTATTTTCCTTCACTTAATTGCACATTCTGCCCAGTTGCCAGCTACAAAAAAAAAGCAGCTGCTGAATTAGAGATTTGCTTCAGTAAGCATCTGGGGCCAGATTATGCTCTCACTGGGTTCACATAATTGTAACTGAGGGAATATCCAACCTCCTGTGTCTTTCAGTAAAATAACTATATATCCATTAGACATTGAAAAGAAATGAATCATTCACACTAGAGCTATTTTATCAACTTTACTCACAGTTTTACTTTGTTCTTTCAGTGCACACATATATAATTGGTAAAAGCATCAGCATTGAACTGATTGCGGAGTTAGAAATTGGCTCTTTTCATCAAGTTCAATGAAATGTGTTTTCCTTCAATACAACTTTAGCTGTGCCACTGAAATTGAAGAATTGAGGACTAGGCTAATTTCTGTTGTCCAGTGGCAATTAGTTGAATGAAATTTGAAATTTTCATATCATAAGAAATACTGAAACTTCAGTATTTTGCTTTCATTCCAAATCGGGATGAAAAGCTGAAATTTTGAAATTGTTCTTTGCTTAAATTCATTTAGGAATATCAAAATGTTAGATCAAAATGAAACAGTGATTCTCAAAACTGAAATGTTTCAGTTTATTGAACAGACCTGAAATTCTTCATTTTCAATCTTGATTCAATATTAAGATGCATTTCCCCGTATTGGTATAGTGCCTTGGGAGAGCTGTAGTTGGGGAGACTGATATCCCCATTTTCCTGCAGTGTGCTAGATGTTTGCAGTGTTGGATCCATGTGGGTCCCAGGTTATTAGAGCCATGATGTGGGAGAGGTAATATCTTTTTGAGAGAGTCAAACTTTTTAAATCTTCTTCAGGGCTTGAAGAAGGTAAGTGCAAGGTGGGACAGATTGTTTAGCATGAGTAATTAGCACTGATTTTAAGGGACCACTTTGCATTTAGCTTTTCTCTCCAATATCCTGAGATCAAGATGAATGCAACTACACAGCATACGTAGAATCATAGAAAATGAGGGTTGGAAGGGACTTCAGGAAATCATTTAGTTCAACCCCCTGCTCAAAGCAGGACCAACCTCAACAAAATCATTCCAGCCAGGCCTTTGTCAAGTTGCATCTTACAACCCTTTAAGGATGGTGATTCCACCACTTCCCTAGGTGATCCATTCCAGTGCTTCACCACCCTGCTAGTGAAAAAGTTTTTCCTAATATACAGCTTATACCTCCTGCACTGGAACTTGAGACCATTGCTCCTTGTTTTATCATCTGCCACATCTAAGAAGAGCTTAGCTCCATCCTCTTTGGAACCTCCCTTGATGTAGTTGAAGGCTATCAAATCACCTCTCACTTGTCTCTTCTGCAGACTAAATAAGCCCAGTTCCCTCAACATCTCCTTGTACATAATGTGTTCCAACCCCTTATCAATTGTCCTCCCTCCAATTTGTCAACATCCTTTCTGTAGTGGGGGCTGCACAACTGAACACAGGACTTCAGATGTAGCCTCACTGTTGCTGAATACAGGGGAATAATCGCTCCCCTCAATCTGCTGGCAGTGCTCCTACTAATGCAGCCCAATATGCCATTAGCCTTCTTGTCAATAAGGGCACACTGTTGACTCATCCAGCTTCTTGTCCACAGTAAACAACAAGTTCTTCTTCTGCAGAACTACCGTTTAGCTAGTCAGTCCCCAGTCTGTAGCGGGACAAGGGATTCTTCTGCCCTAAGTGCTCAACTATGCACTTGTTTTAGTTGATCCTCCTCAGATTTCTTTTGGCCCAATCCTCAAATTTGTCTAGGTCACTCTGTACAAAAGTGACCCCTGGGGTACTTGGCTCAATACCAGCTGCCAACTAGGCATTGAGCTGTTGATCACTACCATTGAGCCTGATGATCTAGCCAGCTTTCTGTTCATCTCATAGTCCAGTCATCAAAATAATGCTGCTTTAACATGCTGGCAAGAATGCTGTGGGAGACTATATACAAATATTCTGAGACCATTCAAACTAAAGTGGTCTGATAACACCTCTGCAGTCATAGGACAAGAAGGAGGAGGAAGGATGGGTTTCAGATTGTTTTAAGAAGTCATAAATCCAGTTTCTTTATTAAAACTGTGATTGTAGTGGCTAGCATATTTATGAATTTAATCTCCTAGGCCAATTTTTTGAAGATGTTGTTCAGGTTTCCTTAGAAAACAAGGATTAAGAAGTCAGGTATGGAGTGATCGTTTTGTTAAGTAATCACCTATAGGAGATGTGGTGGTTTTGTCTTTTACTATTTTTCTGTGTGAGTTCATCTGAATGTAAACATTGTCTGATTTCACTCTCAAAGTTACTGAGGTATTTTTGTGCACCGAATGAGGAACATTGTATGTTGTCATGGGCATCTATCTGTAGGCCCCATAGATCTTGAAAGGTGTGTTGGTGATTGTAGCGTTGGAGATACATCTGCAGATTTTGCATCTGTTTTTGTGAGAGGGTCAGGTGATCCTGATGGCTCCTCATTTGTGAGGAGCTTGTCTCTGATTATGGCAAGCTTGGGAGATTCAATTCTTAACTTTGTTAGACACTAATAATGCTGGTCTTAGTACAGACTCTGGATTTATGTCTTATTACAACAGTCTGTAGCACCTCCCCCTTTATTTTGATATGACTTCAGAGGTATTAACAAGTTATTTCAGCTTGAATGGTCTCATACCATAAGGTATGCCTAAACAACAGTGTAAATAGGTTGACCAAATGTCTTGATTTTTTTTATAGGGATAGTCCCAATATTCGGAACTTTTGTCTTATACAGGTTCCAATTCTTTCTCACTCTCCGCTCACCCCCCTGTCCTGATTTTCCATGGTTGCTATCTGGTCACCCTATATGTAAGGCGAGGGTCAGTGAGACTTGAGTCAGCTGATGTGTGTCAGGGAACTTTGGGCTTGAACATCTATGTTGCATTTTCACCCTTAAGAATTTTATGATCTATGCATGAACATAAGGCTGTGGCATACCCAGTGCACTGCACAAACCCAAGTCAAAGTACAATTGTCTCAAAGTGCCTACTGTTCAGGGGCATCACTGCCCCCAGGGGCTGGATCTGGCCCCGGATCCCCAGTCCCAACAAGGACCAGATTGGGCTGCTCTGACTGGGTGGGTGGCTCTGGGTGGATCCACGGCCCTGGTAGGGGCCGCATTGGGCCACTGTGGCCAGGCAGGATCCCTGGCCCTGGCAGGGGTGCATTGGGACGCTGGCAGCGGCCAAGCCCTGGGTCCCTGCAAGACCCGAGGCACTGGAGCTGGGACTTGGAGCATGTGCCCCGTGTACCCAGTGCCAGCGAAGCCACTGCTACCGGCCCTCTAATGTCAACGTTTTAGCTCTGTGGGGAAAGCGCCACTGCCCACCCTGTTTCTTAACTGTGCTGGTGCTATTGATGAGGAGCATGTGAACATATAAACTGCACAGTTATCTCCTTTAGTGGCTGTTTCAATAGGATGATTGCAGTTTGAGAAGGCTTTGCACGATGCTACCATCCAATCTGAGAATTGGGCTGCCACCGCTAGGCTGCGTCACATCGGCAGGAAAAGGCCTCCGTGCTCCTCTTGTGAGGATAGTTCATTTCCAGGCTTGTCAAAAGACTAGAATAAAATTTTGCGATTCTTAATTTTTAAAATGGGCTGCTCAAGGAAGGTGCGTGGAGCTGTTCTTCATTTTTTGTCTGTTTTGCAGTTTGACATAAAATGTGGATTTCACAGGAACAGCACAGCTACCCTCACCCCCCATTCCTTGCTGCTTGTTGTGGAGCCATGAAGTGTTATCCGGGACTTGAGGTGCAAGTGACCTGCAGCAATCCCCGATCCCAGCCTCTACCACTCTCCAGGAGGCTGTGTGGAAGTTCTGGGCCTAGCTCCCATACATCAAGCTCACATTGCGTGCTTCCCAGGTGTCTCCTGCATATGCTGCCCCTGCAAGAGCAAGGGTATCATAGGAGGAACAAGGGCCAGAGATCAGAGTGGGATGAAGGAGCTGCCCTGCAACTGGAGGAGCGGCAGAGATTCTCACTCAGCCTGGCTGGGGGAGGAATGACCATCCCTACCCTGACATGCTGGTGTGTGAGCCACCTCCTGTCTGTCAGCTTTGCTCCTTGATCTGGACAGGCTCTGCGCAAGAGTGAGGAAGAGATGGCATGAAAAGAATGCATTGAGCCAGGCAGTAATGGTGCTTTGGGCCACTGTCGTGACTTCCTGCAGTGCTGCTCCTCTGACTGTTCATCTTGTATTTGAGTGTCCTCCTGTTCATCCTGTATTTATGTGTGACACTCTGAATACTTTTCCTAGACCTAAAGAAGAGCTCTCTATTGCACAGAAGTGTGCCTTTTCAACCACAAAGGTTAGTCCAACAGAAAAGTATTCTCTCCCACCCTGTATATAATGAACTGAAGTCATTTGACTCCCATGATGCACCATGTGGTATGACCAGGGAGATTGCATGGGAGATGTAATCCTCCGTGGAACCTGACCCATAGGAGATAATGGGGGTCTGAAATAGGTCTTTCATATGATGATGCTGTTATAGGGAAATGTAGTTTAATATTTTGTTGAACTAATTCAAAACATCTTGAATTGGTTAAAGAACCAAATACTTCAGTTCATGTCAGACCAATCAGAAATGAAATATTTCCATATGGAAAATGAAAAAAAAACCTACTTTTTTATGGGGGATAGAAAATACATCTTTAATTAAACTACTGTTAGAAAATCATATTGATTGCACAATTCCCAACCATCACTTGTGAAAATGATGGGTAATGAAATCAACAGAAATATTCTGGAGTGACACCGTAATCACTCAATACAGAATGCGCCTGCATCACGTGTCTGAGCAGTTCTAAAAAAGTGGCAAAGATGACAGTATGACTTGCATTAACTAATAATTTTCACAATGAAGTTAAATGGATTCATATTAATAATATTGAAACATTTGTATTAGTCTGTGCAATCAATTACATTTTAATACAGTTGAATTCCTGCAGACAGTAACATAGAATAATTTCAGTTTACTTAAAGGTGCACTGATATATTCTAGAAAATCATTCAAACTTTCTGGGTCAGATCTTTACCTGGTGTAAATAAATACAGTAAGGAACTATACCATTATTCACTGGCTGAGAATCTAGCATTGTATCCGTGTCACTACTGGTGACACTTTAGTTAAAACAAGATGTTGGATTTAGTAATGAGAACAATTTTTTTTAAAAACATATAGCTGCCACTTCTATACCAAGATTTTAGTAACATATAGTATGGGAAATGAACCGATCAGAATTGTTTTTCAGTAGAAAGTTGTTAAAAGGTTTCCTGTGAAAGCCAAACTGTTCTGTATAAGCTATTCAAACTCATTCACTTCAGTTAACATTAATGGAGTAGTAAAGGGTGTATTTATGTAAAGATTGGTTCATTATCTAGAAATGGACTAAATATAGATCTAATCAAAGAAAGGAATTTACTGAAGTAGTAGAGGAAGTGGTGGCTGCTAATATCACAGTGTTTTTCCTTCTTAAGTAGTAATGGAATTATTCTGGTAAAATACAGAACAACTGTCTGACTTTTTAACTATGGGATTCTACAATAATGAGAGTATCATATTAACAACTTTATGTTAAGCTAGCAATTTTAAATTGAATCACATAGGCTATGTCTACACTTGCAAGTTAGGCCTTGTACACACGATCACTTTATCGCGCATTAACAATCATTACCGCACGATACCAACAACAGCGTACACACGTGCAATAGGGCTGTTGCGCATTAACTGCCTTGTTGTAGCGCAATACAAAAACCACCTCGACGAGGGTGGTAGCAGTTAACGGGGAACAGCTGTTGCGCCTTTCCACTCATGTGTACACTTACCGCGCAATGATTGGCCTCTGGAAGTGTCCCAGCATTCCAAAGTCGTCCTATCTGGTCTTCCTCCCACCCGCTCTGTGGCCGTGATGAAACAGTCCCCGCCCTGATCAGATTCCCGGGATTTTCGAACTTCTCATCTGTTTCGCTTCCTGTTCTCTTCCTCATGGAGTGGAGTGCAGCTCCGATCATCAGTAGCAATGGCGGCCCGTCATGGAAGACGCGCACCCCTTTGGAGCATGGCAGAGGTGCTGGACCTGATCAGTATCTGGGGAGAGTCCTCTGTGCAGGCGCAGCTACACGGCAGCAGGCGAAATTATGATACATTTGGCATAATTTCTCGGGCCATGTCGGAGAGAGGTTATGATAGAGACACTGTGCAGTGCAGATCAAAGGTGAAGGAGCTAAGAATGACCTATCACCGAGTGAAGGAGGCAAACCGCCATTCTGGATCAGCGCCTGCTACATGCAGGTACTATAAGGAGATAGAAGCCATATTCAGTGGGGACCCCACAACTAAGGTGCTGTTATGAGCACCCCATAAACTGGCCGCCACCTCCCTTGTGATATAAAGACATAGAAACTGTTTCTCCTCAGGTCACGTACAGAAACTGTTTATCAGATATTGTCCCCAGATCACATACCAGATACTGCCCCCCAGGTCAGGTAAAGAACTCATGGCTGCTAGGCTTGTGACTATCAACATGCTTTATTGCACGTAGAGAACTCATGGCTGCTAGGCTTGTGACTATCAACATGCTTTATTCGGACCCTGATTCGCTCTCAGCCAGCTCCCAAAGGGGTGGGTCATCCCCCTCGCCCATGTGCTGAAGGGCAAGTCAATCATGGCTGCTCTGGCCCCCCCCAGGGGTGTAGAAGGCTCTGACCCGGAACCTAGAGAGCTGGTGAAAATTCCTTTGCACAAATAAGGACAGGAGGAACCGGGCAGACCCTCACCCCAAAATTCCTGCTGCAGCGAAATCTGGCCAATCACAGCCCTCGGCAGGAAGCCATGGCCTGGGCCATAAAAGCTTCCATGCCGTATGGAGCACGGAGAGTCTCCTCGAGTTAAGGGCTAGGCCTGATCACCCTGCAGTAGGAGTTCCCCCGAGAGTGCCGGCCCGAGTCGATTTCAACCTCCGCCTTGAGACGTTATGCTGTTGTTAATCACCTGCCTGATAGTCATGGTACGTATGTGAACCCGAATTACCCCCCCACGTTTACTCCTCATGATTGAATGTGAATAATTCTTTTACCTCAGTTTTAACCCTAGGTATTACAATCGGTGTAGGTTTGGGGATTATTGTTATGTTTATTGTTTATGTATTGGACTCTGTCTTGTTATACTTTTATCTCTGAATTATCAAGAGTCCAAGAGGAGGGTTTATTCTATAGGTTTATTTCTGTGTAACTCATGATATGCTAAACTGTGGGTAATCACCTGGGGCTATCTTGTTATCCGTGAAGCTGACTTCTAAGTTAGTTCAGCCAGCAGTACAACTGTTAACCCTTTGCGTCCCCAAAAAGGGAGCCTAATACAGTTTATTATTTTTGGCCACCACTTTAAGTTTCCAGGAGCCTTCCTTCTCCCATCCTTTACCCACTGCGGACAACAACCACTGCAAAGACTCCCATGGACACATCGCCCCCCCCTCATCCAGTGAATGCCAGAGCCGAGCCGGATGAGGACGTGATCGATAAGGAGGAGGAGATGGAGGATGACCTGGAGGAAAGCGCAACAGAGCGTAGCCAGGAGCTCTTCTGCACCCCTACTGAGGTGTCCACCCAAGACATGAATTGCACTGTGTCCTCTGAGGCGGCAGAGGGGGGTTTCGGTAAGTTTCTCTTTCGTGCAGCTATGGCTCCTGCTAAAATATCATTGTCCTGGGTGGGGGTGCTGGCTGTCTCGGTCCCCGCTGTGCACGCTCTTTACTCTGCATTCATTAGAAGTGCATCAACACAAGCAGTGATTGTCAAAAAATCATCTGTATTTAGGTCACTAAAGGTTTCCTTGATGTACTTCCAAAGCCTACTACTCAGGTTAGATGGGAGAGCGTTTGTGTCTACGCTCCAAAGACGGATACTCTGCCTCACCAGCTGCAAAGCACAGCCCTGGGAACCATGGCAGCACACAGTGCAGCAGCATACGGTCCTGGCTTGCAACCGGTGGCATGTAGGATATGTATTCTAGCTGGCAAGGGCACTCTGAGGAGAGAGATATCGGGTTCCATCTGTGTGCCCTGTGCAGAATGTTAGCCCCCAGTAAGGTTTCTGTTAGGACGTACCTTGTCCGCTTCAGCAAAGCATAGGATGTTGACTGCCCTGCACCTTCCAGTGGAATGTGCTACTGGAAGGTTACATTGGTTATCTAGGCTATGTGTTAACAACAGCTTTATTATTATTATTTTATTTAGATTCAACCTTCAGAAGGCCGGTGTCTACCCCAGCTGACCGCATGAGAAACATTCGGTGGCGTGCTCGAAGAAACAGGGAGGATATGTTTCAGGACCTGATGAAAACAGCACAGGAATCCGCGAGGGAGAATCGAGCCTGGAGAGAGGAATCCCAACAGTGGAGGCAGAAACACAGGGACGAACTGATAAGCGTCATGAAGGAGCAAACAGAACTGCTGAAGAGCATGATTGCTTTGCAGACCCAGGCGATTAATATACGGGCTCCACTCCATACAGTTCAGCCGTGTCTGCCTCCCACACCCCATAGTCCTTCAAAGAATTTCTTTGAAGGCCACCCGTCCCCCTGGTACACTGCAACATCCAGTCCCCCCCCCAGAGCTACTTTTTAGAGACTGGCAGCTACACCCATCTGTAACCCCTCCCCCCTTTAGGTTTTAAGAAAAACAGTGACAAATAATTTGAAGAGTGGCTTTATTTGTACACATTGAAAATCTCATAAGGTGCACCTGATGCATCCTGGAAGTTAACTAGGGGAGGGCATCATTGAAATGGTCCCTGAGTGCCTCCCTTATGCGAGCAGGTTCTCCTGGGGCCCCCCTAATATTCCTAGTGGCTGGCTGTTCGTATGCTTCCTCAAGGCGCTGTGCCTCCATAGCCCACGCTGGGGAAAACTTTTCTCCCCTACTTTCACAAATGTTATGAAGGACACAGCATGACGCAATCACCTCCACCAAGTCCAGCCTCCCATACAAACATCACCAGCACCCTTTTAAACGGCCGAAGGCACACTCCACAGTCATTCTGCAGCGGCTCAATCTGTAATTAAACCGCTCTTTGCTGCGATCCAGGTTCCCGGTGTACGGCTTCATGAGCCATGGCATCAGTGGGTATGCTGGGTCTCTGAGGATGACTATGGGCATCTCCACATCCCTCACTGTAATTTTTTGATCAGGGAAAAAGGTACCCCCTTGCAGCTTCCGGTACAGACCAGGGTTCCTGAAAATGCGGGCATTGTGCACCTTTCCCAACCACCCAGCATTGATGTCCGTAAAACGCCCCCTGTGATCCACGAGTGCTTGCAGCACCATGGAGAAGTAGCCCTTCCTGTTGATATACTCGGTCGTGAGATGGTCTAGAGCCAAAATAGGGATGTCTGTGCCGTCCATGGCTCCCCTGCAGTTAGAGAATCCCATGGCAGCAAAGCCGTCCACAATCTCACGAACATTGCCCAACGTCACCGTCCTCCGTAGCAGATGGCTCGGCAGAGTTGTGAGAGGGCTAATCTGACGGTGGACCTCCCGACTCCAAACTGGTTTGCAACCGACTGGTAGCAGTCAGGAGTCGCCATCTTCCAGACAGCAATCGCAACACGCTTCTCCACGGTTAGGGCTGACCTCATGTTGGTGTCTTTACGTCACAGGGCAGGGGCCAACTCTGAACACAGTTCCAGAAAGGTTGCTTTCCGCATTTGAAAGTTCTGTACCCATTGCTCGTCATCCCACAGCTGCATAACAATGCGATCCCACCACTCGGTGCTCGTCTCTTGTGACCAGAAACAGTGTTGCACCGTGTGCAGAGGATCGGTGAAGGAGCTGAGCACCGCGGTGCTGTTGCTCTGCATGGCATCGATGAGCCCCTGCTCCTCAGCGTCCTCATCTGACTCGGAGCTCATTGCATACTGAGCAACCAGCCGAGGTGTATTTAGAATGCTGAAGGTGACAGTGGAGATCAGAGCAGAATCTATGCTGTCACTGTTGTGATTGCTCGCAAGTGGTGCGGTGCGTCACTACACTGTTGAAAATAGGCGCGAGTTGCTATTGGCAATGAGGAAGACGCAAGGGTAACACAGTGCACCACGGGAAACTGAGATTTTACCCATGGCGCTTTGCATTCCTTTCCTTCATCCCAGGATTCCAAGCGCCGATTGAGGGAAAATTGAACTGTGGGATAGGTGCCCAGAATTCATTGCGCTACACCGCGATATTGCAAAGAATTCTGTTGCGTTACTAGGAGCGACGTGTGTATGCGCTATCCCGCAATAAAGGTCACATTTTTTTTATAGCACGATTGCCATGTTGCGCTTTAATCTGATCGTGTGTACATAGCCTTAGGTTGATTTAAGGAGGTGTAAGTCGACCTAATTTAGTCCCCATCCACACCAGGCTTTCATTACATCGACTTAAGAAATTCCTTAAGTCAACTTAATGAAAGCTTAAGTCGACTTAATAAGACCTGCCAGGTGGGTCGACCTAACCCTTCTTTAGTTCAACCTAAGCACAGTGTGGATGCTTAAGTCCACTTTAAGTTAACCTAAGAGCAGTTAGGTCAACTTAACAAAGTGGACTAAGTCCATGTCCATGGAAATCACTTTAAGTTGACTTAATAAGGTTGACTTTAAGTCAACTTAAAGTCGACCTTAACAAGTCGACTTAACAAAGTTGACCTAACTTTTTCTGGTGTAGACATAGCCATAAATACTATATATAGCCTTTGATCTTTGTAAAACAGTACAGAGGTATAAACATGTTTTAGTGCATGTTTCTAATATTTTTTTTATTAGAGCTACACTTTTTTTAACCTTTGGAAAAATAGAATATTAATAGTACATGATAGAAAACAGTTAATATGCTAAGAATTCCATGTAATTTCAGTGCAAGAAATCCTCTTAATATCAATTTGATTTATTTCCTACTAAAACCCAACACTCCGGCCTTGTTTAAAAGAATGATACACACTTCAGGGAGTAGGGGAGGGAAATCTTGCCTTTATAGAACAGGCACAGATGGCCATATATTCCTTGCTATTGCAGTGGTGTAAATGAAATAATAATTTGTTCCATACTTTAAGCTATAATGAATATAGTAGGCTATTACTTTTTGCCTATACATTTAATTTTCTCTCATACTAACCTTCAGAGAGTCACAAAAAACATTAAAATAATTGAATATTGTGACACAAACTAAAGTTAAAAAAAAAAATGAAGTGGAAAACACAGTGCTGCACTGATGACCAAAATATACATAGAAAATTAAGTACCCTGTGTCCTCGAACACATAGATGCTATTTAACACAACAATATAACTTGTGATGTCCATTTTTCTTAGCTATTGGAGGTTACATGACATTTAACTATATTTTATTGATAGTGTCACGATAGAAGTATTTTTATATGGTTTGTACACAAGATTTTTTCCTTGAAAATTTACCCACTATAAAGGTATTTTGACATAATTTCATAGAAACCCGCCACTGATTTGGATTCCTTTTAGCAAAAACTGCATGTTCTTGTTTTAAATGTGGGTTCTGGGTGATTGTTTTTGTTCATTCTTTTAATCATTTCTTCTGATAATGAAAATAGACTCTCACCTGATCACTGGTAATTGGGGTAGAAGTAGTCCCTTAATAAAGATATTCTACAGCAGTGGTTTTCAAACCTTTTTCCTTGGGACCCAGTTGAAAAAAAATCATCTATGCCTTTGAGCAAATTCCAAAGGTGTAGCCGTGTTAGTCTATTGTAGAAAGACAACAGAGTCCTGTGGCACTTTTAAAGACTAACATATTTATCGCATGTGCGATAAATAAATCTGTTAGTCTTTAAAAGTGCCACAGGACTCTGTTATGTTTGAGCAATGCACTCCAGTCTATCGTTAGCAGCAGCAGCAGCGGGCGCCGTGACCCAGTACCTGAGGGGCTGAGATCCAGTATTGGGTCCAGACCTTAAGTTTGAAAACCACTGTTCTACAGTAAGGATCCAATCCATGGTAGTACCAGAAACATAAGCAGTGGTGTTTTAAACCATTACTGTAAAGTTTTTATAATGAAAAACAGTGATGGATCCTAATGATTCTGATTCTGACGAGTTTTCTCTCGGATCCCATTCAATACCATTATAGTTAGCAAAGCTAAATGCTTTCGCAGTGATCAAACTGGATTTTAATGTTTTATATAAACCTTCAGCAGTTGCTTTCTCTTTAGAATTATGTTATATCCTGCCTGATCTCTCATAAAAAGCTGACATAGTAGCAAATAGATTGGTTCAGGATGGTATCTTTTCATTTATTTTTTTAAAATTGGGATCCAAACAAGAATCATTTCTTTTCTTTGAAAAGTGTAAGAAAAAATGTTGGTCCATCTTCAAAACTAGCCTTTAATTTGGGGTGCTTTTTTAAAAATACTCTCTTTGGATACTGATTTTCAAAGGTGCTGAACATACAGGATTCCAGGACAATTGAAGCTACTTTTGAAAATTTGATCTAAAACCTTCCCCCTTCAACCTTTCAATCCTTAAAATAAAAAAGCTTCCATTTGATTCAGTTTTCACATGCTTCTTTTCAGCCACAAGTTAGGTATACCCCCTTCCAAAAATAAACACACCAAAAGAGAAGCCACCTTGAAATACTCCAGCATGATTTCAAATCCATAAATGGTGAAGATACAGGTAAATAATAAAACTAACAGCAAATTTTAGGATGCTTCTGTGATCTATACTGAACCTGACAACTGTGTGGTGTTCACCTATTTTAATCATCATGCATCTAGGGTCAATGACTCATGACTACAGTAGGGTTTTGAGGGCATAACTGAGTGCAGAATTCATCCCTTATTTTCCTAAGAGTGTGAGAAAATCTATCATCGGGTTTTCTACACACCACGTGCAGATCTCCTTGTGGCTCATCTGACAATAAACTAGCCACCCGTCTGACACCCCCTCTTTCAATCACTTGCTCCATTGCTCTGAAGGGGTAGCCATGTTAGTCTAGTTCAGCAAACAAAAAAGGAGTCCTGTGGCACTTTTAAAGACAAACAAATATATTTGGGTTGCTTCCTACTTTGCATCAATCAGGCTTCTTCTCTGGATATGCCTTTTCCTCAGGGCCAGGATCCCAGGGTTTCTATTTGCTTCCAGTTTCCTCTTTTCCTTCTCTTAGACCAAAGAGTGACTGCAGGTCTTCACTTTATAGATCCCACCTCCTTCTTTTTTCTTTTTCTCTTTCTTATGACAAAGCAGACTTGACTGAATGGTCTACCTTCCGCCAACTATAATACCTGAATATTTGGCGATGTATAGTCTCTCTTGCTGTGACCTATGCTTTTCAGGTAATGTGACAGCACCTTTCTAATAATGCTCTATTTCCCCAATGTTTTTTACTAAACAACAATATGATTTTTATTGCCTTAAGATGTCTGAATTCCTCAGATAACTTTCCCCTCTCTTTATCAAATCCTTTCCATTACCCACAAAAGATGATCAGTTTCTTGTGCACATGGTCCATCTTTGTGTCTCTTTATTTAAAAAAAAAAAAAAGATTTTTGTTTAAACCACAATGGCCAATTAGTACCCTTAAAAAAAATCATATCTTTAGTACTCTCCAGGCCTGAAGTATATCATTATCCTTAACCCTAATACACAATTCAAAAAGTCGTCTTCCTCTTTTTTCATTAATCCAAATTTTTGCCACTTTTAAAAATTATTTTTGTACTAGCTTTTGAATTCCTATTTACTCAAGAAAAAATGAGTTCTGTGGCACCTTAAAGACTAACACATTTCTGCAGCATAAACTTTTGTGGGTTGCAACCCACTTTGTCAGATGAAGTGGGATGCAGCCCCCAAAAGCTTATGCCTGAAGAAATTTGCTAGTCTTTAAGGGTGCGTCTACATTGGCAAGGTAGGTCGACTTAAGGATGCTTAAGTTAACCTAAACACAGCCGCGTCCACACTGGGCTTTTCTTAAGTCGACTTAAGCATTTCCTTAAGTGGACTTAACACCTCCTTTTAGGTCAACTTAAGCCTTAAGTCAATTTAAGGCCAGTGTAGATGGGGATTAATGCTAAATCGACTTTATTAAGTCAACTTAAAGTCAATATAATGGCTATCTCTGCTATTAAGTCGACTTAACAAAGATGATTTAAAGTGTAAGTGTCGACATAGCCTAAGGGGCCACAGGACTCTCGTTGTTTTTGCTGTATACAGACTAAAACAGCTACCCCTCTGGAACTATTTACTAAAGTGTATTTCTATGTCAATTCTTCCATTTTTCTACATCATATTAAGCTGTTTTGTCTGCCATTTCACTCCCTATTAGTCCAGTACCAGTAAACCCCCGATTCTCTAAAGAATCGCAAATTGAAAAATGGTAATCACCGCTGGGTGGGAGGGAGGGCGGGCAGCCATGCGCTCCC
>ML685785.1:23230781-23326299 GCA_007922175.1 Pelusios castaneus
TTCTATTGATACCAAACATGACATAGTTCCATTTATGCATATGATTATAGCATCTATGAGATATCCATTGAAAATAATATCATAAATGCTTCCCTAAATCCAGACAGCATCACACACAGGGCTCTTCCCTGCCAGGGTCCCTGTCCCCCTTTTCCCCATTGCACACAAGGGGTGCCCCCCCGCCACCGTGGACCTGCCCAAGGTCCCCGTAGCCCCACAAAGTCGACCTAGAGCATCCAGTGTGGACGCTCTAGGTCGACTTTGTAAGTTCCCCTTTAAGTCGACTTTAATTTTAAGTGTAGACACACTAAGTCAACTTAACTAAGTTGACATTGTCAACTTAGTTAAGTCGACTTAGTTAAAGTCGACTTAAAAGTGCAAGTGTAGACATAACCTTTGAGAATAATAGTTTGCTTAGAAAGCCATCGCTTTTCATGATATTTCATTTTCCCTTCCTTCCCCCACTCCCATACATGTTCCCCCCCACAAGGCATGTACAAGAAGTTAATAATTCCTCATTTACATAATAGGTTCCCCAATATCCATAAAAACGTCAGAGCATCTGCCAATGGCACAGTACTATTTTCATGGAGCATCTGCTACATAGGAACCTGCTATGATCCCCAATGCCCACCCTGACTCTTCTACTACCCAAGCAAAGCTATTTCATTGGCAACATGTTGCCAGAGGTTCTCCAGCCTAAGCTGTCTCAAAAGAGATAACAGCTTGCTGCGGTGCCTTTATCACCTCCTAACTATCCTCTATCCCTAGCTAAACAATGTATGATTATTAAGAGAAAATATTTGCTTTCAAGGGCCAGATTCATCCCAGACACAAGGAAAAATTTATCCAACTGACGAAGTTGTGCCTGTGTATACCTGAGGTGATCTGGACCTCAGTGGAGAAAAAATAGTGAACAATATGCTGCATCGTGGGTTTATGAAGTCTACATTGTGCTAGACAACCGTGACTACTTTTTGCTAGAATGATAATATTTATTTAAGGAAACAAATAGATGGAATATATTTGGGTTATAGTAATGCACCTGATGCTGAGTGTCTCACATGCATACTCTCAGTCAGTTCAGATTGTCTTGAATGTGAACACTGTTACGTAACAGGAAAATTGTTTGAGATCAGCAAAGTTAATGACCAGTGGCAATGTGCTGAGTTAGGTGAGGCATCTAGTGATCACCTTTTATTAATAATCTAAAGAAAGCGCACAGCACCACATTAACGCAATGCCTCAATAAGGCTGAGGGTCCCATCTTGGTGGCTCTTCCCATGAGTACATCTTGACTCCTGTTGACTTCCAAGGGTGGTTTGGAACGCTTGCCACTGCTCAGGAAGCATTTAGGTCCTTTTAGTATTAGGCCGTAAGCCATGATAAGTTCTGAACACCATTGGTTATATATTAAGAAATGAAAGAGTCCTATAATGATTAGAATGGCAGACAGAAAGGAACAAAATGAAATGCTGAAGGAATTTTAGGGTTGCTGGTGGATAGAAAAAAGAACACGAATTTGCAATATTATATGACACCACAATCCAGTTCTTGATGCTTACACTCACTTGTGCCTATCTCTTCTGTCCACTCAGAGCCAGCTGACCTATAAATGTTCTATACGTGGCATGAAGCCCAGGTAAAGTACACTGTTCCATGTGCTCACTGTGATAAACCTGTCTTGCCAACCACAGTACCCATTAAATCAATCTCTTCCATTCTCCACTGGAGAGAAGACTTACACAGAATACTACAAAGAATTCAAGAATGCAAAAGAACTTGAAGCAAACACATTAGTTGATCAGGAATAAGTCTGTGACTACATTCAGATATCATTAATGAACATTAAATCAAAGGGGTGATAGAAATCCCAACTAAAACATCTAACTTCTGTCTCTTGTAGCCTTTTATTGCTCTGTGATTTAATGAGAATCATTAAGCTGCTCTTATCTGGAGTATTTTATCATTATTACTAGCTAAATTATTTACATATATCAGTCTACGTATGTTTGTTTGCCTCTGTTAATAGGGATCAGTGGAATAGCAAAAGGACTTCACCTCCTGTAAGAAGTCAAAATGGCGGATGTATTAGAACTTGGTGAAATAGCTGAAGTCAGATTCAGAATATCAGCTGACTCTATGGAATGCAATGGGAACATGGTGTATGGGAGGCAGTTTTTTTATAGGATGGGGACTTCTACTGGCCTACTGTGTCTCAGTTTCTCTAACCATTAAATGGGGATAGTGATACTACCCTCATTTGTAAAGCTTGTTAATCTACTGATGAAGAGAGTGAGGTGACATAATTTATCTTATTGTGAAATTTGCACAGAGTATTCTGCAGCAAAATATGTTAATATTTTGTTTTTGTTTTCATCCACTTCTCTTTAGTACATCTGCACATTTTAGATAGACAAACTATGCATCCTTTATCATTTTAAATAGCTGATATATTCCCTATTATGGCAGTGTCTCAAAGGAGCAAGTCAAGATTGGGGATTCATTGTACTAGATGATGTAAAAACACATTGCATACATGGATGCCTTTCTGATATGAGAAAGATGTGTTTATGCTATATTCAAAAAAGGATCCCTAGTTTCACCTCACTCCTCAGAAGTGTCTAACAAAGTATGGAATGGTGCTTCTAAGCTGTCAGTGTATTTAACGAAGCCTGCAGGAATTTGTGTGACAATAAGTCTCATTGGTGTTACCAAAAATATAATTACAGTGTTAGTGGAAGTCATTGTGTATAACAGTACCATTGTTTCCTGTTCAGTTATTTTATATTCAAGGCAAATGATTACTGGCAAAGGACCATATAATCAGAAGAACTTTTACTCACCAGACTGGTTGCAATTATTTTATTTAATAAGACTGTGCATAAATTCTAGCCATGGAACAGTAATCCTTGATTATAAGGGGAAGATAGTGCATTTCTTCAGATTTGTACATGTTGGATTTCTTTGTATGGACTATTTCCAATAGTTTTTTTATAAATTCATTCAATTATTATAAGTTAATAACTAAATATTTAGCAGCATATTCATCATGCAAAAAATAACAAATGCTATTTTTATAAATCAAATGAAAACCAGACAATTAGCATTTTTTGTAAAGATAGCTATTAATCATTTTAAAAAAGAACAACACTAGTGTTAAAAAGGATGAGTATTAGAAGCTATAGCACTATGAAATGCAGAAAAAACAAGGGTGATTCCATATACTTTAAATGGGTTAAATAAGGAAGGCTGCATATACAGACATATTATAAAAGCAGCATTCGCAAACTAGTTGAATGTACTCGGCTAAGTTTTTCAATTACAGAACAAAAGGCTTGCTTGCAAAAATGTGTCTTCTCTTATGCTCTCACTTTATACCTGTGAATTTATGTTTGTAGTTAACTATTTTGTGCCTGGAAAATTTTGTCTTTTAAGGAAGCAGTGGCTGTAGGTTTACATTAGTTGCTTTTGTGAAGATCCCATATATGCAGAAGGCTTTTGGATGTGCTGGGAGATCCCTTCTTTCCTAGAACTCTCTTTGGGTTGCAAGGGCCTCATACAAAACACTTTGGCTGGGTGAGGATCACAGGGAGCATGTGCACAGGGCCTGGTGGTTGGGGAATGGTATGCTCCAAATCACCCAGCTTGGCATAAAATGAATGGGAATAACCTACACCAGGATGCTGTTTAACTAGGGATGATATGTTGGGGAGGGGGAGGTGTCTTCATTTCCCAGGTGCCCACAGATATGGATCATTTAACAAGGGTGCCTTCCCTTTCCTCCCAAGCCTAGCTCCAGAGTAGTAATGTCCTTCACTTGTCCCTCCCACAAACACACCTGAGATATCCTTTGCTATAGGGAAGGGAGAACTGCCTGCAAAAGTCAAGTCTGCTGCCCATCACCTCCAAGCTGTTTAAGAGGATTTTGCTGGTTAATCTGACTAAATCGTTCAGGAAAAATACCGTCCTGGAGTCACTATTTATTCATTTGTATTGTGAAAGGGCAGGACCCTGTTCTGTTTGGTACTATAAATGCATCATTATTCAGGCACAAAGCAGATTTTTCATACATCCCTGTACTCAGTTGTTTTGTTTGGACTAGGGTAAAGTAAATGAAAGTCCAAGTGGTCAAATGATGGTTATTTACAGTACTTTTGTATAGTTATGCAACACAATTTCTTAGTCACATACTGATGCATTGGAGTTGTAGTCCCAGTTATGGGTTTGAGCTCTCTTTAATAGCATGGTCAAAATATCAGGAAAAATTAAGATTTCAGGCATTGTAATTCCCCACAAAAGAAAAAAACTTCAGCAGAAAGAGCCAACAGTGACGGAAATAATTCTGCAGGGTACCGAATTTCATGAGACTTCAAAAGCTCATGCCAGGCTTATCTGGCTTGGGGCTCTCCCCTGAGCTGTCTGTCAATTTTGTATGTACTTAAGGGGATGAAGGAAGGATTGCACTATTGGCATATGACTGTAGGAGAGGTGCTTGGTAGTCTGGAAAGGTTGGTATTTTCTGGGTGAAGATCTGACAGGAAGACTGCGCTTTTTATGACCTTTTTACTATCTGATCATGGGTAACCATGGTAACATGACTTTCATTGATGGTGGTGTGGAAAATAACAAAAATATTGCCTCAAATTAGTATAGTTCCTGTGCTCTGGAGAATTGTGCTGAACTGAGTATCAACCACACTGAACCAGGAAGCTACTATTAGGAAATACAGGTAGGGGGAGAGGTCAGAGTTCCCATTTTTTTAGCTATGGCTGCTGTCATTTTATTTCCTAAATAACTCTCTCTTTACAAAAAGTTGAATTAAATTGGTTTTATTTGTGTCTTTTAGAGGAAAGTCTTACTAATGTCCATTGTGGTCCAAGCTCCCACCCTTCACAATTAGTGTATCCGTAATTATGGCAATGGTGTTTAAATGTGTCTCACTTGACTCAACAGGGAGAAATAGAAAGCATAGAAACATGGGTTAAAATCTGAAGACTTCTCTCTATAGTAGAACTACAATTTCAAACTTTATGGAAGGAGTTAAGTATGGAAGCAACTGAAGCTCCTTTTTCTTATAACACCAAAAAAGCTGCCTCAGTCATGTTTCAGAAAAAGCTGTTCTCACTATATAAAACTAGATTTAAATTCTACACTTCTGTCATATTTTAAACTCTGAAAAAATGTATTATCTGCCATGCCCTGTAGTTTGTATCCCTTGTAATTTAAGGGCATTTAGGACCTTTTATTTCTGATGCACGCTGTTTAAGAAGAGAAAGTAAGGAGCTTTGTTCTCTACCTCCTGATGAGTTTAACCCCAGAAAGGAAATAGTGTATTAAAATCTGAAAGCACCTCTATCAGCTTGTTTAAATCACAATCAGAAAGCCCATAAACACAGAAAGAAAAGAATCTGAAACTTCTTAGAAGTTGCTCTTCGTAATTAAGGTTTTGTAAAGATGCCATTAATGTTTCAAAATGTATAAATCTATTTCTACTCTTTTTATTTTAATAGTAGCATCAAACTGTGATGTATGAATTCCAAATCAGAAAAAAAAAAGGCTTAATTCTTACTTTCCAGAGGGCAGCCTTTCCAGTTGAAAAGCACCAGGTTGATTTGTCTCTTACTTTCAATAAGTAGAGCCTACTTTTCTACCATGAACTTTGTGTAGATCCCCTTCTGGTAAACAATATTACAACTAGAGTAGATAATTCTATATGAATTATTTTTCCCCCTGCTTCCAGGTAAAATCTGCAAGTCAGATATACACTCCTATAACCTTAGAGTTAAGTGCCATCTTCTGTATTCTCCGTTCCTGCCACTTAAACTGCTAGTAATAACAAATCCTTCAGGACATCAATAGAGTCACTGTGTTGAATAATCACAGCCTATCAGGCAGTAGGTTTGCAGCAGTAGCTCCATTGCCTGTGACATCACTCCTGGAGCTCAAACCCTGCTCTAAGCTCCCTTCCTTAGTCAGTAGTCTGTTGGTCTGTCTCCTTTTCCAGATCTACAGACCTTTGCACACAGAAGCATGCTGCTCTGAGAAGGAGAGCTGTGGAAATCAGAAGCACTGGAAAAGAAAGAGGAGACAAAGAAAGAGAGAGAAAAACAAAAGACAATCTACAATATGAAATTCATCTCAGCTTGCTACTTGCTGGCTCTTTTTCCTGTTCTTGTTTTCAGCACTAGGTGAGTACAGCAAGCTATTTTCTTGTAGTTATTTTGTTTTGTCTGCTGTTTGTCTTTAAGATGCATTCTTCTTTCTTAAATGATAGCAATTCCAGCTGCTTCCAGGGTTGTAAGTTCATAGTGTCTTTTAAGATGATTCCATTTCTCCCTACCCCCACCTAAGATACTTGGAGAGATTCTGTGTATTTACTTGGTTACTCTGGCTCATTTATTCCTTTACCTTATTCATAGGAAAGGTGATTGCTCTGTAATGACCTAAAGTATTTGTGATGAAACAAAATGTTCACAACAATAAGCTTGATACACAATGCAGTTATAACAGGGGACTGTGTACCAGGGCAAATAAGGAAGCCAAAGAGCAGAAATTGAGAGCATAAAATTTTTCCCCCATTAGAGTGCAAAATAAAATAAATATTGGAACAGTCCTGCTGCAGTGAGGCTTTTGCATCTGAACATATCGTATTTTTAAAGTTTATTGTTTTTCATCTTAAATACAGGAAAGATGTTGCAGTCGCAGCAGGATACCTGGAAATCTGCTTAAAAGTTATTGCAGTCTAGAAATGTTACTCTGTAATGTGTGAACACAATAGATCATGGGGGAAATATGAACATTTTCTATTGCAGGTTAAAATCAAGGCTGATTATGCAGCATTCTGAGATATAAAATTTCCTAGGAGATAGTATGTTCACAATGCTAAAAGCATAGTATGTGCAGCAAAAGAAAGGGAAAGGTACTACACTCTATTCTACTTTCACATTGTTCACCGATGGGAAGTTAATACTGCGTACAGAGTGGGTATGTTAGTTGAAATCATTTTTGAATGACACTGCTGTTGATGTGAGCTTTCTAGCTTCCTCATGCTTACCAACAAACAGCTGACATTTCCCTGCTATGTTTATTAATACGTAGTCTGTAAACTTCTATGTCGCTAGAGTATGTAATCACAGCGTGTGCGCTAGTGTGTTCCAGGGAAATATGCCCATCCACTTATTTCTAGTATCTTGTCATAAAATCTCCAGATAACACTGTTATGGGTGCTAACTTCCCTTTAAAACCTGAATTGCCCCTTAATCTAAGGGATGGTGGGAGTTCATATTTAACATGTTTGAACATGTGCACATGATTGCTGCAGGGGTGGGTGAGTAAGTGAATGAGAGAGAGGGGGAAAGGGTCAGAATCACAGAGAGTGAAGTTGCTGCTATACCAGTGGTTTGAATATAGGTGAAATATGCCAATCTTGAACTGTCTTACTCGTCTTCCTGTCTTCCTAATATTTCTGATTTAGGCATTTATTCTTCAGTGCCAATGAGTGTGAATCACACCAATAGTCTTTGAAATCTTGCAATTCTTATTTGAGTCTTTGTGTTGTGATTCAATAATTATTCCTGAATCTCTTTTGATTGAATAAGTATACTGAAGAAACATTCAGAATCCGTCCAATGAAAGTTAAATAATTTTACTTTATCTTAAAGTTGTATGATCTTTGCTAAATTACACTAGTGTTGAATTTTTAAAGGGGGAGAACAAGAGACAACTTTTCCAGAGGCAATTTTTCATCTTAAATGAGCTTCTGAGTAAAGTGCTCTGAGGGAGATATTGGCTGCCAATGTATCTGTTAAAATCTGTAATGTATCTGGTAAAAGGAAGAGAATTGTCACATATTTCCATATATCATAAAAAACTAATATACTTTGGCAAAGATAAAAGGGTAGATCTAAAGCTGCAACTGAGGATCTGCCCGAAAAGCATTAAAAAGAAAGGCTGTCATCTTAAGAAAACAGTGCTTACAAACATATATGAATTTCAGTAAATAGCTAGTGATTTAAAATTGGATTTTACTTCCCACTGCAATTTAAGGTGTGAATAGAAAGTTGAAGTAGACATTTGAATGTCACATGTGATCAATATAACTCCAGGAAAAACCATACAGAGAGACATTTGTGGATGGCACATGATCAGTTACAATCCTGTCTGACCTAATGTTGAAAATAAATAAACATCACATAAATGCAATGCTTACAGATGTCAATAAGAATCAACATTCAGCCAGTGAAATTTCAATCTACATTCCTGTTTCAATTTTTAAGATCAGACTTTTGCATCGTAGATTGTAAGATGTAGCTGTTACTTATGCTATTTCTCTGAAACCATGCTGGATGTTCTGTTCAACAGAAAAGTGGATCTCTAAGAATGGGAATTTGGAGGTATACAAAAGGAAAAGGCCCGAAACCATGGAACACTATTAGAGCAATTTTTTTTATTTCTCAGTTTTACTGACTATCTAAACAATGAAGCAATTTTCTTATGATCACGATGGAAGTTAAAACACTATACAGTGCTATTAATGTGTCATTCACCAGGAGGAGATTGTGCTTTAATCTGTTTCAGCAGAAGGTTGTTTTGTATGTGCCACTTAGTAGTTCTTGCAAACATATGGTTAATGTGTAGGCTGTAGCTCAAACAGAGCAGCTTTGCAAGAACAGTTGCTTTAGCAAAAAAGAGAACCTATTATCCTGCTGTGTGAAAATGCTTAGCTCAGGCAAAACAAAGATCACGCGTGGCAATAAGTTTTCTACCCTGACATTTCTTTAAAAGTACTTTCCTTTCAAGTTGGCATGTATGCAGGGCTATCTCTGTGTAACCTGTTTGCCCAGGCTGAAATCAGTGAGCAATTACTTGATGAGAAATGTGGGCAATTGCCATTTATGCCTCTTCGCCTTTTGGTCAACTTCCTTGCGTCACTTTATTGTTACAGTTTTGTGAGGCCTCTTCAGACAAGCCTAATATTAAACAAATTTTCATTGATGTAGTAGCAAACGATCCATATAATTCATGTTGGTTTTGCTTCTGGGATTTGTAGACACTAAAAAGAACAAAGTTGCAGAGGTGGTGATTACTTTAGATTGTTTTAAAAACTGAAATGTATACATTTTTCATAAATATAGGGGTTCACATCCTCAGCTGGATGCTGAGCCCATGATGCGTCACTGCAAAGAAAACCTAAAACTGTTAATGCATTTTTTTTCTCTTTTAATGTATCCTTTTAATTTATTTGTGGTGCTTTATCAAATCCCAGTAATTGCTATAAATGATAATTCTTTGGTATTGAGAACAACTGACAACATCTGAGATTTGATTTAAGAGGTATTTACTACTGTAATCAGCAAGATTGACTTCACTGGTGAGCACTTCATGAATAGGAACCCCAGGATGAGGCTTATTAGCGTTAAGGAGGAGCAACTCTGAGGGAATAAAAAATGCCAATCCTAATTGAACTTAGGCGACCAAGTGATGTTCTCACAGTATTTCCTATCTAGCAGGAATGATGAAATAAATAGTTATAATGGGGCCCCATCAAGCTAAGTGCTATGCAAATACACATGAAGACACAGTCTCCGCTAGTGGCATCTTACAATCTAAAGCCTGATTGTGTAACTGACAACATGCAGGCACTCCCCAGGTCTCTTGTGAAGTTCCATTGATCTGCCTAGATGCAGTAGTGAATCTGTTTTTGTTAGTTGCAGGTTTGTGTAGTAAGTCCTGGAGACTTTGCAGATTTCTAGCTCATCTTATGTAGACTAATGAGGTTTTGAATAAATTCATGGCCATGTAACTCATGCCTGCTTGGTGTGATAATCTGTCTCCTTTTGTTGGTGGCTAGACCAGCTAGAGATTGTCTCCTACAGCCTTGGCTAACAGACACGTACTTGTCCTTTAGCTTGGGTAGTAGAATCTCACGTTAAGCACCAGAGGTTCCTGATTTTATCCCAGCTGACATTGATCGGGGTCTGCTGGTGTTACTCACTCCTTATTTAAATGTAACCTTTAAAGGCCAGCTACTTAAACCTTTGACGTCAATGAGCATTTCGCCTAGGTCTGGACTTCATCTGTTGGCCCTTGATATCTGATGTCCACTTGTCATAATGAAAGCTTATTTTTTCCTCTAAACTCACCTATAACAAAGTTCATGATACTAGGCCTATGTTTTCATAGAGGAAGCCTGTTATGAAACTCAACTTTCTCGGTCTTGTGCTGGCAAACCCTTTCCTGTATAAGTACAAAGGCTGACTGATTAAAAAAAAAATATTGTGTTTTGGTTGAAATAGGATGCTTCTCTCAGAACAAGATCTATAAACCCAGAAAAATACAATTTAATCACAATAATAATGTTGCTAATAGAGAAAATTATTAAATGAGTGTACCAGTAGGAGGCCAGTAAAAAAGCCGTAATAGTTTAATAGCTGGGAAATGGATGATAGTGATATTTTTAATAACATAGTTCTATAGCAATTGTAAATTGCTATTACAAAGCAGTCAGAAATTCACTTCAGAAGAACAAGCACGCATTCCATCACAAGACACTGAGGTAAAGTTGCTTGGTAGTTTCTGGTAGAGCAGTGCTGGCCCACTGCTATTGAAGGTAGATGCTCTGATAGGTTATATGCCTTCTCTTAGAAGTGTCAGAGGAAGGAGTAGAAATCTGTTGAATTTCCTTTACTTTGTAATGCACTAGAATCTTTATCAGATGGCCAGGTATGTTTCTTCATAAGAAGTGCCACTTTATGACCTTAGAATATGTGTACTCTGCAGTTAGACACCCATGGCTGGCCTGTGCCAGATGACTTGGGCTTGCAAGGCTTTGGCTAAAAGCTGTTTAATTACATTGTACACAGGCTCAGGCTCAGGCTGGAACGTAAGTTCTGGAACCCTTCTACTTTGCAAGGTTCTAGAGTCAGGCTTCAGTCCAAGAATGAACATCTACACTGCAGTTAAACAGCCTTTTATCCCATGGTTCAGGAGTTTATGTTCTTTGGCATGGATCAGCTGTGGTTTGGGTTTTGTTTTTTTTAATGGCAATGTGGACATACCCATAAAGGTCAAATTTGTGCTTCTCATGGCCTGTCAGTATTCATAGCACTTGTTTGCTTTGATGTCTATTCTGAGGTAATATGTAGGTGGTACTCAGAGCATTCTTTTTCCTTCAACAGATACGTTTGAAGTATTCCCATGTTTACTGTTAAATTTGGAAAATGGTTAAATATGAATGCCCCAGAGTTTGACTGATGATAAAAGCCAAATATTTAAAATTTCTCCTAAATTAAAATCATCCCATGTTGTAAACATTCATTATATTGTTACTTGAAGATGAAAATGACTTTAGTCACTGATGCTGCGATGAAAGCATCTAGCCCTGTCCTACCGTTCTAGGTGGAAGAAGAAGCCTCAGACATGAGGTTGGAATCATCAGCTAGTTGCCGAATACCAAACAGATGCTCTTCTTTCAGAGGCCACAATCTGAGGTACAGCAGCGCCCTTCCTTTTTCCATTGATAGCAGGCTTGCTGTGGGAAGAATTCTAGAAAGGTAGTCTCAGATAGGGACCACCTTTATGTTGTTGTTGTTTCTGAATTCCTTTAGGAATTCAGGGGTTTTGACTTCTTACATGGTTTTTTTTTTTTTTTTTTTTTTTTCATATTCTTATTTCAGAATTGCTTTTCTTGGATGTAAAAGCATTCTGATTCCTAGAAGCAGGATGGTGATATATGTTTAGTAAATATAGTTTACATTTGTGTGTGGGGATAGGGTGGCAAATAGGATTTAGTATTTGACTTGTATAACAGTACAATATGTCCAGATGCATCCTCCTCATCAGGCCATTTTGCTGAACCCAACTACACCTGATTATTTGTTCAGTATGTCACTACCAGTCAATTCCCTTGATTTCTGTTAAACGTAATGGGCCAAATCCATGCCTTGTATAAACTGCATTGATTTCAACCCCATTGAAATCAATGTACTTAAATTAGGGGATGGATATCACTGAACCACTATACAATTACTTTAATGACTTGTGATTCAGGGTCTAATCCTAAAACAGGCTAGTGGTGCTTTGCCCATATTAACAAAGCAAATTTGCTGGGAAACAAGTTTCAGACCAGCTCTTTGTGTTATTCATATTATATATGGGTAGTTAATCAGTAATTTTGATTTAATAAAAAATGGATTTGCTTTCTTCATAGGTTCATGATATGTCAGTGAGATTGGTATATGTGGATTTAACAGTACATTTCAGTACTATTTCCCCTTATGTTTTATGCTTTTTTTTTTTTTTACACTTTACCCTATGTCAAAGGGTTTTACTCTTCTATGACTTTCATTTCCAATGTTGGAACTAATTTCCAATTCAAAAGAAAAACTTGGGAACTGCTATATTTTTACAAGATGCATTTCAATGGGTAAGGTTAAGTTAGGAAAAGTGCCCCACAGTTAGTAGACCTCTTGACTGCCAAATTGAATTGAAAACCTCAAGAAAGCAGGCTTTCTTATGAGACTTTTGGGCATTTCCTCTTTTGGCTAGAAATACCACATAAACAGCTTCTTGTGTGATATTTTGGCAATTTAATTTCTGACCCTTTCAGGAATAAAATTTACAAAATATATATAAAAATGATATTTTAAAACATTACCTGAGTTTTCTGTAGGGGAGTCAATGTTTTATTTTAGGCTTGCTTTTGAGCTATAGTTGTAACTTTGACTTAGAATTTAATTTGTTTTAATCATGAAGCATCCTGGAGTTCACTCTGAAAGAATAGAGTAGAATTGTAAGGTGGTGGTTGTTTGTGAGGCATTGTGTAGCATTGCACTGCAGCCAAGTCAAATTGCAAAAGAGGTTACTTTTGGCTTTTGTAGTTGGAATTCAGTAGTATTTTGCATGCAAACTGAGTCTAAATCAGATTTAGTATTGCCAGTCTTTTGGGGGTGGGGAGGGGAGTGTTTTTGCTTTTGTTCCATCTATGGTCATGTATCAGTTATTACTACCACACACTGTTCACTCTCCATAAATTAAATTACTAACTTTTTGTCTTTATATGAGATTGTGTTTTGATATTGTTTCTATGTTTACCTTTGACCTGTTCTCAGATATCTATCTTTTCAGTGCTACATTATAAGAATTGCTAAGTCGTATATTGACTTGATATATAGAAAATGTTGTGATTTCTTATTACATCAGTTTACTCAGTGAGTCGTTAGCTGTCTTTCAAGGATCAAATCAATTAATATTCCCTATATCCAACACAAAGAGTACTTTATGTAGATCTGTCTCTACTGTTTACAGAACCCTTTTAATCTATAATATTCTGTCCTGGTTTCAGTTGCAGATTATAAATGGTATTCAATTATTATATTTAACTCTTCAGACACTAATATAGTGCTGAGTGCCACAGGACTATGAGAAAGTAAATCTGAAGATGCATTAAATAGCTGTTTTTACCTAGTAATTTTCAAGTTATCTGAGGTGAATTGAACTCTTTTCTTGCCTTCCTTTCCTACCTATATTAATAACATCCTTCTCTTCGTCATAAAATATCCCTTGGATTCCTTGAGGTACTACTGTATGTTAGCAAATTACATTTATTGTATATTTACACAAATTTACATTTTATTATATGCTATTGAATTGGCAGAAACAATAACAGACTTTAGTGAGTAGAGAGAAAAATTAATATATCTTATTTTAAAATATATATTAAATTTGAACAAAGAGAATGTGTGTGAAATGCCCAAATACCTATTGACCAATATTTACAAGAGAGATGCAGAGCTAGAGGAAGGAGATCAGTTAAATTGTGTGTCCCTGAGATCCTCCTGTTACTTGAGGAAGATGAGGCTATAGTACTCCCATCTGGTGTATATTAACCCTGTAATCTCTGAAAGAAAGCTCTGTATCATGTTTCTATCTATTTACATGCCCCGATCATTGAAATCTGAGTGTATGTCAAAAATTCATTCATGTTCACAATCCCCATATGAAGTAGGGAAGTGTTAGCTCCATTTTACACATAGGAATATGAGAAACAGATGACTTGCTGAAGGTCACATACAGTGTCTTTTTGGGAGAGCTGGCAACTGAACACTGATCACTTGAATCCCAGTCCAGTGCATTATCTACAAACCATCCTTCTTTCCCTTTGACTTTATATAGAGTTGCAGTGTATCTTTATTGTTATATTTTCTGCCATATTTTAAACTATTCCAACACAGTGCACCCTCACTCAAAAAGGAATGGCATCATGGTTATTTCCTCCATGCCACCTGTCCATCCACCCATCGTCATGGTATTAGAATGCTTTCTATTATGAAAAAGGCAAACATGGTCTATATGGTACACTGGGTGATCACTGTAATTACTGCTGCTGCATCTCTTATAACCGATCATACTTTCAGTAACTCTTACGGCTCTTTATACTACTTGCTTCAGTGGTGGGAGAAGAAAGAAGACTTATCCCATCATTATTGCTGCTGGTAAGCAGCAGGATTCTTTTCATAGTACTAAATAACATATCCATAGGTTGCAGCATTTGGTGCTACATTTCAGGTACTTAGATGCCTTCATTGACATGGGCCAGAGGAGTGACCGCAACAGAGGCAATTCCCATGTTTCCCTATCTCAAAATTGTTTGGTAACAACCTTCGGAGCATCTGACTTTAGGAACCAGCCAGGGTAATAAGCTGTATACAATGTGTGTTTCTTTTTGGTGATATTTTTTTTTTCATCCTTGATTTATAACATTTGACTGACTTTGCTGTCCGAGGCTTGTTACAGATTAGCCTGTGGCAGTGGGCAAGAGAAAAGTGAGATTTTACTGAAATGTAGATGAGAGAAGGAAAAAAGTGAGACATTGAATCGACTGAGGTTGTGAAAGGAGGACGTGCTTGAAGTAGCTTTAGATGGACTGGTGAGGGGAAGTGGTTTGTTCCTCCTGTAACAGCAAATGAAATATGTACTCAACGTGCAAACAAAGAAAACTTTCAGTGTGTGTGTGTGTGTATGTGTTCATGCATGCATGTTTGGGCAATCCTGACATCTTTCCCGGTTCCCGTGTTTTAAGCCATACACACACATATGTAGTGAGCAGGACTCACCCTTTAGGCCCGAATATTCGAAGTGTTTTTGCCTGCAAATTTGTGTCAGATTTTTCAAATGCTCAGTTTCCATTTTGACATTAAAATAAATGGCTGGATTTCCACAGGACCTCAGCGTTGTTGCCTGATGAGCATCTTTGAAAATCTGCCCATGAGTATCTCAAAGCAGAACAGAGTACTTTTGAAAATCAGGCTCCTTATTTAGGTATCTGATTTTAGGTGCTGAAGTCTCTTAAAATATGCCCCTGAATTCTCTTTGAAAATCTGGTCTCATATCTTTTGTTTTATTCTGGGTTAAGGATATCTGGCTAAATGGAAATGATGCAGTTTGCGAAGTGACATTGTAACCATGGTTCCCAGATAGAGTGTGATGGATTAAAAATAAAACAAACTCCAATAGTCCTGCTTTCCTTATTTCCATTGTGTTAAGGATCTCTGACTTTGCAATCAGTGCAGTTTATGCTATTAAATGTAATGAAAATTCATACTCGATCTACTGATTTCTGTGGACTTTCTGCAGTTAGTCTTGAATGAGTGTATTTTTTTTCACACATCATTGCAAATGCATGCCTAGTGAGCACAGGCTGCTCTGCAATTGCTGCCATATTTATTTGGAAAGCAGCTGTCCACTCTTCAGGATCACAGATTGCAGTATTTTGCTCAAAAGTTTATGTATCCAGGCATTTAATTAAAAAATTTTCATTTAAATCATATGCTTTCCCTTTTTGTTCCAACATAGTGTATCCCAAATTCTTCCTCCGGCTCCTGCATGGGTGCGTCTACACTGGC
Source organism: Pelusios castaneus (assembly GCA_007922175.1). Lineage (NCBI taxonomy): Eukaryota > Metazoa > Chordata > Testudines > Pelomedusidae > Pelusios > Pelusios castaneus. The sequence goes on from ML685785.1 coordinate 23,246,687, forward strand.
AAGTTAGGTTGATTAAGGAGGCTTAAGTCGACCTAAACAAAGCCACATCCACACTGCACTTTTATTAAGTCGATTTAAGCACTTCCTTAAGTCGACTTAAGGAAAGGTTAAGTCGACTTAATAACATCTGGTTTTAGGTCGACTTAAGCCAGTGTGGATGTGGATTAGCGCCTTCATCAACTTAACAAAGTCGACATAACTTTTCTAGTGTAGACATAGCCCATATGAGGTCTTGGTCCAACGTCCATTGAGGTTGCTAGGACTACATTGATTTCAGTGTGTGTTGGATCAGTCCCCAAAGAGAAAAGGAAGAGCCCCTCTCTAATACAAAAAGCACCAAAGCCAGTTGAAATGCTTCATAAAAGTTTGCTCTGAAAATATTATTTAAACTAATTTTTTTTAATAAAAATAGATTCCATCCATGATGTTTCTAATATTTATTGTGTGCCACTGAAAACCAGACTCATTTGTGCCTGTACCCAAAGAGGAAATATTCAATAGCTTCTGAAAAAGCGAGAAACAGCTAAAAGGAACATGTATAGGAATTAACAGACAAAAGACCTCTGCCTGGCTTAGAAGCTGAGGTGAGTTCTAGAGAAATAGTTTGTAAAATACAATTTAAAAGGTTGTATCTATTTGCATGAAGAGGTGGTGCAGAGGAGATGGCAAAAGACCTTCTTATTTTGCAAGTCAGGGAGTGTATAACCCATCTGTCCTTCTTTTTTGCAGAACTGTAGCATCTTTTTCGCATCTCAAGGTACCTATTTCATGTGACTAGTGAAATTTTACATTGATATTGAAGAGAATCTTTCCGTAGAAATAAACAAGCATGTTTAGGTATATTCTCTTTTTATTATAGAAACATAAGAATTGTCAGACTGGATCAGGTCCTAGCCCATCTAGTTCAGTAGCCTATCACTAAAAGTAGCCAGTGTCAGATGCTTCAAAGGAAGGTTCAAAGAACCCTGCAATAGGTATTATGAGACAGCTTGCCCCAGGGCAAAAATCTTCCTGTCTCAGGAAGTTAAATGGTCTATCAGATAGCTTGAGTCAGTCCTGTGGAAAGGAGCAAAACTTTTAACTTGGCTCTGCCTGCATAGGGAGTGAGAGCAGGGCCTTGAGAACTATGGAAGCAGGGGAATGTGCCTTCAACAGCCAGCATTGCTGAGTAAGCAGGCTGCCACATTGGGAGCCATTTGGAGATTTTTGTAAAGTTGGCATCTTCATTCCTACTTAATAGGATAAAAATTAATCAGCTTTGGAAATCTGGATCGCCCTGCCCAGACTGAGGCCTGATAAGATAAGTCATGTTGGTATAATGAAGTGGAAATGGCGATAGGTGTTTGAATAGGTATAACTACTTGAGTATATTTAGTCACAGTTCCAAAGGACAAGTAGTCTGTTGACCATCAAGACAATCTGAGAACTGATGCTGTCATAGTGGGTGAGTTCCTTCCTGTGTCTGCACCACCTCACTTTCCAGTAGTGATCTTCAGCAAGCTGCTTTTAATCCAAGTGCTGTCTTCCAGGCATGTTGAAAGTTAGGCTATTGTTCTGTTTGCATCAGCTGTATAGGAGATGTATACGAAGAATGGGAGATTTTAGGGCAGATGTTAGACTAACCTTCAAGATGTGCCAACTGCAATGGCTCAACACATGTACCACAGATGTAACCAAGTATTGCTATGAAAACATGCAAGTATGATTTGCTGAATAAGGAGGTTTTATATTCTAAAATCACTTCCCGGTCCGTCCGTCCCCCCATACAGTTACCATATATATACACTGAATCGTGTATTACTTTGTTAAAATTAATGGCCAATATTACTGCTACCAAAATAATGTGAATGATATTCAAGCTAATTTTTTTTTACATTTTTGAGCAGATTTTGTTTAGATGTATCTTTAAGTTCACTGTATGTGCATTATGTGTTAATGCTACTGTCTCTTTGCTTTCTCTTCTTGTATAGAAATGTGAGAATTTCCAATTAAAATAAAATTCCAAAAATAAATGAATAGCATAATTTGGAGAAGAATGTATTTATTAGAACTGAGCCCTTTGACTAATATTTTATAATTTCTCTCTCTTGCCTGTGAAGGGAAGAGGCAGGGGAAATTAACTCTGTGATATTATTTAAACATAAATTCACACTTTTTATTTCTAAAGGTGTACACAAAAGTAGAAGGCTTATTTGAAAGAAACCGGTATCATTGGATATGAAGTAAATCCTTCAAAAATTGGAAATTCCAAACAAACACAATTATACTTTTTTTGTTTAGGCAGCTAAGAAAATATAGCTCTAAAACCAACTAATATTCATATTACTTTTTCACTCAGTGGTGTTCATAGTAAATACATCCCACAAGCCTTTTATACACATGCATATGTGCTAGTTTTCTGGGTGACGGTGACCTTTACAGTTTAGCAGGCCTACAGTACCTATACTACTTTAGATTTTGTATCTTTTAGTCTCTTTTTAGTAGCAATTTTGTGACAAGGATTGGGACTTGGAACCTACTCCATTAGGGCAAATTTTCCATTACTTCTCTCTCTCTAGTAGCTATTCTAGCTACTAATCTCTTTCTCCCCTTATTAGTTGGGTGTCCATACCAAGAGTTGGAAGTGAGGAAGATCTAGCTATGACTCTCGTGTATCTATCAAGTTAGCATTAGAAGTACATCACTTATGAAAGTTGGCAGTGAGCATTCAGGTACTGTACGTGGGGGTGATAGATTATCTCTTACTATTGTCCTAGAGTTCAGTTAAAGCTGTTAGCCTCAGTTTAATGCATTTGTTTTCTGTTGAAAAACATTGTTAAAATCATGGTGAATAACATTTTAATTGTTTTACAGATTTGGGGAATGTATGTTTTAGCTAGATTTAAGCTCCCAGAACGACTCAAGCATAGTGGCTAAGAGTTGCTCTCCACCCACACAGAATTACTCCCACCTGAAATTAATGGGGTCTGTATTTTTACCTGTTTTAGAGTTTAAATTTGTCACTGGTCTTAGTGACTTATTGCTGTGATTGAAGTGCTAAGTATTATTATATACCTTTAAAATAAATACCTTAAAATATTCACTTCATAGGAACCTGAATAAAGGAAGCTTTGAGTGAAATATTGATCAGAATAAAGGAGGACTGGGAGGGGGGGAGAGGAGGGGAAAGGGGGAGAACAGGAAAAATACAAATGGGTCAAATTCTGATCATTGGTATAAATTTGGAGTAACTCCACTGAGTTATGGAATATTCAGGTTTTACATTAGTTTAAAAGAGATCAACATTTGTTCCAATGACTTTGGGTGCTGTATGTTTGGTGTTCAGATTGTTGCCAACTATGGAGAGGGACAGAAGCAAGAAAACAACTGTTTCAATAGTGGAATACATGTATATATTTACCTGTATTCAACCTCAAACTGCTATCTTTTAAAGATTTATGAAAAAAAATCACTGAAGGTATTATTTCAATGGAAATAATCATCTCAAAGAGAGGGGTTTTGAAAAGTTTCATCAGTTAATGTTTCCCATACTTTTACTTCTCCCTAATAATTCCCCCATTAAGTTATAGAGAGATACTCTAATTAATTTCTGTAACCATAGAATCATGGTGAATAACATTCATTTTTGAGTGCAGAATAATATTTAAGATGCAGGTGCTGCTGTGTGAAGCGGCCTTTACACATATTTAGAACCTGAGATATAATTATGGCTATTACTGCTACAGGAAAATTGTTTTCAAATACCTGCTCTCTCTCTCTAAAGTTAACTGAGACATTCTGGACATTGCCTTCAAAATAGTTGTGTTCACAAGTGTATTATTACTCCCATGGAAGAATACACTAAGACTATGGAGAAAATAAATTTGCAGTCATAATTGAATCAAGAGGGGGCCTTCTAATTGCACCAATCCTTTCCCCATTTTTGCTTTGTTACTCTTTTGTGTGTTTATGGCGAAGGTATTTGGTTTTGTAGACAGTGTCCATATAAAAGCAGAGTTGGAGCTTATTTCCCAATCTCCTTTAGAGCAGTGGTGGATACTCTGATTTGAGATACTAAGGGATAAATCAGAAGTAGATTGCATCCATTAAGAGAAATAGCAATTAATTTCTGAATGCATCTACCCCATAGGCAGGAGAACAGTTGGCCACCAGTACATTTTTAGAGGTGGGGGGGAAGGAGAGAGAAGCAGAAATAAAAGAACTTGTTGATTTATCCATAGGTTAGTGGCAGGAAAGTTTGTATTGTTTGTATTGTTCAGCAGATACTTGTCCCTGGGGACATTAACTGACCTGGCATGACTCCACTGCAGTGAACTCAAAGCAGGTTTTAAATCAAATATTTGATCAGCTTCAGTAATTACTCACCAAAATACCCATTTAACTCCTTTTACAGGCTCATTGTACCGTCAGCTTAAAGTGGAATTTAATTTTGACCTCTATTGAAATGGCATCACAATATGTTATTGCCAGTCTATTTTGGGTTCTATGTATTAAGCTTTTTTTGGTGACTGAAGAAAGATTGTTTTAACATGAAGCCCTTTATGAGATCGTCGGAAAGACAAAACTCCTCTCTGGGGAAAGCTGTGTTCTCAGCTTTTGTTCTTTAAAAAAGAAAAGTATAATAAAAATAATTGCTAGTATTGTTTAGTTAAAAGCACAAAATAGCCTTCAATTTTGGTTTAAAAGTTGTATTCTTTAGACGCTAAAGGTTTTGTATACACACTCTGCAGTCTGTGGGCTTGATTCACCATTCTATCACTTCACACCTAATGGTGATGGAAACTCATTGTAATCAATGGAATTGTTCTAGTGCAAAATTGAGTAAGAAACTGGTGAATCAGCCCCCAATTTAGCAATGGCAGAAGTGAAACAGATGTTATGAGATTCAATTCAGTTAAGCATTTAAAGACACTGGGAACTGAATTTCATGTCAATTAATGTGGAGTCCATCAGGTATAGCTCCGTTGGTGTCATGGAGTTATACAGACTTAAAACAGCTGTGAGAACAGAATCAGGCCTCTGAAGTTTAACAGGGATCCGGGTTCTCTGTGTGAAATTTCTGTAGCAATTTAATTTTAAATAGGCAGAAATACCACTAAAACACTCCGACTTGTGTCGCATTTGTGCATCTTGTTTTGGCAGGAGCTCAGCACTTCAGCAACGAAAACAACTGAAGAAAACCTTTTATTTTAAGAGACTTTCTGTAAGAATTTCAAATAGCTCTATGCCTAACTACATTTCAATCCTTATTTTTTTCCCTCAAAACCTTCTGCTCTTTACTGTGAAGTCTGATTCAACCCTCTTACATTTGAGGGGAATTTTGCTGATGTTAAACTGGTGTAATGGGATGGAGTATTGGGTCCTGTGTGTCCTGCCCAGGTCTCTTGCCTTTAGAGAAAATACATCCTGGTGCTGATAGTGAAACAGGGATAGAGATGGTTTGGGGATGATGGACATGACTTGCATTTCATAGAATCTTAGGGCTGGAAGGGACCTCACGAGGTCATTTAGTCCAACCCCCTGCTAAAAGCAGGACCACTCCCACTAAATCAGCCCAGCCAGGGTTTTGTCTAACCCGGCCTTAAATATCTCCAAAGATGGAGATTCTACCACCTGCCTAGGTAGCCCATTCCAATGCTTCACCACCCTCCTAGTGAGAAAGGTTTTCCTAATATCCAACCTCAACCTCCCCAGCTGTAATTTGAAACCATTGCTCCTTGTTCTGTCCTCTACCACCAAGAACAGCCTAGGTCCCTCCTCTTTGGAGCACCTCTTCAAGTAGTTGAAGGTTGCTATCAAATCCCCCCTCAGTCTTCTCTTCTGTAGACTAAATAAGCCTAGTTCCTTCAGTCTCTCCTCAATTTCTTTGTATCCAAGCTGGTTGGGAGCCAGATTCTTGTTCTTCTGCACATCACGGCTGCACTGAGGCTGCTCTAATTTATGCCCAGACACTAATGGTCCTGAGTCCTTGACCACTTCCCTTTTCATTCTTAACAGGCATGCTGGGCTGCCTGCAATAATTCCTGCAGCAAGGCTATTCTTGGTGGGGGACATGTGGCTGCTTAGCAGTCATTTTTGCACTAACATAACCTGCTCAAAGAGTCTATAGGATTCAGGGATTAAGCCTTTCATGTTCTCCCATTCTCGAATAACTTCACACCGGCTCTCATTGTGTCATTATAGTGAGAAATACTACCCACCTGCCTCAATGAGTAGGGGAACTTGTTGTGTTTAAAGGGGATAAACCCAGCAGTGAAGAAGGAAGAGACTTGGTGAGGGGTTCAGAGGCATTGCTGCCATAAAAATAGGTTTGGGGCCTGAGCCCCACCCCTGGGCCTGATCCATCCCCAGGGTGGCCCAATCCATCCCCCGGGTCCCCAGCCAGGGTCTGAATGAGGCACCAGAGTGGGCTGCTGCTGGCCCCGGGTCCCTGCCAGAAGTTGGGGCTGGATTGGGCTGCTGGTGGCATCTGAGCCTCAAATCCCCAGCCCTGCATCAGCCCAGGTCCTTGGCTCTGGCAGAGGCTGCATTGGGCTACCAGCAGAGGCCGGTCCCTGTATTCCTGGCCCTGGTGGGAACTGCATCAGCCCACCGGTGGCGGCCAGGCCCTGGATCCCCGGGGCTGCTGGTGCCAGATCAGGCTACCAGCTTCTGGGCCCCAGGTCCCCACCAGACTCAGGGCACTGGTGGTAGGACTTGGGGCATGTGCCCCATGTGCCTAGCACCACTAATGCCACTGGAGGGGTTTTAAGTAGCTTCTCCCCCTCTTGGAGCCCCTGGTGCCTACTGACCAGTTGGGGGAGACAGGTGCTGATTGGCTAATATTACCCAGCTCTCGAGATTTAAACTGGACCAACCACCATATTGAGTTTTTTAGCTCTGTTCCTGCAGAGATTTTGATGATGGGACTTGGGCTCTTGGAATAGGCTGCAGTTCCAACTTTTCAGCATCCTCTGTCCCTATTGCAGGGTGGGGGCAGGACTAGGACTCAGAGAGCTGATGAGAGGTAGCACTCCTCACCTATGTTCCAGTTGTTAATAAAAATGGTGTCCATAAAATCAATCCATGTTATGTCCTCAGTTTGCCTATCAGCAAGCTCTGGCTTCCAAGAGCCTTGATTTACCATTTGCAGGGTGATCCCAACACACTCCCAGTCTTAAAGTCTGCCCATTCCCCTTTCTCAAAACATGGGTCTTCTGCACTGTGTTGCCCTTTCCTGGGCAGTCCAGATACATTAGGCACATTGCCTCTCGAAGGGGATCAATATACAATAGTTTGCTACTTTTAAAATGGAGTTCAATTTATAGTCAACACTGGCTTAGTTTAATTAAAGAATAAAACAATTTTATTAGCCTACAAAGAGAGAGATTTTAAGTGAGTACAAGTATAAGGCATTAAAATCAGAAATAATTACAAAAAAAATAAAGAGAAGACACTTTCTAAACTTAACAAACTAGACTTGGTTCAAGGTGAAGTTCTTACTTTGTGTTTCAAGCAATACTACTCACCAAGTCTCAGATCAGGATCTACTCCCAAAGTCCATAGTCTGTTTCTTTTGTCATCTTAGATGAAGGAGAGAGAGATGGCTAGGCAGACAGAACATGTGGTGCTTTTGCCATCTCCCTTTTATAGTATAGTCATCCTTTAAAATGCATTTTCCTGGGAACTACTACCAGATAAAGTTAATTCCCATCTGTGAGATTGGAGTCAGAGATTTCAGGCTGTCTGTTTGTCAAGGTGCAGATCTATTTAGTCCTGCCCCCCTTCCTTGCCAAAGGATGGACACGATAGGTTAGATGGCCTATCAGCTTTGATGACCTCTGGCAGGAGGTGTCCTTGTCCTTTGTCAGGTTTATCCACTCCCCAAACTTGTCTGGTAAACCCACTTCAATCATGATTTCAGCTTATACTCATAACTTAACTTGTGATGTTGCTTTATGCATTTCAACACAACATTGACCAGCAAGTTAGTAGGTAGGGTGTGTCTGTGTGTGTGTCTGTGTGTGTGTGTGTGTGTGCGTGTGTGTGTGTGTGTGTACTTTACCTGTTGTGAAACAGCTTGCTTTTCCTCTCCCTCTCTCTCTCAATAAATTCAGAATACATTTAACCTAGAAAATTTGTGGGATAGAACTGGTTATTTTGAGCCTTTTTATCGGGTTCTCATTCTGAATCTTCCACCTTCTTCTTAATGTTTTCAACCATAGAAATAGCAAATATAATGGGACTCTTTTGCACAATGTCAGTACTCAGCTAGTTGATAAAGCCAATGCTACTTTGGTTGGTATTAACTTGAAAAGTCCTTTACAAATTATTCCTCTTATGTAGGAGAGGATAGAACAAACATGTAATGCTTTGCACTTGAGTTAATCTTTCTCCTGAGCAATCCAGAAAAATGACTATAAATCATGTAAAGCAGCTATCCTATAAGGGACCTTTGTGCACACAATGAACTTTACACCAACATCGAAAAGCAAACCATTTGTAAACATAATCTAAATATTCCGGTCTTTAAATTGTGGTTGTTTTTGTGCCCCAGCATAAAGAAGTGATACGCTGTAGACAACAGACAATACTTACCATTGAAAAGTCACAACCTAGTTACTTCCTAAATATAAGAAATAAGAAATAAATGTGGTGCTGTAGTTCAGAAATTACAGAATAGTACTGATTCAGATCTTTTGCTGATATCTTTAACTGTATGCCACTGTGAATCCAGTCTCATATTGGAAGTATAACTGTTCTGCATCTTCATGGTCCTAAAACCCATAAACTTCTAGTGTGTTATGATTACTAGCCATACTTACCCCTCCCTCCCTTTTATATCTCTCCTACATCCACAGCTCCTTTCCTTTTTATGCCTGTTTTTTTAATAGCAGGCATGCTTTCTCTTCTTGAGCCTGTGCCATCCCCTAGTGATTGGAGGAATTGTCTCCAATTCTCAGCTGGTGTAAATTGTTATTGCTTTGCTCATTTTGTGGGATTTAGAGCCCCTATACTGGGGTCAAATGATTTGTTTTAGTTAACTACTTAATATATAAAAATCAAGAGATTTAGGAAGTCACAAATAATGATGGAAATTCTATAAAAAAAAAAACTATACTGATCTAAAAGGCAGATTCTCTTATGATTCTCGGGACCCAGGGTCTCCCTGAAAATGTGTACAGCATAATGGACCCTAAACCAGTGGTGGGCAGGAGTGGAGCAATGGTACACCACCTTGCTGCTGTCTCTTGTCCCCAACATGTCTTCTAGAAAGGGAGGGATGGGGCTCAGATCTGAAATAAATGCATTAGTGGCGGTAGGTGGTGGTGGTTGGTTCTCCTTACACCACCTTGAATATGCAAATTGGCTAGATCTCAGACTAGACTGTCACATAGTGTATGTGCACATGTATATAGAATGAGAGGGGTCACCATTTTCATCTTGACCATTGTTCCTTAGCTAAGTAAAATAAGTGGATCTATTTATTCTCTATCATAAGTAGCACTTAATATATCATTAGCAATAAGTGATACAGGAAGTAAACAGGTATTGTTGTGGGAAAAAGATCCTAACTGATCATCACTTCACTTAGTATTACACATCTTTGTTTGTTTGGTAGCTGCCTGGTCCAGTTTGCACTCCTGAGCTGCTGGTGTCATACCAAACTAGGTTCCTCCTGAAACCTGGCTCTCCTTGTCCGGTTCTGATCATGTCAATAGTGAGCAAATGTTATTTAGTTATGCAAGGGAGATGGAAAATTTTTCTATGTATTATAAAATGCCTGGGTATCTGCAAATTTCTAGGTGTTGGTTATTAGTCAAGTTCTCTTCTGTTTTGATGACCATATTGTTGTTCGTGATATATGTTAGCTTCCCATCTGGTGTAATTTGCCTGGTAATTCACATGCTTTCACCTTGAGCAGCAGAAAATCAGAACCTATTCTTTCAATTGGAAATGTCAAATTGTGTTGCCATGTGAGAACTGAAATCTTGAGATTTCTCTTAGCAATACAGATACAAACAATTGTTATATGGGTATAAAGAAATTTCATGTGTGTGGCTGAATCCTTGAAGAAAAATGTGGTGTGATTGGGAGCATATGTTGAATAGAATGCAGAGAGGGGAGAAAAACTGTGTCTGAGAGCAAGAATTTAACCATGTATTTAACTGTTGCACAAGGTGAGGCATGCGCTCCTGAATAACTTACTAAATCAAGCTAAACTGAAACTATAGTGCTCCAAATAAAAGTAGCTTGTTTATCCTTCTTCTCATGCTTTGATTGACATTTATACTGCTTTTGAAGGAGGAAAAAAACATATAAAATGTTTGGGATCTTTAAATTTAGAGAATATTGACACGTGAATATGAGAGATCTGCTCATGTGCTGCCTGAAAAAAAGGAAGTGATGCAGGAAAAGTTACTTGCCAAAAATCAGCTGTCACCATGTGGTAGTTATTAGCAGTGGAGTTAGCAGAGAGGAAAGGCATCGGTATTTGCAGAACAACTGATAACTAACCAAGAATGGAGTAGAGCATTGGCAGAAGGAAATCTGGGAAAAAGGAACTTTTATCATACGGGTTTTTAAAAAAATTGTCAGCTTGATTCTCAGCTGCCGTATTGGAATGCCCTTTGAAACTGACTAGTAGCCATATGAACTATCAGTTGGACTTCAGCCCAGTTCTCTCTTAGTGGGAGGGGAAGAGTGCACTTTTGTCCCTCTCAGTTTGGGTCTCTCACCTCTTGTGTGGGAAGGAGGACTAGTCACCCTGTGAAACCCTACTCTCTACAGGTTTGGAGAGCTAAATGAAAGTATCGCCCTCTGACGGGTGCAAAAGTCATAGATCGCCTAGGGTGCCAAAACCCCTTGGACTGTCCCTGCTTGTGGAGTTGCCTCTTTGCTGAGGAATTGACCCTTAGATTGACATATTTGCTGAGGGCCAATTTTGGCTAAGGAGTCGTGCTGCTCAGCTTCCCTGGAACTGTGCTGTGAAGAAACTGGGAGTAAAACTGCAGGGTCCAGTAACCAGAATAGAGGCATAGGGAAATCTGGAGTGTTTAGAGGCTAAAATCCTGATTATTTTGCTTGGGTGAGCCATGCCCTTATCTCCTGAACGAGTTTGAAGGATACTCCATGGGAGTGGGACATAAGTTTTCCTACTCTTCAACTGGGTTTGCTGTAGGAGTTAACCCATTTGCTGAATAACCAAAGTAACTGCCTTAATCTAGGTTTCAGAAAACAGTTCATTAAATCACTAATTGAAGACGTCACATGCAAGACTCCTTAAATGGAATGTTAACACATCCTCCCTGTCATACATGCTAAGTAGTGCTACTCACATACCCGCTCAGCTTTTTATCACCAGCTTGGATGACCTGAGCAAACTAGTTCATGGCACCTGCTTTTCCTTCCATATCAGTCCTTACCATTAAAGAAAAAATATTGTACTACTTTCATTCTTTTTGATAGAAGTAGCTTTGCCTTTTTACCTCCTGAGCTAAAAGTTCATATCTTGGATTTTGGGCACAGATTAAACTTGGTTGGGTTTCACTTCAGGGACAGATATTGGACCACATAATAAAAGCATTGAACTGTTTGACACAGTTTTTAATACAAGTTAAAAACAACAACAAAAAATCTCTTTATTTTGGGTATTTTAATAAAAGCAAAGGAAATGAAAATCTAGGTTCAGAAAATACACATATTGGAAAGGTAGTGATTGGTGCTTCTCTCTACCATTTAGCCTAGTGGTTAGGGTATTCACCTGGTGTGATGGGATGCACATCTGTGTACCCCTAGGACATAATCTGTGTAACTTCTCTGTTCAGTTTTGCAAGGTAATTTTGTGATTTGATGCCAAATGCACTATGCCAGATTCCTTTGCAAATGCTCAGAACATGTTCCACATGATTACCATGGCACCATGTTTCCTACACCAACATGTATGTACAGATGTGAAGCATGTTACAGGGTTCAGCTTCTCCGGACTCTTTTTAACACTGTGGCTGGAGATTTACATGTCAATGGGGAAGCTAATGCCCTCCCTGCCTCAGGTAGAAATAGAGACAAACACACACAGGAAAGTGAAGGGAGGGGCTGTCAGCAGTTTGTAAAAACAAAGACACACAGACTGTGAGGGGAGAAGCTGCAGGCTTTTGGCCAGAGAAGACACCATCTTGCAACCAACTTCAAGCGAGATCAGGGCCCTGCCTGAAAACAGGCAGAGCGTGGGTGTAAAACACTGAACAGCCGAACACCATGAGCATAATCTTGGACTTTGAGGTCAGTTTAGGTAGAGATGTTAGAGTAGCATGCGGTTTATACCTTTTATTTGATAGTGGTCGCTCCTGACTCATTTATAGTATGTTTCTGCCTTGATTGGCCATGTTCTCATTTGAAATCAGACTCTGATCAATAAACTAGTAGTTGTTTTATCTAAAGCTGTGTGGTCTTTAGAGGGTGTGGGTGTGGAAGCCTGGGCACAATCCACTTCTTTGTTAAGTGGATGGATTTGAGATTAAGGTGATTGGGAGTGGGTCCCAATCCCTGTAAGGCAGTGGCTCCCAGTGTAGTGTCTGGGACTGGGTGTGTTTGCTTGGGGACCAACGCCGGTGTGGCTAGTGGATTTACACCCACTGCCTGGGACCAATTACACGCTGGTGGCTGGTGTGGACTGACTCAGGAATGAGAGGTCACCCAGCAGAGCGGAGTGAATTGGGGTTCATGAGCGGGGTTTGAGTGGTCATAGCAGCACACTAGACTGGATTTGGGGAGCAGCCTGTCACACTGGGCATGGGGAGATATGGTTCAAGTCCTTACTCTAGAGTAGAGATTCCAGTTCTCCCACAGGACTATGGATTATTCAGGAGTGGGTATCTCTCAGTCTCTGCAGTTGGAAGTGTTCCATTTTGAATGAAGTTACATCAGTAGTCATTGGGCTAGAGAGAGAGAATGAGTGACTCTCCAGTTTTGTGTTTAGGGTACTTGCCTGGAAAGAAGAACCACCAAGATTCAAATGTCTGTGCCATTTAATAATGGAACATGGAGCAGAATTGGGTCCCAACATTAGCAGTGATACACAGACACACGCACGCACACTCGGTGATGGAAGGTCAGGTTAGGGACTACTTAAAGAAGTTGGATGTGCACAAGTGATTGCAGAGCTGCTGGCCATTATCTTTGAAACTCGTGGTGAATGGGGGAGGTCCCGGAGGATTGGAAAAAGGCAAATATAGTACCTGTCTTCAAGAAAGTGAAGAAGAGGATCCGGGGAACTACAGACCCATCAGCCTCACCTTAATCCCTGGAAAAATCATGGAGCAGGTCCTCAAAGAATCCATCCTGAAACACTTCGAAGAAAATGGAGTGATCAGGAACAGTCAGAATGGATTCACCAAGGGCAAATCGTGCCTCACCAACCTGATTGCCTTCTATGATGAGATGACTGGATTTGTGGATGCGTGAAGAGCTGTCGATATGGTATACCTTGACTTTAGCAAGGCTTTTGATAGTTTCCCACAGCATTCTCGTCAGCAAGTTAAGGAAGTATGGGTTGGATGAGTGGACCGTAAGGTGGATAGAAAACTGGCTAGATCAGCGGGCTCAGCGGGAGGAATCAATGTCTCAATGTCCAGTTGGCAACCAGTAACGAGTGGAGTGCCCCAGGGGTTGGTCCTGGGTCAGGTTCTGTTTAACATCTTCATTAATGATCTTGATGATGGGATACATTGCGTGCTTAGTAAGTTCGTGGATGACACCAAGCTGGGGGGAATGGTAGATACTCTGGAGGGCAGGGACAGGATCCAGGGAGACTTGAACAAATTGGAACACTGGGCTGAAAGAAACCTCATGATGTTCAACAAGGACAAGTGCAAAGTCCTGCACTTAGGATGGAACAATCCCATGCACTGCTACAGGCTAAGTAGTAGCACTGTAGAAAAGGAACTGGGGGTTATGGTGGACGGGAAGCTGGATATCAGCCAACAGTGTGCTCTTGTTGCCAAAAAGACCAGTGGCATATTGGGCTGCATCAGTAGGAGTGGTGCCAGCAGATCGAGGGATGTGATAATTCCCCTCTATTCGGCACTGGTGAAGCCACATCTGGAATACTGTGTCCAGTTTTGAGTTCCCCACTACAGAAAGGATGTGGACAAATTAGAAAGAGTCCAATGAAGGGCAGCGAAAATGATTAGTGAGCTGGGGCACATGACTTATGAGGAGAGACTGAAGGAACTAGGCTTATTTAGTCTGCTGAAGAGAAGACTGAGGGGGGATTTGATAGGAACCTTCAACTACTTGAAGGGGTGCTCCAAAGAGAAGGGAGCCAGTCTGTTCTCGGTAGTAAACAGAGGACAGAACAAGGAGTAATGGTTACAAGTTACAGCTGGGGAGATTGAGATTGGATATTAGGAAAAACTTTCTCACTAGGAGGGTGGTGAAGCATTGGAATGGGTTACCTAGGGAGGTGGTGGAATCTCCATCTTTGGAAGTATTTAAGGTTCGGTTAGACAAAACTCTGGCTGCGATAATTTAGTGTGAGTGGTTCTGCTTTTAGCAGGGGATTGGACTATATGAGGTCCCTTCCAGCCCTATGATTCTATGATATAAATGTAGAGTTCTGGTTATAAGTTTTGTAACCCCTCTGCCAGGCCAAGATGGCAGCAGCAAAGGGCCGGGTTCTAGATCTAGGGGTTCCCAAACAATGTTACAACACCAATGAGCTCCAGCCCCCCCCTCCCAGTCTCCTGGGAAATCACGCAATGTACCCTGGGCGCAGAGCAATACTTTCCCTCTTGCAAGCACGAGTCTGAGTGTAGCACATAAAACTTTTAATAGACTATAGAGAGACAATATCAAAACCAGCACTGATTGGGGATACAGAGCAAAGCAGGATTCCCACAAAACCCAAAGGACAGAAACTCATTCCACCCCAGTGTTCATAGAGTGTGCCCTTCACTTCTTCATTACACCCTATCCTGACCATCATAGTTTAGTGTCCACCTGTCAAGAAAGGGGCACTTTCAGCCCTCCCCTCCAATTATCTTCTGCCATCTCTGGGTCATTCACACCATCCGCTGGTCTCTCCCATGGTCTGCTAGCTGCTCACTAGATGCTCTCCTGCTGGACCTCAGTCAGCTTCTCAGTGAATTCACCTCTTAGAGAAGATTTCACCTCTCTAGTGATTTAGCTACAATCAAAATAACAAAAGAGATTCCACAAGGGATTTGACAATGGGAGGGGAATTAGGCAGTTGTCCAAGGCACAGCTCCAGCTGAGCTAGTGCTCCCATGCCTCCCCACTTAGACCATGTACAAACTAGAGACTTGTCCCACAGTAAAGTTGTTGTTTGTTAGAGTAATGAAATTGACAAATATGACAGCTCTAGTTCCCAGTGGTCTTGATTGGCATTCCAGGACATATCCAGAGGCTGTCTAAAGCACAAGGGGCATACACACTCCATGTACCACGGAGCAGCTGTTCCGCAGTAAGTGTTGCTACTCTTGTTTGAGTGGTTTACCTGTTGTCCAGCAAGAGAGCTGTTGCTGCACAGCAAGCAACATTTGAGTGTGTATAGTCTGTGTTATCACACAATAAGAAGCCTTATCATGTGACAACACTGCAGTGTGTACAAAGCTTTAGTTTTACTAGACAAAAACTAGGGTTGTTCACTTTTCCAACCTCTCTTCTGCTAATGGTAGTTTTTCCATCAGCGTCTCAGCCTATAAACAGATATACAATCAAAGGGTAGCATATCATAAAAAGGCAATATTTCATTTCCCCCTTCTGCTAAAACACCAGATTCAGAAGATTAGAATCAGCCACACGTACCATTTCCCATCATGCCCAGCCCCTGGGTGAAATTATGCTGAATATCCAATTGTACTCATGCAAACACAAATCCATGCAGATCAGTTGCCCCTCCCTGCTTAGCTACTAAGTGAGAGAAGTGCCCAGCTTTTTAAACTTTAAGCTAATTTTTTATAAGTGAATATAAAGCTACAGCATAACCATAACAACTATTTAAAAAAAAACAAAAAAAACTAGGATCTAGGTGAATCTAATTATATTTTGAATCCATAGACTAGAAAAATAACACAGACCTGGACTACAAAAAGTCAGGTAGGCTGTCAATTTTCTCCTGTAGTAAACTCAGAATATTAGCAGTTCTAAAATTAAAACGATATTGTTGTAAAAATGACAAAACATTGTCTCAGTGTGCCTCATAAACTTCATTTGATTTTAAATGCATAGGAGAGTATTTCATTTCTTGTTGCTTTTTGACTGTAATTCTTATTGCAGGGCTGTGATTTTTAACTCTCTGACAAGCAACCAAAATTTTTCTTTAATTAAAAAGAAATAGTTAGCAATTACAAATTTAATAATTTTGTTCCAGTGAAGCAGATCACAGTGAGACGGCATCTGCCATATATTTCAGAACAGATGGTTCCTTTCTTCCATTCTACAAAATTTTTCCTTTAGAGATGATTTTGTATTTGGAGAATCAGTGAGAAGCTGGGGCCTGATGACATGCTATGTCAGCAGTCTAGTTTAAAATGAAAGACAGACGGGGCAATTTTATAGCGTACAAATGCATTCTTAAAACCACTAGTTTTATCCTGGCATGTTGAAGTACTTTAATAATAGTAACTGGGAATTTCAGAGGAGCATAAGTGAGTTAGGTGCCCAACTGCTGTTGAATTTAAATGAAATTTAGGTGCTAACTTCCATATACTCTGAAAAATTGAGAAAAATGGTTTTGCATCATGAAGCATTCAATCACTGTGTGGCGTAAATTTTTTTTTTTTCCAACAAGTGAAATCTGGCAGTATTCAGGGCTGGCACACAACATTTTGGCACCTGAGGCGGGGAGCTAAAATGATGCCCCAATTCCCCCTCATTTGGACCAAAACTTTGAAAGGTCTCAATTCTGCCTTCCTCCTGTTCTACTCCTCTCATGGTACTGCTCTGCTACCTACCCCAATAAAGGAGAACTAACAACTTAAAATGCCTTGATCAAAAATGTTAAGTATCTTTCAAACGCCTGAACAGCAAATGTAACTTTTCTTGTCTGCATAGTAAACACTGTCATTTTTATCTGTTTGAATAATCAAAGTGGTGCTTTCTGTGCCTTCTTGGTTGCAAAGATTTGAACTGCTTCCTGAAGGTCCACAGTCTGGGCCAGCTCATGCTCTATTGAGATGGTTGCAAGGCTGACCAGCCTCTCCTGTGTCATTGTGGAGCGCAGATGTGTTTATATTAACTTCAGCTTGGAAAAGCTGCGTTCTCCACTGGCAACTGTTACAGGAAGTGTTAGAAGTGTGCGTACAGCAACAAAAGCATTTGGAAAAAGGGTGGTCATCTTAATGGTGCATATATATATTCCAGAACAGCCTTTGGAGTTGATCCTGCTAAAATGTATCTTGAAAGGGCTTTCAGTTCATCGCCCAAATCACTCACATCAATATCGCACATGTCATGATATGTCAACACTTCTCTAGTGCTCTGCATTGCTGGTGTAGGTGGTCTTTAGGTATAGTGAGGAGTTTTGGAATATCATACAACATCCCAAATATACTGCTATGTTCCTTGAGCTGCATGAAACGTTCTTCAACTGACTGTATTGCACAATCTAACATCTGGTTAAATAATTTAACTTTGAATTGTTGTTTGGGGTCTCTTATGGGATTATCCCATGCCTCGTAATCAAAATATCATCTTCTTCAATGTCTCTTGTATTCTTGAATGGGTGGGAAAATAGCTTCAGTGTGAAGTTCCTCTGCCAACTTCTGTGCACTCTTGAGAATGTTTTGAAATCCCTCATCTGACCAGTAAGACTTTGCTTTGTCCAATTGTTCCATTGCTTCAGATAAATCAAGGTCAACATCTTGGAGTCTCTTGCTTACAACATTTATTTCAAAAAGTATGTCATGCCACAATACTAAGCCACACAGAAATTTGAAGTTATGTATGTTTCTTGTAGTTCCATTTCCCTGTGCCACTGTTCTCCCACGAACAGTTCCTGTCATAGCATTATCCTCCATAATGGCAACTATGGCATCAGTTATCTTCCCAGTTTGGTGTTTGTTAGTCTTTATCGCCTCCACTCAACTTTCCCATCTTGTGGCACTCAGTGGTTTCAGTGTCAGAGAGGATTTTCCCAGATGTTGCTTCAAAATTTGCCATCGATGAGTTGATGCAGAGAAAAATGCACAGATGCTTTGAATTACATTAAAAAATTCAGCAGCCTCACTAGAAGTTGACGTTGCATCACTGACCACCGAGTTCAATGAATGAGAACTGCATGGGACAAGAATGCTTGAGGGTTTAACTCTTGGATCCATGTCTGCACTCCTCTGTTCTTTCCTTTCATGCTGGCACCATTATTGTAGCCCTGACCTCTCATGTCAGCTATCACAATTCCTGTATCTTCCAGCTTTTTAAGAAGCAGATTTGTCATACCAGCTCCTGCAGTACCATCAATGTCAATAAATTCTAGAAAATGCTCTGACAGTCACCATTGCCAGGACATTTTCACTAGGTTCTGTTGTTGTTACAAAACGAACCATTAAAGTCATTTGTTCCGTATGGCTGATGTCAGGTGTGCAGTCCAGATTAACAGAGTAATATCTTGCTGACTTCAGATCTGCCACAATCTTCTGTTTGAGTTTTGTTGCCAGTAACTGTATGATCTCATTTTGAATAGTTTTTCCAAGGTAGTGGTGTGTGTAGATTTCTTGGACGGTGACTCCTCTTAGGTGCTCCTGAACTACAGCATCAAACTCAGCCAACAGCTCCACCATTTTTAGGATTTTTCCATTGTTTGGCACATACAGCTGATCTGAAGTGCCACACAGTGCTAGGTTCTGGGTAGCAAGCATTCTCACAATGGCAATGAGCCTTTTCAGAACATTTTGCCAATAAAGTGACTCTGATGTAATCTTCTCTTAATGCTGATCATCTATGGTGGCCTTTAACCTAAGTCTCATCGCAAGCTCTTTCCACTTATGGAATGTTCTCTGGTGATTTGCTGCTTTCGCATGGCATGCCAGATTTTTAACCAGGTTTTTCCAGTCCTTTCTTCCTGTAGAACCCAATGTGGGTGGAACATTAGACTGGAGGAATTTGCAACAAAAAATGTATGCAGCATTCTGGGTTTTTGAATACATAAGCCATGGCCTCTCCACTTTGTCACCATTGGGGATTTCACGCCAGTAATATGTTGGATGGAAACTTCTATTTTCATTGTCTTTTGGGGAGCATGAAGTTTTTCACTTGCTGTGGCCCATGCAGTACAAGGAAGTCCCTCAGGCTACTGCTCAAGTGGGTCCACAGTCCTGGATCACCTAGACTTAAGGAACTAAACTCAGCAGCAGTTGTTTCTTGTGCCTCCACCACACTCTTCTCTGAGCTACACTTTTCTTCAGGAATGTGCATGGTTACATCCATTTGAGATGGAGATATGGATGCTGCAGTAGTTGCCAGTCACCTGCGCTCTGACTAACTGGAAGATCACGCATCTCCTCACCACTCACATCCGCACTGGGGCCGGAAGGCTCACTGTGAATGTTTGTTTCTATGTATCTCAGGAGAACTCCTTCCTGCTTAGATAGAAAAGCTTCCTTTGCTTGCTTTCTTTTTCTGAATGCTGCCCCAGAGAGGCATTTTCTTCTTTCACTTATGACTGTGTTCTGTGCCAGCTGTAGTGGCTCTTAACACTCAATTGAAGGGGACAAATAAGCAGGCTGGTAACAGGGCCTGAGTGAGGGAAGATATCAGCATCTTAAGGACCTAACTGGCTCCTACTACTTCAGTTGACTGCCTGTTCTCCTCAAGTGGGTTCAGGGAAGCAGCAGGAAACTCCCTGAGAAGTGCTAGAGTGGTACATAAGAGGCTCCTCCTCCTCTCTCTCTCTGCGGCTCCTGCTGCTTTCTGTTATTCCCTTTCACCTTGTCTCCTGCCTGCCTGTTATGTCTCTTGTGCCCTCCTTCCTCCAGCACAGCACTTCACCATCTCTGTGCATCTAGAGCAGAGTGAATACATATGCACCAGCAGCAGACACAGTTTTCTATACTCTGGGTCCTAATGGAACCCACAGTCTGGCACCTGAGGTGGCCGCCTCAGTTCGCCTGTAAGGCCAGCGCTGGCAGTATTTTACATTAAACATGTACTTTTCAGGAGAAAAAGTATATTACAGTAGAGAGATGCTGTTGTGAGTGATAACCACACAATTATTTTTACTTAGCTGGTATTTGAATAGAGGTTGATAATATATGGGTTGCAGCATACACTATTTCAAAATTATCTCTACAGGTATGTAATTCAAAATGGGATTTCTTTAAGCTTTTATGAACCTATTGTCAAAAAAAATACCCTTCTTGTCAAATTGCTTTTTCCCTGATTGTTAAGGAATTCAGTAGTTCATTGAAAAGGAGATATAGAATACATGAAACATATTTTGCATAACAAAAAATATATGAAAGTTGCTGTAGGGCATCTTAAACAATTATGTAAGGGAGAAATGGGTACAATAAATAATGTTATTTATGAGAGATTTGGAAAGGAGAGACGTTCATTGATGTCCGCATATACATCTTCTCCTGTTAAAGATAATCTGTTAAAATTGTGACAGCTAATTTTAAAAGTATTAATATATCTGCCTTTCATTCCTTTTGCATAAATGGTTAAATGTTTGTATTATTGTTCAAGTAACTGAGGGTTTTCAGATTAATAAACTATTCTATTTGCTATCATCTTCAAGACTTCAAAAAGTCTTCCATTATACAAAGTTACACAGTCCTTAAAATTATATATATTACATTGAAAAGATTTTCCCCTGTGGTTCTTAACCTTTACTGCAGCCTGCACCCCTTTGGTTCTCAAATATGTTCTCACAACCCTTATCAAAAATTGCGTTAGTAGGTCAGTTCTCTAAACCTAAGATATATCATAACTATATCCTTAAAAAACTTGAAAATACATTTTTGTTTGTATATTACAATAAGCATAAAAAATGTATAATGTTAATAAATACATAGGTTTGATTAAACAAAGTAGTTGTACTTATGTTCCTGTGCTTAATTTGTGTTTTCAATTATTTACTTTCTAAAAAAATCTGGCATGTCTCACATCCCCAGAAAGGGCATCACGCACCCCAGGTTAAGAACCATAGCTTTAAAATAAGAAATTTTTGGAAAAGCTACTGAGGTTCCCCAACATACTATATGAATCTTTCTATTAAAAACAATCCTAATCCATTGCTCCATAACACACTATTTAAGTAATTTAAGATGAAATACTATCTAAAAATGACAACTTCATAATAATAAATACATACTTAGCAGTTATGCTTCATAGACCAAATCCTAGTTTCACTACAATCAATTGGCACTTTTGTCATTTACTTTTTTAGTGGAATCAGTATTTATTCATGCTTCTTTAACAGTGTATAAATGTTAACTACATTAATTCATCCTCATAACAAACTTGGGTGTGGTAATACTAAGGACTTTTATCCCCATGGAAGGTTAAATGCTGAAATTTGTTCCTACTGAACTTAAAAAAATGAATAAATAAATAAAAATCACAAGTGTAATTCCTTGCCCCTTCTAATTCAGTGAGATGTTTGCCACTGATGTCAATAGGACAGGACTTTATCCATAGAATGTTTATAAGCCAACCATTCAAGCAAAGTTTGAGTAATCTTGCAAGTTGTTCTGCAAAATGGGGTTATGTTAGACTGACAGGAAGAAAATTTCACAGCCACCCATGGAGACTCATATCTGGACACCATTAGTGAGAAAGCCCAACTGAGTTCACTGTCTAGATGGAATATGAATTGCAAAGAGGTATCTTCTAAGACAGGAACAGCCAAACCAAATAGGTCTTGAGAAATCAAAACACCTTGAATTGCTCTTGGAAACAGACTGGAGGTCACTATAGTCCAACATCCATTGGTGTATATAAAATTATATACACATACCACTAAGCAAATGAACACCTATATTTTGTAGCATCTGAAGTTTCCTATTTGCTTTCTAGGTGATCCTCACAGACTGCAATGTAGAAATCCAAAGCAGAGTTGGTAAAAGCATGGTTATTGTGTCGACACCCGAATCTGATAGAGAAAGTTGCAAATGTCTTGTCAAGTGAAGATATAAAAAATCTCATGGCTGTCAATGATACCTGAATTTCAAGGAGCAGGTTGTAAACAAAAGGCAGACAAACCTCCTTTATCTGAGTACAGGAGTAGTTCCTACTACATGTGGAATCATTTATTTTTCATCACCTATGCCTTGCAGTTTGTGCTTCATCCAAACGATTAAAAAAGGTAGGGTGCCATTTTTGGTTGTAAGTGCAACTGGGGTAAATCTGGTGTGTCTTTTCTGATATCAATGGCATTACTCTGATCTTACATTAGCAACAGTGGGGACAGAATATGGCTCAGGGAGTTATAGCAGTGGCCCAGGGTATAGAATTCCCTTGGCATTCTCAGACCTATGTTGTTTCTCCTTTCAGCATCCCAACACATGAAGTAAGCTGGGGACAGGAGGGAGAATGGCTATAGCACTTTGGGATATAGGTATTCTGGGTAGTAGAAGAGCAAGTCTGTAGGCAGGTGTGAGGAGACGGTACTTTGCCATTTTTCTTCCTGGAACTCCTTCGATGCTATACCACCTGAGAAGTGAAGTACATTCTCCAGCTGTGTATTTTTCTATGTACAGCTGTGATGTGCATAAAGTACTCAGTTAATAGGCCTCCAGAAGAACAAGGCTCATAGGTATACAATGAGGGAAACTTTTCTGTTTCAAGGACAGTTTACTTTCACCATGAACTATTGCTTAGCTGGAAGCAGAAACTTAACTTCTGTAACTGTAAGGAAATGTTTATGCTTACGTGATTCTTTCTTTAATACTGTTATACTCATGAATACTGTTATAATTGGAACGAAGTTTTAAGTGTCTACTATGTCAGAGAATCAGCAGTTTGAGGGGAGACTGATTTATCCATATAGGCAAAAGTCAGTTTCTCAAAGAAACTTGGTCCTTAGGAAGTATTTGAGGTGGTTTAGATGACAATAACAATAAATTCCCTTAGCATTATATGTATTGGGATGAGGGGACACAAAGTTGAATAGGCTGAGGAGACGGTTAGGTACACCTCTTTCAAGGTTGAGCCAGGCTAGATATTATGCATGTCTATGCCGGATTCCCTTCGGGTCTCCAGAGGTAGCATGAGGAGAGGCATCTATTACTTTAAATGAGGTGCACACTCAACATCCTTGCTAAAATGTCTGGACAAGAGACCAGTCTCCACTGCACCCTGCTGTGGCATATTGAGACTGATAGAGCTATTGGTATTAACTACCCCTTTGTGCTCGGTGGCCTGTTATCACATCACGGTTCCCCTCCCCACATAAAGTAACTCTAGGAAAAAATGGTGCAATTCACCTTCTTTTCTCCATGCCCTGTCATATTAGAAATAACCAAAATCTGTCCCAAAGAGTCTGATGAAAAGTATTCTAATAGGATGTACGGAAGTGGAAGTGCTTTTGATAACAGTAGGCCAATGACAATATTCATTAGTCATGAGTTTGTTCCTGGTTCTGATGCTCATAGGAGAGAGATACTGCAGCACAAAATACTGCACTGAAATTTTGGAATTCTATTAACAGCATATTGGCATTGTTCCCACTAAGGAAAGAGTGTTATGACCAGTTCCAGAGGAGTACCCATGTTAGTCTATTTCAGCAAAACAAACTCTTCTCTGTATGTATCCATATAGCTAACATGCCACATTTTCCATTTCATACATCTGATGAAGTAGTATTGTGCCCATGAAAGTGTATACGATAAATACATTTGTTGGTCTTTAAAAGTGCCATGGGACTTTTTTGTTTTATGCTATGTCCCTCTCTTAATGCATGATTCAGGGTACATAGTGCTAGGGAATTTCAAGTTGTTACAGTGAAGACTGTATTTGGTAGCAGGATAAGACACCAGTATTTTTATAATGTGCCAGTGCGTGGGAAGAAAACTGATCTGTAATAATGTGAAATAAGCAACATTTGAAATAATTATTTTTTATATTACAAGCAAATGCAGTTAAGTGAAAAAATATTTCCAAGTCTTAGTCATTGCCTTTATTATAAACAGTATTTTAAAATTACCATCTTTCAAAAGTTGTAGGTATGAACTGGGATTTTTCTAAAGAACCCATTTGACTTAGCAGCACAGGTTTCATACTTCTAAAAATTTTACTCATACATAAAATCAAAGAGGACTTTTAAGTTCCCAGTTAACACATTTCCTTGAAGAAAATTTCTAGGAAATTCAAATAAAATTATTTTAAAAGTAGCACAAAGTTCTCTTAATATCCATTTCCTGTAATTCCAAGTTGTTTCTCTCTCACACTACAGGTATTCTGCTTTCTGTAGTCTGTGAAACCATGCTAACTCTGTTAACACCAATAATTTCATGCCATGGAGTGAGAAGAGAGAATCTCATACTAAAAAGCAAATAGAAAAATACATAAATTACACCATGGATTTCTTAAAATAGCAATATGAGATAATTTCATGTTACTAATACCTTTCCTAAATGGCATTGTGGACTTGATTGCACAAGACTCTGCTTGTGCAAGCTTCCAAAGTACAATCACCTCTGGAAAAGCTGTGTGTCTGTCTCTCTCTGATGAGAAATGCATTCCCAGCTGCTAGGTTTAGATACCCTACATTTACATTTTTTTTTAACTACATAACTCAGATCCTGTTAAAAACTGCTGTCCTATACCTCTTTACCCAGAGTCCCATTAGAGCAGAGGTCTGCAACCTGTGGCTCTGGAGCCACATGCAGCTCTTTGGCTGCCCCCTTGAGGCTCTGGGCTCCCCCAACCACCGGGGTACCCTGCAGGAGGCCCATGCCTGGCTCTGGGCTTCCCCCAGCCACCAGGGACCCCACAGGCAGCCCATGCCAAGCTCCAGGCTTTCCCCCCCTGCATAAGGGGACCCTGCAGCAGAAATCCTGGCTCACCTCCCTGCACCTCCCACCAGGAGGCTACACCCATTGTGGCTTTCAAAACACTTTGTTATTGAAGGAATTTTCAAAAATGGCTCTTCTTATCTTTTGGGTTGCAGACCCCTGCATTAGAGTCACTAGGGCCATGCATATGCTCAAGGATTTATTAACTTTGGTTTGGATTACCTGCAAGGGTTGGAATTGGTAATGTGTATCCTTCCCAGGCCTCCTCTCTTCTCACCAGTCTGCATAGGGCAAATCTGAGATCTCCATAAAAATTCCTTTCTATGCTCCTGCTATTGAGAAAATGATTGTTTTCTTGCATTGGAGACACAGATTCTTGTTAATGCTATTAACTGGTTAATACTGGTTAACCTTTGTCTAACTTGACAAAGGATGTGGCTAAAGACTTTGGCCCAAGTACTACACAAGATCATTTAAAACCTCCAAAGAATTCTCCCATTATCTGGCCTAAAATGTTTATATGAATTTGTTAACTTTAAAGTGGACATATTAATGTCGTTTATATTGTCACTGCTCGCTCATCTTGTACTGACCATTTTTATGGATCCAAAGTTTGGACTCTTTGGCTACATCTACACTGGAAATTTAAATCAACTTAAGGAGGCTTAAGTCGACTTAAATTAAGCCATGTCCAAACTAGGCTTTCATTAAGTCGACTTAAGAAATTCCTTAAGTCAACTTAATGAAAGCGTAAGTCGACTTTATAACTACCACTCATTAGGTAGACTTAACCCTTAAGTCGACTCCTTAAGTCGACTTAAGGATGGCATGGACGTGGACTTAATAAAGTTGACTTAAGGGTGGTTAGGTCAATTTAACAAAGTGGACTAAGTCGACTTAAAGTTGACCTTATTAAGTCGACTTAACAAAGTCGACCTAACTTTTTCTAGTGTAGACATAGCCTTTGTGAGGAACCTTTTTAGGAGATTCTTTAATAACTTGATTGACTCTTATATAATTTCAATTGTTGATGATCAGCTCTTCAAAGTTTTCTTATCCTGTTGACAAATAACAATGGGCACACATGTTCATTCTTCTTTTTTTTTTTTGCCTCCCACTCTCAAGAATCAGGGCCTGAGAAGTCATACTTCTAAAGATTCAGAGACTCAATTGCTCAGAACTATTCCACCAGAAAGTACACTTGAGTCTGTTCTGATTTTGTGTCAATGGCCATTCACTTTACTTTTTTTTTTCATTCATAGTTTTCAGTTCTTTTTAGCTTTGTATTTTTAAAATTATTTTAAAATATTTTGCTTCATAATCAGTAATACTTAAAGTTTAGCTTGAATTCTGCAGCTGCTCTCATCCCATTTGAGGAGAAATAAAAACAGCAAATTTTGTGTTTCAGTAGGGAATTCCCTTTTTAAAAATGTAATATCCCTTATGTCCTCTTCTCATATCAAAAGGGAATTCTCTTCAGAAAACCTTCATGTCATAGGAGAATCGCATACTGTAGAATCTCACAGTTATTAACACCTTGGGAATAGGGGTCGTTGGTAACTGTGAAATGTCATGGTTGTTCTTCCAAAAGTTTACAGAACACTGACTTAATACAGCTTTGAAACTTTACTATGAAAAAGAAAATGCTGCTTTTAGCCATCTTAATTTAAATAAATAAGAACAACAGTGAAATAACTTCCTTACATTGTCAGCTTTTTTAAAACTTTCCCTTAATTATTTTAGAAGTTTATGTTTAACACATTACTGTACTGTAATTGTGTTTTGAGGGTTTTTTGGTCTCTGCTGCTGCCTGATTGGGTGCTTGTGGTTCCAAATGAGGTGTGTGGTTGATCTATCAATTTATAATTATGGTGTTCATAACTCTGAGGTTCTCCTGTACAGTCACCCATTAAGGCTCTGTATAGCTTAGAATATTTTTTTATTGCTGAGGATATCCTCTGAAGGTTTTCATATAATTGGAGTGCCTTTCAGAAAATTCTGTAATGCTTTCCCTTTTAAAAAAAATAAAAAGAGGAATTGTCGATAAAAACATGCATTGGTTGAAGTATTCATCAGAGAGTTTCTTTTCATTATAGCTTTGGCATTTAAAATATTAGTGTAATGATGCAATATCACTTTTAATCAAAACATCACTTTTAATCAAAATCAGAAGTGATCAGGTGACTTTTATCTGGGACCTCAATAGTACTGCAGAAAAAATAATAACATATGATGTAAACAGGTGCATGTATTTGTTATTCTATGCAGTATAGATTTTTGTCTGTGTTTGGTAGAATTGTCGAGTGGTTGGAGCAGGAATCAGAGACTCTAGTAGCTACTCAACCAATATCTCTGTGAGACTTTGGGTGAGTCACATAGGCTATTTTTTTAAAAAACTTGAGTGCCCTACATAAGACTTCCATCCAGTTTTAAGTGCATAAATGTAGACTTTATCACCAGACCATAGGCATCTCAGCTTGAAAGCTTCATCCTTGCCCTCTCCATCTTTTTCTTTTTGAACCAGCTGTAAGTGCTGTATGTGAACGAAATATTATTAAAGATGTATATGAGAAGAATTTCAGTTACTTAAACCACACCCGTCCATTTCCCAAAAGACAATCTTATATATGTTAGAATGCTGGACATAAGAAATAGTCTACTTCAAATAGTCTGACTAATTTTTTGTCATTCATACAATCTCCATTCATCCTCTGGTGCTGAAATACTATAGCAGTTTACCTCACAACCATTTTTTTAAAACTCCCAATACTGTTGCAGTTGCTGTGTTTTGAAGACTATTCTATATTCTAACAGGGTTTTTTTGCGTTAAGACATTTGACTCAATATCTGTAGGGGCTTGACCTATCTTTAGTTTTATGTCCTGTAGATATTATGTTTGAAATAAGTTCAAATAGTCTTGTGCTGCCTATTATTTCTGTTCTTTAATAAGTTTTGGAACCTCAGCAAGATCTTTTTGTCATTTCTTTTGCAAAGAATACAGTTTTTCCACCTTCTTTCTTTCTAAGTCCTTCAAGGTTCCAATTCATTCTGGTTGCCCTTTGCTATATTTTCTGCTTCTCCATACTTTTCATGTGTCTTTAAAGGAGCTGAAGGAACTCAGCACTGCCAGGGGTTGGTCTCATGTTCCTCATGTGACAGACACTGAAGTAGTTCAGTCTGAACTGATTTCAGTGCTTCTATTTTCATTCTCGAATCAGTGAGCCTTTTACATCAAATAGTTGGTGATGCCATTCTTCACCCTCACCTTGAGCTGAATTAAAAACAAGACTTTTTTAAATTAAAAAAAAAGTTTGGGATTAAATTTGAAATAAAATATTCATTTTTTTAACTCAGCATTTTTTAAAATCCCACTAGTTTTAACATGATATTTTTGGATGGCGTAAAGAAAGTCCAAATCAAAACAGAAGTCCTGGGAATGCTGTAGGAAAGTGAGATTCCCAGCCCAGATTTCTAGACCTGGGAGATTTTGGACAGCATCTTTAGAAGTTAGGTCTCTGATATATAGAATATGGTTCTTATTGCATAGAACGTCTCCACCCCCATAGATTTGCATCTTCAGTCTGCTGACATGTTGCTGAGGAAACAAGATGAGTAACTGACAGTGAGGAGGAGAGTGACAGCTGTAGTGACAGAAGGGATCTTATTATTTGACATTTTGGAGAAGAAGGAAGAGAGGTGCCAGCAGCCGTCCTAAGAAAGAAAAGCAAGTGTCATAAAGGTCTTGTTTTCTCTTCCATGGTTTAAAATAAAAAGCTTTCTATAATATAGTTCCTTCTTTTCTGATGAAAGTCTTAGCTGTGGACAGATTACAGGACAGTAAAACTTAGTCACTTGAAGTTCCTATGAAATTACACAAGATCTTGACCTGATTTATGAGTGTCTTTCTTTATAATTTCCATTTCATAGTCATTAATAACCATTTTCTTATGATAATCTAATTAAAAACCCCGAATTATATAAGATGCTTATTTGATTTTTAGGAATAAACCCATAATTTTGAGAAAATAGAGAATTTAATAAGATGCCCACTTGAATATGAATGGGTTCCAGGTGTACATTATATGAGGCCCATATAATCAATTCAGAGTTCAGTAATCCTTAATAAATACTGGGTTGGCGCTGACAATAGAGAAACCACTATTCTCATGGTAGTGCTGCTTCAGTGAGGTACTAAAAATTGTGCACACTGTTAGACCACAATCTGAATTTAGCAAAAGTTACATAATATTAAATGCAAGAAAAGGGCAACATTGTGCCTGAAATTTGAAATACATTAAGGCCAGGAAAAAGCATCTTTTAAAAAACCTGTTACTGATCCTGCTGGCATTTGTTGGCTAACAGGGTTTCCAATATACAGTTCAGAAAACCTATTAAAAAACCATTTGAATCCTGTGCATGCTGAAATGTTTTTGTCCCAAATTTGGCACCAGGAAGAATGTGTGAAATGACCATTGGGTGTTGGAGGAAAACAAGCCCTTGTCTTCAGTTGGACCATTAAGATGGGGTCTGTCCTGACACCACACTCCCTGGAATTGCGTCAGAAATGATTTGGGCAGAGGCGGTTATGCTGGTGATCCGGAACCTCTGTCTTAATGTATCAGAAGATCACAATGACCATTCAGGCATATGAAGTCTCTAGTTTTAATTGGTTAATGAGGTGTTGATCATTAATGAGACACCTTTAGTATTGATACCAACATCCTAACTTTCACATTAACATTTCACATTTTCTTTGCAGAAAGACAAAGTAAGTCCTTGTGTCTCAAATAGATATAGTGAATGGCCGAGAACTCACTTTTATCATAATCATGTTGTATGGGTGCTTACATATACCTTATCATGCCACTGAATTTATTAAAAATGAGAAAAAAATAACACTGAAGTAGAATTTAGCACCAAGTTTGTGACTCTATTCAAATTGTCCTGAGATGCCAGATATACTATCTTCTCTTTGCATGGATGGTTTTGTTTGTGACTTTGATGACAGGGATTGTGATCAATGGTGTGATGGAAGGAATGCAATGTTTCAAATGCTGTTGGTGGTGCCAATAAAGTGACAATTTTAGATGATTTCACATAAAGGTCCAAACTATTCATAATGAAATGCAATTCTGCTAAAAATATTTTTTCACATTCACTATGAACTCAAAAATGGGACCCGTTTGTGTGGAGAAAATTTCACTGAAGAGTGTGATTCTTTGGTCTATTTAAACCAGGCATGAAGATCTATAAACTCAGTATATGGGGGTGTGGAGGTGGCGGGAATTCCCTCGTGTAGGCACCATGAAAGTGTCATAAGAGTGTCTTTGACATCCTTGCAAGCCTGGGGGGTGTACTGGGAGGAGGCATGTTGGGGCCACAGTATGCAGAGCTGAGCTGGCTTGCTCCCAGAGCTGTCTAGTGATG
Source organism: Pelusios castaneus (assembly GCA_007922175.1). NCBI lineage: Eukaryota > Metazoa > Chordata > Testudines > Pelomedusidae > Pelusios > Pelusios castaneus. The sequence goes on from ML685785.1 coordinate 23,277,070, forward strand.
GCTGGGACCTCTGTAGCCCACAGATCATCCAGGGTCATAAGGGCACAGAAGTAGATTGAAGCTATCATAGTTCTCCCCCTCTCTGTCCCTCCCCACCACCGATGAGTTCTGTGCCTTGCTTCTTAGCGCCTGAGTAGAGAATATTTTCCCAAGAAATATTTTTAGACAAAATGAGATGGTTTGAGTGAAAATTGCTTAGATGAAACTCTGTTATTAATCTGCTTGCAAAATTAAAAAAAATGGTTATTTGCCTGAAAATGAATATAAATATGAGGTAGGGAATATTAATCTCCTTAAAACAACTGCTAAAAGCAGCCCTTCCAACACTTGCTTGTCTCAGAGCATTTGACATGAATTTTATAATCTACATACTTCTAGTCTGAAACCATTTCTGACTTTTTTTATTGCTCTAATTCAAAGTAAATCCTCAGAGAATGTGACAGTGGCAACCTTGACTTAATCCTATAGAAGGCTTCAATTGAATGGCTTTGTATCAGGCTACAAGAATTGCTCAGTTGCCTACAGTTTCCCTTTGGTAAACTGGGAAGAATGATGATTAAGTATCTTCCTCTTGGGGCAGTTACCAGCATTAACTTAATTTTGTAAAGGCTTTGAAAACACTATTGTTATGTCCCAGGAAGAAGTAATACAGGATTAAGCATCAGACACCGATATATGCAATCATTTGATTTGAAAGTCCAATCTGTTAAATAAACACATGGTTGGTTATGCCAGCTTGCGGTACTCTAGATCCTTCATATGCATGTTCATTAGTAGAAATCAGTTACTATGAACGTAACCTTACAAATTCTGTGTGGCTGAAAAGTGCACAGCATATTTTGGGTAGTTGTGGGTGTGTTAAAGCCATTTTGTCCTCATCTGATCCTGAGCACGCTGAAAACAAAGCCAGTTCTCTAGAATAAATTAGAGCAATCTGAAGGTTAAATTACATCAGATGCTAATAGCCCCAGGGGGGAAATTACAGCTGTTGAGGTGCATAAAAAACCCCCAATTACGCCCTTTATAAAGAGGTAGCATAGTCGGTGAGTTGAAAAAGGAGTCACCATACACTGGACAATCCTTCTATACTGACTGTAGTCTTCCTTTTGTTGGTTACCCTATTTATGAGACTACTTTGCACTTCAACGTGACACAAACTTGAAAGAGCAAATTCTTCTCCCGCTCCCCCTCCAAAAGATACCCATCAAAGACACTTGTCTATCTGGGCTAAGAATATAGAATGCTTAGTGTTGAACTGTAAAATCATTGAGGTATCCAGATGCCAGAAAGCATTTTAAATGGTTCATGTCTTAAATACTTTTATCTTTTTTTAAACTCTTTTGCAAGGTGACTGGAATTGTACCAAGCTTTCATACACACAAAATATCTGCGGGTTGAAAACTAAGAATGAGAAATTTCAACCCAAATAATATTTTCTCCATTTTTCCTTTTCGTCTGGAAAATTATCAGTGGTAAAAATGAGAGGGTTTGTAATCAGTGTTTTCCATTGTTATAACTAGCCTATAAAATGTCACACTGTCACTCCATAGTGCAGCTGATTTATTCACAACTAGTCTTCCAACCACCGTATTGCAGGAATCAATAAGTAAGGCCCTAAATCTGTCCCAAACTCCATGTGAATGGATCCTAGCACCTATGTGAAATACAAGTCAGTGGGGCTCCATGTGGGTAAAAAGTCTGCCAAGATGGGGCTTGCAGAGGGCCTGGATGTGTTATAAAAGTACCTAATATTTTCTCCAGATAAGGAATGCAATTCTGCCCTGCAATGTTAACTGTAAATGGTACTCTGACCAGGCAAAAAATCATTTTACCAACGGGTTTTGTAACAATGAAAGAGTTATTTAAAAATAAAAAATAAGAACATATTTTCACTGAATGGTATCTGACAGATGACTGGGTGGTTGATTTGACTTAAGCAAGTGGCATTGACTATGAAATATGGTAGGACTGAAAGTGAGTAATCATATTATAATAATTATCTTATTTTACTGCTACTGTAATATCTGAATGCCTTCCGAGCAAAATCAATAGCAACAGCAAAATCCTTGCAGTGCACTTTCTCTGACTCTGGCACTTCTCCCTTTTGAGGATATCAGAATGCTGCTTTAGGGTTGGATAAGTGTTTTTTAGATTGATTTTTAATTTTTATTTTTGATTAATTTTCTCCATTTTCTTCCTTGTTGGTGGACATTAAGGGGTCAAGCTGGGGTGTCAATGTTACCAGCATCATTTTTATTGTGGAAATCTGACCTTCAGTTGTTAATTAAAAATGCCTTGTTAGTAATCTAGCGATGTATAGTCCTAAATCAAAAATAAAAAGGGGGAGGTTGAATTTCTATTCTCGGGCTTGCATTCATTATTAAAACTTATTATTAATCTGACTGCTGTAAATACTCAGTATAAGGGGTAACAGCAGCTGTCAATATTATGGAAAAGAGGGAATGCAAGGTGCTCAAAACCTATTTGGAAGAACTCATCTTAAAACTGCTTCTGAGCAGACATCATTTGAAATGAAAGAAACCTCACCATCTGAATGGAATTGCAGTGAATATAAAAATTATGTCTTCCTGTGTCACATTTTTAACACCAAAGATATCTTGTAAGCCATCATTGCAGAACAGCGTATTACATGCTTATAATGCAGTCTTGTATGACTTATACCCTATTCCGCTCCAACTAGGATGAAATGGGTTAGAACTTTATTCAAAAGCCATTTTAATATATGTTTTGAATTGTATTTGATTAGGATTTTGTCCCTGCTGCTGTGCAGAACACCCATGCAATATACATCTGCAATTCTAATTACAATGTAGAAGAAGGAAAAAAAAGCCTAATGAAGGATATAAAACAGGAGAGGATAAAATATATTCCCCTATGTAATACTCTGAGATGTTTTGCATAACACAATTTACATGCACTTGAACTCTCTTTCTGGTTCAGGGTCACTGTCTTGTCATTTTTAATTTAAAAAAAAAAAAAAAAAGATCTGGGTAGATTCTTGACTTTACATTGATTTCTAGGTCCATTATCAAAGTCAATAAACATGAACATATATTTTAGTATAAACCATACCCAAGACTCAGGAATAGCAAATACTCAATCATCTATCCTATATTTAGTCAGACAAATCATCTATCCTATATTAGTAAAACAAATATGGAATATGGTAATTCTTACTCTTGCCCAAGGTTAAACTGTTCATCATGTCTGGGATCAGAAGGTATTTTTTCCAGGGCATATCGTCATTAACTTTGGGGTTATTTTGCCTTCATCTTTGGCACTGAGTGGGTAAAATTCATTAAGTGGTCTCATCCCTCACAGTCAAGTTACTGTATCTAGGATTCATAACGCAGGACTTTAAAACACTCAAAATAGATATGCTGACCTCCATTATTTGTGAACTGTATCACACTCTAATTTAGACCAGCAAATCTATATTTATCAAGCCAGTTGCCTTGTTACCAACTGGAATGATGATTCTTCCTTCTCTATACCACTTTTTGCAGAGGTTCTACCATTATACAGAAGTGTTGCAGTCACCATAGAGTCCTTGCTCATCTTTTTCATTTAGAGGAGTCTCGATTTCATACTACATGTAGCTTTTTCTTGCATAAAGAGTAAGCATGAGGCATTTCTTGATGCAGAATAAAGATTGGGGATTTTATTCTTGGGTCTTTCCCAGAGGTGAAGTGTTTTCAGACAAGTCGCCTAACCCCTCTGAACCTCAATTTTCCTTGTCTGTCAAATGAGAATAACACTTCCTGCATCATGGGATATTGTGAAGTATCGAATAATGTTGGGAGCAGAGCTGACTGTAATATAAAACCAAACCCTTTTGAAAGCTTTAGGGAAATGGAAGTGTGTTGAAAGAATCGCTTTAGGTTAATTCCAGTATATCTCACTCTTTCCTCCTCTGGAGTAGAGCAGAAAATCCACCCAGGACAGAGAAACTTTTCTAGTGAAATCTATATGCTTCTATGAAATGGTTTTGTTCCAACAAAATGGCATTTTTCAATGAAAAAACATTTTGTTAAAAACATTTTGACCAGATTTATTTGTAAAGTTTCATTAGATTTATGTTCATAAAGTGCTTTGAGATCTGAAGATGGGAGCTGCTACAGAAGGGTGGAGATATCTGTTATTACATTTATCAGCTGCAGCTATATAAGCATTGACTTGAAACAGGTACTTTTTATGTATCATAATCTTTCACAAGAAAGCAATAGTGGTCATGGTACTAGGGTATAGCAGTAGTTCAATGCTACCTTCCTTCTGTCTTGGTAAAAAGATGTCTGCCCTAAACCTTTCCAGAACAAGGTTGTCATACAGTTTGAATACTTATGAATAAAAAAAAAAAAAAATGGCTTCCTATTCTTCTGCACTGCAAAGATGTGTCTGAAGCAGTAGCTCCCAATGTTTTTTGCTTGAAAGCCACAGATAGAAGTTTTACAACCCTGAAGGGCCACCTGTCCAGAGCCAGCCTTTGACTATTTGGCTGTCATCACCAAACAGAAGGAGTTCAGTGAGGAAGTTTATCTCCTGTCTCACTGGCTGCAGCAAGGAAACAATGCATGTCCTGCCGGCTTCTGTGCATTGCCTGGATCACTAGGCAGTGGCTTCCTTCTGCAGCCAGTAGAACAGAAGATTAGTGCTTCCCTCTCTCTGGCTCCAGGAGGGACCCCAGCACTTATTGACTTAGGTGGAGCACTTTGCTGTGTTCCCTGCTACAGATAGGGGGAGAAAAGTACTGATCTTCCATATCCCTGGCTGTAGCAAGTGTAGGAGAGTAAAGTTAGAGCTGAACACTGGGCATCTGCCTGAGCCACTGGTTGTTATGGTAATGGAGTCATGGGGAAGCAGGCCTTGCTTCCCTGCAATTGGAATTTTTTGTTCAAATGTATTATATTTTCTTCCATCTCCTCCCTTTTCATTATTTGAGGAAAAAAATGTAACTGCAAGAAAGCTATCCTGTCTCTCCTGCAGAAGATCCTTGGAGAGAATGTGATGATCATCTTTCTTCCCCTTCCCTCCTTGGCTAAATGCTTGGTCAGTAATTTATAGACATTGCTATAACAGAAGTAACATGTTGTAAAGTTAAATGCCTGCACACCATTGATTAAATCTGTAAGCAACAAACAGAGGCTGGTATGATTATATTCACCATATAATTATTGATATTCATTGTTTGGGTGTTAATGTAATAAAAAATGGGTCTTTGGGGAGTTGTCATGAATGTAAGCTTTTATATATTTTCAAGCATTAAAGGATTGTAATTCACCCCCCTCTTTGTTCACTTGGGGGTTAAAAGGAACGAGGAAGCAAAAAAGGTTGATGTTTGACCCAATCTACCTGTAGGACTCCCTGTTTTCTTCTTCTAACAGCAGGGAGCCTGCACCGGTCTTTTGGCCCCATGGCAATATGCTTCACTTGGTTCCGTAGGCAGTAGCAACCTTCTGCAGCTAGCAGGAGGGGAGCCATATACCTCTCTGAAAGAGCCCGTGGACCTCTGGTTGGGAATCACTGCCCTAAATTGTTGTTGTATCCTGGGCCAGCTGACTAGGGCTCATGGCTTTTTAATTGCCATGTAAGCATTTGGTCTCAGACTGCAGCCTGAGTTCTGGGGTCCTCCCATCTCACAGAGGCCCAGAGCCTAGGCTGCAGCCTGAGATCAAACGTCTACAGTGCTGTTTAACAGACCCTTATCCTGACCCTACAAGCCACCGTTCTCTAATTGCAATGTAGATGCACCATAAGAGTACATCCATACTGGAGCCTTAGGTCGACTTAAGGGCGGTTAAGTCGACCTACAGACCACTGCGTCCACACTGGGCATTTATTAAGTTAGCCTAAGTGCTTCCTTAAGTGGACTTAATAACACCATCTCTTAAGGTTGACCTAAGGTTTAAGTCAACCTTATTAAAGTAGACTGAAGCCAGTGTAGATGGGGAATAGCTCTTAAGTCGACTTTATTGGCCTCCAGGCCCCCTTGCAGAGTTCCTGGCCACTCCTCCGTTGACCTAGCACCTGCCAGTGTGGACGCAGGGCTGTGGAGTCTCTAAGTCAACTTAACAAGGTCGACTTTAAGTAGACTTAACAGAACCTCCAGTGTAGACATACCCTAAGTGATTATTTAATGTTATAGAGGAACTCTACTTCCAGCTACTTCTGTTTTCAGGTTCATTCTTTCAAAGAATGTTTTAACCTGTTTTAAAAGTCTTTTGAGGTTTTTCTAAGGAAAGTGCATGATCTGCATCACCAGCATTTCCTTTCACTATTAATTTTCCAACTCAGCTAGCTCTTTCTTAGAGCTTATTGCTCTATTTTGTAAGCAAAAGCTCCACAGTTGCCTTTCCACTGAAGACTTTACTGGCTGTTGTCAAAAGCAGCTCCAAACACAAAAGGAAGGGACGATTGGCATGTTAATGCTCTTTTTGCCTCACTCTCTTGGGGGAAACACACTTGAAAATACATCTACTCAGAAATAAAAATCCTGGCAGAAATTGGGGGATGGGAATACTTGTCCATCTAGGTTGTGTGTTTTGGGGGGAGAAGACACTGGAAGGTATCACATTGACAAAGAAAAACAAACATCAAGCTGACAAGTGATGTGAATGCACTGATGGCTAAGCTGTGCTCCTACATAAACTGAGGTGCCACAGGGATAAACTAAAAACATAATTGCTAGGCAAGGGAAAGAAATGACACAGATTTTGAGAGATGCAACCATAATGTAACGAAATAATAGTGCAAGCCTTCTTTAAGCAATTTGCCTGGCTAATTATTTTCACTAGAAAACATACACATCTTCATCTGATGATGTCTTTATTTTTCTTTTGAGTTCTTTGAGGATGAACGTTTTCAGATTTCACTTATTGTTGAACACCTTTCATTTAATCTTGTCATGCCAAAAATAGATTTGTCTCTGTAATTAGACACAGACACAGACTCTGTAACTTCCTGTCAATAGAAAGAGGGAAGTACATGTGCCTTTACTACATCTTACGTTCATAGAGTTTCATCTGAGTATTGCTTATTATCAACAAGGAACATCCAAACTTTATTATCCTGTAGCAGATTTCACATTAGTATTAACATATTCTGTATCTTCTCAGTTGTTACCAACCTTAAAACTCAGTTCCCACATGCTTCTGAAACCTATTTTCTATTTGATCCCACTGATATAAATGGGAGTTTTGGCTGGCTAAAAGCTCCAGGATTCAACCCTAAATGTTTTCATTTTTTAATTAGTAATGAAGTTATTTTAAAGTATTTTAATGTAACCTATTAAGGAAAAATTATAGTAAAAAAATCAATGAATAAAAAGCTTTTCCCTTTCTCTCTAGCTGGTTTTCACAGTGTTTTATTGCTAGAAATTAGCAAGGAGCATGTGATCATCAAAAGGTGGTTTTTTTGTTCCCTCCCCTTCCCCCATGCATAGTTTGTAAAAAGACCAAATAGTTAGGCACTAACTGAAATTAATCAAGTCATCTGATCCATTTGAGTCCACAGATTGGACATCTCATGGTAGAGATTATTTAACCATTTTAAAATTTTATTATTTATAATTATATCCTGAAAATTCTTAGAAGCCGATGAGGTCAGGGTCCCATTATGTTTGAGGTGATTCAAACATATAATAAATGACAGTCCCTCTCCTAAGAGCCTTGAAAATTGAGCTCCATTCACACCTGCAGGCACAATTTTCTTGCATCTTGAAAGGATGTGCTTCAGGACCGTGAAGAGACAGAAGGGATTAACAACAGACAACTAATGATGGTAGGAAAAAAAACAACAAGAAATACAAGTACTACAGCAGTAGATTTTGAAAGTGGCCTCTTGAATGCAGAGGTACTTGTGGTATCCAAAGGATACATCAAAAATAGCTCCCAGACTTTCCCACAATCTGATACGAGGATGGAATTCATATGCATTTAAACTGAGATGCCACAGGGATAAACTAAAAACATAATTGCTAGGCAAGGGAAATGACACAGATTTTGAGAGATGCAACCATAATGTAATGAAATAATAGTGCAAGCCTTCTTTACAATAAGCAATTTGCCTGGCTAATTATTTTCACTAGGAAACATACAGGTGAAACCTTATGCCAATGTTTCGGCATCATCAAAGTTCTGTTTTACATGGAATTTGTTAGAAAGGGCGTTACCTTGATCCTGTCCTATAACCAAACAATACAGAACTTGGATGGTTTAATGTGAAGCTAAGTTCATCAGTGCAAAGAGCATAAAGTAGTAAGTATAGCCTTAAATACAAGATGAAGAAGGTACCTCTGAGCTGTAAAACGCTTTTCCTCAGAGTTGCATGTTCTGGACAGCAAGCTTAGGAGTTTCCTGCTCTTTGTTTGAACCTACAATGTGCAGTAATTGGCTATGTTTGGTAGTGTGATGGGGTATAGTTCCTAAACCTACCATTCTCCATTTCTTGAGATGTTCATGCTATAAAATGCAACAAATGGCTTTCCCTTTCTACTCGATATTGTAACTGTAGGATATATTGCTGTTTTGTATGCCACATGGATCATTGAATAATATATTACCCACATGCAGAGAGAAACTAGGTCTAAAGCATGGTAAAGAATCAAATTCTAAGAGACTGCAGCAGTTACCAAGGCTAGGAAATTTCTTTCACTAGTATTTGATACTGTGATACATAGAATAAGGTTATCAAGTGCAGACAAGAGACAGGAATGATGGAAAGTGGATGATGGATTATTAAAAAATAGAACTAAATAGTAGGAGGGTACATATTGATACAGAAGCAATGTAAAGAAAAATAATATATTACATTCCAAATCTCTCTTGAAATGGCTTTTTGGGGTAAATTATGCATTAAATGAAACAGTAGTTGACAATATAATCTGTTTTATTCTACAGTGAGTGACAATTTTTTTTCTGGCAGAAATATCTATGGGTGTTCAATTACATTAGAATAAAATCAACTTACTACGAAAGCTGATGTAATTACTTCAGATTTATAGAAAGTTAATTAAGAAAAGAATTTTGCCCATAGGTTTTCTGGATATCAAGTTTTTCTGGCAATAATATTATGGGGAAGACAAAATGACATCTGATAAAGTAACAGAATGACTATGCTAAAATCCAAGTTATTATAGTGTTATCCATTAAGGTATGAGGTAGGAAGGTTGAAGTGTACAATGTCAGATAACATTAGGTACAAGCCTGATTCAGCAAAATTTAGCAACCAGCTCTCTATGAACAACCAAAATACGTGATCTGTGAGACTATAACATTGACAATATCAAGGAGATGAAATTCAGCAGTTGACTAAAAAAATCAATAATGTAACTGAGTTTTGTATATCTTAATGAGCACGTCAAGCCAGATGGCATAAGTGGTGACTACAAATACAAAGAAATGCTATTGATCAACATGCTAAATAAAGATATTCACCTTGAATTTTTAATTAATGATTAAAAGTGATAAAGAGGAAACTGCTACAGTATTTAAGATGCAGAGTGTACTTGAGAATTTGGTAAAGGAAACCAACACAGGAAGTTTAAAATTAGTGCTTTCAGTAAAACTAAGAAAGTGTGTTGAAAGATTATACTTCATGGATCTGTCCATCACCTTTTATTAACACCTGGTAAATGAATACCTTCGAATCATGACTGTCAGTGAACAATGTAAAGGAAATCTACAAAAGGAGTTATTAGGCAGAATGCTTATTGCTTTGCTACTATTGTCAGTTGATGTGTGGGTGTTCTGAGTGCTGTCTTTGCTCTGTGCAGCTAGCTGGCCAGCCAACCTTGATGGAACTGCCCAGAAAGACCACAGATTCAGTTAGGTTGGAAGGGCACTTAACCAGGTTTATAGATAAGGAAGCACACTACTAATGCCCCATAGAATGTAGAAATATATTAACATATATGTGCCTGTTACAATGGACCAGCTCAGTCAGTGACAGGAGTCTCCTCTGTCCCCTAGGCTGGACAGAGATGCCCCTCCTAACCCTCTTTTTTAAATATTAATGCAAACAAGTTGCATATAACACTCTTGCTGTAAGTAGTTACCAACCATACACCTTACACCTGCTTTCCTGAACAAAATATTGTCATCCATCATCCTACCTTTTCCTCCCATCCTCATTTTACTTGGGATCAGTGTATTTCTTTACCATCTCTGTACTGTGTTAATGTCATAATTTTCTGTTGAGCTGTACCTGTATTAGTCTTCTGTAATGCACTTACATGAATTCCCCCAAAAATACTTTTTAGAAGTGCCTGTGTTTTTAGCAATGCCAGCTGTGTTTTTGCCAAGTTCATGTACTGGATGGTGAACTTGTAAGCAGGTGTTTGCTTTGAGGCAGGGCCTGACATAGCCTAGCTTTTGTTGACTTTTTAGTTCAGGCCTTGCAGCAGGCTCCTTTTCTTTAGGCTCTCTCCTTTCTATTGCAGCTGCCATCTTGCATTCTCCTTCCTCTCTTTGCAATTTCACTTTAAGAAATCTCAAAGACCACAGAAAGCTAGAGAGTTAGAGAAAACCCACTTCTGATTGATTTAAAGGTGCAAAGATCTTCTTGAAAATGGTCCTTGATTTCATCACTCCTTTTATAGTAATTTGTATCTGTGCAAAGTTGGATGAAAAATGCTATCACTGGTGTAAGCAGATGGAGAATTGTGATTTAGTTAGTTTTTTGTATCCATTTCAACAGGGGCAAATGTATATAAAAGGTTCAAGGTTTTGGTGAATCAGGCTTCTTGCATTTACAGGAAACTCTGAATACACTTTTATTAAAGAACCATAGGCTTATTTAATAACAATTGGGTTCTATCTTGGAGTTGACTTGGTTTGTCATGCATGTGTGTGTGCGTGGATGCATGCACATGTGCACAAATTAAACCTGAAGCTTTTTAAAAATAAATCTTTGACCCTCAAAGACAGTCATTAAAATAAGTGTTTTGTGTTCTAGCAATGTACTGCTGAAGTTGTTTAGTCTTTTAATGTGCAAAGTTCTAAAAGTTTGTTATTCCCCTTCAAAGGCAGAAACCAGTCACTTCTTTGCTATATCATGTGTGAATGCACTCATTTTTGCTTGTTAGCATCAAGTGAAACTCTTAACTGACGGTAGAATTTCTTCTGTACATTTAAAATTAAATTCTAGGTTAAATATATGCATTTTATCAAATTAATATTTTTGAAAAATAGAGTAAAAATAGTATTTTTTTAAATTCTGACACCAACAAAAATGTCAGGTATTCTTTAGATTTCATATCAGAGATAAATTCTCCTACATTTTTATAAGTATTTTTTCCCAGACCTGTGATTCTGATGGCAAGAATGTATTTTTTCTGTAAAAAAGAGATTATACAGAGCAAAAAAAAATCAGATGCCCTAAGTCATAGGTTTGAAGACTATAGAAAGAACTATTCCTGGTCATTCACGCAGTTTATCTAGAATCTGCAGCTGGTACAATTTCTGTAGAGTGCCCAAGGTCTTGCATTTTAGCCCCAAGTAGATCAGTAATTTCTTTTTTATCAAGCATAACTTTCAATTAAAACTTTCCAAAAGTACAAGCTACTTTGTGAACTAGAATTGGTCTCTTGCAAAGAGCATATTTTAAGAAGAGAGTGATCATTATTCATAAACTCTCTTTTTTAATAAACCCTCCTGAGCAATGGAATCTATGCAATTTTAGTTTTGTTCTTGGATTTTCTGAAAGTGCAACACCCTTACAATTTAGCAAACCAAGGGCAAATTATTCACACACAAGGTCAAAATTTTCAGAAATGACTGGTGATTTTAGATAACTCAGCTTTTGGAGACCTGCTTGGAGCACTTTAAGAGACCAAGCCTTTTCAGTTGTCCTAGTGGGTTTTTTCTGATGTGAGTAACTGTGCGTTCGAAATTGGAATTAGAACATCAAACAGTTGCACGTAGGGCAGCATAAAACTACTAGATAGAAAAAGGATTTTGGTGACAGCTATGGGGTAACGGCCTCAAGCTGCGTATACTCACTAGAGGTGAACAAATAATGGATTTGCTGTTGGTTCTCTGGCAATTACAAAATCATGCAACTTCCCCCAAAAGACATTTTTGATAAATTTAAAAATGAAATGTTTTGAGTCAGACTGTTCAGCAATGTTTAAACCAAATACTCTTTACTGGCCAAAATGTGTTTTGTTTATTTGTTTGTTTCATATTCGGGCATTTCTGACAAAGAAGGATTCATGAAATGGGAGGAGGAGCATCCCTTGTATGTTTTAGCTCAGTAGTTAGGATACTTACCAGGGATGTGGGAGACCCAAATGCAGTTCCTCCTCTATCTGATGCAGAGAACAAATTTGAACTCATGTTTCTCATACCGCATGAGAGTTATCTAGTGCCTGGTCTATGGGATATTACAGTGTGGGGGATTCTGTATCTTGCCTCTTGAAGCAGGTCCACATTTTATAAATAATTAATAGCAGGAATTGGGTTTCCCACCTACTAGATCAACAGTTCTCAACCGCTGTGTCAGGACACTTTACTGTGTTGCCACACAGCAGTAAGTGTGTCGCAGAGAGCTGGGGAGATAGCTGGATTTGGCCTGAGAGGAGTGGGTTGGTGTGTCCTGTAGAGTCACCCAAGTATGTCGCAACCCGCAAAAGGTTGAGAGCCATTGTACTAGATCTAATTGTAGGCAGGGGTTAAAGTAAGGGGGAACGCACCAGAATGCAGTTCCGGGGCCCCCAAATTTGAGGGGCCAGAGTTCTGGGCCCCTAAAAATAGAAAAATCAGGCAGGATGCATGTTCCACCCTGCCCTGGCTGCTGGCAGGTCCTATACCCCACCACTGTTAATCAGAATACTTATTGTGTTATGCAGTGCTTGCTAGTTTGACAATAATTGCTATAGACATAAACGACATAAAATTAAAAATATTTTTATGGAGCGGTAACCGATGCATGTGGTACTGAGAAGTGGTTGTAAATGCCTACCTGGGCTGGGGCCCACACATGCATGAAGGGGACCCAGACAATAAGGAAAGGGGGCCCGGAGGTTAGGAGGGTTCCGGGGCCCATCAAATTATACTTTAACCACTGATTGTAGGGTTTCCTTTATGCTCTCCACAGGAAGTGATTGTTTTTTCTGAGCAAGGAGGGGAATTGCCCTGTCAATAGCAAAGACCTTTGAGATGCACAGAGAGAAATAATTTGGGATAATAGACTGTTCCACATCCATGGCAGATATTACCTTATCGGATGACACTGAACATCTCACTGCAGCTGCAGATTACCTCCCTCCCTTTCCTTAGATATGTGGGTAGAAGCAGCAAAGTGGATTTAGGTTGCTTTTAGCAGCACTAATTCCCATAAAGATTTTGCAGTGGGGAGAATGTTGCATAAAGGGGCTCTATCTGCTTACATCCTTTGTCCTAAGAGTAGTTTCTACTTAGACTTAGCGGTGTGATTCCTGATTTGCATAGACATTTTTGTGCTAGATCTCATCAAGCTAGCATGGTAAAAGTAGTAGTGTAGGCATGGTAGCAGAGGCCAATCACCTCTGGTATATATCCACAGGCTTCAGGGGTTAGCCTGTGTCACAGCTCACTGCTGCCCATGCTGCTGCAGCTATGCGATTATTTTTAGCATGCTAGACCAATGAAAGTTTGCATGAGCATGTCTGTGGCAGCTGGGAATCATACCCCTAGGTCCAAGTGCAGACATAGCCTATACTAGCCATGAACTTGCATTACACTTGTGGAAAAACCTTCTCAAGTTCCGAGGGACTTCTGCCCCCTCTCTCTCTCTCTCTCTCTATTGCCAGACATGGGTCTTTCCAGGCTCTGGTCCCTTCCACTTTTTAAAGTGGAAAGGAGAATTAGGCCCTTGCAGTATGTTAAGCAAAACTGATCTAGGTTCTGCCAAAGTACACTGAAAAAGTCCAGTATTAATTTTCAGTGCTATATAGTCATACAAAAGAGGGTGGATGGGAGAGAATATATTTTGTAGCTTTAGACCATGCAGCTGGCAAGATTTCATAGCTAAAATCAAAGAGAAATTGTAAATACTGAACCCACTTGCTTAACCAGTTTGTATATAATACGTGTTTCTTCACAGCACTTCTCAAAATTAGCTCCCTTCATCTGCATGCTGACAAAAACTGATAGAGAATACTGACATTATATTTGCCACTTTAATAAATACAACTGTATGCTGAATCTATCACAATGCTACATAAAAAATCAGTGAGTACTTTGCATTAAAATGACTTGTTTCTAGCGACAGGGAAATGTGAATCACTAGAGTGGGCAAACAAATGATAGAAAAACCCAACCATGTTCTGTGCCTATTTAGAGTTGTATGTGAAAGAGTAAGTAGTCCCAGTGTTTAGTTTAATCAGTTATGTTTGTACATAATCTCCTAAGACAACATCGCTCTTGTGATAGTCTAGATACAATTTCTGCTAGACTGATTTTATGTGAGTTTGCTGAATTCCACTGCTTGGACAGAGATTCTATAGTCAATTATGGTTTTGTACATCTGTGCTGTTCCCTGTCAGATGTGGTAGATGGCAGAGAAATTTCACATATATGGAGATTTTGCATCATTTCACTAATTACAGTAAGCAATCTCTGTGCTGTAAATTAATAATGTGTTTGCTATAAATAAAATGGAAAACACTGTTATTTTTCATGGCAACTAAATAAAACAGAAAATAAGAACGGTGCCTGATTCTGACTGTAGATTATCCCATTTACTTCAGCTGAGTTACCCTGATTATTACTCGTGTAAATTCAGAATCTGGCCCTCTGTCAAAGCCCCGCATAATTTTGTCTAGTATCTGTATTTATATAAGCATGCAACATGAGATACACGAACACCAAGGCAAGTTCTCCTGATGCAGTTATCACAGATCCCATCAGAAAGGAATATCTTTAGTAGCAAATATAAACTATACGTAAGTCAGAATCCACACACAATTCATGTATCTTTCCTCTTCCTTTCCTTTCCTTACCCTTACCCTTTGCCACCAGAACTAGTTTCTGAGGGCCATACAAGTAAGATAATTTTTTTTATATAAAAAAAAAGACAGAGGAAGAAAATGCACTGGAAGGAAACTGATTTGAGAACAGTGCTATGGATCTTCAGTAATTAGAATTAACCTTTAACCTCCACCGAGGAAAGCATGATCAGAAAATCTCAGGTGTTGTCTATGTTTAAGTTTTTAGCACTAATATAGATATACCATTGCAAACTCCTAGTATAGATGCTTTGTGTTGGTGTGAACTCCTTGACTTGTGTTGGTGCAGATTTTTCAGTTTGAAACCTTACTTAATATAATAGCTAAAGGTGTCTGAAATCGAAACAAGCTGTACCAGGTGCAAGTCACAGTTATCACCAGTGCAAAGTTTAAAAAATCTTTTCAAATTTCTACCAGTAGGAAGGCCATTTAGATAGTAAAGACTCCTAGTGAGGGAAATAGCTTGCCATATCTTTTTGTAAGTGCTGTTATTAAAGTGATTTAGAAATCTCATACTTTCCTCATACACCACTGGTCCTCCCCTGTTCTCTCTTTTCAGGAAAAACTCCATTTAAAATCAGAAGTTTTGCCAGTGTTCAGGGGAATGGATTCTGCAACTATAGAGAATGGACTTTATTACCTAAATGCCTTCACCTCTGAGAAGTAACATTAATGGCTTGCTATAAGGGAAATGGAAATATTGGCAAAGCATACCCAGGCATAGCTGCATGCTTATAAATTAAGCACAACCATTCCTCCCCTTCCCTTATCTCCTTGATTCTTTTAACCCAAAGAAAAACCCATACATCAAAAATAAATTAATTTAGTTTAACTATCTTGGAAGGATAAAGAGGTAAGTTGGCCTGGCTGTGATTTAAACCAAGGATTCTAGGAAGTATAGATCAAAGGAGCTTTTTAAGTTACTGTGACATGCCTTATGGTTATGTTATGTTCTTCTGTATAGTTCAGTTTTCTATGCACTCATTTCAAATTTACAAAAACGTAGTAGTTCTCCATTATTCCCTGTGATGGGACAGTTGCCTTGCACTGGTAATTAAGGGGTTAAAAAGGGCTTAGGACCTGCAGCCAATAGGCAATAGCAGCAGGGGGCCAATCAGAACCCAGGAGCGTGGTGTAAGAGGGAGCTACAGAGGCACAGGAGTCAATTGTGCCCTGGGGCTCTAGCAGGAAGGTTGGCTGCCCAGCTAGCTGGAGGGGTCAGCACCCTGGACAGCTCAGTGGCTGACCACAGGAAGCAAGTGGGAGCCCTAGCCCTGAGGAAAGGGCTGACCCAGTGCTGAGGCTGTGGGGAAGCATGCCGAGACTGGACTGAAGGGAAGTGGTCCTGAGGTAAGGGAAACATGAGACTGGGGCTGCAGGGAAGTGGCTCAGGGAAGAGGAGAAAATGGAGGGAAGTGACAGTGCAGAGGTTTGCTGTACACAGAGTCCATGGGCCGGGGCCCAGGTCCCTCCTCAATCCCCAGACTGCCAGGAGAGTGGCAGGGAACTCACGCTGGCCAATGACAGAAGAATGGCCAGGCCAAACAAGTAGCAGTTTCCTCTGGACGGGGGTATGAATGGACGGGTGCTCAGCCGGAAGGCTAAGTAGCCGGGGAAAAATCACAGCACACATGTTGCAAAAGGGATTGTCAACTTGAGAATTCCTCAATGCCATTACCAGGAGGCACCCTTCTGGTGGAGAGTGTGCTCCACCCCATCACATTCCCTAAAAGAAGCTATAACTGCCCTGTGCTATTCTGACATGACTGCTATTTATGAGA
This sequence comes from Pelusios castaneus, assembly GCA_007922175.1. NCBI lineage: Eukaryota > Metazoa > Chordata > Testudines > Pelomedusidae > Pelusios > Pelusios castaneus. Next base: position 23,293,855 of record ML685785.1, read on the forward strand.
CTCAATTATCAGTTTTCTCATCTTTCCTAATTTAAAGGACTCTAACTATGTGAAGACTCAGGAGGAATGGTCTTAAGGCATTGGAATGCAGTTTTGGAGAGCTGGGTTCAGTGAAGCTCCTGGCTCTGCCAGACTCCATGTATGACTTTGGGAAAATTATGTAACCCCTCTGCACCCCAGAATTACATTTTTAAATCAGGATATTTCCTTTCTCCTGCTTTTGTCTATTTAGAATGTACACTCTTTTGGGAAAAGGCACACATACAGAAGGGGCCCAGCTCTTGACTGTGGCTTTCAAGTGTTACTGCAATACAAAGGAATAATACTAATATCAGATGTTCAGAGAGTAATAGGATGACTATGGGTTCTTATGCTAGGATCTCATCTCTTCTAGTTAAGCACATACCATTTCTGTTCAAATTAAGGGAGTCTTGTGCTGCAGCTAATGTGCACTCTCCCCTTTATCATTTTAATATCTAATTCATGTCTACCTTGTAATGAAAAAAACTTTCAAACCATGAAGTTTGTGTGGTGAATTAAAAAAAAAAATCCTCTAATCAATCATTGAAAGCAAAGACACCGAAAACAACATATTGGTATCAATGCTGCTGTCAAATGGATCTTCATTAGGTATTATACTGGGGTATAGGACACAACTAAGTCAATTGAACCTGTAGGTTATTCTTAAAGTTGAAATCACACTCACAGGAGCAACTTGGTCCTTTTATAGATGTGTTGCGCAACCCTCTCTGAAATAAATGAATGCTGCACCCTTGTACCTGAGGACAGAATTTGTGCCATTGTGTGAAGATGCTATAATGCAAAACAAAATTTCTATATGCAGCAGTGAAACTGTGAGCTTGCTGTTCCAGTCTGATGACTTAAAATGTGAATATCTTGGATGTCTGACAGGTCAAAATTTCTACTTGACAGCTCTTATTTAGTGGTTTCTAATGGCTGTAGTTAACTAAACAATTTTATTCTCGCTAAAAACAACAAAACTAAAGTACCTAATTTATTTTCAAATCATGAAAATACAGTCGTATACGATTCTTTACTGAAAAATACTAGTGGTGTCGGAAAACTCTCCTCCATTCAGACTAGCATCAAGATAATATATTAAACCTGATATAATGCATATCCTATATGGGGAATAAGATTAACCTCTTCCACAATGCTAGTAAGAAACTGCTTGATGACCATGGGTAGGCAGGTGGCAATTGTTAACTACTATGTAAAATTTCACACTTATTTTCCTCACTCTGTGCTTGTATCTTCCACCAAAGATTGTAAATTCTATTGAGCGCTGACTTTATTTGATGTAGCTGTCTCAGCCATAGAAATCCTTTTGATGACAACGGGAATTTTACAGACAAAAGAACGGGACTCATTTAAAATTTGAGGCTGGTATTTGTGACAGTCTTTAAAGTGCAGAGTAGTTTAAAAATGTAATAGTGCTGTACCTGCTGTTTATATAACAAAATGTTTTCAGCCACTGAAGCGGTCAATCCAGCACTGTTCACAAGCACAAGATAAAAGAGAAATAATTATAAATACACTATTAAAATCCTGCATTTATTAACTCTGGGCTGAGAATTTAGCTATGAAAAGGGTCTTGGGTTAATAATCACCTAAGAGGAGGAAGATAATATGGAACTATAGTTGATCTAGGAGTTTACAGACTATGTGATGTGGTGGGCATGACACAGAAGACCAAGTTCTGTTCCCAAATCTACCAATAACTTGCTGTGTGACTTTGGGTAATTACTCTTCAATGCCTTTTTTTCCCTCATTCCCTCAATCTGTATTATTTATTTAGGTGTAAGCAATTCAGGGCAGAGATTGTCCATTTTAAGGTTTGCTGTGCCTAACATAACATGCCACTAATCTGATTTGGAAAGACTAGTTACTGCACCAAAATACAAATAAAAATAGATTAATGCTTCATACATACGAGCAATAGAGGTATTTGAGATGCTGAATTTTTAGAGCAGAAGCTCTCAACCTCTTGTGTCAAGGGCCACAGATATCATTTTTTACAATCCTGAAGGGCCATGGGTCTCTGCCAGCAGTCACCCTCCCTGCTCTCCCCAGTGCAGCCAGACAGAAGTAATTCAGTGAGGCTGCAGAAGTGAAACCTCATGTCTTCTGTTGCCCTGTATGCTCCACCTGGGTCCCTAGGCAGTGGCTCCCATCTGCAGCCAGAGGGATGGAAGATCAGTGCTGCCTTGCCTCTGGCTTCAGCAGGCACCTCAGTGCCTGTGGACCCAGGAGGATCGCTTTGCCATGCTCCCTGCAACAGCCATGGGTAGCTGAACTCTCATTCCCTTGGCTGCAACAAGCAGCCTGCATCCGTCTTTTAGGCCTGTGGAAATGCACACTGCCTGGGTCCTTAGGCAGTGTCTCCTTTCTGCAGCTAACAGGAGGGGGGCCATGGGCCACTTTGAAAGCCCCCTACCCCACTTTTGGCCTCCAGGTCACAGGTTGGGAACCACAGGTATAGAGAGAACCATAATGGATTCTTTATCTTGGTCTTGTCTTGTGTACTAGAAAAACAGTTTTTGTCTTCCTATTTATCTGCAAACTTTGATTGCAAAGACAAAATAATCAGAACCTAATGGACTTGACTGCCAAAGGTTCTCTTATGTGAAACCAATAAGAAATGTATCCATAGGCAACGTCTTACTATTGATTCCACTGTGCTTTTACTTATTCAATAACATACTGGCAAACATTATTTATCTTAAATTGTTGAGATGAACTCAGTTGTAACTCTGGCTAGTAACTACTGTTTTATCTGCCTATTGAAGCATAAACCTTCATTAAAGATGTAAAAACTGAAATTATAGTAATATTAAACAATTTTATTTTATTATACTATTTCTCTAATACATCAGTTTAAAAATTTGCCTTTATTTACTTTTAACTTTCTCATATTTTAGCTAAAGGCTAAAATCTAAATCAATGGCTAAGTTGGTAGTAATACTGTAGGAGTACTGGAGTAAATTACTAGAGCATCCTGTCCATTACCTAACACCTTTGTTAACTAAGAGCTTTAGTGTGCAAGAGAATTTAGCTTCCTCTTTTACACAGCTGTGAATGTTCCATTCTATTCTGTATAGGTACCTAAGACATTCTCAAACCTGCAGTATCTGACTACCTGAATGTTACTAGAGGTAGCATATTTCTCCCAGATTCTACTGTGAAAAAGTAAACCTCTAAATAAATTGCTCCTATAATTTTTTTTCCCCAATATTTGAAGCCAGTTGCTAAATCCTTTCTTGGGTAGGAATAGGGGAGATTGCTTAATGGAAAAGAACAGAACATTCCTGAAATACCTCAACAAATTTAATAAAAGCCCCCAGGGATGATTTTTCCCCCCTTGGAAATAAACAAAGAAAACTAATCAGGGCACTATTAATGTATTAACCATATTTCATATTATTTATTATTTTTAGAGAACTGTGGGTGTCTGCTTAAAGCTGTGTGGGGTTACACTGAAAAATAAACTTAAGGAAACTGTAGTGTAGACGCAGGGTAAATTAAGCAAGCTTAAGTCGACTTAATTTACCAGTGTAGATGCAGCCTATGAGTCTATTTACCTTAAACTGTCCATCAACAGTCTTTCTTCACCTTCATTTTCAGAACAATGCTCTGAATAATCAAAATTTATCTGCGTTTTTAATAAGCCTCTGTCATGGGACCTAATTTGCACTTTAACTTGTGTCATTCTGGAGGAATGCCTTAGACAGGAGGGTGTGAACAACCATTGTCTCCTTAATGGCTCATCAGGTTTCTCCCTTTGGCCCATTGTAGGTGGGAGCTTCCTTAACATTAAGGAGACAATGGTTGTTCACACCCTCCTGTCTAAGGCATTCCTCCAGAATGACACAAGTTAAAGTACAGATATAACACCAAATTCCTAACTAAATAACTTCTAAGATAAATACAATTCCTAGACATAAACTATATAATCATGCCCAGCAAATTACTACCTTTCTATTGATACCAAACATGACATAGTTCCTATGGATTATAGCATTTATGAGATATCCATAGAAAATATCATAAATGCTTCCCTAAATCCAGACAGCGTCACACACTGCCCACATGCCCTGCCAGGGTCCCTGTCCCCCTTTGCCCCATTGCACACAAGGGGTGCCCCCCCTGCCACCATGGACCTGCCCAAGGTCCCTCTAGCCCCACAAAGTTGACCTAGAGCATCCAGTGTGGACGCCCTAGGTCGACTTCGTAAGTTCCCCTTTAAGTCGACTTTAATTTTAAGTGTAGACACACTAAGTCAACTTAACTAAGTTGACTTTAAGTCGACTTAGTTAAGTTGACTTAGTTAAAGTCGACTTAAATTAACAAGTGTAGACATAGGCATAGACTCTAAGGGCAGAAGGGACCAGTATGATCAGAAGCTGCTCAATTTCACAAAGAACAAGCAGTCAAAGAATATAATGGGTTTCCCTTAAGAGAAAGCAATAAAACAATAGTAATTTACTGACTGAAGAAGCAGACATTATTGAAAGGGTAAGTCCTTTCCTCACTACTCATAAAAAAAGAGGTCAGAGCAATGCAAACATTTTTAATGGGAGAGGAGCAACTAATGAAGAAAATCAGGATGTTGTCAGAATTGAATTTCCAGATAATCTCAAACAGTAACAACTGAACACCAGGACATATTGAGAACTACCCCAGAATTCTGAAAATGGTGGATAAAGAACTAGGGAAATCAATGTACTGTATAACATTTAAATCCATCTTGGTTGTAAAGAGATTTTGGAAGAGGACTGCAGAATTTATCTACTGTTAAATAACAGTGGGAATGGCACCAGACACATTAACTTGACGGTATGTCTTTACTGATAGTGGCAAATTTGCTGCCATAAGATTAACTCTTCGGGATCAGTTGAGCAGAAGTGGAGACCTGCTCTCTCAATCCGCAAGTCAACTGTTATAAATGCGCCCCCAGAAAAAGAGTAAAACAGCATTGATGGAAGGCATTGCCTGTCGGTGCAGCATAGTAGGGATGCCATGCTACTTAGAATTTAGGAACTCAATGGGAGATACACAAACTACTCTATGAAGCTTGCATATCTCCTGTCATCTGCCGCTGAATTTCATGAGAAGTGTAGACAGGGCAAAGGCAGCAATGAGAAACTTTTTTTTTTAAATCATAATTTAATTAAAGGCTGTCAATGTGTATTTAAATAATTTAAAATGACAGGATTTTTGGAGGGCAATACAATTCAGGCTGATCAAAAGAGATGTGATGCACCAGCATATGCAGTAATTGTCATGATTCAGCTCGATTCAGGGAAATGTGAGGTAAATATCCCAGGAAGAAAGAAAGCACATGAGAAGAGAATACTCTCTACTCTTTGTAATCACACACCTTACTAAACAAAGAGCTGGAGAAGAAGGATGGGTGGGTTGTGATGGATAAAACCATAGGGTATGTACATAGTGCTGAATAACAATAAAGTATGCAAAATACTGCAAGGACAGCAAGCTACTGAATAAATAAATGAAGAAGTTATTTTTCCACTGAATAGGTCTCATGTAATGAGATTATATTTGAAGAGCTTTATATAATCTTGATCACCTTGTTTTCCCTTTTTGGGTATTCTGCCTTTTCTGGTTACAGGAAGATCATCATGTCAGGTTTCCATGTGTGTATGTATGAGCCCATAGTTTACATTGACCTGATTAGTGGCCTCTCTTTCTCTTCCTCTTATCATATTGTGCACACCTTGGTAATGTGCACTGATTTTTGTAGCATGATAACTATTTCTTCATCTTTTGAGTTATGAAATTTACTCAGAGCAGAAGACTAATGCAAGAAGGCAAATAAGTGATGTACTGGCCCTCTGCACAGCAGGGGTGAATATAATCCCAAATAATTTGTAAATCTCCATGTATGTTGAATACCTCCAAACACAGTCATGTGAGCTTTTTAATCATTGTTGGTTTCTTTAAAAAACAAGTTACATCACTTCCCACCTCAGCACACCTTATTGCAAAATCCAGACTTTTATTAATGAGAAGTAACTTAGTGGGATATGTAAAATAACCTCAGTTTGAAACACCGGTTCTGTAAAAGGAGTCTCAGGCCCTTTTGTATCCTGATGAAATTTATTAGGCTCTGAATAACCCAGCATTGTGTGGTGCAACACAATAACAACTTTGTGATCCTTTTTGCAAGTTTTAATTATGGTGTTTCCTGACAAATATCATATTTTCTTACAACTGGGCTATTACTGTGTCACCCCTGACAAAACACAGCTCACAGGACTGATGAACAAAATCAGTCTTTAGGGCTTGATCCTATAAAATGCTAGATACTGCAATGAATTGCTGAGTGTCATCAATTCCTACTGACTCTAAGGGACATTGAAGGCATGCAGCTTCACATTGGAATGCGCAAACTCGTCTTTGTCTTCTGTGTAGAACTGCATTCATATCTTGGTTAGGGTCATTCACAGGTGAAAAGGTGTTGGATGGTCTCATTCTGTTTGTTCGTATCATTAGTGCTATTGCAGAACTGGCAACATCTGCCCAACAGAAATGGGACAAGAATATAATCTTCTTTGCAAGCCAGGATTAATTTACACAAGCAGAGCTATGGGAACTTTTACACAGGGCTCTGAACTGATTCTGATCACACTATCAGTCTCTGACTGTTGTAAATAATAAATTAATTTTCAAATATTTCAGCAGCACCCACTTCATATAGAAAAAGGGTACAAAAGAGCCAGAATATAATAAGCCTTTGTCGTTTCATATCAGCAGATGGCAAAAACAGAGCACACACAAGATGACGATAAAGGAAAAGGTAGTTAACTTTACTTAAATGTAAGGATTAACATTTGGATGGCATTATCTCTTTGATTTCTTTTGAGAGGAATTGAGAACAGAGCTACTCATCAGAAATTAGAAAAGATGCTTTATATTGTGGATTTGAAATAGTCTCCAAGTGATCAGCTAGAGTAATATATATTTATTTTTTCAATCATATCAATTAACCAGTACTATAGCTACATATATTCAGTATAGTGATCTCCTTGGGAAATTGATACTGAACTATGTGCCAAAACATTTAAGGGTGAAATGCACCCCAGCCCAGTAAGTGAGGATCCTGCTTTTAAGTTCTTAAAGTGGGACTTGAATGGTGGACCTCTCTGCAGCGGTGAACCTAATTCTCCGATGAATCAAGTCTCTTGCCATTTGGTATTGCCTTTAAATGTTTGTGCAAAATATGCAGTTAGCAAATAGCATACTTATTGTTCATGATTTAAGGTATTTAATCAGTTTCATATGAGAGGGCTTCAGTTTCATCCTGTAGTTGATTTTGGAGCATATCTCAATCATCATGTAGCGGGGTTAAAAGGTGTTTTAGTAAGAAACTTTTTAAAAGATGTTGGTTTATAAGATGGAAAAAACACACACGGTCTATTAAAAAAAAAAATCTTCTCCTGAAAAATTGCTTACAGTCAACTGAGTTGATAAGCATGAGTTTCCTACTGGCAATGGTAATGTAAAATACAATCAGTATAAAAAAACTTGCATGCCATCCAGTTCATTTGCAGATTATAATTTAATTTGTACTCTTAATGATGATACTAATATTCCTAATGATCATTGTCACTGTACAAGCATTATGCATAACCAGCTGTTGCCTAGTTTTCTCTTTTGTTTTTTCATCTAGAGAACTAGAAGGTGGGAAGTGGGAGGAGCTAAGGAAGACGAGTCGGTTCTGTTTTATACATAATTATTTTTATTTTTGCTGTTTACTTCAGTTTTCTCAGAACATTTGAAACTGACATTTGTTGTTTTATTTGATCTGAAGGTTTGGATTTTTTTAAAAATATCAACATTTGGTAAATAGAACAAGTGTTTAATTGCAATAACACTAACATGTTACTTGCAATCATATTGTGGTGTTTATATTGGTGTGACAGACTGTAGGAGGGAAAAATAATTGTTCTCTATTGCTGGTGGATTCTCTTCAGTTCATTAAAACTGGATGTGACTAGCCAATTAGATTTTTCGGCTGTCTTTATGGTTCATGAATATCACCATGTATAATTTAAAGCATTTTACTTTTACCAGGGAAAGTAAAACAAAAAACAAAAAAAAAAACCTTTCAAGTTGAGGTTGGCATTTTATGGCTACTAAGCAGCTGTGGCTCATACTCAACTCTAGGTAGGTGTGCATTTGTGAATGTACTATTGCATGCCTACTTTGTGTGCACAGTTACTAGACTAGATTCCCAAATCTAGTTTGCATGGAAATAAGGCTAAACGCTGAACTAGTCATATGGAATCACAGATCTAGATTTACTCATGCACAGGCATAATTACAGTTCAAAATTGAGGGCCATTATATGTAAGATTATACAGATGTCTGATACTTGACCTTTGCCAGCCCAGTAACTTTTTTACAATGGAAATATGTTAATTTAATGTACAAGAAGTACTCCAGTGTTGCTGTACACAACAAACTCAGTAAATATCTGTAGTCCCATTTACCTGGTAAAGATTGATATTGCTCCAGAAATCTGTCTCCAATCTTAATGTAATGGATGCATAGTGCCAGATGTTTCTTTTCTGTAATGCCTTTTCCAGTAGTAATGTCTTCTAAGGGTAGTGTTTCTGGGGGAAACATGACAATAGAGTACTAATCTGCACAGCAAGCTGATGTTACATACATTGCCATTTCCTTTTAGTGATGTGTTGTGTTGGCTGTCATAATAGTGACATATTCTGATTTCTGAAAATTTGATATGTATAGTTCCACAACATAAAGTCACACTGAAATGATTTACTCATACTGGGAGTAGCAAAAACTCAGAAAACCTTTCAGTGTTCCTGGCATTTAAAAAAAAAACAAAAATCTAATTTTGAAACATCATTGAAACTTTGACATCTGCTGATGCTATTGTTCCTGTTCATCTACTGATCCTATTGTTCTCTCCACAGCTCATTAAAAATCTTAGGGAAACTGAACACTCTTCATGCAAAGTAAATAGATACCTGAATAATAATGACCAATTAAAGGCAATAGAATGAAAAACTTAATTTAAATATTACATGGTCACTTGGTTTAATTTTATTTATATTCACCAAACATTTTTTTTGTGGCTTCCTTAAAGTCTTCCACAACTCCTGTAAGTTTTCATACATATTTGAATTTAACCCACATGCATAGACACAAACAGTCATCACATACAGAGCAAATAAGTTTACAGATCTTTGGGCTGATATGTCACATTAACAAAGTATTTAGTTAGTTTTATTATACATGTAGTTCAATTTGGGAATGACATTTAAATCACTTCTAATTGTTTAGAAACCAGTTAAAGCTGCAATTAGCAGCAAAGCAGCTGTGTATCTATTGCATACAATACTGTAAAGATTCATTTTCTTCCTCTATTTGCTGTCAACTCAAATAAATAGGCTGTTAGTTTATCTGTGATAAATGTACTGTATTTAATGCAATGGGACAGTCCCTTAATTTGAGCACCTAGCATGGTGACAGCCTAAATCTCCTTCAGCTGATTTAATTAGCAAAGCTTCATGTTAATCAATTTGCAATTAAACTTTCCCAGCCTTGTGCTGGGAGGGGGCGCCCCCCCAATCTCTTCACAAAATGAAAAGTTAGAATTAGCCCAGCAATAAAAGTAATTTACATGTTTTTTAGTAAATGTGTTAAATAGCTGATGAATTATTCAACATTAGTTTTCTGTAGCAGATTTTAATGAGCTATACTGATTTGAGTTCCCATACAAAATTATATTATTTCTTGCATATTTATTAATTGAAAAAGGTTCATTAGCAAAATATGTTTTCCATATGCAGTGATTTATTGGCTCAGTAAGAATGAGAAATATTCCCTCAATTGACTAAAATTGATCTCATCTATTGTTCATTGAACTGATATATGAGGAGTAAAAGGTATACTACTCTTTGGCTTAGCTATATTTCAGAGGTGCCTCTCATGTTTGTGTGGCTTTCAGGTATATGAAACACAATTATAAATACTCTTTTCTTTCAGATGCTATTTTTAGCAGGCAAGCTATTGAAGTCTCCATTATAGAAGAGTTGTTGCATTTATTAAAAGCATTGCAAATGAAAAGAAGTCTGATTTCTATAATGCCACTTCCCTGACAGACTAGAAATTTCATGACACTCTGCTTGGTGCCGCTAACTACATAACATTTACAGAGTACCGAACATGTAGCTTCATTGGTCTACAGCTTTCAGTACTATTACTTCAGAGTGAGCCCCGTCATGTCCTCAGAAAATTCCTGGGACAGACTGTAAAACAATGGCAATTCCACAGAAATGGGCCAAATTTTGTTGGATTCCAGTTCTCCCTCCACACCTTTGATTCTGCATTAATCCTGTCCATGCATTTAAGATTCTGCTCTTTGATGTTAGGTAAGAGGGTGAACATTCCTGCATTGGAAACAATGGGAGAGCCTGTGTTATTCCTGAAAAAGATCATGTTGACTCTGTCATTATTTTGCAGGTTTCCCCTTCGCAATCAAAGTCCTTTTTTGGAAAGGTCCTATTGAAGGTTCTCAGCACTAGAGGTTTTAAAAGAGAATTGTATACTTGTAACATTCTCTAAGGTGGGTCAAACATAGACAAAATGTCACTCTTCTACATTTGATATGTCAGAACCTCAGCTGACATAAACTGAAGAGCTCCACTGACTTTAAAAGAGCTACCTTGTCTTATACCAGGAGAGGTCCTATATGTGTTTATAGTAACTTCTTTATGCATTTAGGAAGGATAGGGAGTTTACAATATATAGAAACATGGTAGAGAGGGCATATGCACAGATACCCTTATCTCTGTGCATATGCCTGAGCCTTTGCAGATAGCATGAGATTGACTAGATTTCCTGCTGTCCATTGAGCAAACCTTGTTTTCCACAATTGAAGAGTGGATGCAAAGGAAATTTAATGCATTGAAACCTATAGAAATTCTTGACCCCTTAGCTTTAGTCCTCCGTGAAGGGTACAATCTAGCTCTACACATATAGAATAAGATTTCAGGATTAGCACTGTGTGTTTTGACTCTGAAGCCTGGAAGTTCTGAGTCAGTGTAAAGCAACGGGAACAGCTAAAGACATGGTTGAGAGCTTCTTTCATCTCAGTCTCAGACACTAACAGCTAGAGAAGCTGCACCCATTATTTTATTTAAATTTATATGAACAGACAAAAGAGGTGTCTATCCTAATATATAAACATTCTTAATAATTATTTAAAAGTACAACAAAATTTAAAAACAAAACAAAGGAGTAAATAATTAGGCTTACAGGAAAACCAAAGTTAAAGGAATATACCCCACCCTTCCTTTAAATTACCCCTCCAGCAACCTCCGTCTCCTCAGAAGTCTTGAATAAAAATTGAGTATAGCAGTCTGCCATGTTCTTCACATTGCCATGTCTAAGGGTATGTTTACACTGGGGCGAGATCTAAAGTCGATGTTGAGCCGCTGAATTAATAAAAGTGAAGGAGCGTGTCCACACCACTCCTTGCTCCAGCTTCTTGCGTCGCCATTGCTAGCTGTTAATTTGAATGTAAAAGTGTTGCCCTGTGGGTAGGTGTCCCACAGTACAACAAAGCACTGTGGCTTGTGGGAAGTCACCTGTCCTCCTGTGATGCAATGCATCTCTTCCCCCTTCCTTCTCACAGAGAAACAAACGGGAAATGCTTTTTGCACCATGTATCTCTGATGCATGCCTGCCCATCTCTGCAGTATTACTGACAGCATTTCATACACATCTTGGCTTATTCTACAGTATTTCCAGCAACACAGCAGGCTCTGCAATGCAGAAACCTGTGATGTTGCTGAAGGGTCCCCTGGATCTGACCCATGTAGTTTCCCTCACTTTCCTTTCCTGCAGGGACTGGAGTCCTGGGCTGCAGTTAGATGCTGCCTCTTGGGTGCTAGTGTTGGAAGTATTTCATATCTTCGTATGCTGAGTAGCCCAGCTTGCAAAGCAAGGGAAACCTTCCAGCACAAGGACCCAGGAGGTAGTACCTAATTGCTTTAGCCTCTGGCTCTTTCTTGGTGGAGGAGCAGCCCAGCCTAGCCAGCGCAGCGCCTGCCCTCACCCCCCAGAACTTACCCACCCCACTGGCTCTGATGAGGAGAAACCTTCCCCCCCCGCACCTGGGTGAGGGAGCAGACCGGGCTGACCCTTCACATCAGGAGAGGGGCACAGGAGGGTCTGTGCTGCTTCGCGTCTCCTGCATCTGTCCTCCTGAACCTTGGGAAGGGCCACCTGGTGCCCCCCGCAGCCTGTCGCCCCGGGGGCCACACACACACACCCTGCCCTTTCCCTCCCTATGCCACCAGCTGCCCTGCTAGAAGCCATCCCTCTTTGTGAGGCTGTAACACTGTAAAGCTCTTCACCCTGCCCAAACAGTAAATGGAATTCAAGCCTTGCTGGGGCTGTAGGGATGTCAAGAGCTATTTGCTGATGACGTGGCTAAGTTGAAGCATATCAGGAAAGACAGAATTGCAGGAACAGGGAATTCTGGGATAGTTCCTCAAATCCAGTGACATCAGCTTCAATTGCTCTCTATCTACATTGATGTTAAATCACATTATTGAAATCGAACAAAATGCTACGCCTCCTGCAGGGGTGGAGTTCTGACTCTGACTTACGGCAGCAGTTAATTCGACTTTATAACCGTGTCAGTGTGTACGCAGGCATTATAGGGTTGATGTAAGCAGCATTATGTGGGCCTAAGCTCTTACTATAGACCAGGCCTGAAGCGGTTTAAATTATTCACTGCTATATTCACTAGTACTTTTAATCATTTTTGAGTCATTCCCAAACCAATATTGATGCTTATAATAAGATATTTTTAAGTATTAATTGACTTTTTCAGAGAAATAGACTGTGTGTTGGTTACAAACTAATACTCACAAACCTACAGTTTACATTGCTCAGGCAATACTCTTCATGTGCATGGACAGTCACTGATTTGAATGGCCCTTCACAGACGTATGGAAGTCCATCTAGACATTGTATAATGCAAAATCAGAGGCTACTTCTCTATGCTGTTCACTTTTCACCATTTGTGTGGTTAGTTCCCGTGGTCATATGATATTGTATCTGCTCCCAGAATGCAGGAGAGGAATACTAAAGGTAAAAATAAAAGATAGCAAGTAACAACTGACAGATTTCTACTGTGGATTTTCAGACACAAGCTCATACAGTGTAACATATGTTTCATATCTGAAAATTTTGATTTTCAGCAACTACTCTCACTTTTTCATATAGTCAAAAAGAGTAACCAATATGAGCCTTCATAACATACAGAACTAAATGTCACACTTTTATGTAGGGAAAGACTGGCAAACAGAACTGGTGGTGGAGGAGGAAGGGGGATGCAGGGTCACGTTTCCCTCTGTTTGTTGCTTGGCTTGTACTAAACAGTGCTCAGATAAGCAGATTGCCCTCACTCTGCTCCCCAACTGTTGACAAGCATGGGTTGTCTCTGCTGGCAAAACTTTTATTATCTGAGCAGATTCCTCTTTCATGTAATACAGGCTTTTCTGAAAGGCGCCGTTCTTCCACCAGATGCACAGTACTTTACCCTCCTTGGAAAGAATTTATCTCAGGTGTAGGAAAAGCTTCTTTTTTTCATTGTTTGCTGACCAGCTCCTTTCTCTGCAACCAATATGTACATCACCATCTAGGTGACTTCACTAGGACCTGATACAGACTTTTTTCTTTTTTCTAAGAAATGACATCAGACGTACTCTATTAAAAGAAAACCTCCTCTTACATCTGAGTGTAATCCTTCAGAGATAGAAGAGTTGATGTTCAATCATGCTTGGCAGAAGATCTATTTACACTTTTTTGAGTTCTGTGGTGCAAAAGACACAAGGCAATAGGGTAACAAGTTAATATTTTAGGCAGGGAACGTTGTTTCTTTAGATATTGAGTACTTAATAACAGGTGGAATCCAGACTGAAAAGAATATATTATCATTCATTCTCCTCATTGGGTGTATTATTAACAGCAACTAATTATCAAGGTCCTAAAACATCTCAGGAAAGAAGAAAGTCCCTGAGAATATTTGGCAATCTACAAATATAAGGCATTAGTGACAAAAGTCTCCTGGAAAAAAAAAATAAGCTTGCTGCTGATAAATAAACATAGATATGAAAGAATCATAGAGTGTTCTCCACCCCACCTCCCCAGATAGATAAAGGGGTATTATGATACATGCAGACACTAACTATAATATTGAAATATAAAATAGAGGGTTGCTAATTGCTATATTTTAATGATATATAATTGGGGGGGGGGGATGAGTATAGATGAAGTAGCACTTAGGAACATGTTTTGCTGGCATCAGTATGGTTTTGCCAGTTCTTTTCTTAGAATTGCTGATGTGCTGAGAATGATGCTGTGATGGCCAGAATGAAGATAACATGTTGTGCTGGAAGTTTTATGGTTAAGAACACACAAACCTATAACACCACAAGAAGACTTTTACTGGGCAACCCCAGGAACAGGGTGATACAGAACAACATGTCTGCATAAGTTAATAAATAGCAAACCATGCAGAAGTCAGATAAATTGAAGCTTGCACATGTGTAATGTATGGGTTACATAGAAAGCAAATGGGTGATGTCCTAAAAGTTGATTGGAGAAAATATGGAATGTGGTAACTTGTAACCTCTATCTATTCAGTGATGTCTTTTGTTACTGTCTGGCATAAATATATGTTCAGATACTAGAAGTGATAACTCTGTGAAATTGTATAAATAAAATTGATAAACCTAAATTGGGTGAACTTGTGACTTACACCCCCCCCCCCCCACTATATTCTCATAAGTGTTATTGCAGCACCTACAGGCATCCTCCAAAATTGGAGCCCCATGGGGATAGCTGCTGTATAGTGAGGAGCATACAGGCTAAACAGATATGACTGATCAAAGGGTAAGAGGGAAGAGAGGTACAGAGAGAAAAATGACTTGACTAAGATCATACACAATGGCAGAACCAGGAATAGAATCAACATCAGCATCTTTTGATTCCCAGTCTGGTGTCCTTTGCATTATGGCACCTGCTTCCCCATTCTTTTCCTTTGAATTTCATCCTCAGACAGGTTTTAACAAATTCACTCCTATCCCTCAAAAAGATCAAGAATGGGCACTTTCCAAAGATTAAAAATCCCATTAAGAGCCTCTAAGTCAGATGGTCAAGAAGGGGGATTACTTTCCCCTGGTTTCTAAAAATAAGTGTGTAGAGATTGGGGGAAAATTCTTATTTAATTAAAAGGTATCAACTTGAATTATGGGCCTGACTGTGGCCAGTCCCTGCATGTGGCATAGGAAGAGTATGAGGAACTTCTCACCCTTTCCTCTCACCTAGGTTAGAATGTCTGGGAAACAACCACAAGTTCTGGTCCTTCTGCTTCTAAAGCCTCCATAGATACTAGTTGCTTAAAAGGAGACCATGGGCAATGCCCTCTCCTTTGCTTCCAGCCGCCATAGTTTGCTGAGTAAAATAACATTAGTTCTTGCTCCAATCTGGGATTCATTGGCTGTGGAAAAAGGTAGTAATTTACTCACTAAGGCCACACTTCCCACATAAGGACTTGTTTCCCACATTTAGGGACAGATTGTCAGAAATGCTCAGAACTCAGTAGCTCTTATTATTCTGAATAGAAGTGGCTAGATGTTGATCACTTTCACAGATTCAACCTTAGTTGTGAGTGCTGAATGCCAGCTCCTAGGATATGATTCTCCACTGGAAGTGGAGATGGCGATTTCCACTTTAGGTAGACATTCACATGCTAACCCTGATCACATTAGTATGCTAGAAATAAAAGCATAGCTGCTATGACATGGGCAGCAAGATGGGCTAGCTGCCCTACATACAATCCCAACTGAAACCGCAGGCGTGTATTTGGGGCAACCAATGCATCCCACTCCCTAAACCACTGGGGTTACAGTGCTATATTTTAGCATTCTTTCTTCATCAAAGCTAGGTCCTGTACATTTACCTAAGTTTGGAATCACACCTCCAGCTCCAGTGTACACATACACCACTTCTGTCCATGTACGGTAAAAAGAGTATCAACAAGAACCTGACCACTTGTATGCTTAAACTATTGACTTACTGTCTTCTTTGTTTAAATTCATAGTAAAGGTTATACACTAATTTAAAATTCATATTAGTCTTTTTAGTTTACTCTATATGATTTCATTCTACAAATCTTCAGCCAGCATTTGCTTCTTTATAGGTAAATATTTAACATGAAAAGGTTAGAAAAAAGCCAGCATGGAAAAACTGGCACACAGTGTTGGAATCTTTGTCATTTTTATTACAAAGAGTCATCACTAAGAGTAGAAGATAAAGGCAGACGGCACTCAAAGTGACTCTTTGGTGACTCATCTGTCATGCTGATTGCACACACAGAAAAGAGCAGAAGGTGAGGCCTTGAAATAGTACACACTGGTACCATTAATTTTTCACTGAATCAGAAGCAGCAGCATCCTGTACTCTGAGTCATGTTGAGATGTCCCAGTAGTTATATAAATGAATTTAGCAGTGAGCCATGTATTCATGTCTTTTTGTGATGTTGTCAGGAGTCAATTAAATTACACCAAGGACTTTCCAGAATTCTCGATGCTAAGGAGAAGCAGCATATGTATAAATGCTAGATCAATGACCAGTTATAACATTGTTGAAATTGTTTCTTTCTCATCATTGGTTTTTATTGCCACAAATTTAGTGGAAAAGCAAAGAACAGCTTGAAGCTTTGTGCTCCAGTGAAAGGTGTGCCAAATGAAGCTCATTGGCTTCTGTCATTTGGGTAAATTTTTATTTTCCCTTCAGTAGATTTTAGAATTGCTGAAAGGTACATTCTTGACTGGCTCTAGAGACTGAGATGGAAGCAAAAATTCATGGTCACTTCCATTAATTTGACTTCTCCTTGATGTAATTCTCTGAAAGCTAGTGCCCAAATAACATAGGCAAATATTTTACATATTGGTTCAAAAGGTGTCCAGTGACCTGATTCAGTTCTTCTTATCTAGTGTAGAAGGAAATTCTGCTGTCTCTTATATTCCTGCATTGTTTTGGCGTCAATGAGGTTACATGGGGAACAGAATCTGATTTTAGCTCCGTAAATTAAATTTAATAAAAAAAATCCCCCAGATTGTAAGTGATGCCTTTTTTTAAAGGAATCAAGCCATAAAAAGCATTGACCTTTGCCTCCCTAAATTTAATAATATAGCTGGAGAAAAGACATTGATTTTCCAAAGAGGCTTTTATGATCCGTCTCCCATTTCAATGTACATGCTAGATATATTTTAATTATTCATTATTAGCATTTTAATTGCATGTATAGTTTCTATAATAACCCAAGTACTGTGTAGTGACATTAATTTTCTGTCTCTTTCAAATATAGTGTTGTTAGGTGACAATTCAGTTTCTCCAAAACTGCCTACCAGCCCCAAAACTCCCATTTTAAAATATAGCAATAAAATATCATTAGACTGTGATATTCAAGTTACTTTATTCTGATTCCGTTCTCTAATGTTCACTTGATGTATATAAACCTTACAAGAGGCTCAATTAAGCTTTATTGGCACAAAAGTGTTGGGAGATGTCAGAGCGAGAGACTGTTCCAAGTGAGCACTGCAGTTCTCTGAAGCTAAGTGCTCCTTAAACTTGTTGCACTGGTGGATTCAGCCTACGGTTTGCAACGTGTTACCCTAAAGAAAGGGCCAGATGGATCTCATTAGCTGATATGGCCCTATCATTTCAGGAGCAGTGCAAGCTGCACACAGCTGGCACTTTGTTGGTTGCAAAGAATTCCAATGAAGTGGACCCCTTCGCTAAGATTGCAGAGATCTTTTGGTCATCACCTCAACCTTGCCTATCCCACTTGAGAGTAGGAGATTGGGTTTGGTTCAGCTGTTTGGATGTTTATATGAATTTTGAGTTTTGAAGAATATGACTGGAATGTTCCTACTATTTTACTATCACTTACTAGGAAGGGGAAATTGCATCCTTCTTGCCAAACTCAGCAGAAAGGTGCCAATATTCAGCAGTGTAAAAGTAATTGTCTACAAAGATCCTGATGCTGCAAGGTGCTGAGCACCTTCATCTCACACAGACTTTAAATGGCCCTACTCATATTCAGGTGGGCAAGGAAATTGGAGAATTAGACACTTACTTTGCATTAATTGTATTCCCTACTGGGTGCTGTTAAAACATTATGAAACAGAGAATTGCTCTCCAGTCAGGTAAACGCAAACACTACGAGCAGTCGAATGATGAAGAAATTAATATTCCATATTTGAACAAAATATCTTTAGAAATAAAAATACAGGGAAAGGAAATGTAGAGAATGGAAGCAACAGAATAAGAAATACTTCAGCGCAAAATATTTGTATGGCCATGACATAGTTGAGTATATCATTTGGAAGAGGACTCTAGTAGTAAGGGATGGGCAAAGTAGATCAGAGGAAATAAGAAACTTCCAGAAGACCAACTGTCTGGGAAAAAAAGTTTGGTTTTCTTGATGGGATGAAGGAGAGGTTATTAGGCATTGCACAACCTCAGTTTTAAGAACCAGTGGATCCAAACACATTAAGATTTCTCTCTGCATAATGGTATTTTTCTGGTGCGGCCAACATAGGGGGGCATAACGAAAGAGAAGACATTTGTGGTCATAATATCCTTATACCCTGGTGGCTATTGGCACAGATGACTCTAGTCTTCAGATTGCTCAAACTTGTACCAAGGGGACTAATCAGGCACATAGAGATAATCTGATCAGTAATCCTTCCCTTGGCTGCAGTTGAGGTTCTGGCCTAGTAAAACTGGATTAGTAGCTTCAGACTATGATCTCTTCAAGCCCAGTCAAATTCTTCAGGGATTCATTTCTTCAGGAGAATTAGCATTGGACTAGGTCAATATTTGGGCATGTGATTCTTGAGCTTCAGATACATCAGTGATTCCCTTCTCCTCTGAGTCCATACTAAACCAATAATCCACCAAGTGGTTGGGGTAGGAGGTCTGTGGTGTTGGAGTTGTCATATCCCAGAAGAGATATAAAACTGAGATCCTGACTGGTTTTAATTAAGATCCCATAAGCACTTTTGCCAATGTTATGCTATTCCTCACCTTCGAGTGCCCCCCCTCCACCTTCCTGTGGAAGAAGAGCAGTGACCCTGAAGCAAATGCTTTTTACCATCCCTCTACACTTTGACTCACGATGTGAGAAGCGCATTCAGGGAAACAAAGAGGCACCTTATATCTACTACATCCACATAGGACAGCTCGCAACTGATCCTTTATTGATCTCTCAGCATCATGTTTCGTATTCTCTAGAAAAATACAGTTGCCTCTTTGTTTGCTTCCTTACTAAAAATGCATGAAAATGGAGGTGTATTTATATCTGAATATTAATTCCCAAGTGAACGGTTATATAAATATGCGTGGGGTAGGGGTGGAGGTGGTGGAGACTAATTGGAGTGTATCTGAGTAGGTGACTGCAATGCCAAAAAGAGAGACAGCCACCAGGGCATATTCAGGTACATTTACCTTCCTGTCTGCTGTACTTTTTCTCTGAATTGCATTCCCCTCACACTAATCAAACATTAACTATCTAAATCTGGAAATAATGCCAGGAGCTACAGATTTCTGTCTGCCAAATGGTAATTATTGTAAATTCGGCAGGCAAGGAGGAAGGATCAAATTCCCTTTACCTCCTTATTCCTTGAACTTAAAATATATATACTTGGTTAACATGAGATTAGAATTCATACTACATAAAATCAACAGGATTCATTTTAGTAGAAAGTACAATTGATCAAAATATTAAGTTTATGTCCACTGTGGAATTCGAATATCTCAAAGTTTGCTTTTGCCCCAAATTATAATGGAAACTGAAAATATCAAAACTCATGGAAACAAAAAAGTTAAATGAAATTTTGATTCTGAAATGTTTCATCTCAGCAATGAAATACTTACTGTTGGGGCAGGCTGGCACTGATGTCTGTGGCCACTTCAGCTTCTTAGGTTTCACATGAGAATTGTAGTTCTAGGTTTCTCAGGCACCCATTCTCACATGTTCCATTCTCAACTGTTCCCAGGCTGAATTTGTCTTCCATGGGAAATCACGATGACTCATCACAGGGTAAGATTGTGGTACATCACGGGAGATATAGTCTGGCCAAGAAGCAAAGCTGATAGCAGAGAATAAAGGTAGAATGAAACCAGATGTACATCTCCCATGATGTGTCTGAGGCAGATGCAGAAATTAATATTGACCTGATCAGCAACTGTGGTTTTTTTCCAATTTGTTATAGAAAATTCCATCCAAATCAATAGTTTCCTATATAAAATATCATTATCAATAAACCCCCATTTTCCAGCAATGATGTTTTTTCCCCAAAATTTGTTGATCTGCTCTAGAAGAAGGATATTTAGACAAAAGCTTCATCGTGCTTGACTCAAAACTATACTACTTCAGTTTTATGGTGATGTAAATCTAGTAAAATGGATTTTCACCAACTTAAAACCATCCTAATACAGCAGTGGATCAAGTGTGTGAGTGATAGATGTTCTAATTATACAGCTTTTATTTATGCTTCTAGCTGTTATTTTCACATTTACTAAAATGGTTTTAAATAAGTGAAGATGATGTTTCATCAATTGTTGTCCATTTCTATGTTGCCCGGGTTTAGGTGAATTCTAAATGGGGGGGTGGTGTGTGGGGAAAAAAAAAAAACAAATTACCTGATAAGCCGCACAAATAACTTGTACATTTCATGCAATGTAAAGGTGCTATGTTTGTCTGCCTTTTTCCATTTCTATTCAAAGAGATAGAACAATAGACATGATCTCCTTAGCTGTGTTGGAAGTGAAGGTGTTAGCTAGATGATAGGGGTAATGCAATATTCTTATAACAAATGGAAGTCACACACTAGAAGGAGTGATGACAGAAGAACAAAGTGCTATGGGAACAGAGCCAGTATTTCAGGAAGGAGATTTCTCACTTACAGAAAGCAATCTGCTAAGAGCACCATGATCTCAGGGATACAGAGAGTCTACAACCATCCAATATTGTCTATACTGCAATTGAATAACTGTGTCTGGGTCTTGTCAACTGACTCCCAGGGTTTAGGTCTCTGGGTTCAGGGCAGTAAAACTACAGTATAGATATTCATGCTTGGGCTGAAGACTCCACAAACTGTGCCTCTGAGTAAGGAGTTTTTATGTTGAAAATAATAAGTCAAACCAGTGTGTGTTTAGTATGGCTAAATGTAAATGTATACTTGGAAGAAAGAAAGGAGACCATATTTACATAATGCAGGTCTCTACCCTGGGAAGCAGTGATTTTAATAAAGATTTGGGGTTATGGTGGAGAATCAGCTGATCTCCCAATGCAATGCTGTAACTGAAAGAACTAATGAGATCCTTGGATACATAAATAGGAGAATCTTAAGCAGGAGTAAAGTGGTTACTTAAACTTTGTATTTGGCATTGGTGCAACTGCTGTTACAATATTGTGTCCAGTTCTGGTGTCCAAAATCCAAGAAGGATGTTGATAAATTAGAGAGGGTTCATTAAAATGATTTGGAAAAATCTGCTTTATACTCATAGAATCAAGGAGTTCAATCTTAAAAAGAGATTAAGGGGTGACTTGATTATAGTCTATAAATAGCTACATTGGAACAAATATTTAATAATGGGCTCTTCATTCTAACAGAAAAAGGTACACCACAACTCAGTGTCTGGAGGTTGAAAATAGGCAAATTCAGACTGGATACAGACTGGACACATCAGTGTTTACTAGTTTGGGTAACTAACCACTGGAACTAGTTACTGAAGGTCATGGTGAATTCTCCATTACTAATGATTTTAAAAACAAGATTGATTTTTTTTTTCTTTTTCTGAAAAATATGCTCTAGGAATTTAGTTGTATAGTGATCCCTTCCAGTCTTGGAATCTGTGAATCTATGAAACTCTGTTGGGCCAGCCTCTCTATTGTCCTCCATCCTGTGTAGTCACTTGTGCTAGCACAAAACCGTCGTGAATTGAAAACTGTGTGTAAGGTACAAGCTATCACTTTTGAAATTTTAAGGGATTTCCTGGTCCTGCTAACAGGCTAGTGAGCTCTGAAGGAAGCATGCGATGATTGATCTGGGACCAACTACTCAGCAGTCAATCTGTAAAAGAGCTAGTGTAGAGCAAGGAGCGTTGAGTTGTGCCTTTCTGCTTTATATAGCAGCCTGCTATGTCTTTCTGTATTTGACAGTTGTGTGTTAAGTTACAGGTTTTTAAGAAATAAAGTAGTGTTATATTTCAACCTTTCAGTAGAATATTTATTTTGTTTCTAACTCTGTGTCTCTCATGAACGTAAGAAAAGTGAGTGCAAATCCATTTTGATTTGCTAACATTTTACATTCCCTTTGTTTTGGTGTAAATGAGTATACAAGATGTAGAGTAGTGGAGACTCTGGACCTGTTATCTTTATTGGCGTTTCCTCTGATTTATAGCCATGGAAGAGTGGACAATTAAGTCCACTCTTAGTAATTTTAGTAATCTGTTCCTTATTTTTCTCTTTTCAAATGTGATCCCTTTCAGTTATGTAGGAGAGCAATGTAACTTAAAAAAAAATCTGTGCTGAGTTTTTAGAAGATATGGATGAATGCTACAAAATATGTCCACCATTATTCATTTGAAAATCAGGTAACTGTGTCTATGTTCACTTTTTTGGTAGCAAGTTAATGAGTCCCCAGGGAGGAAAAGAGGAAAAAATAAACCAATAGTACAGAATATTTCCCCAAAGTGAAGTCTGAGTCAATAATATTTCTTAATTTTTAACACATTTTCTCACTTTTTCCTCTTTTTTTCCCTCCACTCCCACTTTGAGTCACTTTATGATTAGGCAACATGAGTTTGTCTATCCCTGCACCCAAATATATTTTTGGTTGAAACATAAGTCATAAGAATAACAGTTCTTCAAATTGTCAGGATAGCTAATAAATGGATGAATGCCTTGTGCACAGAATGACAGCACTCTGAGTATTGTTAATGGATTTTATCTTCCTTGTGCATACAGCTCTTCCCCAATCTATGGGAAAGCTGACTGATAGGACTAAAGGGAATCTCTGCTAGGGTCCCCCAGGTGATAGCTGCCACACTGATGCCCATTAAACAGGAATCACTATCAGGAGACCACTCAGAGGTAATACAGTATGGGGTGTCTTAATATTTCTAGGAAATCTTTGCAGAGCAGGTAAAAGGGTAAGATGTGTTTGCTATCTCCTTTGC
Organism: Pelusios castaneus; assembly: GCA_007922175.1. Taxonomy (NCBI): domain Eukaryota; kingdom Metazoa; phylum Chordata; order Testudines; family Pelomedusidae; genus Pelusios; species Pelusios castaneus. Next base: position 23,317,201 of record ML685785.1, read on the forward strand.
TCTGCTCTGTCCTGTCCATCTCTTCCTATCCCCACTCATAGGTCCCCCAGATACACAGACTTCTATCCATTGGGTCCAGGGCAAGGAGGGTATACTATCATGGAATGGCTGACCCCCTTTTTCCATGTGAAGGAAATAATAGAGGTGCGTATCATGGAAGTATGATAGGTCCACAGTTAAAACATCTCCAGCAATAAAATCTGGAATACCCAGATAGGAGTTTGAAATTCAACCTCAAGGATTTAATCCCAAAGTAAGAGGCAGGGGTCCTGATTTCTATTCCATGCTAATGACCCATTGTTGACCTCAGGCATTCTTACTCTTAGTTCATACTGGAATACCTGAGTTAGTAACAACGCCAGTGTAGCAGGGCTGTGGCGCAGACTAGCCTCCTGAGTCAATCCTGATCATCACCTGCGTACTACCTGTGAAGTGATATTATTATTTGAGCCTATATACACTACAATCACACAATCTGATTGCAAACTAGACTTACCTATTAATATTTTACCTCTACTATACCATTTTCTGCTCTACTCTCCTACTTCACAGGGGAGGGTAGCATAGCTTAAATCTCATGCTACTAAATTAACCTTTGGTAAATCATTTTGAGATCATCAACTGAATGGTGTCTATATTTACATTAGCCTAGTGAATCGGAGGAAGCAATAGATGTGACATATCTTGATTTTTATCTTTCATTTTGTTCAATGCAACATTGACATAAGTAAACTAGGGAAATGTGGTTTAGATTAAAATTACTGTATGGTAGATTCTCAACTGATTGAAAAAAACATACTCAGAGTAGTCATCAATGGTACATTGTCAAATTGGAAGGACATATCTAGTGGTATCCTGCTGGGTTTGGTACTAGTCAATATTTTCATTAGTGATTAGGGTAATGGAGTGGAGAGTAATCTTATAAAATAGGTGGGTTACACCAAGTTGCCAATACTTGGAGAACAAGATTAAAGAATTCAAAATGGCCTTGCCTAATTGGGGAATTGGTCTGAAATCAGCAAGATGAAGTTCACTAAGGACAAGTGTAAAATCAGCTGCATATTTTCAAAATGGGGAGTAACTGGTTAGGCAGACATACTGCTGAAAACAATCTGTGGGGTGTAGTGAATCACAAACAGAATGAGCCAACAATGTGATGTAGTGGTGAAAAAGGGCTAATATCATTCTGGAATGTATTAACAAGCATTTTATCTAAGATCCTGGAGGTAATTGACCTGCTGTAGTCATCACTGAGGACGTCTCAGTTTGGAGCACTCTGTCCATTTCTGGGCACTATACTTCAGAAAAGATATGGACAAATTGGAAACAATCTAGAGGAGAGGAACAAAAATATTAAAAGGATTAGAAAAACTGGGGACATTTAGGCTTGAGCAAAGAAGAATGAGGGGAGGACAGATGGGTCATCAATGTGTTAGAGGCAATGATAAGGAGAATTGTGATAAATTGTTTTCCATGTCCACTGAAGGTATTGTCACAATTTCAGGGAAACTACATGTTTTCCACTAAGGTTACCCACTTTAGACATTGGTTGTCAGCTGTCATCTCTCTACCCTGACTGGGACTCCTTCTCCCCTGACTGGGACTTTAGAGGCTGCACAGCTTCTTTCCTTACACTGTGATATCACTAGCTAGCCAGACTAGCTAAAAGACCAGCGCTGATTTTTGCATTCTCAGAGGACTTTGATCTATGTATTGCCTACCATTATAAATTACCACACAGCTCCTTCTAATCAAACATGTTCATTCTTAAGGCAAAAACATCATGGAGGAAACATATTAAAACAATAAAAAAAATCCCTAGATGTGCTAAAAAACTCTCTAGAATCACTGTAACTTCAGTCACAGGGTCTTCAGATCCCACTGATGGTTTCTTCCTGTGGTTACAAGTTCATCCACTTTAGACCCCAAACCAGCAAAACAGCTGGGCAGAGCAGCCATTTCTTTAGACAGCATGGGCCTTTGCTTTTACTGTAATAGGTAATCAGCAGAAAATGCCCTTCTCCTCAGGGCATAGTTTTGAAAGATTGGGGAATTTACATTAACTTCTCCCTAGGAATTCCTAAGGAAATCCACTTAACACTTATGGCCCTCCAAATCCATATTTCTTTGGCACATTTCAATAGAGTCTTTTGAACTCCCAGTCTTTCATCTGTCATATCTCAACCTTAGAAAGATCACAAACATTTCCAGCTCATAATAATACATCAATTTAATACAATACCACAAGGTTTTCCAAGAATATTGCAAGACAGTGACTAGATCTTTCACAGGTAGGACAAAAAGTAATCAGATTAACCTGTACTAAGTGAGATTTAGATTAGATATTAGGAAAAGCTTTCTAGCTATAAGGGTAGTTAAGTACTGGAATCCCTGTCATTGGAGGTTTTTAAGAACGGATTAGACAAATACCCTGTCAGGGATATTTACTCTTCCCTCAGTGCAGGGGGCTGGAGTTGGTGACCTCTGGAGGTTGATTTCAACCCTACATTTTTATGATTCTGTGATGGTGACAGTGAATACACATTGCTTAGCTTCCTATTCTCTTTTAGGCCTATTCAGCCCTCAGTGCAGGGGGCAGGAGTTGGTGACCTCTGGAGGTTGATTCCAACCCTACATTTTCATGATTCTGTGATGGTGACAGTGAATACACAATGCTTAGCTTCCTATTCTCTTTTAGGCCTATTCAGGGAATACAGCTATTATTATTCAGTCTCTCAGATGCCTACCAATGTGTAAATTGATCCGTAGACAAACCCCTATGTGACCTGCTAGTCTTATTTATATTAGTGCCAACCCCCAGTGTGCAACTTTACCTAATATTCAAGATAGTCATGTTTCTGGAATAGAAAGCAAGGTTGCATCTTGTATGTGAAACTGTTTTATTTTGCCCTCTGTTATTGAAGTTCCATCTAGATCAACATAAAACGATTAAGACATGTCAGGGCACTAACTGATTTAATTAGTAGTTTTGAAACCTTATCATGTACAATCTGATATAAATTTGACATGATAAGATACACAGCTGTAGCTGAACTTGTACAGATTCATGATGTAGACGTTAATCTGGATATTTTACAATAGGATCACCAAGCAAGCCTCTGCCAAGTCAGAATGTCTTTTCTGATTTGGCTCAAGCACTTTTATACAGGCAAGAGTGTCATGAGTATGTCCAGAGAGATTAAACATATTAGATTCAATATACCTGTGCAGTAACCAGAGCGACACAATTTAAAGCTTGCACTCTTAAAGGAACATACACTTGAAATCTACCTAGTTTTTTTTTTTTTTCCAAAAAAGTGTTCAAAAGTTATATACCTGTTTTTGAGTGTCTTTGTCAACTGTGTGGTTTTACGATCATATTTTCCTGTTAAAGGTTTTTGCCTGTCCTGTTGGTGTGTGAAAAACCCACACAAATAAAAGGGAAAAATTGTCTATATATGTTTTACTCTGAAGTGTGCAATGCAAACACTGGTACTGAAGTGAAAATCGTTTTCACTAATCTTGGATTTTACTTTTAACAAGGATCGGGCATTACAGACAGGATGGAAATTTACCTAACTTCAGACTCTCACATTTTGAGTTTCTAGTGTTGATTCTACTAGTATCATTGGAGTAAGTATCCACTTTCGAGAGACAGTGGGAAAAGGCCCACAATAGGAGCAAATGGAGAAAAGTAAATTGACAAAAATGATGCAAAATGGAACAGAAATGGACAGAATGAAAAGTAAATACAAGAAGGATGTGGTGGAGCCTTGGAAAGGAAAACAAAAACAGGTTAAAAAAATAAAGACGGGAAAATAGGTCACCTACTTTTTGCTAACTTAATTGTTGGTGGATACTGTTCTCTCTCTGATACATAGCACTTGTTTCCTTTAATCTAGATTAAAGTTTTTGATTTTAAATTGTCAGCCTGGGGAAAAATAAAACAATCAGTTTAAATTACAGAGGAGAAAAAATGTGTTTAACTGCAAATGTGATGAGCTATGCCTCTGTCTATTAAGAAGCAATTATAGAAATGTTTCCTTTTCCTTTTTTAAATGTTATGTTAGTTTAAAAACGTGAAAACAGAGGTTGATGAGATGAGGAATATATCCTTCTGCATTGTTAGCATTGCCCCATAATAGTAAAACATGCTGACTTCTTTGTTCACTTCTGGAAGTAGTGAAATTAAGGCACTTAACAGCCACCTGCCATTAAAATATATATATATATATATATATATATAGGAAAGACTTCCTGAAATATTATGTCTGATATTTTTAGATGGAACATTCTTTGGAGCAGGTAGGGGAACATTTGAAATCAAGAAACAAGCTTTTAGGCCATAGGATAAAAATTTCAGTTATGCCTGACTTAAGAGTTTGTTACATGACTTAAGTTCATAACAACTTTGAAAATTAGACTCACAGTAAATAGCTCAAGATGAAGTCAATTCAACCTGCTACAATCAGAGAAGCAATGATATAATACATATTCTTTAGGTGAGGGCTTTCTATAAAATCATATCTTGTTTTAATCAGATCGCTACTGGTCTTAATTGTTGAGCAGGAAACATTCTTGGTTTATGAATGCACTTGTATTGGCTGCTCCAGATAGGAATGCCTTACCCGTGGGGGCAATACCATTAATGCCAAATTTTTTTAAGTGGAGGGATACAAATCTAAAACACCATGATTTATGGGGGGAAATAGGATTAATGTTAATTATGAATGCAACTGCCCCACTTCGCATAGCTCTACTTGAAATGTCTGAACAGAGGGGATAATATATGCAGTGAAATGCGTACTTTTCCTAGGGCCTTTGTTAAGAGTCTTATCGAGCTGGAGCCTGTTTTGTATCTTGGAATAGCTGGAACCTCTTTTATCTGGAGAGCAAGGAAAGTCAAAATATTCATCACATGGCTGACTTTCTAAAAGTCAACAATCTATTTTAAATGGGTGAAAATGTAAGGTGCTATGGTGATTTCTTTGAAGAGTTATGCAAATATAGAGTAATTCTTACTGTGACCATATTATAAATGAAGAAAAGATACTGTCATTAGCATTTGAATAATATGGAATAAATTAGTATATTAGTGTAAACATTGTGTGCATGTTATAAATAACTGGATTTAATTTTATGAACATTTTTGGTTTATTTCTCCAGTAAAGAAGCAACTGATGGGAAAATATTTTAAAATTAGTACTGGAAATCCTGTAATTTTCCTTCCACCTGGAAGTGTGAGATTAGTGCATACCTCATCAGCTCAACTGTCTTGTTCTTGAAGATGTACAGTAATGTTTCGTTTTATTCTTTGTATGAAAACCTTATGAGGAATCTTTCACAACACTCTCTGAAAAATGATTTTTTTCCTTTGCCAGTAAAATAGCTGTTCCCATACAGATAAAAACCAGTGTCATTTTGTTTTGTTGTTTTTCTTCTTTTCTGTATTTTATTCCATGTAATTATTAATTTTGGGCACCAAGTCCTGTCCCATTTCTCTTCTTACACCACTAGAAGATCAATCAGAAACCCACTGATGTCAATAAGTTACAGTAGAATGAAGAATCAGGCTCCAGGGTTTCCTGTTGGACTTTATGAATGACTCTCAAGTCACTGTGTCTTTCAGTTGATCCTCTTTGTTCTCTACATAAGGAAACCATGAGCAAAAATGGAAAAGAAATGGGATGGGAAATAGTACCCGCTTCAAAATTGTCTACTCAGGATATCAGAAGCTAGGAGCCAATTTCTCTGTTAATCTGCATCTCATGGGTTCATATAATATAGAGAAAACTGTGTAAAATTATTAATTCTCTGTTTGAGTAGCATTGTAAACCCACTTTGCACTGGACTATAAGAAGTCTACACAAACTACATAGCAATGGAGACTGTAGCCCCATGTGCCTGACCTTTTAATTATAAGTGGATTCAGATATTTTTTGAACAATTAACTGACAAAGGTCTTTTAATAGAAGCAATAAGACAGGAGAAAAGCCTCTGGTGAAAAGATACTTCCCAGAGGAGCAAAGGATGTTATTTTTGTACCAAAAGGCAATAGGCTTTCAGGCTGAATGGGGGATGAAAAAATGTGTGTCTTCCATGAACCTGTGTGTGAGAGGGGAAAAATATCTTACAAGCTTACTATATGTTTGGAGATACTCAATGGATAGACACGCACAATCAAAATTTTGAGAGAAATTCTGGCTTGACCCTGACAAAATCTGCATGTCCCCCATTCTATCTGGCATTGGGATGAACTGCTGACTGTAAGTATTTATCAGAAAGCAAGCCAGTGTAATTACCCTACCGAGCAGATAGATTCATCCATGTGTGTTATTTTATTTAATTGCAGGGAAGGTATAGTTCACCTGGATTCTATGGAGAGCATGCTACTAGATATGGTAACTAGTGAAAAGTGGTAAAAGCCAAAGCACAAAAGGACCAATACTCATTTGTGAACAGACAACACCTGTGCATATCTAATACTTTTATTCCTTAACTTTATTTATGTAGCATGAGAAGATATGTATTCCCACCATCATTTTTCCCCCAAAGTAAAATGTCTGGATGAAATTAGGAGTAGAGCATATTTGTTGGGTGGATAACTGTCTTCTCCTGCCTCAGGAACTTTGAATAAAATATTTCTATCCAGAAGTCACAGAAACTTGCATCAATTTTTTCAGATACATTTGTATTAGTGCTGTGTGAATAACTGTTTTGTTTTGTTTTCCTAGCAAATCTGTAAAAAAGATATTTTGGGTCAAATTGAAATGAATATTTTTTAAACTTTTGGTAAATAAAAAAAGTTGAAGAAAAATTCAGTTCAGGTCAGACAAAATATTTATTTGACCTGAAAGAGGAATGTTTTGTTTTGACTTTGCACATTTAAAACATTTTTTAAAAAATATTTTCAAATAAGATACCTTTGACTTAAAAATGATAAAAGTAATTTAAAATCACTGAATTGAAACATTGCAATTAGAAAATGTCACAATCAGTTGTTTAGGGTTGGGTTTTTTTGTTTTTTTTTTTTCAGAATTTTTGTCAACCAAGAGAATTCAGCAAAGTTCATATGAATTTGCAAAATGTTTAGGTTTGACTTGAGCTGAGGCTGCATTTTTCAGGGGAATTAAATATGTTTTAGGCAAAACAAACACAAACAAAAAACCCCAACATCCAGTTGTAGATTCTGGTCAAGGAAGCAGCTAATTTGGCCTGATATTCAGGGAAAGCACACATCTGTAACTCCTGTTTAATTTATCACTTATGTAGGGGCTTAAAGTTGCTTTATGTTCCTGATTATAAGATCTCACATGGGAATATTTTGGCCATATGTGTAAATAGTTGAATTAATGAAAACAAAAGTGTATTACAGTTGTATTTATTACAGATTATTTACAAATTATTTATTATTTGTATTACAATAGCACCTACAGGCCCCAAGTGAGATTTAGGCCCCCTTTTGCAAGGTGCTGTATAAAAAGAGCTGAGCAAAATTTTAGTCCCATGGGAAATCTTGATATTTCAACATTTGTTTTCATTCCGAATTGGGACAGAGAATCAAAATTTAAACAAGAAATGTGGAATGGGAATCCTGAAAAATTACAATTTGGAAATTTTAGTGTGTTTCATTTCAGTTGGTTGAACTGACCCAAAATGCTTTGTTAGGAGCTAGATCAACATTATACTGCATTTTCCCATTGTAGCCCATTATATCCTTCAATGGGAAGAAGGGCTCTAAGCCACTTTTGTACCCACGCTATCCTAGGCTGCTCTGAGGTTTGGAGGCTTGCAGATCTAAATTAGACAGCCATGGGAGTCTGCCTATATTAAGACAATCTCCCCATTTGGTTATATAGGGTGCACTACTAGGCTGTGTCTACACTGGTAAATTAAGTCGACTTAAGCTTGGCTTAAGTCGACATAATTGGCCCTGCGTCTACACTACACTTTGCTTAAGTCGACTTAAGCAGCTTGCTTAAGTCGACTTAAGCAAAATAAAGTCGACAATGAAAATTAAATTGACTTTATTAAACCACCTTTCTATTTGACCTAAGGCTTAATTCGACTTTTTAAAGTCGAATTAAGCCAGTGTAGCCCTGGGGTAGCCCTAAGTCGACTTAGGGCTACCCCAGGACTACACCAATGCCCTCCCTGCTGGGGGGGGCACAGGGGGAGCCTGGCATGCCCCCCAAAGGGCAGGGCATGTGGGCAGGGTGTGACGCTGTCTGGATTTAGGGAAGCATTTATGATATTATTTTCAATGGATATCTCATAAATGCTATAATCCATAGGAACTATGTCATGTTTGGTATCAATAGAAAGGTAGTAATTTGCTGGGAATGATTATATAGTTTATGTCTAGGAATTCTATTTCGATTAGAAGTTAGAATTTATGTTATATCCATATTTTAACTTATGTTAAAACCATTGTGTCCTTAATGTTTAGGAATGTGCCAGGACAAAAGTCCCAGGGAGTTACCTGATGAGCCATTAGGACACAATGGTTGTATTCCTTATGTCTTTAAAGAGTCCAGAGCTGTGATAAGGATCTTACCCTATATTTCCTATTTTGAAACACAGCAATTTCTGGTCATTTTCTTATCACTTAATTTAGTGGTTACTGGCTGTATTAGAAGTAATGGTTAGAGAAAAGTTCTATTCCATTTACGTTCTGTTCTTTGTAAAAGATGCATTATTTGTATGCATTTATGAGTATCCATGGTCAGTATTACAGTAACCATATAAGTCTTCTTTTCAGTTTGGCCTTAGGTGGATGATATTTAAGATATTTAAAATAATATTTAAAGATATTAATTGAATATACTATGGACTGTATATAACTCTACATGGTGGTAGTAGTCATCTGATAAATGCTTTATAAGCATTGCCAGTGTTAGTAGGGTTGTTGGGGTTGCTTTTTCCTTCAGAATTGTCAGAAAAATATTTGTTCACATGTGAGAAAAATGTGCTTCAAGAAGAGTGAAGACTGTATTTCCAGTCAAATTCCAAAGGGGTAGCCGTGTTAGTCTATTGTAGAAAGACAACAGAGTCTTGTGGCACTTTTAAAGACTAACAGATTTATTAATCGCATGAGCT
>ML685785.1:23339378-23376992 GCA_007922175.1 Pelusios castaneus
AATACCCAGATTTTTATAATCAATGATTTAGAGTGTCTCCATTTGGGGTGGGGGAAGCAATTTGAGACCCCTTAAAGGGCCTGTCTTTTTAAGATCAGGCCGTGAGCACTTTTTGCAAATCAGACCCCTCAGGTGTTTCAAATTGGGCACCCAAAATCCTGGTCATTTAGGAGAAACTTGGCAAGTATCCATAATAATCAGTTTTCAAGCTCACATCTGATATAGAGGTGCAGGCTACCTCAGTACAAGTGATAGTTTGGACTTATAATCAACCTGTTTATTGCTCTGCTTCATCACTGTGTGACTCTGTAAAGATACCTATATGGGGAACATTTTTTACTCAAACTTTAAAAGTTGGCTGTGATCGAAAAATAAATGCAGAATGAGTACATGACAGTTTAATGATAGGCAAATTGATAGAATTTTGCCAGTGTGTAACTGTGGTTCTTCAACTTCTCAAGGTAGTCATCATTATGAGGTGGAAGGACAGTGAAACCTGTATGAGAGGTGAGAATTTATTTGTTAAGATTTAGCCTGCTACCATTTAAACCAGTTGAATTAAAAACTCTTCAAAAATAAGGCTTGTAAGGAGGAAGCACAGATTGCTGTGAAAATGTTAACAATCTAACACAGGGGTCCTCAAACTACGGCCCGCGGGCCGCATACGGCCCGCCAAGGTTATTTATCCGGCCCCCGCCCCTGCTGCGGCCTGCCCATGCGTCTGGGGCAGCGGGGTGGCCGCGGCCAGGGCAGGCTGCCGGTCTCCCACCCACCGGCCGCCTCGACTTCCTGGCCCAGAGCCGACCCCGCCCCGCTCTGCCGACAGCGTCGGCCTCCCGGCACGGGGCCAGGATCGGTCTCCGTTGCCGGGGTCTGTCTGCCCTGCCGGGCCACGTTCGGTCCCCGCCGGTGCTCCCTCCCAGCTGTGCAGGCTGAGGCCGGGCTGGGGAGATTCAAATCTCCCGCCCTGAGCATGCGCAGATACAGCGTGCTCAGGGCGGGAGCGGCCTGGCCGGCAAGCAGCTCTGCCGGCCGTCCCTGTAGTTCCCAGCCTCCGGCCAGGTAAGGGGGCTGGAGGGAGGCCTGGAGAGGGGTGGGGGTGGGGACAAGGAGACGGCCCGGGTTAGAGGGGTGGGGGGGACAAGGAGACGGCCCGGGCTAGAGGGGTGGGGGTGGGGACAAGGAGGGACCCCCGCGCAGGCCGGCAGCCTCCACCGCCCCCTCCAGACCCCCGGGGCTGCTTCCTTTCTCTTTTTTCTCTTCCTCTTCCTTTCCTTCCTTTCCTTTTTTTCCCCTCTTCTTTGTCTTCCTCTCCCCTGCCTTCCTTCCTCTTCTCTGCCTTCCTTTCTCTTCTTTCTTCCTTTCCTTTTTTTCTTTCTCTTCTTTGTCTTCCTCTTCCCTGCCTTTCTTTCTCTTCCTCTTCCTTTCCTTCCTTTCTCTTCTTTGTCTTCCTCTTCCCTGCCTTCCTTTCTCTTCTTTCTTCCTTTCCTTCCTTTCCTTTTTTCTTTTTCTCTTCTTTGTCTTCCTTCCTTCCTGCTCTTTCTGTCTTTGCTTCCTTCCTTTCTTTCTTTTTTTCTTTGTCTCCTCCTTCCTTCTCTTTTTTCTTTCTCTCCCTTCTTTTTTAAAACTTTTTAAAAATTAATTTTAAATAAAAACCTTTCTTAAAATTAGATTTCAATTCCAAATTCATTCCAATTAAATTAATTAAACACAATTAATTAATTCTATTTACAATCACTTTATCTTCAAGTAATGCCTATAATTTCTGTCTTGTGAGTTTTCCCCAAAAATTTATTCTGAAAAAGTTTTTCACACGGCTTGAAAATTTTGCACACAAGCCACCAAACCTAGAGGGAACATTGGCTACTAGTTGCGTACACAACAGCAGGCCAGCAGGCTAACATCGGTCAGTCCCACACTCTGGGCCTGGCCGGAGCCCACAGCACCAACAAAAAGTGTGTGGATGCATTACTGCCTGCCACCCAGTACCCAGAAACACAGGCCAGCAGCAGACGTGATAGCTACGCATTCACGTTTTTTTTCTAATTATAATACGGCCCCCCAACAGTCTGAGGGACCGTGAACTGGCCCCCTATTTAAAAAGTTTGAGGACCCCTGATCTAACAGGTACTGCCTGATTTAGCTTTGTAGAATAAAGTTAAATTTGGGTGATTTTTCATCTAGTATTTACAAAAATATTTGAATTTTACTCTTGTTGTAGGTGATGTTGGCCTGATTAATCTTTGTTTCTTGCACCAGTCAATTTAAAACCAGTGTAGCTCTATTAACTTCAGTGGAGTTATTTCTAATTTATACTAGTCTAAGCAAGAACAAAAGACAATCGGTTCCTTCTTAGATTTAATACCATTGTTGTGGCGTGCTTTCAGTGTCGCAAATGCCACTTATATTCAGCTCCACTGGTATGCTCCAATTATGCCCACTCTTCTTCATTGTAAGGTAATTGTATAGCTAGCATTCTTTATATAATTAATTAGGTTAAATATTTATTCATTGGAGCAACACCAAGCAAAATGGAAAAAGACGGTGAACGTACTTCAAGACCTTACAGAACCTTTGTCAGTCCATGTTCTCAAAAGTTTTCTTCTCCACCACTGTAATTTGCAAGAAGCAGAAAGCTGAAGAGGAAGAGATTATGCTAAGAATACAAATGACTGTCTTATAATATACATTTCAGTTTCACCAGATAAACATCATTAAAAAAAATGAAACGTGCAATAGATTTCAGATTTCTTTAAAGGAGGAAGAAATGGAAAAGAGATTAAAACTAATGATGAGGAAACTTGTCTGGTTACAGTAAGAGCTAGCCCAATTTTTTGCCCAAATCTCATTAAGTCACATCTTTATAGATATTTTCAAATGTTTGCATGACACCTTTCTCTCCCTTATATAGCTAATTTTCCTTCACTTCTGCTTTTTATGCTGCATATTATGGTTTGCAAATGATGAATTATTGTGAGATACATAATTTCTGTCCCAATTTGGTTGAAGAGATATTATAAATTATTCAGATCTCCTAAACTTACCAGGACCATCTTGGAGACTCCAGGGATTTGGATACTTTGATGAAGTTGGAATTCCAAACTTTGGGGTTTTATATAACTTGTATCAGAGTGTTTGGAGGTTAACTGGGAGTGAGGAGAATACGTGCTATGTTGATAATGGAGGATTTTTCTGTATAATGCTGCATAATATCATGAATTCAGACATTCTAGAATGCTTTCTCTCCTGCGTACAATGAGCATCTTATTAACACCAATCATTAATTCCCTGCTTACTGCCTTCTACAATATCAGTGGTTCCTCTCTTTTCCAACTTCCCCTCTTCCTACTCCAGCTGTGGATTCTGAATCCATCTCAGACACTTGACAAAGTGGGATTTTCTCCCATGAAAACTCATGTGATAAATAAATGTGTTAGTCTTTAAAAGTGCCACAAGACTCTTTGTTTGTTTTGCTGAACTAGACTGACATGGCTACCCCTTAGAAATATATGAATCTTAAGTTTCATTACAGTTGGTAGGAATGTCAGAAAAACAGAAAACTCCACAACATTCACTGGGATGCTGCTTGTAAGCTCACTTGGTCTACTCGCCGAGATGTCAATATACTTTTCCCAGCCTCTCATTCTAAGCAGGAAGTGAAGAGGTGTAGTATTAATGAAACATAATTGCTCCTATGTTTAACTTCTGTTAAGTCTTCATCTCATGGAGTGTTGACTAACAGCTTTGCTAAGTTCTTTGCAACATTATTTGGGGAGTGAAAAAACAATCCATTTTGTCTTCAACTGAGCATTCATGCTGTTACTCTGATCCTCCTTCCACCTTCTACATGTCAGAAGTGAACATCGTCTTTGGGTTGCCTGCCAAATGCCGTTCCCAGTTCCATTTACTAAGTGCAATGTTTATTTGATATAGAGAAGAAAATATACAAAAATCAAAATAGAAAAGTTAATTGTAAATAACACTTCTAGTTTAATACCTCGATGGAGACAGTTTTTTATTACAAGTGCAGAGCTGCAACATTTTGTAACTGAATACATTTACTCTGTCCTTCAGTTCAGCGTTTAAAATGATCTCTGAAAATCCGTTTATGCCTCACCAAGAAGTGTGTTTTTCTCAGAAACAAAATATGTATCTGCCTTCTTCCCCCTGTCCTTGATAGAGCTCACTTCATTTTCATTTGGAAACAAATCATTTACCCTATTGTTCTTGAAGACAATTTGGCATAACATTTTATCCTGTTATCCAATGACAGTTGTTTTGTGATAGAACAAAAATGCTTCTCACATTGTTTTAGGCTAGCTTGGTTGCTTATAAAAAAGATTTTTAATTAATACAAAACCTTATTCCACTTCCATTAAAGTTGCTTGAGCTAAAAGCAAATGATAGGTAGGTCGTTTGCATAAAATCATATTAGCCTCCTTGATTAGTTTGAATAGATCTTAGAAATAATGCTTTATTACCATAGAAATGGAAATAGACTGTGTTTCCTAGCTAACTGTCATATAGAATAAAATGCAGAACACAGTAATAAGATACCCAAGATTCATATACGATTCATAGTGGACATAAAGCCTAATCACACTTTAATATCCATCTGAGGAGTGTGCTGTAATGCTCTTCAGCAACTCTGAGGCCAAGCTTCCTGAAAACTATTATGGTTTTAATACTCCCACTAGAGAGATGGATGGTCAGTGAAGAAAACACCAACGGTTTGGGAACCAAAGGCTGAGTTATAAACTAGTAGAGATCACAGGAGCAAGAAATGATTCCTGTCTTTCAGTTCTTTGTAACTTTAAAACCCACAATAATGCTTTGGATGCTGGCATGTATTGTCTGCACTCTGCTATCAAGGCTCCCAGACAATCCTGTTAATGTGAATTTTGATGGTTTTTTTTGCTGTGATGTTGTACAGCCTCCCCAGTGAGCTTTTTGAAAGCAGAGCAGTGTTATAAACTGTGTTTAACTACAAAATGCACAAAAGTAGCTTAGGACAAAAATCTGCCTTTGAGGTCTAGAGTAGTATGATGGTACTTAGAAAGTAAACACTGTGGATCATGTAGCAAAAACTCAGACTGGCGTTATAATTTTTGATCACTAAGACCTTAGTGGTACCTCTGCACTGGAACAGGGGAGTGCCTAGAAATTTAGCTTTGACCACTCTTGTGTGCCTTCCCCAACTCCATCTTGGGAGGAGCTTGCTCTTGTCCCACCCCCATCACTGTGCTTCTGGGGCCAGAAAAGTTCTATGACACCTACAATTAAAGGGGGGGGGGATGCTGGCTTGCCCAGCTTCCTCCCTCTTTTGCCCCTGCACTTTATGCCCCATCACTGGAATAGAAAACCCATGGCATGGCTGTGACTGGCCCATGTCAACTGACTCAGGCTCATGAGGCTCAGGCTGCAGGGCTAAAAATTGCTGTGCAGACATTCGAACTCAGTCTGGATCCTGAGATCTGGGACTTTTCCCTCTCATAGGCTGTGTCTACACTTGTAAATTAAGTCAACTTAAGCTTGCTTAAGTCGACTTAATTTACCCTGCGTCTACATTGCAGTTTCCTTACGTCGACTTAATGAAAATTAAGTCGACTTTATAACACCTCCTTTGAATTCGACCTAAGGCTTAAGTCGACTCCCTAGAGTCGACTTAAGCCAGTGTAGATGTGGGGTAGCCCTAAGTCAACTTAGGGCTACCCCAGGACTACACCAATGCCCTCCCTGCCGGGGGGGGGGCACAGGGGGAGCCTGGCATGCTCCCTCACAGGGCAGGGCAGGGCAGAGCCCTGCCCACCCTGCCCCTATGCCCTGCCAGAGTCCCTTACCACCTTTGCTCCATTGTACCTATGTGCAATGGGGCAAAGGCTGAGCCCCCTGGCATTAGGCAAGGGGTGCCCACCCTGCCCCCGTGGACCTCCCCTAGGTCCCCCCAAGCCCCTAGAAGTCAACCTAGGCGTCCAGTATGGACGCTCTAGGTTGACTTTCTAAGTTCCCCTTTAAGTCGACTTTAATTTTAAATGTAGACGCACTAAGTCGACTTAACTAAATCGACTTAAAGTCGACTTAGTTAAGTCGACTTAAAGTCGACTTAAATTAACAAGTGTAGACATAGCCCTGGAGTCTCACAGATTGGGCTCCAGCTTGAACCTGAAGACCTACACAGCAATTTTACAGCCGGACCCTTTGAGTCTGAATCAGCTGACCTGAGCTATCCATGGCTGTTTAATTGCTGCGCAGACATATAATGAATGAGCCAAGTCTTTCCCAACTGAGATTGCTTTTGTCTCTGCGCCATGATGCTACATCTGGGATTAGCTGAGATACCCAAGCTTCATTTCCCTTGTCTTGTACGGGAGATTGTGATGGGGTGTACAAATTTCACAGTGGAGAGGAAGAGGAGCTGCTGTGGGCCCATACTGCTCTCCCACACCATACCTGAAATGCATGCACAAGCTGGAGGAGAAGCTTAAAAGAGAAGCAGAATAGCTCACTTGCCAGTAGAAGTGAGCAGACCTACAGTCTGAGTCCCTGAAAAAGGAGCAGTGGGAGAAGTCCAGATACTGGGGGCCCCTAAGTATTGATTCATGGCCTGCTGAAGAAAAAGGACTTTGTAAAGTAACTTCCCCATCTTCAGTGTGTCCGACGAAGTGGGGTTTTCCCCCACTAAAGTTCCTGTGATAAGTACATTTGTTAGTCTTTAAAAGTGTCACAGGACTCCTTGTTTGTTGTTGGTTTTGTAAGGTTAGTGGCTTCTTCTCTTCATTATTTGGTTTACATGTCTTTGAGTTTTTGTGGGAGGAGGCCGATAGGAATTTGTCCAGGGAAGCAGGTACATAGCATTCCAATGTGCAAGACTCAGCTGCCTGCCTACCTTTGGGCTGTGGATTACAACCTGGTGGAAAGGGTGGGCACAGGTGGCTTTGCCCCATTCCCTGATAAGGCTGGATATAAAAAGCCCTGATATCAGATACTAAGAACTAGGAAAATGCCATATTCCAGGCAATCCTGAACATAGGACTTTGGCTGGGTTAAACCTGAAGCCTCTCACTCTGCAGAAGAACTAACCTTGTTAAATGCTTTAAATGCACTGGAAAGTATGAACACAACTTATGGCACAGTTGAAGGTCTAAGACACAGAAGGAGACAGACCACTGCAGGGTGGCACCAAGACAGAAGAACACCTGCCACTCCCTTTTCCAATCACTGGGTGGCACCTGTGGGGAACAGACTCCTTCAGTGTTCTACAGGAGGGTCCCTTGGCATTTTGGAATTCCCTTCTCTTGCCCTGGATGAAAATGTCCTGGATGTGGTGACCTTTAGTCCATACTTCAATGTTCATCTGTTTGAATAGGTATGGAGAGAAGACTCAGCAACTACAGTGTAGGAGAATTTAGCTTTGATATACAGTTGAATGTCGATTTTATAAATGATGGGTTAATGAATCATTGTTCTCCGGCAAAATGTGACTTCAGTCCTTCAGCCAGATTTGAAAAGACTGAGAGATGTGGTGGCAAAGAAGAGATGTAGTTATCTCAAACAAATCAAAGTCAGGCACACAGTATATATTTGTTGCCATTTTTATGTACATTGTTACTGAATGATTAAATTATTCACCATTCCTACTGTAATTTAAAGGTGTTCAATTTAATGAACTCAGTCTCCAATTAGATCAAAAATACGTATTCTACTGTTGTATGGTTCGTTGACTGATAGTATGGAGATTGTGTGTGGTGGAAATGTTACCAGTCACAACTTTGTTGTAGTTTATCTACTGACTTTTTGGGACTGATGAAAAGGACCCCTAAAACCTAAATGTTACTTTTATATATATATATATTACTTCAGGCAAATTAGATGAGGCAGATCAAAAGGAGTTCCTTGACTTTGTTTCCTTAAATAAAGATAATTTCCTCAGAACAATCTCTGCTTTGGGTAAGGTTTCTTTAATAATTAAACTGAACAAAACTAGAATACATTTTTTCTCCCTTCAGTTTTTCTGTTTCTATTAGATATTTTAGATATCTATTAGATATTTTCCATGCTGTTTTATAATTAAAATGCTCTTCTCTGCTATATCAACATTGAACTTTCTCAAAGGGTGCCCATGCATAAGACACAGATTGGTCTTATGGGGGATACAGTTAAATATGTAGAAAAGGTTACTGCAGTAATCATGAAGGTTTTCAATTACCTAGTTGACTACCCTGATATTGATGCTAGAGAGACAATTTTAAAATGACTATTTTTTCCAGAAAGATAGAATTAATATTGCTGCTTCCCTCCCCCCACCCTCTTCCTTCCATTTTTACACTTTACTGAATAACCAGCTTCTGAGACTATTTTGGATTATGTGTGTGGAAATGAACTAGGAGTGATGAATTGGGTATCAGCTGTTGAACATCCAGGGTCTAGTGATCAGACTCTCTTTAGATTTGAGGTACTTATGTGGGTACTGTAAAAGGTAATAGCATAAAATATTTAAAGGAGAAGATAAAATATTGGACTTTCAAAAGTAGATGGAGGATATGTAGAATGAACCAAATAAAAATTGAACTAGAGTTCTATATGGTTTTGAGAATCAGCAGTAGGCAAATATTCAAAAATCACTCAGGGAGGTTTTGGAATCTAGCATTAAAGGCTGGTTATAAGACTATATGCAAAAAAAGGTACATGGAACCAAGTCCACATGTTCATCAGAAATCATAGGAGGTATGATTTCAGCCAAAAAAATTGCCTTGCAGGAGTCAAGCTGCAGAACCTTGAAAGTAGGGATTCCCTGTTGTATATTTTGCATTAAAAATGCTACGGCCTCTGTCACGGAATGCACTGCCCCACCCACTCCCCACACCCTTCCCCCATACCCTGTAATGTGGTCTGTGTAACTTTTCTGTGCACCTTTGTAATGTAATTGTGTGGTTTAATGAAAAATATGCCATGTAAGGTCTTTATTTTTGAATGCTCATGATATACTCTGTGTTGTTGTTAGGGTATTATGTTTCCTGCAGCATCATACCTATGTGAAACCTTTTCCCATGTATTTCATATAGCTCAGTTGGGTGCAGACAATCAGAGCTGTCTCCTGGCACATAGACAGAAGGGATGCATCACAGATGCTATGCAAACTATGGGCTTTGGCCAGAGAAGGAAAAATCATCTGACCAATGAGGAGATGTGTGTGCGTCTCAGAGGGGGGAGGGGGGAAGGGGAGGGAGAAAGGAAAAGGAGACACTTTGAACAGTTTAAGGCTTTTTGCTGCTTGGATCTCCATCTTGAAACAGCTTCCAAACCTGTGCCTATCCAGATGGCCAGAGAGACTAGGCTGTAAAACTATGTGAGTAATATTGAAATTGTCTACAACAGTAAACTTTAGCTTAGAATGGGTCTTGTCTTTGTTTGGTAGTGGTTAACTACTGACCAATTCATTAATTGATTTGATTGAATTGCTTTAATTGAATTGATTTCATTGATTTACTATATATTCACTTAAAATCATGATTTAATCAATAAACTAGTGTTTTCTTTTATCTGAAGCTGTGTGGATTTTAGAGAGAGTATGAATGGGTTGGTCTAACTTGGAGCAAGGGCTGATAGCATATCAGTTTCTTTGTTAAACTGACGAACTGGAGTAAATGAGCCTTCAGGGAACTGGGGAGGGTCCTGATCTCTGCAGGATGGAAGTTCCTAGTGTGGCATCTGGAGACTTAGAGTGTTCTCTGTGGGATCGTCCCTTGAGTGGCTAGCGAGCATACATCTACTACCTGGGACTGATTACACACAAGAGGCTGGTGTGGACTAACCCAGTAGTGACGTCCACATAGCAAAGCAGGATAAGTCAGGGTCCAGGAGTGTGCAATCAGGTGGCACACCAGACCAGATTCCAGGAGAGAAACATCACAGCCTCTCTGAGAGCAGAGTTCTTCTGTTAGATTATTTTGGTGCGTCTACACTTACAAGGTAGGTAGATTTAAGGAGGCTTAAGTCGACCTAAACTACTCCGCATCCACACTGGGCTTTCCTTAAGTCGACTTAAACATTTCCTTAAGTTGACTTAAGGAAAAGTTTAGTTGACTTAATAACACCTTGTTTTAGGTCGACTTAACGCTTAAGTCGACCTTATTAGGTTGACTTAAGCCAGTGTGACGGGGATTAGCACCTAAATTGACCTTATTAAGTTGCCTTAAAGTGTTAAGTCGACTTAATAAGGTCAAAAAGGGGCTATGCCTACACTAGAAAGGAGGTCAACTTTCGTTAAGTCGACTTAATAAGGTCGACTTTAAATCAACTTAAAGTCAACCTTATTAAGTTGACTTAATAAGGTCAACTTAACTTTCCTAGTGTAGACATAGCCTTTGTGTCCACCCTGTTCCCAGTGAAATTGTTAGGCAATACTGAGGCTCAACATGCATAAGATATATGCTTTTGTAAAGATATCTGGGGCATGACACTCAATGAAGTCCTCCAATGTCCTATACTCAAGGTGAAGGGTGATTTACTATCACTTACTACAAACCAAAAGTGATCCAGTTTGTGGATCTGATAATGGATGATAGCATAAGGACTTGATTTTGAAAGATATGAGTCTTCCAAGGTAGTCAGTTGTTTCTGCTATGTTGAACACGTTTGAAAATCCACCTGAAGTATCTAATTATGCAGTCAGTCCACTCGCAGAATTCCCACATCCCATCAATAGCTATATCGTGCATGGAGCTACTTCAGAATGGAGCTTGTCAGTTTCTTTAATAGTTAGCAATGATGAAAAATGGATTTGGGGAAAGGATGGATGGAAAAGATGAACCTCAGTTAAGATAAGTGTGCCAGACATTTGATTGTTTGCCCAAATGGGGTCATAACCACTATGTAAAACAATACATTTTGTTTGCAAGTGCCCAGATAAATTAAGATTAAATAACTTCGGAGAGAATAATACCTCATGCTCTTGGCTGTCTATTGTTTAAACTCACATTACTGGAAAGCCTTGACAGCTGCTGTCCCTAGTCCAACTGAGCTTATTATTGCATAGCTTGTCTGGCCATAAAGTAAAGATCATTACTGCTAAAGAGTCTGAAACCTGGTTTGGTTTTTTGGTTGTTTTTTCTTGTTGTTGGTTTTTTTGGTTGTTTTGTTTTCTTGTTTTTTTTTTCCCCCAGCTGCAATGATCTGTTTGCCAAAGTTTAGAAAGTGGATGACTGTAGCTGAATTGAATTCTTGTAAATGCATTTTGCTAGATATTATAACAGAGGAGAGGGGCAGGAGTAAAATACTGGGCTCAGGAGATCAGAGTTCTCTTTCCAGCATAGCCAAAGACTTCCTGTATAATCTTGATTCTCAGTTCCCATCCTCTGTTTTTATATTGTATCCTTTTCTCTCATTCTTTGTATATCTTGTCTAGTTAGACTGTAAATACTTTGTAGCTAAGACTGTCCCTTACTGTGTGTTCCAGTTTAGCAAGTGCATCATTGGGGGGGTGGGGAGGGGAGAAGAGCTACAACTCAATTCCCATTTCAGAGCACAGCCATGCAGGATGTACTGCAAGTTGACACTATTTTATAAAATGCTTTCTTTGGCAGTTTGACTTGCCTTGAGAGAGAAAACAAACACACACACGTATTTATCAACCAAAAACTGATAGGCAGGTTTTTTTTCTGTGACTGTACTTGATTTCTGGCTTTAAGGAACACAATGAAATAACCATCATAGAACAAAGAAAGGAATCTAAAGAGACAAAAGGGATATGAGGCATCTGGTCTGTTTTACAAGCATTTGCAGAAAAATCTGTAAACAGAAACCTTATATTAAATGCCTCAGGTTTAAAACTGAGTGTGTGCAAAATGCATCATAAGCAAGGCCGCTTCAGCAACTAATTCACAGTGTGTGGTAAAGTATCTCTCTTTCATGACCCTCAAGTGATTCAGCATTGCTTATAAAGTGACTGCTAATTCGAGAAGGATAAAGCATGCTTGAAAAAAAAAAAAAAGAAAAAAAAAATCTTACCTGGTTGAATAAACCTAAAGGTTTGGGATTATTCAAATTCCAAGACATTTTAGACAGCTGCTCATTGATAGATAGTTAACACATTTTTTTAAATTAGCTTATAAAGTTTTTACTAGCTTATAGTCCTGTGTTTAGCAGGAGCTTATTCACACAACAAGGACAGCAGAGATGACATATTTATGCTTCTGCATCATTCATTTTTCTCACTCACTACTTGATAGAGGACTGAATTTGCAAAAGCTTCCTTCATACAGCTATGTTTTGTTTTGGGGCCAGTGGAAAGGGGAGCAGATCATGTGAAATTAAAAGGGAGTAAGAGAACTTCTAAATGGAAAAAAAAAATAACAAGGGCTTACAGCATTAGTGATAGGGTATGGAGCCTTTCATGTTTTGTGTGCTAGTTAAAATATGGCTCAGGGTAGTAGTGGCAAAAGTGTATTGCCATTGATTAGCTGTGGGGTAATGTCTGTGAAATAATACTCTGCACTCCCATTAGTAGTTCAGTGCGGTTGCTGGTGGACAAGTGTCCACCTCATAAAGCCAATACTGACGGGCCTTGGAGATTGAGCTTTCTCATTTTATCTTTCCAAACTGGAGTTCAGACATATTGGCAGGGTAGTGTAGTGCCCTGTGCTGTATTTTTCTATAGTTAAAAGAGGTGCTTCACAGTTTCCAGGACCATCGATCTAGCATCTTCTATGAGCATCAAATTTATACACACACACACACCTTTAAAAATAATAATAATGAATCAACTGTGCACCAAGGTGTTTCAGGTTAGAAATTCAAAGAAGTAATTTTAAAAAGAACATTTGTGTTTAAGGATAACGTTGTATTACTATAAATTCCAAAGGGGTAGCCGTGTTAGTCTATTGTAGAAAGACAAAAGAGTCTTGTGGCACTTTTAAAGACTAACAGATTTATTAATCGCATGAGCTTTCGTGGGAGAAAATCCCACTTCGTCAGACGCTTTGAAGATAGGAAAGTTACAGAGTGGGAGGAAATTAAATGCAGGGGAGTGTATGACATAGCATCAGGTCAGGCTGTAACAGCAAATCAAAGTAGGTGTTAGGATTCAAAACACTGGGGAACAGCACATAGAGAAGGGGGGAGGTCAATTCACTTGATGTAATGCGAGAAAAATCCATAGTCCCTGTTTAACCCCAAGGCAACTGAGTCAAATTTGCATATAAGTTCGAGTTCTGCAGACTCTCTTTGAAGCTGTGATTTGTTATTCATCTGTTTCAACACAGCTATTAACAAGTCGTTAAGGGAGTGAGCAGGGAGGTTGAAGTGTTCCCCTACAGGTTTTGCAGTATTGCAGTTTCTGATGTCAGATTTGTGTCCATTGATCCTTTGGCGCAGAGACTGTCCTGTCTGTCCAATATATAAGGCAGAGGGGCATTTCCGGCACATGATGGCATAAATCACATTGGTGGATGAGCAGGTGAACGAACCCTTGATGGAGTAGGTGGCATGATTAGGCCCTGTGATGGTGTCATCACTGTAGATATGAGGGCAAAGTTGGCAGCGTGGTCTGCTGCAGGGCTGTGTTCCTGCTTTAGTGTTTCTGCTCTGTGATCTGTAGTTGCTGGTAAGTATCCTTTTAAGATTAGGGGGCTGTCTGAAAGCAAGGAGAGGTCTGTCTCCCAAGGCTTGAGAGAGTGAGGGATCATCTTGTAAAATAGGCTGTAGATTTTTGATGATGTGTTGAAGAGGTCTGGCTTGGGGGTTGTAGGTGACGACCAGTGGCGTTCTGTTGTTGTTTTTCATGGGCTTCTCCTGCAGTAGTTGACTTCTGGGTACCCGTCTGGCTCTGTCAATTTGTTTCTTCACTTCTGTGGGTTTGTACTGTAGTTTTAAGAATGCCTGGTAGAGATCCTGAAGGTGTCTGTCTCTGTCTAAAGGGTCAGAGCAAATGCGGTTATATCTTAGGGCTTGACTGTACACAATGGATCGTGTGGTGTGTCGAGGATGGAAGCTCGAGGGATGTAGGTAACTATACCGATCAGTAGGTTTGCGGTATAGGGAGGTCTTTATGTGTCCATCGCTAATTTGCACTGTAGTGTCCAGAAAGTGGATCTCTTGTGTGGAGTGTTCCAGGCTAAGTTTGATTGTGTTGTGGAAATTGTTGAAATCTCTGTGGAATTCTTCAAGGGCATCTTTACCATGGGTCCAGATGATGAAGATGTCATCAATATAGCGTAGGTAAAGTAGGGGTGCTTTGGGATGAGACGTGAGGAAACGTTGTTCTAAATCGGCCATAAAGATGTTGGCATATTGTGGGGCCATGCGGGTACGCATGGCAGTGCCACTGACTTGAAGGTATAGATCATCTTCAAATCTGAAATGGTTGTGGGTGAGTACAAAGTCACAGAGGTCAGCCACAAGTTTAGCTGTGTCATCATCCTGGATGGTTCTTCTAATAGCTTGTAATCCATCCTTGTGGGGAATGTTAGTGTAAAGAGCCTCTACATCCATAGTGGCTAGGATGGTATTTTCTGGAAGACCATCAATGGATTGGATTTTTCTCAGGAAATCTGTAATGTCTCTCAGATAGCTAGGTGTGTTGATAGCATAGGGTCTTAGGAGAGAGTCCACATAGCCAGATAATCCTGCTGTAAGCGTGCCAATGCCTGAGATGATGGGGCGTCCGGGGTTTCCTCTTTTATGTATTTTTGGTAGTAGATAGAATATCCCTGGACGGGATTCTGGCGGTGTCTCTGTCTTGATTTGTTCTTGTGCTGCTTTGGGGAGTTTCTTGAGTAGGTGTTGTAGTTCCTTCTGGTATTCCTCAGTGGGGTCAGAGAGGAGTGGTTTGTAGAATATTCTATGGGACAGCTGTTTATAAGCCTCCTGATCGTAATCCGATTTATTCATGATGACGACGGCACCTCCCTTGTCAGCCTCCTTAATAATAATGTCAGAGTTGTTTCTGAGGCTCTGGAGGGCATTACGCTCTGCATGGCTGAGGTTATGGTGTAGGTGATGTTGTTTGTCCACAATTTCAGCCTTTGCCTGGTGGCGGAAACAATTTATATAGGAGTCCAGTCTGTTGTTCCGACCGTCAGGAGGAGTCCATGATGAATACTTTTTCCTGCAATGTTGGGAGGAAGGTATCTGTAGGTCATTGTGTTCTACATTGGTGGTGGCGAAATACTCCTTGAGCCTGAGACGGCGAAAGTAGTTCTCAAGGTCACCACAGAATTGTATCTTATGTGTGGGGGCGGTGGGGCAAAAAGAAAGTCCCCGAGACAGCACAGATTCCTCTGCTGGAGTGAGGCTGTAGCATGAAAGATTAACAATGTTGTTGGGTGGGATAGAGGTGCTGTTGTTATCCCTTGTGGTATATTGGAGCCTGGACAGTTTGTTGTCTTTTTTCCTCTGTAGGTGAGCAAAATGTGTGTTGTAGATGGATTTTCTCTTTTTAGTGAAGTCCACCCAGAGTGAAGAATCGGTATAGTTACCTACATCCCTCGAGCTTCCATCCTCGACACACCACACGATCCATTGTGTACAGTCAAGCCCTAAGATATAACCGCATTTGCTCTGACCCTTTAGACAGAGACAGACACCTTCAGGATCTCTACCAGGCATTCTTAAAACTACAGTAAAAACCCACAGAAGTGAAGAAACAAATTGACAGAGCCAGACGGGTACCCAGAAGTCAACTACTGCAGGAGAAGCCCATGAAAAACAACAACAGAACGCCACTGGTCGTCACCTACAACCCCCAAGCCAGACCTCTTCAACACATCATCAAAAATCTACAGCCTATTTTACAAGATGATCCCTCACTCTCTCAAGCCTTGGGAGACAGACCTCTCCTTGCTTTCAGACAGCCCCCTAATCTTAAAAGGATACTTACCAGCAACTACAGATCACAGAGCAGAAACACTAAAGCAGGAACACAGCCCTGCAGCAGACCACGCTGCCAACTTTGCCCTCATATCTACAGTGATGACACCATCACAGGGCCTAATCATGCCACCTACTCCATCAAGGGTTCGTTCACCTGCTCATCCACCAATGTGATTTATGCCATCATGTGCCGGAAATGCCCCTCTGCCTTATATATTGGACAGACAGGACAGTCTCTGCGCCAAAGAATCAATGGACGCAAATCTGACATCAGAAACTGCAATACTGCAAAACCTGTAGGGGAACACTTCAACCTCCCTGCTCACTCCCTTAACGACTTGTTAATAGCTGTGTTGAAACAGATGAATAACAAATCACAGCTTCAAAGAGAGTCTGCAGAACTCGAACTTATATGCAAATTTGACTCAGTTGCCTTGGGGTTAAACAGGGACTATGGATTTTTCTCGCATTACATCAAGTGAATTGACCTCCCCCCTCCTCTATGTGCTGTTCCCCAGTGTTTTGAATCCTAACACCTACTTTGATTTGCTGTTACAGCCTGACCTGATGCTATGTCATACACTCCCCTGCATTTAATTTCCTCCCACTCTGTAACTTTCCTATCTTCAAAGCGTCTGACGAAGTGGGATTTTCTCCCATGAAAGCTCATGCGATTAATAAATCTGTTAGTCTTTAAAAGTGCCACAAGACTCTTTTGTCATTGTATTACTATAGTTTAACAGAGTTCGTAAGGAAAGCAAATGAAACGCCTTATTATTCTAACTTCGGTGTAATGGTGTAAACGATGTTGATAAAGTCAAACATCTATTTAGCTAATATAAAGCAATGCATGCTTTAACACTGTTTTGCCATGAAACCAAGGCAGAAAGTGAGTGTGCGTTAGAATTGGCCACTGATCCTCCTTTTCCTGTTTTAAAATACAATCAACACCATAATGCCAAAGCTTTATTTATATAACAGAAAAGGGGAGTAAAACAACATAAATGGCAATCACTGAATCATGCAATGTTCATGTAAAATCCTGATGAGTTTACAGCTGGGCTTATACAGCCAGCATCAACTTGCCCTCTATCCAATTCAGATTTTGGAACCCACTCCTTCAGGTAAATTGAAGGGCATTGCTCTCATGTGAATGTTCTGTAGAATTTAAAAGAAAATGACACCCTTTCTATTGGCTTTTAATCAGCCTGTTTGTTTAATAGAAAATAATGTACCTGCCACAACAGGATGGTTTGTTGTTAAATGCTATGGAGAGTTATTAAGATTGCTAAATTTTTACGGCTGCTTAGTGCTGCTGTTTTGGAACTCTGATGTCAGCTGCACTAGCAGAGGATGTAGTTTACCGATTCAGCAGACCTTGATGTTATTCATTTAAAAAAAAAAAAAACAGGTTCAGTTTGGTGGCAATGGCACTCAGCCAGGTTTATTGTTGACAAAGCATGGTACTAGCACCCCATAGGAGCTACAAATACAATAATACATGTATTCCTGTGACATGGTACCCACTTGGACAGCACACCAGAATGCTGTCCCCTTAGCGAGTACACAGATTCCTCTTATAGGATGGTTTCTCTTAAATGTTGATATAAACAAGTTATGAATTACACTCCAGATGTCGGTTACCACCCTTATCCTTGTGTCTGCTTGGTAGAACAAAACATCCTCATCCATTATCCTGTCGTTCCCTCCTTATCTTACGAGGAGTCAATGTGTTCTTGTACCATCTCTTATTAATGTGTTTACATAGTTGAGAGATCTGTGTGTTTTTGTATTGTCCCCTCTTGTCAGGAACAGGTTTGCTTAGTTAGCTGACACCTGGTGCATTGCTATTTTGTCAAGGGTAGGCCCTTTTCTGGTCCATGGCTTTAAGTTCATATTGTTACTTATGATTAGGACTCTAGCCAGACCTACATGGTTTAAAACACACATGCACCTCCTATGGAAAGAATCCCATTTGCTATTAAATTCTGTTTAAGTACAGAGTAATTTCTACAGAACCTCATTAAAATTTTCATAGAACTCTGATTGCATGTCTGTTGAATTTAATTCTTTCAGAATGTTCCACCCTGATGGAAGCTCTTGACCAGGTTGTAGAGGTAGCTGTTGTAGAAGATTGCAGTCAATTAATTTCTGTTACATCCATGTTCAGATATGTGTGTGGCAAAACTTAAAAATCAGAAAGCAATGACCTCTTCCCTCCTCACTGTCTACATTTGGATACTTAATGAGATTCCACATATTAATTATGAATGAAAAAGAAGAGGCATCCAAAGATGAGCAAATCTCCTGTGTTTGACTAGCGGGGATGATTTCAATGATCTAAGAAATCTCTCTGCTACAATTCTTAGATCTCATACTTTTCTGCATCTTGGAGGGGTGAAACAGAATTTCAGACATGAATGATGGCAGTGATGTATTTCATGTTGCAGAACCTGGACATTTGCTAAGCATTGTAATGGAACAGAACAAAAGGGGGTGGTGGGTTGGGGGGATTGTGAAACACATGTGAATAGTTTCAGAGCAAGACTTTGCTTGTCCTGCCCAGGTTTGGGTCAAATGTTTGGGTCAAATGTTCCTCTTGATCTGTGTCTATGACTTGATTGATGTTTCCGTAGACATATATGGGGACAGGATTTGGTCCTGTGTGCAGAGGCAGATTAAGAACATTTGGCCCCCTTGCCTTTGCCCCCCCCCATGTCTTCCCACTTTTTAACATGGGCATATATTGGGGGTTGGGGGGCTGTTTTGCTGCTCATAAACTGCAAGCCTTGGGCACATGTGGAGCACTACCAGAAAGGGAAGTGCTTTGCAGCTGGGGAGCTAATCACTCCCCCGTATCCATGAAGTACATCCTCTGCCAGTAGTGCCAGCCTCTTCCTTGTGGGGGGCTTCGAGGATGCATTAACTACCCCCTCACCATGAATCCTGGTCTCTGTGTCCCCACCTCTGCTTTTCCTCTCCACCTTGAGGCCCTGCCCCCTGGCCAAACTGGAAGCCAGAGCTGGGACTTGGTAAAGTTCCCCAGGGAGCTCGGTCTGGTGTGGGGAGCTCTGGACCCTCCATCTGTCCTGGGCAGTATGCCCTAGGGTGTGGGGTGTGGAGACATGGGCTGGAGCTGGCTCTTAGGCATCCCAGCCCTCCACCCAGGATGGTGGATTTGGGGCTCCCCATAATGGCCTGGGCTTCATGGGCAGCTCTTAATATGGCCTGGCTCTTGACCTGTCTAAGGGGTGGCAACTTGGGGGGTGAGAGGGGGAAGAGGAGCAGGGGATGGGGCCTCTGAGATGGGCGTAGCCTTGAGCCCCTTCCACCCTACTTCTAC
Source organism: Pelusios castaneus (assembly GCA_007922175.1). Lineage (NCBI taxonomy): Eukaryota > Metazoa > Chordata > Testudines > Pelomedusidae > Pelusios > Pelusios castaneus. Next base: position 23,358,589 of record ML685785.1, read on the forward strand.
TGCAGTTCTGGTGATCCTGATGGGGCCACTGGGGCCCATGTGTTAACCTATCACTGTCTTTGTGTTGCAGCATTATTAGCTCTGTGAAGTGTAGAAGCTTGGCCTGCTCCTTGGAATCATTATCCAGAATTCTTTACCGTGATGGTTGGTGATACTACAGCTGGAGCCTGAACTCCATAGTATTTGGACATAACTATATAAATGAACACAGAATTCTTTTCCACATTCTCCCAATGGCAATTTTGAATCAAACAAAAATCATCTTCAAGGGCTCCATACTCACCCTACATCTCTGAACTTCATCCAAAATATTCCAAATCTCTTGTCCGTGAAACAGAGTTTGAAATATCATTAGGACATTATTTATTTATTTATTTTTGAAATGTTTCAAATATTGGTAATTTTGCCTCAGTCAAAAAAACAACCAAAATAAAAAACCCCACCACAAACAGAAGAACAAGTTTCCTGAAAGTATTTTAGTGGTTCCAACTTAGGTCCAGGCTGGATAAAAATTTATAGGGATTTTTATTTTATCCACAGACGAGTCACCTTTTAATTTTTAGTAAGAACACACAAGTCAAGCTGATGTCAGGAGAGAGGTGGTATAGCACTTTTTAACAACTGTAGACCATAAAGAATCTTCTCAGCCATCCACGAACACCTAGCGTGCACTGATTCATGCATAGAGATTAACCAAGTGTTAGGATAGTCATTCCTACTCTTAGATCACATCATTTCATAAACATAGTTACTCCTATGCTAAGAACATTATCCCTATCTGTTTGACTCTCCTTTTCACTGAGTAGACTAGGGAAAAGCAAACAATAAGAGAGAATAGCAAACTACAGACAGCCAGAATACAAATAAAATACGCTGGCATAGAGACTGGCAACTTATATAATTCTCTTTGTAGAATGTTACAGGTATCCCTTTACATTGTCTATTGCTTTTATATATGTAAAAAAGTGTGTAATATATAGAGAGAGAATTAGTAAAACAGATTATTTTTATTCATTCTATTAAAAAGAAAGTGTGATATTCCTCTCTTCCCTCTTTGTTGGTTGAATTTGCTTACTGTGAAAAAAGAGTATTTTTCACACAGCAAAATTAGTAACAGGCTAGGAAAAGAGTATCTTAGTGACTGGATCTTCCAAGGAAATAAGACTTCTGTCTTATTTGTTGGATAGTACAGGAGCCATTGGTGAGAAAATAGAGCAGTTATTGTTCTTCACATCCATCTGTATGGTAATCATGAATCATTTGTGGAAAACTGGAATAGAATTATCAGCAAGTCAATACAGCAAATTTCCCAGTCAGCAAAAGTTATGCACATATCATAAAAAAGGATATATGAAATTTCTCTGGTAGCCTGAAAACAAAAAATCCTTTCTGATATCTAATTATATCATTGTCTGGTTATAATTAACTCTTTAATATCTATTTGTTTTACTTAAACATCTGATATAAATAAAAGAACAAGATATACTGTAACACTCTTTTCAAAGAGTAGAATTGGCTATGGCAAGTATTTGCCATTTGTAATCCCCTCAGAAAATCAGGCTAAAGTTCAAATACAAAGTAAATCAGTAAACCCTTTAAAACGCTGTTGGGTTATCTAGATTTAATTCATTTTCTAACAGTGCCTTTTGATGAATAGAGATACCTTCTTTAACATACAAAGGCTGACTATTGTTCACTTTGATTGTGGACATTTGTAATCCATTACTTCTAATGAGTCTTACATTCTGAATGTTGTTGGGTAAACTGTCAAAAAGCCCTCTACAATCAATGTAGGTGTATCATTCAGGGTGAAATTTATACCCACATGGAAGATTTGTCCAAGTTCCACTGCACCACTTAAGTTTTAGACGAATGATCCAATGCTGTCATGTGCTGAGGGTCTCTTTCAAGGTTATTAATGTCTTTGGCTCCCTTGGGGTTCAAACAGATTAGGAAAACAGGTCAAATTTAGGTTTGGGTTAGAAGACGTATGTTAATTAACTCCAATCTGGCCTCAATCTTTCTTCTTTATCTAGGCAGATCCTTAGACACCACTGCACAGGAGGTTCCTTGAACCTTGTCGGGACTGAGTAGAAGAAAGAACCTTGTCTGCACATTGGCATGATTTTCATCCTCATTTATAGAGGATGAGATTTTTCAAAGCTGCCTAATGGAGTTGGGCACCCAGCTTCCACTGAATTTAAGTGGGATTTCTGCTCTAGAGTCCTTTGATAATACCAGTCTTTAGAAGTTTCCAGGACCAAATTATATACACTTCGCAATGAAATGTAAACAACTGATCATGCATCTGAATGCAATCATGAAATACAACATTTTCAAAATTCAAGCATGTAAATTGCTGGATATGACAGGCAAGCTTTGCTTATACAAGGGGAGAGGTCAAAAATAGCTCTTTGTCCCCCTGTAGTGGAAAGCCTACCTGAGAATGGTGTCTAGTTTATACAAGCTGTTGATAACGACCTCTGTATCCCTTGGTTGGCTGCTGTAATCAAGAAGGTAGGCAGAGGTGGCATGGGTTGGTGCCTTGATTACTCGTGAAGTTTCCTTTGGCAGGACTCCTGAGCCATGCCCATAACTTCAAGCAGTTTGCCTCTGACAGGACCCTTTGGAGATAGTGCTGTTCCCCAAAATCCTCTTTTTGATACAGCTGCTCCATAGGTAATGGTGATAGCATGAGTTTTGCACTCTGCTATTATAAGTATATACAGTTTGATGGGGTGATGTCTACCTTTCTGACCCAGCAGAGAAAGCTGGTCTCAGAGTATAGCAAGCTTCTCTCCCTTTTCTAAAGCGGTGGAATGGTCATACTGTCTCTACCTAGTTCAGAAGTCCTGGCTTCTTTCTTAGACCTTCATTAGTTGCTATTCATGGTAAATTTTACTTGCATTCATATGCCAGTCTCCTGAAGCTGCCTTTGATCTCACAAGGTGCAATGGCAAAGAAGTCAGCTGGGTGGGGTTTGCTTGCATTGATCCTGAAAATCTATGCCACATAAGAGTCAGTCAAAGATTCTATGGAAGCAGGAAAACCAAATCTGTTATCTATTTGTCAGTTAGATCTGCTCTGAACAGGGTTTGCTGATACGGTTCTTGACACAGGTGGCAGCATTAGCAGAAGTAAGCTATTGTTTGCAGCATGGAAAGGTACTGAGAAATAAAAATCTCAAGTTACTGTTGCTGAAGTTTTGGTCTTCAGGGAAGAACTGAGTTTTGTCTATTTCCTGTGGATTTGCCTTTCCTCACACATTTTGTTTTCACTGCTTCTCTTTTATATCTCCATTTTAATATTGCTTTGTTGCAGTTATGCAGAATGATTTGGCCAACAGCAAATTAAATTAGATTTGCATGCAGTTTGGGAAGCACATGGCACTTTATTGTTTTCATGTGAATTCTATGGCCCATAAATTTGATTGTTTATTTTTTCTTTAGAGAGACAAGCTGGGTGAGGTAATAAACATCTTTTACTGGACCAGTTGTAATTCCAATTTTCTTCCTATTGTACTGAGAAAACAATATGGGTGTTTTTAATGGATTTGAAAATTATGGACCCCTGGATAAAGCTCCCTGTAGCTAGGTTATCTAACAATTTTTGTGACCTTTGTTTGAGAAGCTCTTACATTGACAGAGTTTGCAGCTGGTTTGCAAAATTCAGTAAGGAAAATAGCTGTAGAAACAGAGAAGTGCTTTTTCTTTGTCCTATGAAATCACAAGCCAGTTAAATCAGTTGTTTGAAACTAGTCTTCTAATGGCACACTCCTCAGTTTCCACGTTCACAGTTTGAGACCTCTGGAGCCTGACGTGCAGAAACATTGAGCACACACAAATACAACTGAATTGATGAGAGCTATGTTTGGCAACGTGGACCAGCAGAATGAACACAGAGTTAAGACCCAGGAGAGTCTTGAGTTTTCATTCTGCCTCTGTCATGGATTCACTGTATAGTCTAAGGCAATATGTCAGTTTTCCCATCTGTCAGTTTTCCCATCTGTATAATGGGGATAACAATAGTCTTTTATTTCAATCCCCCAGTTGTATTGTTCACGAAACATTCCCATGGAAAGCTTGTTATTAAATACACAATTTATTTAACTTTAATATTATTAATTTTAAAGTAATATATTAATTTAAAAATCTGCAAGATTTCTACAAGTGCTTTACAAATAAAAGACCAATCATACTATATGGAAGTTGCTTTGTGGTACATAAAACGTGCTTTTCATACCCGCATGTCAATGTTCTGGACAAAAAAAAAGTAATGGAATAATATAGGAGTAAGAGCATTGAGATATAAAAGATATGTAAACTGGAAGTACTTTACTCCCAAAGGCTATGTCTACACTGAGAAATTTAGGTCAACTTTACCAAGTCGACTTTACTAAGTTGACTTTAAGTCGACCTTATTAAGTTGACTGAGAGAGTCCACACTAGACTAGTTAGGTTCAGGGGTCAGGAGTTAGGTCGACTAGTTAGGTTCAGGGGTAGGGAGGCTCCTTTGGAGCCTCGGGCTATGGGGGCTAGTCCTGGGGAGTGCCAGCTCCACAGTGGCTTCCTAGCAGCTGGAGTGCTGTCCCGAAAGCGGTGCCAGGGAGCGCGGTCCAGAAAGCAGTCCCAGGGAGAAGGGAGCCAGGATGAACCACTAGTGGCTTGTCCTGGGGAGAACCAGTCCCGCATGGCTTCCTGGGGAAAAGGGAGCAGGGGCTTCCTTTTTTCCCTGCCCTAAGTCGACTTACCCCATAAGATGACTTAGGGCGTTCACACTGCTTAAGTCGACTTAAGAAGACGACTTAAGCATTAATGTCGACTTAAAAGCAGGTCTTATTAAGTCGACTTTAAATTTCCTTAAGTCAACTTAAGGAAACTCCAGTGTGGACGCAGAGTAAATTAAGTGGACTTAATTAAGCCTGCTTAAGTCGACCTAATTTACTAGTGTAGATGCACCCAAAGAGAGCTGTTAAGTTCCTCCTGTGATATTACATTGCAATATTTTTTACATGTAGAATGTTCTTTGATAGTTCTGTTGACCATTGGTTTGACATATGATTTTGCAATGTGATTACAGGGTTATATAGTCAAAGATCATTTTTCCCTAACCCTGAGATTATTTTGGCACTCTATTTCTTTTGCAAGTTCTACCTGATTACTCTGTCCCCCTAGTCTTTCTTTTCAGCATTTCACTAGCTTGCTTTGATTCCTTCTTATGCCCACATAATTCTTTAATTTGCTTTGTATTTTTGGCTCTTTCTTGTGTTACACAGTTTTTCACTACTTCATATTAGGTTAATCCCTAAAGCCCTCTTCGCTGATCTTTCTGAAAATGTTTTTGTGTCTTTTGTTGCAAATAGCAAATGACAGAATAGTCTTCCTGCAAATGTTCCCTTGTCCTCTTAATCACTTATTCAATTCTCTGTTCTCCTTGATACTTCCAGCTGTTTCTAGCCTTCACTAATACTCCATCTTGCTTTGTTGGACTTCACAAACATTTAGCTGTCTTCCTTTGTCTGATGTTTGATTATCCACTGAACGCTGACCCTGATTGCTGACATTTTCTTTTGTGCTGTGCTCCTGATATGCACGTTATTTTTTCATTTCTTCGTCTTGTCTCCAAAACTCACATATTTACATCCCCTGCTGTTCTGAACTGGCCTCTTTATCATCTTCTTCTCCCTTTTTCTGTAATAATCATATTCCGTTCAAAGATCTGAATAGAATGATTTATGGGTAAAGTCAGAAATTCACTTTTGGTCAATACATTTCTGTAGTAAGCAGTATATTTTAGAGTCACCTTTTTTGTGTTTAAGCCAAACATGTAATTTAAGCTCAGTAAAATACATCCAACAAAGCAAAAATAAAATGATTATTCTCCACAGCATGTATGGCCCAATTCAGGACAACATATAAGTACATGCTTAAATACACCTTGATTCAATACAAGTATACAGGATAATATCTAAATAACCATTACTCTTTAAGCTTAAGCATGTGCTTAAAGTTAAGCACCATTCAGGGATGGGAGTCATAGAGAATTGTCTTAGTAAATCATATAACAAAGAGTGAAAGAACACTCTCTGGAAATAACTTTGGAGCTGTTAGTATCCTGTTCATTGCAACCAATAAAACAGAAAAAAAGGGGCATCTCTGTAAACTTGTGGAATTTTCCCTTCATTATTCCCTCAAGGGTGTGGTATTGGCAGCATTGCAATGTTTCTGGGTCATATAAAATACAGTTTGACAATCTGTAAGGAATCCACAGACCTATAGCTGTGGATCTTGAGGTCTCTGCATGGTGAACTACTCCATTTATGTGGGTCTCTGGTAGAGTCCCTGAGGATCTAGGCTGCCATCAGCTTCCCCAATCATACATCTCTCCTAGGCCTCTTAACAGGGAAGGTGAGGACAAATATTGAACCAGATGTTTGCTAGATCATGCACCATAAAACAGCTGATATTTGGCTCCACTTCCCTTCCTCTGGTTTGTTTTGCTGACAAATCCCTATGGATCTGCACATAAAATGTGAACATAGAGGAGCCTCCTCCAGAGGAGAGTGCCCCATACCAAGCAGCAGAGTAGAGTATGGGAGCAGATGTTATTTATGAGTGAAAGATAATAGTTTCCTGAGATAATGTGTTTTCACAATGAAGTGAACAAAACTGAAGGTAGTGCAGTATTGTGAAGAAGAATTTAATGCTAAATTGTTCTGAAGTTGTTCATTTTGGCAGAGCTTAAGGGGAAAATAAATTGTGCTGTTTTTTCTATCTCTTTTGCTTATCGCTTCAGGACTGGTACAAAAAGCAACTTGCAAGAGTGAGGACAGAATTGTTAGAAGCATTGCTGAGTGGATGACTTTTTTGTTTATTAACCTTGGCTTTTTTCACCTAATGCTGAAGTGAATTTAAAAAAAAATAAATCCAGAAATAAATCTTTCAAACGGGTCCAGCTTTCTCAGTTTGTCTGGTGCATGAAGAAAACATCTTTTCCAAAATGGCTTGTTTGTAAGTGATCTCTTTCCAGTAATTATAAGGAAGAGAGATTTTAGCCAATCAAAGCAGAAAACAAAACCTCCTCTCGTCTTTCCTTCCTCCAAAGAAATAGCTCTGACTATTAAGCAAACTCTGCTTATACAATGAGGATGCAATATTAAGGGCTAATTTTGCACCCTTTGAAGGCTATGGCAAATGTTCCATTGGCTTTTATGGTGAAGAATCGGGGCCATAATCTTTTATATCCTCCTGTAACTCCCTTTGTATGAACTTATATCAATGGTGAACACCTGACTACTTTAAGCCTCTTTTGAAAGTCCCTACCTGTAATTCCTTACACAGACACAACACCTTTTACCCAGAAAATGCTGACTCCCACGGAACATCACAGGCTATATATAGAGGGCTCAGTATACCCAACACTGAAATACAGACCCTCACTTCCAGTGAGTTGGTGCATCCCAGTCCAGTTCCCAACAACTGCTATTAAAATAGCAAAAACCACCACCACAGTTGATAACTCAATAGCAGTTTTGGAAGAGGGGCCTATGGCATTACTTATTAATGAGCGCACCAATGAATCCTACAGTTGCGTTTGTTTTAACTTTCATAATATCTCCCTGCCTCACAGGATTTTTGTATGGATTAATCAGTTCCTCGTTTTATAGTGATTTGAACGTACAAAGTACTATGTAAGTGCTGGTTATTTTTGCTATGACTATTTCTCTTTACATATTATGAGTTTTTGGAGATTTAGACACATTTTTAGACCTATACAAAAAGCAATAATGATTAACATAGATTTGTGAGAAACTCATTTACGTGAGACATATTTCCTTTTAAAAATCGTGTTCATGTTGGGAATAAGCCATTTAAAAAAATAATAAATGTATTTCAGAACGTATCTGTTCTCTCGATTGGTCAGAATGAAACTTTGCAATAATGCACAGTGAACAAATGTCATTCTAATGTACCAATATCCAGCAAAAAAACAGAGCAGCATTTATATTAATAGTCTCATAGAACAGAAATAAGAGATTGGAGTAGGCTGTTGTCATTTAATGTAACAGACCCTTTAATTGACTTGCCCTGGCAATTTTATAGTGAAGAGATACCACTGTCTTGTGATTCCATTGCACTCCATTCCATTGACACGATTACCTGCATTAAAGATCTTGCATCCCTTTCCTAGATAACTTTGCTCCCTGGTTCTATCCAAAATCAGGTGAATCTGAAAAGTTTATTTTTGAAAAAAGATTGCAATTTATCATAGTCACTATATTTATTCATTGTGGATGACCCACTCAAAGTAACATATAGTTGTAGGTCTTTTAATCATAGCAATTAGATACTAGTAATGGAATGGAAAATCTGCCTTATGAGAGGAGACTTGGCTTGTTTAGCCTAACCAAAAGAAGGTTGAGAGGAGATATGACTGCTCTCTATAAATACATCAGTGGGATAAGTACCAGAGAGGGAGAGGAATTATTTGAGTACAGCACCAGTGTGGACACAAGAACAAACGGTCCATCAGGAAATTTAGGCTTGAAATTAAATGCAGGTTTTAACCATCAGAGGAGTAAAGTTTTTTGGAATAACCTTCCAAGGCTAGCTGTTGGGGCAAAAAACATAACTGCCTTCAAAAATGAGCTTGATAAATTTATGGGAGGGGATGGTATGCTGGGAAGGTCTAGTTTGTCAATTGGCTGATCTTTGATTAGGGAGGGTAGATGGGGAGGATTCTGAGTTATTACAGAGAATTCTTTCTTGAGTGACTGGCTGGTGAGACTTGCCCACATGCTCAGGGTTTAACTAATCACCATATTTGGGCTCAGTAAGGAATTTTCTCCCAGGACAGATTGGCTAGGGCTCTAGGGTTTTTTCACCTTCTTCTGTAGCATGGGGAATGGCTCACTTGCTGGTGGATTCTCTGTATCTTAAAGTCTTTAAATCATGATTTGAGGACTTGAATAACTCAGTCATTGGTTAACGTCTTATTGCAGGAGTGTGTGAGTGAGGTTTTGTGGCCTGCATTGTGCAGGAGATCAGACTAGATGATCATACTTGTCCCTTCTCACCTTAGAGTCTATGAGTCTAGTACATTAATGCTTGAGCTGGTTGAATTTGGATGGAGGGGAGGAAACAAAAACCAACCCTAACACTTTAGTCTACGCTGTTGATGAATTTTGGTAGCAGTTGAGAGTTGATAATGCAAGCTATATAGAGTAACTTAAACAACGAGAGTCCTGTTGCACCTTAAATACTAACAAATTTCTTTGGGCATAAGCTTTTGTGGGCTCCAACTCACTTTGTCAGATGCATGAAATGGAATCTAAAGTTGAGAGGTGTATATACACATGCCAGGACGAAGGAGAAGCATTAAAATGGGAAGTGCTAGCAAAGTCAACTCAGTTAGGGTAGATGACATCCATTCTCTACTTTTGCTTAGAAGGTGAGAATGTGTGAACAGGGAACTCCTCAACTGCAGTTTCCACTTCATGCATCTGATGAAGTGGGTTGGAGCCCACAAAAGCTTATGCCTGAATAAATTTGTTAGTCTTTAAGGACTCTCATTGTTTTTACTGTATACACAATAACACGGCTACCCCTCTGGCTAGAGTAGCTTGTGTATCTACCATTGACTTTCTAAATTATTTTTACCACAGTGTTCCCACTGCACTGCATCTGCAGGAAATGCCCTTCAGTTAACACAGTGTTCTTTTTCTTGCGGGGGTGGGTTAATGGCATCGATTTCTAGATTGATTGAGTGGAACTCCACTGCTGTTCAATCAATACCGCAGCATCAGTCCTGCACTGTTGGCAATTCCACTATAATTCATATCTTTTTCCCATGAATAAGAGCAACAATTTTGGTTTGCCATGATTCATAGTCTTTGTACCATATTTATGGAATATTTGGACATCTGCCTTTCATTCATCACTAGTCACAACAACTTCATGAATTTTAGTGTGAAACTGTGTTCATCCAAAAATTCATTCTGAAATTAAAAGGTTTTAGTTATATAATCAGGGAGAAGACGGCACTACTACATAGCTGAGAAGTCGCTCAAAACAAATAATGAATAACTAATAGATAGAAGTCCAGCTCAAAGTAAATGAGAACTTTTCCATTGACTTTCAGGGGCATGATTCAGACTGGGATTCGGTGAAATTTGGTGAAAATGTTTAATAAGACTATTATTTGGACTATTATATGGACTAACAGCAGGCACGGTGACTGAAATTGGGTTTGGGTAGCGACAAAATGGAGACTGACTTTGTAATGAGTATTTGTACTGAAGAGTTTGATGAGCTCTAATTGCCTCAACACTCCTTCATACATCCATTAACATTCCTTTAAGTTTGAAGTTCCCCTTTTTCTGTTGCCACGAATAGAATGCTAGCTCCAGGGCACGAGTGCTCTCTCATGATGTATGTCATGCTAGCTGTCTGAAGCACAAACCAGGCAATTGGGTTCTTTCTGTATAGAATGCTACCTCAACTGAAATGAATATGGGTTAGCTTTAGAACCCCAGAGTGGATAGATGAAACGAAGAAACCAGCTCTGTAGGTGGACTTAAGAAGCTGATTAACAATCCTTTAAAGTATATAGCAACTAAGAACTTCCACAAATATGGGATGGATAAGTGGATCATAAGTTGGATAGAAAACTGGCTACATCAATGGGCTCAGTGTGTAGGAATCAATGGCTCAATGTCTAGTTGGCAACCAGTAACGAGTGGAGTTCCCCAGGGGTTGGTCCTGGGGCAGGTTCTGTTCAACATCTTCATTAATGATCTCAGTGATGGGTTACATTGTGTGCTTAGTAAGTTCACGGATGACACCAAGCTGGGGAGGATGGTAGACACACTGGAGGGCAGGGACAGGATTCAGGGAGACTTAGACAAATTGGAACACTGTGCCAAAAGAAACCTCATGATGTTCAACAAGGACAAGTGCAAAGTCCTGCACTTAGGAAGGAAAAATGCCATGCACTGCTACAGGCTGGGGACCAATCGGCTAAGTAACAGCACTGTAGAAAAGGACCTGGGGGTCATGGTGAACGGAAAGCTGTATATAAGCCAATAGTGTACTCTTGTTGACAAAAAGGCCAATGGCATATTGGGCTGCATCAGTAGGAGTATTGCCAGCAGATTGAGGGATGTGATTATTTCCCTCTATTTACACTGGTGAGGCCGCATCTAGAATACGATGTCCAGTTTTGGGCTCCCCACTAGAGAAAGGATGTGCAGAAATTAGAAAGAATCCAGTGGAGGGCAACGAAAATGATTAGGGGGCTGGGGCACATGACTTACGAGGATAGACTGAAGGAACTAGGCTCATTTAGTCTGCAGAAGAAAAGACTGAAGGGGGATTTGACATCAACCTTCAGCTACTTGAAGGGGTGCTCCAAAGAAGAGGTAGCTAGGCTGTTCTCATTAGTAACAGAGAACAGAACAAGGAGCAATGGTTTCAAGTTACAACTGGGGAGGTTAGGGTGGGATATTAGGAAAAACTTTCTCACTAAGAGGGTGATGAAGCATTGGAATGGGTTTCCTAGGGAGGAGGTGGAATCTCCGTCTTTGGAGATATTTAAGGTCCGGTTAGACAAAACCCTGGCTGGGATGATTTAGTGGGAGTGGTCCTGCTTTTAGCAGGGAGTTGGACTAGATGACCTCATGAGGTCCTTTCCAGCCCTAAGATTCTATGTTTAACCATAGGTGGGGATTTTCTTGAACCATGAATTTGCATATAAAAGGGATGTTGGATTATAGAGGACACCAAAGTACAGTAATCACAGAATGTCGTGTTCATTATTGAAAAATACACAGGCATCAGGAAGCGAAATATTTCATATTCCAAGCAAAATTAATGTGACCAAAATCAAGGGTTGTTGGACTTCTACTGAATCAAAGGGTAAGCGGATAATTTTATAGTTATGGAAGACAGTGTAAAGGATATTTCTTAATTTAACTGTCTAAAGTCTAGCCTATTCAGAAACCACTTTTTGGCTGTTCAGTGAATGGTACAATGGTATCCTTCAAGAGGAATGATAACTGGCTAGGCCCATCAATTGATCCAAATTAGCGCTGGGTCTGAGCCTGGAGGACAGACTTCTTTAACTAAGAAGAGAGGGTTTTTGCCCCGATCAGCATCAAAGAAACAACAAAATAACTCCTCAGCTAATGTTTTCAGTTAAGATAGGGTTTTCTCACCTTACTTTGTCAGATACAAGCTGATATTTATCCACTGCAGGAAGATAGGTAGCTCTGAATGTGCATTTACATGTCTGTCTTGTCTAGATGTCAGCAGCATCCATTGTTTGACAATATTTCATAGTTTCAACATACACACATACATTACAATTATTACAATTATCTTGTAACTGTATAGTCTCTACTTCACCTTAGCGCCCTTCTTTCCCATAACACTATTATCTCTTGAGAAATATATGGTCTATGAATAGCCATCAGATTATTTATTTCACTAATATATCATGAAAATGACAGTTTGCTCTAGTGATACATTGTTGTAATAGATCATCAGCCTGGCTGATAATTTTCAATAACACATCAATATGATACATCACAGTGAGGTGTCCTGATGGAATATTTTAACAGTGGCTCCTTTCAAGAATATTGGTAGAGGGGAAAGATCCACTTATAGAACTGTAGATACACAGTCCAGAATCCTTGCAGTTCATCCTTTCCTGTCAAGGTTTTCTTGTCTTCCAGAATCATAGAATAATAGGGTTGGAAGGGATCTCACGAGCTAATCTAGTCCAACCCCCTGCTAAAAAGCAGGACCACTCCCTCTAAATTACCCCAGCCAGGGTTTTGTCTAACCAAGCCTTAAAAATCTCCAAAGATGGAGATTCTACCACCTCCCTAGATAGCCCATTCCAATGCTTTACCACCCTCCTAGTGAGAAAGTTTTTCCTAATATCCAACCTTGACCTCCCCAGCTGTAATTTGAAACTATTGCTCCTTGTTCTCTCCTCTGTTACCCTCGAGAACAGCCTAGCTCCCTCCTCTTTGGAGCACCCCTTCAAGTAGTTGAAGGTTGCTATCAAATCTCCCCTCAGTCTTCTCTTCTGTAGACTAAATAAGCCTAGTTCCTTGAGTCTCTCCTCATAAGTCATGTGCCAAGCCCCCTAATCATTTTTCTTTCCCTCCGCTGGACTCTTTCTAATTTGTCCACATCCTTTCTGTAGTGGGGAGCCCAAAACTGGACACAGTATTCCAGATGCGGCCAGACCAGTGTCGAATAGAGGGGAATTATCACAACCCTCGATCTGCTGGCAATACTCCTACTGATGCAGCCTAATATGCCATTGGCCTTTTCGGCAACAAGGGGACACTGTTGGCTCATATTCATCTTCCCAACCACCATAACCCCCAGGTCCTTTTCTACAGCACTGCTACTTAGCTGGTCGGTCCCCAGCCTGTATCAGTGCATGGGATTTTTCCGTCCTAAGTGCAGGACTTTGCACTTGTCTTTGTTGAACCTCATGAGGTTTCTTCCAGCCCAGTGTTCCAATTTGTCCAAGTCTCCCTGGATCCTGTCCCTGCCCTCCAGAGTATCTAGCATTCCCCCCAACTTGGTGTCATCCACAAACTTACTAAGCACGCAGTCTATTCCATCATCAAGATCATTAATGAAGATGTTGAATAGAACCGGCCCCAGGACAGACCCCTGGGGCACTCCACTCGTTACCGGTTGCCAACCAGACATCGAGCCATTGATTCCTACCCGCTGAGCCCGTTGATCTAACCAGTTTTCGATCCACCTTACGGTCCACTCGTCCACCCCATACTTCCTTAACTTGCTGACGAGAATGCTGTGGGAAACCATATCAAAAGCCTTGCTAAAGTCAAGGTATACCACGTCAACGGCTCTTCCCGCATCCACAAATCCAGTCATCTCATCATAGAAGGAAATCAGGTTGGCCAGGCACGATTTGCTCTTGGTGAATCCATGTTGACTGTTCCTGATCACTCTATTTTTCTCCAAGTGTTTCAGGATGGATTCCTTGAGGACCTGCTCCATGATTTTCCCAGGGATTGAGGTGAGGCTGACCGGTCTGTAGTTCCCCAGATCCTCCTCCTTCCCTTTCTTAAAGATAGGTACTATATTTGCCTTTTTCCAATCCTCCGGGACCACCCCCACCACGAGTTCTCAAAGATAATGGCCAGTGGCTCTGCAATCACTTCCCCCAACTCCCTCAGCACCCTCGGATGCAGTTCATCCGGCCCCATGGACTTGTGTACATACTATTTCATTAAGTGTTCCCTAACCTGACTTTCCATCACCGAGGGCCTCTCTTCTCTCCAGTCCGCGTTACCCCGTGTAGTAGCCTGGGAGCTGGCCACCCCTGTGAAGACTGAAGTAAAAAAAGCATTGGGTACTTCAGCCTTTTCTGCATTATCCTCCACGAGGATGCCTGCCCCATTCAGTAAGGGACCTATACCACCTCTGATCCTTTTCTTGTTGCTGATATATTTATAGAACCCCTTTCTCTTATCCTTCACATCTCTTGCTAGCTGCAACACCAATTGTTCTTTGGCCTTTCTGATTTTATCCCTGCAGTCCTGAGCAATATCTCTATATGCCTCCCTTGTCATCTGTCCAAGCTTCCACTTCTTGTAAGCTTCCCTTTTAGGTTTCAGCTCCCCGCAGAGTTCCCTGCTAAGCCACGCTGGTCGCTGTCCACATTTGCTGTTCTTTCTGCACATCGGAATGTTATCTTCCTGTGCCTTTAACAGGGTTTCTTTAAAATACAGCCAGCTGTCTTGGACACCTTTCGCTTTCAGCTCAGCCTGCCAAGGGACCCTGCCCATCAGCTCCCTAAGGGAGCCAAAATCTGCTTTTCTGAAGTCCAGAAAAGTGTGTGTTCTGCTTCTTTCCTTCCTTCCATTGATCAGGATCCTGAACTCTACCATCTTATGGTTGCTGCTGCCCAGGTTGCCATTTACTTCTACTTCCCTAATCAATTCTTCTCTGTTTGTGAGCAATAGGTCTAGAGGTGATGAATTCCATTGAGCAACAGTGAATTTACTCCCTTCCCCACCACCCATGCTATTCTGGAGGCCAGGTGGAATTTTAAGGCTCTGAGAGATCTCTCAAAAGTCCCTTATTTTTAAGAACCGCACATAGTTTTCTATCAAAGTTAACTGTTTCACATACATTTTGTGTCTCTTGGAGCGGGACGTGGTCCGTCACCAGGGTGAATCTTTTCCCTAGGAGGTAATAGCGGAGCGTCTCCATAGCCCATTTAATGGCTAGGCACTCTTTTCCCACTACCGTGTATTTCCATTCTCTGGGGAGGAGTTTCCTAATAAGGAATAGAACTGGGTGTTCCTCCTCACTCACCATCTGTGACAAAACCATGCCTAGTCCCACTTCCGAGGCATCTGTGTGGAGGATGAACTCCTTCTCAAAATCTGGGGCTATGAGCACTGGGTGGCTACCGAGGCCATCCTTAGGTCTAGAAATGCTTCTTCTGCCTTATTGAACCATTTTACCATGTCTGGACCTCAAACTCTTATTAGGTCAGTCAGTGGCTCTGCCCTACTGGCAAAGTGGGGAATAAACTTCCTGTAATATCCAGGAATGCCCTGACCTGTTTCTTATGGATGGGTCGGGGGCCAGGCTTGGATGGCCTCCACCTTGTCCCACTGGGGTTTCACTAACCCTCTTCCAACTGCGTAGCCCAGATATTTGGCCTCAGCTAGTCCTATTGCACATTTAGTGGGGTTTGCGGTGAGGCTGGCTCTACGGAAGATGTCTAGTACCACTTTTACTTTTTCTAGGTGTGTTCCCCAGTCATGGCTATGAATGTCATCTAAGTAAGCAGCGGCATACTTGGTGTGGGGTTATAGTAACCTGTCTATCAGTCTTTGAAACGTTGCTGGGGCCCCGTGGAATGCGAAAGGCAAAACAGTGTACTGAAAAAGGCCATCCAGTATGGAGAATCTAGTCTTCTCTTTGGCCAAAGGAATTTGCCAATAGCCCTTGGTTAAGTCCAACGTGGTCAGGTATCGAGCCTTGCCCAGTTGGTCCACAGCTCATCAATGTGTGAAATTGGATAGGCATCAAACTTGGATATTTCATTTAGCTTCCTAAAATAATTGCAAAACTTCCAAGTGCTATCCGGTTTGGGGACTAAAACAATAGGGCTGGACCACTGGCTGTAGCATTCCTCGATCACACCGAGTTCCAGCATTATCTTTACTTCAGTCCTAAATTCTTCCCTTTTCGCCTCGGGTTTGCGATATGGCTTCATTGTCATCCGTACTCCCGGGTCGGTAATAATCTGATGTTGGACCACTGACGTACGCCCAGGATGCTTGGAGAAAATGTCTTCATTTCTCCAAATCATGATGATGACTTCCGATTGCTGTTCTGGGGTCAGTTCACCTTCTCCTCTGGGGCTTCCAGTAAGGTGCTTGCATCTCGAGTAACTAGGTATGCTTTTCGGTCTCAGCAGGGTTTCAGTAAGTTCACATGGTAAATTTGTTCAGGTTTTCTGCGATCCAGTTGTTTCACCTTCTAGTTTAAATCCTCGATGGCTTCCACTACTTCATATGCGCCCTGCCAACTGGCTAAGAACTTACTTTTGGTCATTGGTATCAGCACCATCATGCAATCTCCTGGATGAAATTTCCATATTTTCGCCCATCAATTGTAGTAGGTCCATTGTGAATCCTGGGCCCTTTCCAGGTGTTCCCTTACTGTGGGGATCACCTGAGCTATTCGCTCCCGCATCTATGCCACATGTTCGATGATGTTCTTCCCAGGGTAAGGCTGTTCCTCCCATTCCTCCTTAGCAATATCCAATATCCCCCAAGGGTGGCAGCCATATAACAGCTTGAAAGGTGAGAACCCCATGGATGCCTGAGGGATCTCCCGTATTGCAAACATCAAATAAGGCAGAAGGGTACTCTAGTCCTTCCCATCCTGTGCCACTACCTTTCTGATCATGCTCTGCAGGATGCGGTTAAAATGTTCAACCAGGCCATCTGTCTGTGGGTGGTAAAGTGAGATACAGAGGGCCTGGATGTGGATTAGGGTGCACAGATCTTTCATTAATCTTGACATAAATTGCCTTGGATGTGGGGCTTTGTAAAGGAATGGCTTCGGGATACCAGGTGGCATAGTACACAACAACCAGTACATTCCGATGGCCCTTAGCTGACTGCTCTAGAGGCCCCACCAGATCCATCTCTATCCATTCAAATGGTACTTCAGTTATAGGAAGGGGCACCGGGTGGCCTGCAGGTGAGGCCAGGGACTATGTAACTGAGGTTCTGGGCAGGAGGCGCAGTATTGTTGTACATCCGCCCATATCCCTGGCCAATAGAACCTCCAGAGGATTCGGTTCAGAGTTTTCTCATCCCGTAGATGTCCTCCAAATAAGTGACTGTGAGCTAATTCTAACACTGTCCTTATGTGTTTCCTGGGGGCCAGGAGATGCTCAACTACCTTCTCTCATATTTGCATTACCCGATACAACAAATTGTCTCTAAATATATAATATGGTCCAGGGCCCTTGGTCTTCCCTTCTACAGGTGTCCTATTTACTTCCACTACCTCTTCTCTCACATTCCCATAGAAAGGGTCATTGGTGGGATCCTGTCTGAAAGTCCCCCGAAGGGGACCAAACTGTATCCCTTCTAGGAGTCGTACTTCTCCCCCGCCTCCTTGGGGCCACCCTCGCTAGCCCTGGGTTCTCTACCTGTTTGAGCATTTTCCTGGACTCCTGATGGAGCTCGCCTACCAACTAGGGCAACCTTCTGGTTTCCCATCAGTATCCATGTCCCTAGTCTTTTATTCGCCCTCCTCTCTCTCATTTAGACTTGGGGGGTTTTGGGGTTGGTGAAAATAGGTTTTGGTCGAATTCAGGAAAAATAGACAGAAAACTGGTGGTTTATGCTCTAATGGCGGCAATAAGTTCTCAAGATTCGGAAAATCCCGGCCCACTAAGACTGGGCAGGGAAGGCCAGGGACCACCGCTGCCGTCACATGGTTGATCTTGCCCTGAAGCTCCATGTGTATTGGGATCGAAGGGTAAAAAGTCACAGTGTCGCGTACACACATCACCCCTGTTCATTTGACCCACGTCAGTTGATCCTGCCCCACCAATTTCGAAGAGATCAGGGTGACCACACTCCCTGAGTCCACCAGTGACATGATCTCTATACTGTTCACCTTTTATGGGTCTTGTGTACCCATGGGGAGCCTTTACCACCCCCACCAGGTTGACAAGACTGAGTGCTTTCCTTAGTTATACTGCATGGGCTCCTCCCGATATGGGCAGTGAGCAGCCATGTGTCCCACTTCCCCGCATTCATAATATTAGTATTTTAAACCTTCCGGGGTCTGCTGTCTTGGGCTGCTTTGTCG
>ML685785.1:23377092-23412773 GCA_007922175.1 Pelusios castaneus
TGGATTGTCAGCTGCCTCTTTACAAGGGTGACTAGCTCATCGTAGGAAGAGGGGTCATTCCGAGCCACACATACCAGGAGATCTGAAGGTAACCCCCTTGTAAATCGGTCTACTACCAGGAGCTCCAACGTCTTCTCCATGCTGAGAAACTCGGGGCATAGTCACTTTCAGGCCAGATGGATCAGGTCGAACAGCTGAGACCTAGGTGCCCTGTCCTCATGGTAGTGCAACTCATGGAACCTTCAGGCCCACACAGCCATCGTCACTCCTGACCTGGTGAGAGTCTCGGCCTTGAGTTGGGGGTAGTCTGCTGCAGCCTCCTCAGCCATATCGTAGTAGGCCTTCTGGACCTCCCCACTTATATAACGAGCAAGTATACTGGCCCACTGGTCCTGGGCTGTCCTTTCAAACGACAGGAGGTATGCTTCCACGTAAATTTTTTTGTAAAAATTGACTGGCTCGCATAGTCCATTCCCTGTCTTGGGTGTGGCCTCGCTCCACCAGGACCTTCAGTTGGCCCACAACCTACTGGAGCGTTGCACAGTCCTGAACTGCCTCGCCCATCAATAAGCGGTTGGTTTCCTGTTGCACCCACACAAACTCTTGTTGGGCAGTGGTAGCTTGTATCAAGGCATTAACTACATCTTCCATCTGGTAGCTGGGTCGGGGCTAGGAGCACCCTGGCTTACATCCACTGCGCGAATAAATCCCTTCCCTGACACCACGTGCAGCTAACTACCAGTATCCCAGTGGTGGGTCTCATGCTTTGCTAGGGCTGTTGGGTCAGGTTGGCCCCAGTCCTCCTTGTTTTTGCCCCTTGGGGTGCCTCCGCTGGCATCACTCGGTGGGGAGGAGATCTGGGACCTGGACCTGCCCTCTACTCCGCGTCCCAGCCCAGGGGCATCTATGCTCTGCTGACAGAGTCCCAGTTCTACAGTTCTTTTCCCTGGGCTATTTACCCACCCCACACCCTTTAGGGTTTTTGCACCCACTGTCCCCTTCTGCCTGGTTTCCTTTCTCTGCTCTCTCTCTCTCTCTCTCTGTCTTTTTCTCCTTCTCAATTACCTTGTGCAGGTTCCACAGCACTGTCCTCCTGCTCCTTCTCTAGTTTGTGCAGCTTCTGTTTGGGGCAGGGAGGCTTTTATTATGCATCTGGCTACCTCTTAATTGCAGTAACCCTGGTTAATCGCTAGGATACACAGTCTTCAACATCCTGGGGCTTATATATCTCCCCTCTTCTACTCTATAAGTGGCATCTGACCTTGATATCTCACAGCATATAGACATTTATGAGCCCTGGAACATGTGAGGTGAGCAAGGGAGCCTGGCTTCAAACCCCTTTTGGAGCAAATACAGGACATTTCTGCAGATCTGTGTGCAAATAGGTCTATTTTTGGACACCTCTGCTCTGGAAAGCTGCTTTGCTTTGCGTCTTTTAGGTTATGTCTACAATAGCAACTTAGGTCGATTTAAGGACCCCAGCCACGGTTCCCTTCCCCCGGAGCTGTGGCTCTCATTGACCTACCACCAGACACAGGCAGTTGACTTAAGTTTTTGGTTTAGACTCTCTAAGTTGACTTAACAGAGTCGAATTAGCTTTTCAGGTGTAGACATACCCTTACAGTCCAGCTGTAATTGAGAACTGTCTGCTGAGGTGATCCACAAGGATTTTGCAAGCCTGGCAAAATCTCCAATATCTCTGCCATGTGTAATAAGATTCTAAATCATCCAACTGACAAGGAATACAAGGGATGACTGCTTCTTTTGGTGAGAAAAAGATATTGCTGTTGAAATCAATTGACCATTTTTTTCCCTGCAGTTGCTCCTTCTGGTGAGATTATAGAGTTTGACCCTCTTGAGGATATTCTTGAGGTTTGAGAGAAAAGGTTTGGATCTAGAGGTCCGTATATACACTGCGAACACATAGAAGAACCCTAGGTAGAAAGGCGTAGAAGTTCCTGCAGAGATAAAGCACGGAAAGACTCCAGGTAAGACGGCTTGAGTATGTATGTTGAGAAGAGAGCAGGGAATCCTTAAAGGATGCCTGAGTAGGTTGAGGGGAGAGACTAAGCTGAGGTGGAAAGGGCTGAAAAACTGAACCCAGCTTAGAAACTTGAAGACAGCAGACCTCACAGTGAAGGGAGTGAAAAGACCGTATTATGAGGATTTTTTTTGTATGTTAATAAACCACATCCCAGGAATGGCAATGTTATTGAACACAAGCCTTTGTGGGGTTATTAAGGAGCCTGAGTGAAGAGAAAACTGAGGCAGGGTCTGCAGAGCCACTTCAGGACCCAAGAAGACTCTGAGGAGGTCATGCATCCTTTTATGCTTTGTCATAAGTGTACTGATATATATGTTTAAATAAAGAGATCCAGGTTTTCATGGACTTGGTAAAACAGGATAAGAAAAAGAGATCAAATTTGGTTTCTGCCAGCCTGGCTAGTGTTCTTTTTAAAGTCCCTCATGATTTTCAGTCCAGAGCACCATGCAGGAGGAAAAAAGGACAATAGTCAGTATAACTGTGGTTGACAGATATGCTGGAAAGAATTTGAAAAATGAAGGAAAGAAGAAAACAAAAATGTAGGCTGAATCCAGGGGGAAATGTTTCGTTATAATGAGTTCTAACAGACCATGGAAGTATCTCCCAAAGGCAGTGGTGGAAGCTCCATTGCTTGATAACTATGAATCTTGAATAGCTGAAATACTGCAAAATATACAGTTGGGAACAATTTGGCCTGAGAGGGAGAAGGTGATTTGATGAGCCTTTTCTGTCACTAACCTCCAAATATATATAAAAATGACTAGAATAATTTTAATAAAATGCAATGGTTTTGGTTTTGGTTTTAAATCTTAAACTGAGTATCCTCTTTTATAATAGTCAGGAGTAAATCATGTTAGCACTGAAGCATGTCAGAGAAACAAGAGAGTAACAAGTCGATAAAACAGTTTGTTCCATTCACTTCCAAACAAAAGCAATGTAGAAATTAATGTGCGACACCAGTTTGAAGCATTCAGAAAATTAGCTGCTGCAGGACAAATCTAATCAAATCTTATTTTACACTGGGTACTCTCCTTTCTTCTAACAGCTTATTTATATGCTCCTGTGAAACACATAACTTAATAGTTCTAGGAGTTATTAGCTGTCTCTTCGTACATCACCTTATGTGTTGTATATAAAATTACAATTATTTTCAGATTCCCATGGAAATTCTTAGGGGTTTTTTTTTGTTTGTTTTTTTAAGAATTAATAAAACTAACAACAAACAAAAAACCTGAGTATGGTGTTATTACTGAGATGTTATCCTGGTAAGAAGGAGTCAAAGCATTGTTCTGGAGACAGTATCCACAATGAGAACTGATCCTGTGGTGCCAAATTTTATGGTTCATGCACAGTGCTTATTCTGATAAGAATCATCAATCTACCATACTTTTTAATAGATAGCCATGAATATCAGTTTACTTATGTGACCTGAACATTTGGCCTAAGTTTGGAAATTGTTTGGCGGTAATCATGTAGGTTGAATTTAAATTTCAAGAGTAACTCTTAGTTTAACAAAAGGTAGCATTCATTGTTTGTTGTTCTGTGATCAAGCAAGGAAGCTAGCTATAGCTGAAGTGGCAAGGACATTATCTGAGGGCCTGCACAGGAGATGCAGATTCTTAGGGGCCATGGAACACAGTACCAGCCTGCAGGAGTGTTGGTTGCTAAATTAAAAAACTATGCAGGTCAACTGTAGGCAGAAGAGAAATATACTGGCCATGGGATCAACTGCAATGGGTGAATAGCAGCCGAGAGCAATTCCACAGGAGGAGGAAATCTACCTGCACCCTCTGTGAAAATCCTCAACATACAGCAGATGAATTGGATACTGAAGCCAGAGTGAGGTTTGACTGACGATTGAAAGGAAGTAAAGCTATTGTGGTATCCTAGGAAATGAGGAATTGTCATATTAGTTTTCACCTAGGGTTATCTAGTCCAATGGCCTGTCTCTGATGTGGTTAGTACAAGGAGGCTGAGAAAGCATTTGAAATGCAGGTCTTTTCTTATCTTCTCTAGATGGTTTGGCTACATTTATTTCTTTTAGGTTGTCAACTTCCTTACTTCCTTCTACTACTTGTAACAGAGATTCATTGATCAGTGAACACCATTTTATTAGACTAACTCTAAATTATTAAGCAGTGGAACAAGCTTTCACAGAAGACCTATTGACCCTTTTTGTCATTCAAAATAGACATTTTTAAGTTTTATGTGAATTGTGCTAGCAGCTTACCGAAAGAGGGGAAAATTTCCCTCAGATGTCATTACTACTTAGCAGGTACATTTATGTTAACAGCATAATTAGGTGTAAAAATTCCAGAGACAACAGTGGCATTAAGTTCTGTAACAATCTGAGAGATACTTTAACATTGGCCTTGACTATACTGAAAAAGTCAGTGGGAAAAGGCATGACTGGTTAATTTAAATAGATTTATACAGCCATGCTTTTTACAAGTTAAAAGAGTAGGTGCTGCAAGATAAAGAGGTCATGACTAAGAGCTCCTTTAGGCATGTAGTGGTAAGCAGAGAAGATGCATTGTGTATGTATAAATAATGAAACTTAGTAGTGTGAAAATGGGTGACATAATCTACCAGGGATTTCATATTAAAGGCTATATCATATGAGGTAGACCTGAAAAGTACATTTTGCCCTTAAGTGCATCGAACCAGAATCCATCTGTATTTAAATAGCGGGATAAGCTGTAGTCATTGGCGTGCTTTTTTTTTTTTTTTTTTGCAGCTATTTAAGTGTCGCTTTCAAGACTACACTTTTAAGAAACCAGTAGGGTTTCATTGCTCTAAGAGATAGCTCTGATGTATTGACAGATAGAGGAGAAAACCTTAAATTCCCTAACTGTTTACATTTTCACAACAGAAGTATAGTTTTCTGGTGATTGATAACATGTTTGTGAGCACTGCAAACCTCATGCAGTTAACGGTCTTCTCTAATCCACATACTACAATGTGACACTCTTGCCCTCTTATCAGGGTATGGTGGAGTACTTGGTCATTTAGGCTGAGATTTTCAAAGCTTCCTAAGGAATTAGAAGGCTCAGTAACCATTTAATTTTAATAAAAATTGTACATCTAAGTCCCTCAGACAGATTTCAAAACCTCAGGCTTTCGACTCCATTCCTCATTGTAGAAAAAAATTGGTTGCTGATAGTCACTGCTGAACACAGATGGTTTTATGCAGTAAAAATCTCTAACAAAGGCACTAAATATTTATTGTAACATATCAAATTATTACCGAGAAAATAATTACATTGACCTTGATTCTGTATTGCCTTGCAGCCTGCATCATCATTACACTTTTCCAAAGTGACTGGAAAATGTTAATAACTTAGACTAGTAGCACTGAAATTGACTACACAGATTTCAAGGCAATGGAGGAATCAGAATTTGTTAAAGATACAAAAATGGAAAAATATTTTTTTTTATTAATATATCTTAGAAAATGGAAATGTGCCCCCATAACTAGTGTCCAATTTTAATGGTCAACTAAAAGCAATTCAACGTACTGCAGGGAATACAACAAAAGATTTTAATTAAAAAAGGTCAGTAAAACTGACCAAATAATTAGAGAGAGAAAGATAATGAGACAAAACTACAGTAAATGCAAAGTCAGAGGTATCAGTATGATACTGGGATCAGGACCTATGATGCTGATTTAGAAAAGCATTTTATTCAGGGTAGTATTTAAGTGCATTCTTTTGTCTCATTTAATTATAGTTAAGCATATATTAATATGCTGTTCTAAACAGAGGCCCCGATTATTTTCCATGTGTCATGTCAACTTCAGGTCTAAATGCAATGGAAATGTTACTATCCAGGATATGACCACCCTTGTTGATCATTCTTTAAAGTGATCAAAGATGGACCATTTTCTTTCCACAGACTCAAAAGGGCTTAAAATGTGTTTTTACTTTGAAAAGTGACTCTAAAACTGGCATTGTGGGGTTTTATGTGGATTTTATCTCAGTGATTTCTATCATCAAATGTGCTTACTTTACTAGTACAAAGATATTTCTCCCCAACTGCTAGTCTTGCAAATTCAACCTGAAAACTCCAAGTCAAGCTAAATTATTTTGTTCTTGACTGTCATCGATCAAATTTCTTCAAGCTAGACTATGTCCACATATAAACCTCTGTAGCTAAATACCTTCTAATGATTGCTTCAGTGACATCTGTTTATTCCTGTGGCTTTCAAATACAAATAATCAGAATTTAATTAAGAATTATTTTCCTGGTGTGCTGAAAGGAAAAGTATCTATTTCGCTCCTCTCTATTGGCTCTGCCTATTAACAAACTTTTAAAAATTCTAAAGTCAACAGGTATTACTCTGAAAATACACACAAAGCAAATATCTTATGTATGAAGGAGCCCTTTTTCATAAGTTCCAGAAGGGTAGCTATGTTAGTCTGTATATAGCAAAAACAATGAAAGTCCTGTGGCACCTTAAAGACTAACAAATATCTTCGAG
Source organism: Pelusios castaneus (assembly GCA_007922175.1). Taxonomy (NCBI): domain Eukaryota; kingdom Metazoa; phylum Chordata; order Testudines; family Pelomedusidae; genus Pelusios; species Pelusios castaneus. Next base: position 23,383,617 of record ML685785.1, read on the forward strand.
CATAAGCTTTCATAGGCTGCAACACACTTCATCAGATGGATGGGTTGCACCCCCAAAAGCTTATGACTGAAGAAATGTGTTAGTCTTTAAGGTGCCACAGGACTTCTGCCATTTTTCATAGTTACTTCTCAGAGCAGAAATTCACTTTTAAAATATTAATTGCACAAGTAGGGTTTGCAAGTCAGAAGTCATGGATTTAAATGGTGCCTGAAATGTAGCTATCACCACTAATTTATTGTTCAAAAGAACTGCTATGTGATAAAAGAACCATCCACCTATGTTTTAGGTCTTGTCCATATGGATGTGGACGCCAGGAAAGTGAATCCAAATTAACTAAGGGCTTGTCTATGCTGGGGGTGGGATTGTAATTCGATTTTAAGCTGTCGAAATACAGAATCCACAGGAGACTGATCACATTCTGCATATGGCTCTAGGCTCTTGCATCCCCACTGGTCATCCTTCCTTCCTCCTGAAATGCATTGCACTGTGGGGAGGCAGTTTTCCTCCCATGACACAAATCACTGGCTCCTCTCTCCTCTTTTTTCTTAAAATAAAAAGAGTGAAAAGCTTTCTGCACTTTCTTTGCTGAAGGCACAGTGCTGCAGGCAGACAGAGAGAAGAATTCAAAACTTCCTGGGGGCTGCAGGCTGTGGAGGAGCTAGGTGGTGCTTACCTGTCACAGTGCAACAGAGTGGAAAATCAAGAGCAGCAAGAAAAGAACAGAGTTCTGGGATAGATCCCCTAGGCGGATGAGGTGAAATTTCATTGCTCTCTGGCTACACGGGACCTAAATTTGAATTGTAGATTTCAACCTCAGTGCTAAGCCACTTGCAGGGGTGGTGTTATCCGGTCAAATTACAGCACCATTTAATTCATATTTACTGCTCTGACAGTGGAGACACAGGCTGCAGAAGGTCAAGGTAAGCAGCAAGGAGAAGCCTTGAGAAGGAGGCGAAGGAGATCCCCTTGCTGAAGGAAGGAGCAAGGTAGAAACGAACCTTGGAGTGAGTGAATTGCTTGACTATGTGTTTGTATCTTTCAGGTGATTTCAGTTATTTCAGTTACTGTGTGAATTTGGATTGTGTGTCTGGGTGATGTTTGTGCCATTGTTCCCTGCTCACTCTTGATCAGCCTCAATCAGTCTTGTGATCACCCTTCCACTGTGTGTTTAATGAGGGGGCAAGGGCAAGTGTGTCTGTGTCTGGGGGTGGCGGGGGAGGGGGGGTGGATTCTCCAGTGTGAAAGGTGTCTTCTGGTGGAGTTTCTCAGGATACAGGTGAAAGTGCAACTGGAGGAGGTGGCTAGGCTTAGGAGCATCCATGCCCATGAGGAATTCCTCGAGAGCATTCATGAAGAGACATCGAAGGCCGAAGAAGCTAGCCAGCTATGAAGGACTGCTGCTGTCACACCATCCAGGGAGGAGGAGCTGGCTCTGTCACAGGGAGGATACTGGCAGCTGGTTGCTTCTGGCAGCAGGCAGTGCTCTACCCCTGCTCCTGTCCCACTCACCATAGTAATGAAGAATCGTTATGCAGCCCTAGCAACGAGAGATGAAGTGGAAGATGAGAAGCCATGCACCACCATGGCTGGGAGTTTCACAACCACCACACCCAGAAGGAAATGTAGTATAATGGTGGTTGGGGACTTTCTTCTGAGGGGGATGGAGACACCCATCTGTCGCCCTGACCTGGCATCCGGGAGGTATGCTGCCTGTGAGAGGTCATATCTGAGATGTTATGGAGGGATTATTGAGAATCATCCTGCCCACTGACTACTACCCCATGCTACTCATCCATGTAGCCACTAATGATACCGCGAGATGTGACCCTCAGCAGATCAAAAGTGACTACAGCGCTCTGGGAGTATGTGTGAAGTAGTCTGGTGCGCAGGTGGTGTTCCCTTCAATCCTTCTGGTCAAATGTAGGGGCCTGGGCAGAGACAGATGCATCCTGGACATGAATACCTGGCTGTGAATATGGTATTGGCAGCAGGGCTTTGGCTTCCTCGACCATTGGCTACTATTCCAGGAAGAAGGACTGCTAGGCAGAGATGGAGCCTACCTATCGAGGAAGGGGAAAAGCATATTTGGACATAGACTGGCTAACCTAGTGAGGAGGGCTTTAAACTAGGTTTGAAGGGAGAAGGTGACCAAAGCCCACAGGTAAGTCAAAACCAGGGAGGCCTGGGGGAAGGGTTGGAACTTGGTGGTAGCTTGGGCTGTAACAACAGGGATAAAAGAGAGAGTAGTCAGAACTGGGGAGGGAAATCAAATCAGTATCTTAAGTGTCGGTATACTAATGCAAGAAGTATGGGGAATAAGCAGGAAGAACTCAAAGTACTAGTAGCTAAACACAACTATGACGGAGTTGGCATCACAGATTAACTTGATGGGATAATACACATGACTGGAACAGTAAAATAGCAGAGTACAGTTTGCATAGGACGGATAGGCAGGGAAATAAGGGAGGAATTGTTGCCTTGTATATTAAAAATGTATATACTTGGACTTAGGTGGAGATGGAACTAGGAGACACACATGGTGAAAGTCTCTGGGTAAGAATAAAAGGTGTAAAAACTACAGACCACTTTACCAGGAAGGCCACCTTACCAACAAATTAACAAAATCACCCAAAGCACAGGACTTGGTAGTGATGGGGGACTTCAACTATCCAAACATCTGTTGGGAAAATAACACTGCAAGGCACAGATTATCCAATAAATTCTTGGAATTGTATTTTTAATTTCAAAAGGTAGAGAAAGCTATGAGGGGAGAGGTCATTCTCAACTTGATTTTGACAAATAGAGAGGAATTGGTTGGGAATTGGAAAGTGGAAGGTAACTTAGGTGAAAGTTATCATGAGATGGTAGAGTTCATGATTCTAAGGAATGTTAGGAGAGAGAACGTGAAAATAAAGATGATGGATTTCAAGAAGGCAGACTTTAGCACACTCAGGGAGTTGGTAGGAGGGATCCCATGGGAAGCATGCCTAAGAGAAAAAACAACTGAAGACAGTTGATAGCTTTTCAGAGGGACATTATTAAGGGCACAAGACCAAACTATTCCTTAACGTTGGAAGGATAAGAAGTATGGTAAGAGACCACCCTGGCTTAACCAGGAGATTTTCAATAATCTAAAAATAAAGAAAGAGTCCTACAAAAAGTGGAAATTAGGTCAAATCACAAAGGATGACTATAAACAAATAACACAACTGTGTAGGGGAAAAATCAGAAAGGCCAAGGCACAAATTGAGATCAAATTAGCTGAAGGCATAAAGGGTAACAAAAAACATTTTAAATACATTAGGAAAAAGAGGAAGACCAAGGGCAGCATAGAACTGTTACTCAACAAAGAGGGAAAAACAATAACAAGAAATATGGAAATGGCAGAGGAACTAAATGATTTCTTCGTTTTGGTCTTCACTGAGAAGGTTGGTGGTGATTGGATGCCAGATGTAGGTGAGGGCAGTAAAAATGGGATAGGATCAGAAGCTAAAATAGGGAAAGAACAATTAGATAAGTTAGATGTCTTTAAGTCACCAGGGCCTGACGATATGCACCCTAGAATACTCAAGGTGCTGACTCAAGAGATATCTGAGCCATTGGATATTATCTTTGAAAAATCATGGAAGACTAGAGAGGTCCCAGAGGACTGGAAAAGAACAAATATAGTGCCCATCTATAAAAAAGGGAAATAAGGACAACCCAGGGAATTATAGACCAGTCAGTTTAACCTCTGTACCAGGAAAAAATAATGGCGTAAATAATTAAGGAATCAATTAGTAAACATCTAGAAGAGAATAAGGTATTAACTGATAGTTAGCATGGATTTGTCAAGAGCAAATTGTGTTAAACCAATCTGATAGCTTTCTGTGATGGGGTAACAAGCCTTGTGGATAGAGGGGAAGTGGTAGATGTGGTATATCTAGACTTTAGTAAGGCTTTTGATACGGTCTCGTATCACGTTTACAACTAGGGAAGTACAACCTGGATCAAGCTACTATACGATGGTGCAAAACTGGTTGGATAACCTCACCCAGAGAGTAGACTGAGTGGTTCTCAGTCATGCTGGAAGGGCATAATGAGCGGGGTACCACAGGGATTGGTTCTGGGTCCAGTTCTGTTCAATATTTTCATCAATAATTTAGATGATGGCATAGAGAGTACACTTATAAAGTTTGCTGATGATAGCAAGCTGGGAGAGGTTGCAAGTGCTTTGAAGGATCGGATCAAAATTCAAAATGATTTGGATAAACTGATGAAATGGTCTGAGGTTAATAGGATGAAATTCAGTAAAGACAAGTGCAAAGTACTCCACTTAGGAAACAACAATCCATTGCACACATGGGCAATGACTGCCTAGGAAGGAGTACTGCAGAAAGGGATCTGGGTGTCTTAGTGGACCACAGGCTAACAGTGTAACACTGTTGCAAAATAATCAAACACCATACTGTGATGTGTTAACAGGAGTATTGTAAGAAAGACATGAGAAGTAATTTTTCTGCTTTACTCCACCCTGATTAGGCCTCAACTGGAATATTGTGTCTAGTTCTGGATGCCTCATTTCAGGAAAGATGTGGACAAATTGGACAAGTCCAGAGAAGAGCAACATGAATGATTACAGGTCTGGAACACTTGAATTAGAAGGGAAGATTGAAAGAGCTGATTGAGAGGGGACATAACAGTTTTCAAGTACCTAAAAGGTTGTCACGAGAAGGGAGAAAAAATGTTCTCCTTAACCGCTGATGATAGGACAAGAAGCAATGGGCTTAAATTAAATGGGCAAGTGAGGTTTAGGTTGGACATTAGGAAAAAATTCCCAACTGTGAGGGGCTATATCTACACTAGAAAAGTTAAGTCGACTTTAAGTCACTCTGCGGTGAGTTGCAACATAAAATGGAAGCTTTCAAGAAGTGGAGGCTTGGACAGATGACAAGGGAGGCATATAAAGATATTGCTTGGGACTGCAGGGATAAAATCAGAAAGGCCGAAGGACAATTGGAGTTGCAGTTAGCAAGGGATGTGAAGGATAACAGAAAGGGGTTCTACAAGTATGTCAGTAAGAAGAAGAGGATCAGGGATGGTGTAGGTCCCTTACTGAATGGGGCAGGCATCCTGGTGGTGGATGATGTGGAAAAGGCTGAAGTACTCAATGTTTTTTTTTACTTCAGTCTTCACAGGGAGCGCCAGCTCCCAGGCTACTACACTGGGTAACGCAGAGTGAAGAGAAGAGTGGCCCTCGGTGATGAAAGGTCAGGTTAGGGACTACTTAAAGAAGTTGGATGTGCCAAGTTGGATGGGCCGGATGAACTGCATCCGAGGGTGCTGAGGGATTTGGCTGATGTGATTGCAGTGCCGCTGGCCATTAACTTTGAAAACTCGTGGCGAACGGGGAAGGTTCTGGAGGATTGGAAAAAGGCAAATATAGTACCTATCTTCAAGAAAGGGAAGGAGGAGGATCTGGGGAACTATAGACCCGTCAGTCTCACCTCAATTGCTGGAAAAATCATGGAGCAGGTCCTCAAAGAATCCATCCTGGAACACTTGGAGGAAAATAGAGTGATCAGGAACAGTCCACATGGATTCACCAAGGGCAAATCATGCCTGATTAACTTGATTGCCTTCTATGATGAGGTGACTGGATATGTGGCTGTGGGAAGAGCTGTCGACATGGTATACCTTGATTTTAGCAAGACTTTTGATACGGTTTGCAACAGCATTCTCGTCAGCAAAGTAAGGAAGTATAGGTTGGATGAGTGGACTGTAAGGTGGATAAAAAACTGGATGGATCAACGGGCTCAGTGGGTAGGAATCAACGGCTCGATGTCTAGTTGGCAACCAGTAACAAGCGGAGTGCCTCAGGGGTCGGTCCTGGGTTCTGTTTAACATGTTCATTAATGATCTTGATGATGAGATAGATTGCGTGCTTAGTAAGTTCGCGGATGACACCAAGCTGGGGAGAACGGTACACATGCTGGAGGGCAGTGACCGGGTTCAGGGAGACTTAGACAAATTGGAACACTGGGCCAAAAGAAACCTCATGAGGTTCAACAAGGACAAGTGCAAAGTCCTGCACTTAGGACGGAAAAATCCCATTCACTGCTACAGGCTGGGGACTGATCGGATAAGTAGCAGCACTGCAGAAAAGAACCCGGGGGTTATGGTGGACAGGAAGCTGGATATGAGCCAACAGTGTGCTCGTGTTGCCAAAAAGGCCAATGGTATATTGGGCTGCATCAGTAGGAGTGTTGTCAGCAGATCGAGGGATGTGACAATTCCCCTCTATTCACAACTGGTGAGACCGCGTCTGGAATACTGTGTCCAGTTTTGGGCTCGCCACTACAGAAAGGATGTGCACAAATTCGAAAGAGTCCAGCGGAGGGCAACGAAAAGGATTAGGGGGCTGGGGCACATGACTTATGAGGAGAGACTGAAGGAACTAGGCTTATTTAGTCTGCAGAAGAGAAGACTGAGGGGAGATTTGATAGCAACCTTCAACTACTAGAAGGGGTGCTCCAAAGAGGAGGGAGCTAGGCTGTGCTCGATAGTAACAGAGGACAGAACAAGTAACAATGGTTTCAAATTACAGCTGGGGAGGTCAAGGTTGGATATTAGGAAAACCTTTCTCACTAGGAGGGTGGTGAAGCATTGGAATGGGTTACCTAGGGAGGTGGTGGGATCTCCGTCCTTGGAGATATTTAAGGTTTGGTTAGACAAAACCCTGGCTGGGAAGATTTAGTGGGAATAGTCCTGCTTTTAGCAGGGGGTTGGACTAGATGACCTCATGAGATCTCTTCCAGCCCTATGATTCTATGATTCTAAAGTCGACCTTATTAAGTCGACTTAACAAAAGTCAACTGAACATTTCTAGTGTAGACCGTAGCCCCTTTTCGACCTTATTAAGTCAACTTAACACTTTAAATCAACTTAATAAGGTCGATTTAGGTGATAATCCCCCGTCCACACCTAAAACGAGGTGTTATTAGTTCAACTTAGCTTTTCCTTAAGTCGACTTAAGGAAAGCCCAGTGTGGACGCGAGTACCTTAGGTTGACTTAAGTGTCCTTAAATTGACACAACTTGTAAGTGTAGACGCACCCAGGGTGATTAGCCACTAGAATAAATTGCTTAGGCAGATTGTGGCGTCTCCATTATTGGAAGTTTTTAAGAGCGGGCTAGACAAGCACCTGTCAGGGATGGTCTGAGAGGGTACTTCGTCCTGCCATGATTGCAGGGGACTGGACTCAATGACCTCTCATGGTCCCTACGAGCTTCTATGATTCTGTGACCTTCTCTGTCAGTGTAGACCAGGGCTAAATGTATGAATTTAAAGTGGATTTGTTAACTCGGATTAATTTTCTTGGTGTCCCCGTAGACAACTCCTAAACTGTCTTAGACAGGTATGTTTGTAATAGCTTGAAATTCATATTCCAGTTTTCTATTATAAATCAGCTTTCCAATATGGGTAGTTTGTATACAGAATAAAAATAAATTATTTATAGACAGTCTATTTCAAAGACAGAATTTTCTTTCCCTCCGGGTTTACAAATCAATTTTCTTTTGTCTTAATGCTGTACATATTATTCAATAAGAAGCAAATTCAAACCTGATTTTGAACTAAAAGCCCAGATTTTAAAATTTAAGAAAATAACAGTCAGATGTAGAGTGATCTCCAGAGGCACAAATCTCTTATTTACAAGACACCTGTTTCCAGCATTTACTGAAAATTAGGATCTATAGAAATTTTGAACTATAATTTAGATATGTCAGTAGAAATAATAAAATGACCAAAATGCTATGCCAAGTTTATGATATTTGAGAATAACATTCCATAGCAACAAGATGACTTGCACTTACAGAGACCCCAGATCAATACATGGAGGGCAGAAACTAAACAATTGCAATTACCATATTTCAAATGACTTCTAGACACTGGAATATTGCCAACTATCATTGCTGTGTTTGCCTTCATTAATATAAATTCTGCATGCTCTCAGGACCATGGCAAAAGTGATATTATATGTCTTCAAACTTATCCTATTAATTTTATCACCTATAAATTGAGATTCAGAATTGTTATTGGGAATCACCATATCATACTAAGGAAAACAATCTATACACATGCTATGAAATTAGGTTCAAAACAGAAGTCCTGTTGAAGTTCAGAGGGGTTGAGGAAATTAATGTAGAGGGCTGCAACCATGAGCTGGCTTGGTCCACTGAGGCAAAGTCTTTCAAATAAACAAAATCTTTCATAACCAAGTCATTTCCTCCCAGCATCTCTAATGGAACATAGTTTTCCAATCTTTTCCCACAGCTTGGAGGCCAGGATCAAATACACCTCTGTCTTCTCTTCCATGTTAGGAGAGCTCAGCAAACAAGAAACCCTTTTCCTGCTGATATCTCTCCCCTATTGTGAGACCCCATAGCTGGAGAGGATCTTGGAACCTGAGCTCCACTGTGAGCCCAAAAATCTATATTTTAACTTTATATCCCGTATTCTGAGACCGAATCAGCTGACCCAAGCTCTGAGACTCAGTATTGTAGTGTACTGTAGACATACTATATAAAGTCTGGGGCACTTAAAGAAATAGCAGCGTTTCCCTCCCCAGATGCTTCCAAACTTCCTCTCTCTTTCAGTCTCTGCCTCCACTGCTCCCTAGGCCTTTATCCTTTTCAGTACTTTTGGAATGGGATACCTTGGCTTCCCAGGTATCCCCTTTTGGCCTTAAAGGACTGATACATTCTATAAGAAGCACTTTTCAGTACTAAGCCCATAAATCTGTCTGTCATTTGTCTAAATAAATGCCCCTTCATTATCTTGTGTATAACAGTGTTAATTTACACCAGCTGACCCTATTGTTTTTGATTTTCAATTTGTACTTAACCTGGTCAAATTCTTTGCTGGTGTAAGTGGGCGCTGCTCTTTTGCTCCAGGTGAGCTTTTCTTGATTTTACATCAGCACAGAATTTCTGTTGATGTGTGTATAATTTTATATATCTACATATGCAGAGAAACATAATTTGTCATGCTAAAATTACTTTCCATCTAACAAACTAAAATTTAGAACAGGAATTACTGTTTCATTCAATGGTAAAACAAACAAAAAATGGAGTCTGATATACAAGGTGGTCTTATTTTAATCAGACCAATTTGCCCATCTCTAATTGCTACTGCATATAACTTAAACTTTATTGAAGGGAACTTAGGCAAATTAAGATTGGCCTGGGAAGTTGACGTTGGAATACCCAGAATTCCCTTAAAATGGAATAGTTTAGGACACAACATTAAGCCATTGACTGCTCTCTGCTTCTATCCTGATCCAGCAAAAGCTTATGAATAGAAAGTAGTGGAACACATCTTATTTAGGTAAACCAATATTGACAGTGATGGTAAAGACAGTATTTGGGAAAACCCAGGGTTGTTTGAGTCATGTGGTTGGGAGCTGCCTGAAGGTAATGGACTTTTTGAGGCATATGTGATCAGGTAAATTCCATTTTTTAAACAAATATCCTTTTAAGACCTGAGAGATAACGTATAAACATAATCATAGATCTCTCAAACCCACAGAATCCTTATTTAAGTAATATTTATATCTAAACGTGAAACATTAACACTCATGGAAGGCTATGATACCACTAAAAATAGTTACAGAATTACTCAAGTTGGCTCTTGTAAGAGAAACATACAAGCTATGAAAAGAACTTGAGGAGTGCAAAGCTCTTTGAACAGTACCCTTACCTATAACAGATTAGTGATTTTTTAAAAAATATGGCTTAATATCAGAAATAATGTTGTGTAGTAATAAAACTTCCCTTGGAGGATGCAGTCCATAGATTCATGCCTTTCTTCCTCCTTCTTTATCTTCATTTCTTTTCTTTATTTTTTCTAATAGAGCACTGTATCAAAAATTATAAACACTTTTAATCACACACAAAATAAGATTGCATGGAATTTTCATCCATTCCTCGAACTTAACTCATTCTACCTATCTTAATATTAGCAGCAGGAGCACATTACCTGTATGTAAGTGGGTGTATGATTATAGGGAAAGGGATAATGACTTCTAAAAGAGAGTCTATCCACAATAGTCTTTTTCTCTCTGTTCTCCCAACCTGGTGTGTGTTTGGTCAGGCAGTTGCCAGCCAGTCTTGCTTGTTCCTCTGGAAATGGGTCTTGGAACCTGCTGGAGATTGGATACTTCTATGTAACCCAGCAGCTGCCTCTCTTCAGATTGGGGAGCAAGTTAGCAAGCCCCTTTTCCATTCTGGTTGTCATAGGTCTTGCATCCTGAGAACAAAAAGCCTTTTCTGTCAGCTTTTTATGCTATTTTTCTGAGCTCCGCTGATCTCAGTCTTTGAATTTCCTGATAGCTCACATCCCAGGGTATCCGCCATGATTTAAAGTTGGGATTTGCTCTGAAAGGTTGATAACTCCTGTACTATTGTTCAAACAGGAGTACTAGCCTGCACACTTTTTGAAACCCTATACTGAAGCTTTTCTTTTAACTCAAATTTTCCTAGCTGGTCTTCCTGTTAATTTTTTTAAGCACACAGGCATTTAATCATTTGTCCAAATTTAAAAAGAATGTATCTACTCTGTGTCACCAACTGTTTGTTAGATTTAGACAAACACCAGGTCAAAAAAAGTTTGCAACTATTCATTTGGAGTTTTCATTGAATTAGTTTCAGATATAGTTGGTGTCATTTTCTGTTTGCTTTCCAAGAACATTAATGAAATCAAGCTTTACTAGCTGAAAATGTGTCCCAAATAAATTTTAATCTCATACTAACCAATATTCACAGAAAGCAAGTTTTGAATTCACTTTCTGCAAGGTTTCTCATCCGATTATTTTGGCCCTAATTCAGGAAACATCTCTGTTCAGCAATGGCATTAAAGTACGTACTTAAATCTTTGAGTGAGTATGTGTTTAAAGTTCCAGAGGGGTAGCCATGTTAGTCTACTGCAGAAAAACAAACAGTGTCCTGTGGCACTTTTAAAGTTCTTCAGGGCATCTGACGAAGTGGGATTTTCTCCCATGAAAGCTCATGTGATAAATAAATCTATTAGTCTTTAAAAGAGACACAGGACTCTATGTGTTTAAACTGACACATGATCTTAAGTGCTTTCTTTAACTGGGAATGAGAAGAGTTACATTCATCCAATCAGGAAACAGATCATAGAATCATAGGGCTGGAAGGGACCTCATGAGGTCATCTAGTCCAACCTCTTGCTAAAGCAGGACCACTCCCACTAAATCATCCCAGCCAGGATTTTGTCTAACCGAACCTTAAATATCTCCAAAGACGGAGATTCCACCACCTCCCTAGGCAACCCATTCCAATGCTTCACCACCCTTCTAGTGAGAAAGATTTTCCTAATCATACAATCATAGAATAATAGGGTTGGAAGGGACCTCACGAGGTCATCTAGTCCAACCTGCTGCTAAAAAGCAGGACCACTCCCCCTAAATCACCCCAGCCAGGGTTTTGTCTATCTGAGCCTTAAAAATCTCCAAAGATGGAGATTCTACCACCTCCCTAGATAGCCCATTCCAATGCTTCACCACCCTCCTAGTGAGAAAGTTTTTCCTAATATCCAACCTTGACCTCCTCAGCTGTAATTTGAAACCATTGCTCTTTGTTCTGTCCTCTCTTACGCTCGAGAACAGCCTAGCTCCCTCCCCTTTGGAGCAACCCTTAAAGTAGTTGAAGGTTGCTATCAAATCTCCCCTCAGTCTTCTCTTCTGTAGACTAAATAAGCCTAGTTCCTTCAGTCTCTTCTCATAAGTCATGTGCCAAGCCCCCTAATCATTTTTGTTGCCCTCCGCTGGACTCTTTCTAAATTTTCCACATCCTTTCTGTAGTGGGGAGCCCAAAACTGGACACAGTATTCCAAATGCGGCCTGACCAGTGTCGAATAGAGGGGAATTATTACATCCCTCGATCTGCTGGCAATACTCCTACTGATGCAGCCTAATATGCCATTGGCCTTTTTGGCAAGAAGGGCACACTGTTGGCTCATCTTCATCTTCCTGTCCACCATAACCCCCAGGTCCTTTTCTACAGCGCTGCTACTTAGCCGATCGGTCCCCAGCCTGTAGCAGTGCATGGGATTTTTCCGTCCTAAGTGCAGGACTTTGCACTTGTCTTTGTAGAACCTCATGAGGTTTCTTTCAGCCCAGTGTTCCAATTTGTCCAAGTCTCCCTGGATCCTGTCCCTGCCCTCCAGAGTATCTACCATTCCCCCCAACTTGGTGTCATCCGCAAACTTACTAAGCACGCAGTCTATTCCATCATCAAGATCATTAATGAAGATGTTGAATAGAACTGGCCCCAGGACCGACCCCTGGGGCACTCCACTCGTTACCGGTTGCCAACCAGACATCGAGCCATTGATTCCTACCCGCTGAGCCCGTTGATCTAACCAGTTTTCGATCCACCTTACGGTCCAATTCTCCAACCCATACTTCCTTAACTTGCCGATGAGAATGCCGTGGGAAACCGTATCAGAAGCCTTGCTAGAGTCAAGGTATACCACGTCAATGGCTCTTCCCGCATCCACAAATCCGGTCATCTCATCATAGAAGTCAATCAGGTTGGTCAGGCATGATTTGCCCTTGGTGAATCCATGTTGACTGTTCCTGATCACTCTATTTTCCTCCAAGTGTTTCAGGATGGATTCCTTGAGGACCTGCTCCATGATTTTCCCAGGGATTGAGGTGAGTCTGACCGGTCTGTAGTTCCCTGGATCCTCCTTTTTCCCTTTCTGAAAGATAGGTACTATATTTGCCTTTTTCCAATCCTCCGGGACCACCCCTATTTGCCACGAGTTCTCAAAGATAATGGCCAGCGGCTCTGCAATCACTTCCCCGAACTCCCTCAGCACCCTCGGATGCAGTTCATCCGGCCCCATGGACTTGTGCACATCCAATTTCATTAAGTGTTCCCTAACCTGACTTTCCATCACCGAGGCCCACTCTTCTCTCCATTCCGCGTTACCCCGTGTAGTAGCCTGGGAGCTGGCCCTCCCTGTGAAGACTGAAGTAAAAAAAGCATTGAGTACTTCAGCTTTTTCCACATCATCCTCCACGAGGATGCCTGCCCCATTCAGTAAGGGACCTACACCACCTCTGATTCTTTCTTTGTTGCCATTATACTTACAGAACCCCTTTCTGTTATCCTTCACATCTCTTGCTAGCTGCAACACCAATTGTTCTTTGGCCTTTCTGATTTTATCCCTGCAGTCCTGAGCAATATCTCTATATGCCTCCCTTGTCATCTGTCCAAGCTTCCACTTCTTGTAAGCTTCCCTTTTAGGTTTCAGCTCCCCGCAGAGTTCCCTGCTAAGCCACGCTGGTCGCTGTCCACATTTGCTGTTCTTTCTGCACATCGGAATGTTATCTTCCTGTGCCTTTAACAGGGTTTCTTTAAAATACAGCCAGCTGTCTTGGACACCTTTCCCCTTCAGATCAGCCTCCCATGGGACCCTGCCCATCAGCTCCCTAAGGGAGCCAAAATCTACTTTTCTGAAGTCCAGGGTGTATGTTCTGCTTCTTTCCTTCCTTCCATTGTTCAGGATCCTGAACTCTACCATCTCATGGTCGCTGCTGCCCAGGTTGCCATTTACTTCTACTTCCCCGATCAATTCTTCTCTGTTTGTGAGCAATAGGTCTAGAGGTACAAGGCCCCTAGTTGGTTCCTCCAGCATTTGTACTAGGAAGTTGTCCTCAATATTCTCCAAAAACTTCCTGGATTGCCTGTGCACTGCTGTATTATCTTCCCAGCAGACGTCAGGATAATTGAAGTCCCCCATAAGAACCAGGGCCTGCAACGATCTGGAAACTTCTGTTAGTTGTCCATAGAACACCTCAACCACCTCCTCTTTCTGGTCTGGCGGTCTGTAGCAGACACCCACCACAACATCCCCCTTGTTGCATTCTCCCCTGAACTTAACCCATAGACTTTCAACCATTTTGTTTCCACTTTCATAGTGGAGCTCCGAGCAGTCATACAGCTCTTTTACATATAGTGCTACTCCTCCCCTTCTTCTTCCCTGCCTGTCCTTCCTGTTTATATCCATCCATGGCAGTGCTCCAGTCATGCAAGTTATCCCACCACGTTTCTGTTATTCCATTTATATCATAGTTCCTTGTCTGTGCCAGTACTACGAATTCTTCCTGCTCATTTCACAGGTTCCTCGCATTTGTGTACTAAGATACCGGGCCCATTGCCCTACTTTGCCCTGTCCATTCTCCCTCCTGTCGCATCTTCCTCCTTGCAATTTCTCCCGGTGTCCTCCTTCCCCACTCGCATGAGGTATTATGACTTCATCAGGAAATAAAAAACAATTATTTGATCCCGCCCCCCAGTTCCAGCTACCATCTCTTTTATTCCCGCTGTTACAGCCCCAGCACCCCCCATGTTCCATCCCTTCCCCCAGGTTTCCCTCAGTTTCACTTACCTGTGGGCCTTGGTCACCTTCCCCTTCGAACCTAGTTTAAAGCCCTCCTCACCAGGTTAGCCAGTCTGCTTCCAAATACGCTCTTCCCCTTCCTGCATAGGTGGAGTCCATCTCTGCCTAGCAGTCCTCCTTCCTGAAACAGCACCCCATGGTCGAGGAAGCCAAAGCCCTCCTTGTAACACCATCTCCGCAGCCAGGCATTCACCTCCAGGATGCATCTGTCTCTACTCGGGCCCCTACCCTTGACCGGAAAGATCAAGGAGAACACCACCTGTGCACCAAACTCCTTCACCCGTGCTCCCAGAGCCCTGTAGTCCCCTTTGATATGCAGAGGGTCACCTCTCGCAGTATCATTGGTTCCCACATGGATGAGTATGGGGTAGTAGTCAGAGGGACGGATGATTCTCGACAATCCCTCCATAACGTCTCGGATACGGGCCCTTGGCAGGCAGCATATCTCCCGAGAGGCTTTATCTGGGCGACAGATGGGTGCCTCCGTCCCCCTCAGAAGAGAGTCCCCAACCACCACAACCCGACGTTTTCTCCTAGGTGTGATGGTTGTGATCCTCCCAACCTTGGGGGTGCATGGCTTCTCCTCTTCCACCTCATCTCCCGTCTGTAGTGCTGCATAACAGTTCTTTACCACAACGGAGGGTGGGATGGGAGCAGGGGTGTAGCACTGTCTGCTGCCAGAAGTAACCAGCTGCCAATGTCCACCCTCTGCTTGAGCCATCTCATCCTTCTCCGAGGGTGTGGCAGCAGTCCTTTGACTTGACCTCCCCAGCTGTAATTTGAAACCATTGCTCCTTGTTCTGTCCTCTGTTACTACCAAGAACAGCCTAGCTCCCTCCTTTTTGGAGCACCTCTTCAAGTAGTTGAAGGTTGCTATCAAATCCCCCCTCAGTCTTCTCTTCTGGAGATTAAATAAGCCTACTTCCTTCAGTCTCTCCTCATAAATCATGTGCCCCAGCCCCCTAATCATTTTTGTTGCCCTCCGCTGGACTCTTTCTAATTTTTCCACATCCTTTCTGTAGTGGGGAGCCCAAAACTGGACACAGTATTCCAAATGCGGCCTCACCAGTGCCAAATAGAGAAGAATTATCACATCCCTCGATCTGCTAACAACACTCCTACTGATGCAGCCCAATATAGCATTGGCCTTTTTGGCAACAAGAGCACACTGTTGGCTCATCTCCAGCTTCCTGTCCACCATAACCCCCAGGTCCTTTTCTATAGTGCTGCTACTTAGCTGATCGATCCCCAGCCTGTAGCAGTGCATGGGATTTTTCCATCCTAAGTGCAGGACTTTGCACTTGTCCTTGTTGAACATCATGAGATTTCTTTTGGCCCAGTATTCCAATTTGTCTAAGTCTCCCTGAATCCTGTTCCTGCCCTCCAGCATGTCTACCATTCCCCCCAACTTGGTGTCATCTGCGAATTTACTAAGCACACAATCTATCCCATCATCGAGATCATTAATGAAGATGTTGAACAGAACCGGCCACAGGACCGACCACTGGGGCACTACACTCGTTACTGGTTGCCAACTAGACATCGAGCCATTGATTCCTACCCTCTGAGCCCGTTGATCTAGCCAGTTTTCTATCTACCTTACGGTCCACTCATCCAACCCATACTTCCTTAACTTGCTGACGAGAATGCTGTGGGAAACCGTATCAAAAGCCTTGCTAAAGTCGAGGTATACCATGTCAACGGCTCTTCCCGCATCCACAAATCCAGTCATCTCATCATAGAAGTCAATCAGGTTGGTCAGGCACGATTTGCCCTTGGTGAATCCATGCTGACTGTTCCTGATCACTCTATTTTCCTCCAAGTGTTTCAGGATGGATTCTTTGAGGACCTGCTCCATAGTTTTTCCAGGATTTGAGGAGAGGCTACCATACGATTTATGTGACCAATTACAATGAAGTAAAAGTGGAATTTCAAATTTCAATTCATTAGGAAAATAGCTTTCTTGAAAAATAATTATGGAATAGTTTTGTTTTTTTAAATGTAAAAACCTAATAAAATATGAGAAGTCATGATCTTTTCATCGAAACCTTGATCTGAAATACAGGTGAAAATTATCAGGTATGTTACCTGGTTTTTTATCTAATTGTCTCCAGAATCAGTAAGGAGAGAGAGAAATTCAGTGATCAGTCTGTTATACACAGGAAAGAAGAGAAAAAACTGGACGGTAGAGAGAAGAATGTAGTTTTAGTTTTCTATATTAGCTCTATAGGGAAGGGTGTGAAGTATACCACCCAGTTGGGAATTATTGAAAACACTTTACACTCAGTGTAGGCAGGAGCAAGCATTTAAGAACACTGGAGAGAGTGTGGTCCCTTGTAAGGGCAATATGAAATAATAGGCACCAAAATCTACAGGTTCCCTCACAGGCCTCTGCTATAGCGTGGTATATCTGGAGTGGAAATAGGAGGGGGAGAAGACTAATAGTGCCTTCTTTGCCCAGACACTCTCCCAGGCTTATGAGTGTTGTCAAATTCTACTCCATTATACTCCCCAGGGAGCAGGAACATTGAGTACCTTCAGTGTAAAAACGTAGGAGAGGAGAGAGATTCCCTGTGCCCTCCTTTCCATCTGCACTAATGTGGACATAATCTGGAACTTTATTTTTTTTTAAAAAAAAATACTGAGTGTCTCAGGAATCTTTGTTGAAGTTCTCTTTCTAATCTCAGGCTTTTTGGGCTATTTCCTCCCCTCGTGTCTTGGCCAACATGTCAATATTCAGTTCAATGGGCAAAAATATATTCCAGTGGAACAACCAAGCCAGTCAACACTGCAAACCACATGTCCTTTTCCCTTGAGAAAGAAGACTCATTTCACCCTTTGAACTTACCTTGAAAGTTGATTGTTAGCAGAAATTGCTTCCTGCACTGGAGTGTTCTGTGAGATATTTTATGAGAGAAACAATGCACCAAAAAACTGTAGTGTATTTGGGTAGTGTTTGCTGGAGTTTAATTCATTTAAATAAGTGACTATCAGAATAAGACAGTGAAACTTGTCATAAATGACAGCCCACGGGGTTCTCGTAAAGATGGCCTTTAACTAAAGGTTGAACATAATGATACTGGAAATCTTCTGGGTTACTTTAAAAAAGGTTGCTTAAGATGGATAGATAACCTGATGCTGGTGTTTTAGTGCATGTTTCATTGTAAACAAAGGCATGACACTGGGATACCAAAAGAGATCATAAAGTATAATATGCTGGTTTTGATGGTTTTGGAGGAATGCAAACAACAATCTTCTTAATGAAGCTAACCAATTGCTGTGAGCAGAAGAAATTCCCTTCTTGCTGTCCGCTCATCAAGAAATTTAAGTGGGAAGCATTCTCTGCAGCTTGTCAAGCTGATTACACCTAATGGCTTTATTGTCCCTGATGTGGAACAAGTATTTAATACCAATGCATACCTTCCTTAAAAACGTCAGATAGTTGCGCAAACAAAAATGTAGGTACTTCAGAACAAAAATTAAATGTAGGAGATTTTACACTTTTAGCATTTAGCCACTAGAATCCTAATATTCAGCAAGTAACGAATGGGTTAGGACTTTACTCCTTTGCTTTCTAGACAGGTACCTGAACAAAAATCCCATATGTTAACACTGCTGCGTTTGGAGATTTCAAAATACAGGTATGAATATTTCATCTTAAATCCATAGTGGGCCTGACTCTGTGACTCTTACGCATGATACGTATTTACCCATGAAGATAATGGAAATATTTGGGGGAGAAAATGCTACTTTGTATGAATGAGGCTTGAAAAATCAGATGCCATATGAGCGTACAATCATAAAATTAAATCATCTCTATGTTATCCCTTGTTACAGACAGGTAATTATAGGCCTGTTCCCTGCATAGAGTGCTGTGGACTGTTTTTATCTGCATCTGCTTTACACTAAAGGTCAGGAACTAGTTTTCCTTACCACTTCAGATGGTTCACACAGGCTATGTCTACACTAGAAAAGTTAAGTCAACTTTGTTAAGTTGACTTAATAAGGTTGACTTAAAGTCGACCTTATTAAGTCGATTTAACAAAGTCGACTTAACTTTTCTAGTGTAGACATAGCCCTTTGTTGACCTTATTAAGTCGACTTAACGGTTTAAGTCGACTTAATAAGTTCGATTTAGGTGCTAATCCCCGTCCACACTGGCTTTAAATCGACTTAAGCTTTCCTTAAGTAGACTTAAGGAAATACTTAAGTCAACTTAATAAAAGCCCGGTGTGGACACGGCTTTGTTTAGGTCGACTTAAGTCTCCTTAAGTCGACCTAAGTTACCAGTGTAGATGCACCCACAGTGACTATCCGAAGAACAGTTTGAAAGGAAAAGTATCTTAAATTAAACACAGTTAATCTGCAAACTGAGGAGGAAGTCAAATTATAGCAAAACTTAAAGGAATAAAATCATAACTTGTTGACAACTGGGTAACTGTTCAGTTAGCAGAGTTATGATCTTATAATTAAAACAGACCCAAGCCCTGAAGAATAACAATTGCACTAAAACTGATGAAAAATGGGTCTTTTTCCCATGGAAATTTAATTTCAATTTATTAGAATTTTTTTTTAAAAAAATTTCTACCCAGAAATGCTTCTGCAATTCCACATGAAAGTTGCATTTTTTGGTTCTTTATGCTCCATTCTCCTCTGTGGGCTGGACTCTGGCTGGTTTACTTCTCCCATGATGCACAACAGTTTCCTCTTTTGCTAAGTAAACTGCAGTTCATCATGGGAGATGTAAGTTGAAGACCCTTCCTGCAGAGAGAAATAGGAGTAGTAGGCACATTGTGATAAATGTGGGTTACTCAAGGATGAATGTTGATCTATACACTAAAATTTGTTTTTAAAATAATGGACCTGTCACTGAAAGGCAAATAGGGACCAGACTGAGTCTCAAAAATACGCAAGATAGAATCGATCTTTTTCTGTGACTGAATCTAACTCAGTAGGTAGTGAAGCATATGATTAGATGAGTCTAAAATGTGTGTAGGCCGTTTAAAATAATTTTATTTAATTACTATTATTTATTAATTAATAATAAATTATTAATTAATTTAAATAAATTTATTTAATTAGTTCCTTTTACTAATAAACCTACATATTCAAGCAGACAGTTCATCATATTTCATTGTCCAAGGGTTCCTAAAAGATACAAAACTCAGGTGTCAGTTGGGCCTTCAGAGCAATAAGCAGTTGGCATAGACTTGTACCCAGATCCTGTACTGCCAGTGGAAGAGCTGTGAAATTTTACTCCCCAGAAAGGTGAGGGCACAGAGTCTAACATCTGAACTGGGGAAACTCAGACACCACATAGGGGAAAGAGGTGCGACCAGTCCTGGAACCACACCATACCCAAAATATAGCTTGCATGAGGCCCTGCGATAGCATTTCCAAAGAACATTTTTTGCTTTTTAGATTTTTTTTTTTAATTTTTAGTTGTTTTGCCTTTTTAATTAAAAATTAAATATTTTCATAAAGAAACAATATGGGCAAGCTAATATCTTTTACTGGAACAAATTCTATCTGTGCAAGAGGAAAACTTTTGAGCTGCACAAAACTCTTCTTCAGATCCGTATAGTTTGGAAATTGTCTCTTTCACTAACAGAAGCTGGTCCAGTAAAATATATTACCTCATCTACCCCGAGCATGTTTACACTGACGGCAGCAAATTTGGATCAATTATGCGGGTTTTCAAGTTCACTCAGTCAATCCCAAAATTCACTTAATAAATCCATCCTGGAAAAAAAGAGTATGCATTTCCCGTTGGAACAGCATAGTGGAGATGGCATGCACAGTGGACTTTAGGAAGTCAACAAAAAATACACAAGCTATCTCCTATTCACTGCCGCTGAGTTTGCCAGTAAGTTTGCCGGTAAGGCCTGAGTTTGCCAGTAAGGCCTTGTCTCTGTAATATCCTGGAACCAATACAGCTACAACTACACTACAAACAATTGTTTTTTCATGGAAAGTTGATCATTTTCACTTTTTTCTAGTTCTATTTTCCATTGAAAAAGTTTCAGTGTTAAATTTTCACCCAGCTTTTATTTGCATATTTTCTGCATCAACTATTAAGCCTTTCAAGGTTTCCACATCACTTTTTTGTAGGTTAGCTGAGTCCATCATTCCCTTCATCTTCTGTAGCCACTTTCTCAGCACTGAATTTTGTCTGTCAGAGAATCAGTTCCCTTTGAAGACTAGGTGTGACTAGCTTGCAATAACATCCTGTCAACGAAGTAAACTATTGTATTAGTATAGAGAAACAGTTTTATGCCAAGTTTCTTTCATACACTAACTTTTTTACCTCCATTCTCAGAGTCCTTGTGGATTTGTTGGTACTAGAATGCATTCTCCCCTTCTATGTACCACAGCTGAAGCAGCAATGATGCATCTTCATAGGAACTTCTTTTCAGCATGTCTTTGTCAACCTCCCACTCTCATGGCTGGTGACAGCCATCTAATACCATCTGGCATATAATTGTACTAGTCTTTCTCCCTCATTGGCACAGCTCCAGGCTCTCCTGCTGTTCCAAGTGCAGCTTCAAGCTCCTTCCTTTCTTTTTTTTTTTGGTAGTTTCATGTTTATTTTAATTTTCCAAGTGAATTTTGTCACTTGTGAAAGGTACTGGGTCGGCAGCCTTAGTAACTGAAGTTCCTGTTTTATTCTTTGATTAAGCACAGGCAGTTGTCAGGACAGGTTTTACCACACTGCCTAACAAATGTCCTCTAGCATTTCCCTGGCTGGGGATTACGTGTAGGACAGAAACGGTAGTTTAGTCTCCACACTCATTCAATCCTCGACCTGTCAGACATGACTGTCAAGTAGAGGCTTTTGTAGTGACTTGTGCAGTATACCAACTGTTCTGAGATGACAACGAATGTCAAGTAGGCTGCAAAACAAATGATAACAACTTTTAAGAGTTTTATCCTGCTTCACGTGCGGTTTTATTAGTGCTGCCCATCAACATTATATCTGAACCCATAACGAGTAAGGTGCATGCTCTAAGTAACTAATGATTAGAGCTGGGTTGTAAGTAACAGAATAGAAATCAATGCCTCTGTGTATTTCCTTTCTCCTTTCTCTCTGTATTTTTGCTTATTGAATTCACAGAAGAATGTGGGTGGCTGCATAAATTGTTCTCTTAGTAGAGGATTGTGTGAAATAGAAATTAGCCGAATACTTGGGTGGACATAGAAATGAGTGGAAATGGATATTGATTTTATAGGGAAAAGGATAATTTCATACCTCTGGCAAATGGCACCCTGTAGATCTATTCCCCTTTGTCCCCATTTTTATATACCTTTTCAAAACAATTTGTTTTTATTCTATTCTTCTCATATGGAGATATCAGTTTTTCTTTGATCTTGACCCACAAATGCAGAGCGTTTTTATTCTCCGAAGATACTTAAGATCCTATTTGCTACTGATTTCTTATGTGGAAATGGAGCACAAAAGTTCTATTTCCAAGAAACTGCTGGAGCACGTAAATTGGAGGCAGTCGTATGAGATGTAGGTTTAGTCACTAATTGGACAGTGACCACCTGTCAGCCTTCTAGAGTGTTATGTTGCAGAGTGAACATCTCAGTGGCTTTCACAGTAGTGAGAGGAAATTATAGATGTTATAAGTTTCATTAAAGAGCTGGCAGCTCAAATATTTCCACACTGTTTTTCCACAGTCAAACCTCTAAAATGTTGGCAAAGTAAGCTAAAGATATTTTCTTTTGATGCAACTTCAATTAAATATTATAGTATACTACCAATAATTTTAAAACTTGTATCTGCAGGGAAAAAAAAGACATCTCTTTAAAGTTTTCAGATATCCCAAGTATCCAGAATCTGATTGTATGGTACACATTTTATTTTATTTTATTCCTTCCATTGTTTGGGAAAATTAGATAGCCAATATTTTTCAAACCTAGTTAGTGCTCTTGATATATTCAGATATGGGTCAGATACAGACCTGACCCAGAGATTACCATTCACATCAGTGGGCTTTGAGTGAAGCTTTAGTATATTGCAGGATTGAAACATTTGTTTTATGAACTGAAGTTGAGATCCTCAAAGGTGTTTAAGCACCTAACTTTGCTCTGTGCCTGAATCATTAATTGGATTAAAAAAGGGTTTAAAAAGGGAAAATTCAAATATCTTTGGATGGTCTAAAATCTCTAACTCCACAATTCCTCTTGTGCAATTTCTCACAGGAAAGAAGGATCTCCTGTACTGTCAACTTATGTAAAATACAAAATATTTGTTCCAATCCATAACAGTGAATAGATTGCTATTACATGCTACAGTTGAGGATTTGTGTACACATATGCAACACTTCACAGTTTGTCATAAAAATTTCAGTTCCTAAGCATGTATGGTATTTGGAAACATAGGTGCAACAGAGAAGCGGCAATGGATCCTTTTATGTTTAATAAAAATTGGATAAATTAGAGATTCTGATTTCAAGTGTATTGAGGAGACAATTGAGAGGACTTTCTATGATGTCTGTTAGACAGGGCTACGAAGAACTGGAAAGGCAACTGAAAGAAGTCTTTAAGGAAAGGAGCAATATCCTCCGTCAACTGTCAAAGACATCAAAAGAACTTCAGGGAATTAAATTAAACCTCCAGGTGAGATTACCCTTCACTTCTCTGTGACATAAAACCACTCATTTTGTTTATTAGTATCTATTTGTTATTAACATATTTTTAACATGTGAATAATTGTTAATAAATGACCATGGTGTTTTGTTTTACGTGTTGTGTGTGTCAGTTTTCAATATTATTTAATCTGAAGGAAAATATGGGCTGCAATATATGAATGGAATATGCAGGTTATGAATCTCAAAAACTTTTCTTGTGTGCTTTGTTTCATCTGAAGCAGTTAATGGAGAAATCATTAGGGAACAGAATATATAGAATACGACAGGAGAAAATGTATATTTTATAAGTTGACTCCCTGGAGCTACTTCTTACTCCCATTTGAAAACAGTTACTCTCAAAAATACATGTTGGCTACGAATACAATACTATGTTGCTGGGAATATGATATTTTCAGACTTCTATCCAAAATAACTATGTCAGCAAAACTTTGTAGTCTGGACTAAACCTAGTTAGTCTATCTTCAATGAAAGCAACAACACTGTGAAATAACACTGCAGAGTGTTAAATAACACTGCACCTTATAGCTCCTGATGAGCCAGCCAACCGGAGTTAAAAGTTCTACCATGCTCCACTTAACAGTTTTGATGTACTGATGTGACTCAAAGGTAATATTTGAGTTATAACTCAACTTGGTGGTGAAGACAAACCCTCCACGTGAATCAGGGGTATACAATCTTGCCCTGGATTTCACCAAAGATTCACATAACAGGACATCAGTCTCTTCTTTTGGCCTAGTGAAAATAACTGACTGGTTATTGGCTAGATTGCTTATTCTGACACTTTCACTGCCTTGTAGAGAACTGTATTTTATTTGAACAGGTCATTCATAACTTCTTACAGGACCACGCCTTGCATTGGCTGGTTGAGGGAGCAATTCTCAGAAATTATCTCCTTCAATAACTCATAGGACTGTACAGTTATCTTTAAATGGATGTGTGGCTCCCTTTAATCCATTTATAGATGATACTACCTTCTCTGAGCAGTAGTCTGTGGTACATTTTAACATATCAGTCTGCATTGTCCTGTCATCCTCTACTGCTGTTTTATTGTTGAGCTTTTTTCCTCACAATTTATATGTGGAACATGCTTCTCTTTTCTCTGTTCTTTAAATGAAGTTACTTTAGAATTTGCTACACTCTCATCAAACTAAATGGGAAAAAAGAGTTAAATGTAGGAAAAGAAAGAAAGCTTTTTTTCATGTATTTTCACTTTTATACTGCAGAGATCTGGAATTATGTAAAGAATTCTACATTGCCAGTGGAAATGGTTAGTAGTGTTAGGATATATTTAAATCTACATGCTCTGTTAGATCAGTTCTGCTTTAATGTCTCACCCAGAACAGCCCTGTGTGCTGCAGCAAGTGCTGACTCACTGCAGCATAAGAGCCAAACTATTTCTGCCTTTTTTTTTTTTAAGCCGGTGATAAAACGTGTTATTCAGTGGGAACCTTTTGTAAAAGAGGTCACCCTTAATCATTTTATCGTTGAATTATATTAAAGATCTCATTGGTAATTCTTATCCCTCCCCCTTTGTTACCAGTCTTTGAAAAATGAAGAGGCATCTGCCAAAAGTGATGTGCAGAAACTTTTGGAACTAGGGCAAAAACAAAGGTAAGAAGCTGCCTCTTCTTTTTTTTTCTTTTTCTATTTACAGATTGAAAACTATAAGATTCTGGAATTCAATCTTTCCTTTGTTTGAACCAGTAAACACAGCACAGTAGTCATGTCCACTGTCTGTCAACCATGACAGTTGAACAATTAAATGGGGGAGGAGGAACAATGCAAGATTGTTTCTGCCACACCTGAAATACTGACTGATACATGACACACTTGACTTCATAGTTGGTCAATAATATTCACAAGCAGTAACATTAGAACTAGACATAGATCAAGAAAATTGGGTTTGATTTTGCAGGATATCTGAATTGTATACTTCCCCCCTCCCTCCCTATGTCAAAGTTCTGTGCTTAAATTTCTGAAAGCGACTAGTGAATTGCATGTCTCATTGAGGCACCATGATTTTCAGAGGGTGCAGTGATCAGCAAGTTTGAAAAATGAGTTTATTAAATTAAATAGTCAAGAATTGAGGCACCCAAAATCACTAGGCAGTTTTTTAAAAAAATGATGACTTTCAAGGTGGGGCCTAAGTTCACATAAAACCCATGAAAAATAAACTGAGCACCTAGTTTTAAAAACATTCTTGCAGGATACTCTTCAAAATGAACTAAAGAAAAAAAATTGTTGGAGCAAAAATATTCATTGCAAATGTACTCACTTGACTGTGGGGAATTGGAGAGTTTTCCATGGCTAGGGATGAGAGATCAGTGTCCTTAATCCTAGTTCAATACAGAATGACATAGTTCACATAATTCTTACAAATGGAGTCGATCTGATAAATTGATACGCCAATATAATTTTAGCAACAAGCCAACCTAGCGAATATGGGGATTATTTTCTCTGAAACTGTATGATGTGTCAATGTGTGTTTAGCTTTATCATAATAAAAAATATACATGAAAAATGAATCTTGTATGTCTAGTCTAGATACAACACATATCCCTTTCATTGTCATACAAAGAGACACCTGAAATCTGGCAATGCTTTTATTGCTGGTAGCACAATCGGTAGCAGTTTTATTCTATATATTAAAATGAGATGGCTGTAAGGAAGGATTGCTATGAAATGGTCTCCCCTCCAACTGTTAGGAAATTGGGGCCTATTTCAGTGAGCACAAAAATCAATGAGAGTCAGGGCTGGATTAATGCAGGGGCTATAGGGACTGAAGCTCGAGGCCCTGGTTCAAAGGGGGATACTGGGCTCCAGCCCCTAAGGCCCCTGTGCTAATACAGCCTGCTGCCTCCCTCAGCACAGGCGGGCTTGGGGGCATGCTGGAGGGCCCCTGCCTTGCTGAGGCTTGGGATGGGGGCAAAGGTTGGGTTCCGTGCTCCTACCCCATCCTTGGGTGTGGGCGGGGCAGCATCTGTTCATTCTGCTCCAGGGGTGTGGGTGACTGGTGCACTGTCCAGCTTCCCTCCGGCACAGCCACCAGTACCTGTAGCTCTAGGGGCTGTACTGGAGGCCACATTGCTCATCGCCAGCTCCACCCCCAGTCGGGGGGCAGGCCAGCAGGATCGTGGCTGGGGCAGGAAGGCTGTGGCGAGCAGCCTCTGGCCCCAGAAACCCGCTAACACTGGCCTGCCCACCCGCAGGCCACCGTGGTGGAGGGCCAAGGCCCCAGGTGTGGGGACCCACAGTGGTGGAAGGCTGGGACCTCAGCTCATGTGGCCCCATAATGATAGATAGCCCCGGGCTCCTAGGTGCCTTAGTCCAGGCCTGGTGAGAGTCTTTTCATTTAGTTCAATGCGTGTTAGGATCAGCCCATCACAGCCTTAGAAATGCTGAAGACAGATATTTATGTTACATGGGACATTTTAGACCTGTCTGAACTGTGGAGTTGTGAGGTTTAGTTAGTTAATATTTCTAGAGAACTTTAAACATTTAAATGTCTATATAATTGGGCATGATTAAAATATCATGATTTACCACTAGTAACCACCTTGTAGCATATCAAACACTATTTTTAACCCCCAGTTTCTCAAATATTAAAAATTGGTAAATATTGGCTTGACACTCCAATGCTAGCAACTGTAATTGCTAAGTATTTTTATATCAGTAATTCTTAACCATGATGGTATTATACAGTGATCATCACATCTTGGAAATTTTAATACATGAAAAGTCATGTGCTCTTTGCAATAAATTAATAATTCTATAATATAATTAAAACATAATGAGGTGTATAATGATGTAGGAGAGGGACTTTGTTCAGTAATTCAAATTTGTTTCTGAAACATTTGTAACTTCATTTCTTTGTGCATGAAAAAGCCTCTTTTGTGGATGTAGATCAGCAAACTGCATGGTCATTGCCTTATTGTGCGTATAGTTAAATATTTTGTGGATGCATACGAAGCTTTTTTGGATGCACAAATGAACACAAACACATAATATCTTAGAACCCTTTTGAAGAATTGACTCTAATTGACTGTTAATCTTCAATTTTATCATTTGCCCAGTAGATACCACAAATCCTTCATCAATGGTTCAATTTCTATGGTGGGCTTTGACAATCATGCAGCTTCCATACAGTATTACCATCAGTGGATTAAAATTGTTAATAAACTGTTTAATAAATTATAAACATGCCCTGTAAATTGTGGTTGAGAATATGGAATTTAGTCTTTCGTGCAGAAATGGGTATTCCTTTGACGCACATACTGTTTTGTTATTTACAGTCCCTTGCACAGGACTCCACCCCAGATCTGTCTGTCTATCCATCTAAATTGAGTATCAGTTATCTTTCCAAGGGAAGCATGCATTGTATGTACAGCAATGTACTTCAGTGGAACAATTCCCAGAAAAAGACTTTGTGATACATACGCTGTGCTAGTGAATAGCTTGGGCTTTTCACTTTAAAAAAAGAAATAAAATAAAATAAAAATCCAGGCTTTTATAACACATTTCAAGAAAACACCTTGATAACAAATACTGTGTGTTCTCAAATGATTAATAATTACAGGCTGACTGGATTTGGGTTACACAGAGATTATTGAATGTCCAGGTGTTAGAAACCCATATTGACAACATGCTAGGAATGAAAACTGTCATTATTAATTGAATGGTTGTTGTGCACCTGCTATGATATGTACCTTTCCCAGTGATTATATATCAATAAATAAATCCAAACACTTTCCATCTGAGAAGGAATATATTAAAATAGAAACAGCTACCTTTACTCTTGTAAATCATCCATTAGCCTCCACTCATAATTTACGCAATGGAGACACCATCTGATCCTAGTGGTATTCCTTCAGAAGTCAAACTTTAATCCCTTGTCTTCTGAGCTCAGTTGTGGTTTTTATGCTGCAGTAGAACATGGTTGTGTCTGATGGTGGTTCAAGTTCTGTCATTTCAATGCCCTGTCAGCACTTCAAAGTAACACAAACTTTCGCTATATTAGACAACGTTGGAAATCCTGCATGGCTCTCTGGTTTCACCAGATGTTTCAAGAATTTTTTCAGTTAGATATGCACTATCTCAGAATTCCCAAGCTTGCTACCAGGAGTGCAGATGAAGACTAATATATTAGATGAGCCAGCAATTCAGGTACTACTTGTATCATCATGTACTAAGTTCAATCAACACCAGTCAAGAAGTCACTGGGCTAAATTGTCTCCTGCACCTGAGTCCTGCTCTGGTACCAGCTTGCTGATCCTGAGAATTAGTCTATGCCAGTGGCATCCTTGATAATGTTGTTAGATTAGGGTAGCCAGATAGCAAGTGTGAAAAATCAGGACAGGGATGGGAGATAGTAGGCACATATAAGTCAAAGCCCCAAATATTGGGACTGTTCCTATAAAATCAGGATATATGGTCACCCTATGTTAGATTGCTCTAAGGTATATAATTGTTGTAGCAGCACCAGAATCCCCCCAAACACCCCATGTTGAGGGTAAAGTGGGTAGCTAGCATAGGACCTTTTTTGACATAATTATGCCAGAAGGAAAGTCTCCTATTCCACAGGAATTCTCTGTTGTCAATATGATGGCACTTAATGGTCCCTTTGCACTTCCTGAGCAATGCTAAGGTATTGGATGTTGGTAGATAAGCTGTCCAGTAAATCTCTATTTTATTTTATGGTTTTGATGGTGTTTCTTCTAAACAATCAGACAACTCCTCATATGACCTTGGTGTATAGTTTATTTCTAAGAAGAGGGAACTAATGGTTTAGGTTAACCAGCTGGAATTTCTCTTCTTTTTAAAAGCAAGTATAAACTAGACAGTAGGGTATTTCCTTTTTCAAAGTTCTTTTCTTTCCTTTCGCCACTGTTACTGTTACTATTCTTTTTGCAAGAAATTACACAATTGGTAGATGTTTTGCACAGGAGGGACTCAATAGATACAAATGGTAGCCAATTATATATATATATATATATATTGTGGCAAAGCCAGGCCAGATGGCTTTAGAAGGGTA
>ML685785.1:23417773-23490050 GCA_007922175.1 Pelusios castaneus
GGACTCCTTGTTTGTTTTGCTGAACCAGACTAATATGGCTACCTCTCTGGAACTTATCTTTCTAAAGATTTTTATATTGTCACCATTCACCATAGTGTCTGAGCACTTATAGAGCTAGGCATTTGTTTTTACCAGAACTTTTTTTTTTTTAAATAAAAAGTTCAAATTAAATGACACCAAAACATTTTATGAATATGTCAATACTGCAAAATAGTTTCATTAGAAAAATCTGAATAAAAATTCTAAGCAATACATTTCAGCATTTTTAAATGAAGCATTTCAATCTCTTTAAAAAAATATTTTCTGTTTTGAGATTTCCTTTGATTTTATTTGTTAAAAAATGAAAAATGTTAAGAAAATGTTTGAAATGTAAATGTAAGTGTAACCTTCGGGTGGGCTGAATTCATTTATTTGCCCTTCTCCAGTGCCCCACAGAAATCAATCCCAACCCCTATGGGGAAAGCAGCTGGAGACCCAGGATCCAGTCTGTACAGGACTCACGGCGAAGCTTGCTCAGAGCTACACTCCCACATTAAAATACTACTAAAAACAAACATAACAATGAACTTTATTAACCTTTAACTAAATGAACCTTATCTTAAGAAAACAAACTACAATTAACCAAGAACAATCCCTTGCATGAAAGATACCCAAGAGTCCCAAAGTCTGTGTGGAGTTCACCCAACTCTCAGCTACAGTCTCTGTTCCAGTGTGGAAGCTTGAGTGGCAAGAAATAGCTGTCCTCTTCTTTCTTTGCTGGGATCCTCTGTAGCATTCCATGCAGGCTTTCTCTTCTCCTCTGCAACCAGCCCTCAGTCCCATATGCATGTCTGCAAGGTCTGTCGCAAATGACTCATTTGCATGGAGAAAACATCTTGTTCACTCCTGGCTCAGCTCCTCTCCAGAACACTGAGCACATGGTCTCCTTTCAAGGCAGCTCCTGCCTGCTGTCTGCTCAGGCTGCTGCTCTCCAGTCATCTGACTGACAACATCACATCACACCAGCAGGGTACACTGTGGAGCATGCTCAAATTGCTACCACTCCCTGCTTCTGGAAGTTTCCAGTTGTGGGTTGCTAATCTGCCCAACAACAGTAACCCACCCTCAGCAGATCTCTCAGAGATAGCCTTTTCAGGCATATGGGTTACATAAGCTTCTTCTTAAGTCTAACTAATGTTTCATTTGACCTGAAACAATTTTTGTCAACCTTTTGCTTTGCTGAAAAATTCAAAAAGATTTGTTTTTGTTAAACCCAAAGCAACTTAAAAAAAAGTCAGAAATGCCACAGAACAGAAAAGGTAGATACAATGCCTTGGCCAGTTCTCTGAAGTCTTTCCATTCTTTAGCCAGTATCACTTTGGTCTTGCTTGGGTTCAGCTCAGTGCTTTAAAAAAAAAAGGGCCAGTATGCCGGCAGGAGCAGTTGGGGGGAAGGGTGTGTGTGAGGACCTTCTTCCACCGCCACTCTTCCTCCCCCCCTCCCAGGATCTTTCCAACCCTCCTCCCCTGGTGGCTCCCTAACCCCTCCCTTCCCCACTCCTCTCGATCCCCTCCCTGCCTGCCGGTTCCCTGACCCCCTAGACTACCTCCCCGCACCTCTCACCCTGCCAGCCCCTTCCCCATTTCTTTCGGGATCCCCTGGCCCCTTGCCTGCTCCCCTCGGCCTCCTCCCCACCAGCCGGTTCCCCAACCCCCAGGACCCCTCCCTGCTCCTCTCGCTCCCCTGCCCCCTCCCTGACTGCTGCTTCCCCAGCCCCCTTCCCCTTACCTGGTCAGAGTTGCAGGGGTGGCCAAAGTCACTCCCTGGCCAGGCTGCTCCTGCCCTGAGCCATGGATCTGAGCATGCTCAGGGCAGGAGATTTCAAAAAGCTGCAGCATGGCCGCAGCTCCCAGGCATCTGTGGGCTGGATTCCAGCCCCTGGCGGACTGGATTCTGGCCCGCAGCCGCTGCTCCTGGCCCCTGCCAGCCCTGCTGCCCAGCTGGGGGCCAGGGTTAGCAGGGGAAAGGAGACCCATTCCTTTCCCCTGCTGACCCCGGCCTCCAGCTGAGCAGTGGGGCCAGCCAGGGAAAAATAGGTGCCGGTAAACCATACTGGTGCATACCAGCTCAAAAAAAGCCCTGGTTCAGTTTGAGCCAAATGTTCTTTACCCAAAAGTTTATTTCCTGTAGGCAGTCTTCCATTTTAGTAGTGGTGGTGTCTCTGTGTGTTGAAAATAATGTAGCTGAATGTCATCGGCATACTGCTGGCAGCTAAGATCATAGCATCTCAGTAGCTCTCCCAATAGTTTCATTGCTATTGAAGAGAAACAGGAACCCTACATATGTGAATATTCAGAGAGGAGCAATTACCCATCACCACTCTCTGAATTCTGTTGTAGAGGAAAGATTGAAGTCACTATAGTGCTAGACCATCTATTCCTGCTATTTCAGCATTAGAAGAATTCTTGTAAATCATCTCTGCTAACATGTTTTACACCATCCAAAGGCCTTAGGTAACCTGCTTCACCACCGAGTCTAGTACTAATGAAAAGAAGATTAGTAATAATATGAACTCTTACCTAACTCCAGTCACATTTTGAACCATTTACCCAGACCTGTATCCATTCTTAATGCACATATACTTCCATCATATAAACGCCTTATTATGCTGATCTGGAATGCCATAGCTTCAATAATATTCCACAGGGTCTGTCTGTGAACACTGTAGAAAGCTTTCTTAGAATCAGTTTGTTTCCTAGCAGTTGCTTTTTTCAACGATATGTCCAAGAGTGAATATCTGTTCAGAACAAGAGCTACCTGGATGGAACCTAAGCTGTTTTTCTCATAATATTTCATCCAGTGCCTTTTTCATTCTATTCAGCATAATGGAAGCCAATATTTATCCAATAGTACAGTACTTCTCCAGGTCATGCACTGAGTAAAATCACCCTGCTTTGATGATGCCATTATGATACCATCTTTCCAGTCTTGTGGCACTTGTTCTTTCATCTATATTTCATTACAGAGGTTTGTTAGCTGCTTGATCAAAATTTCACTTCATACCTTTTGTACTTCTGCTTGAATTCTGTCAGCCCTAGGAGTTTTCCCCTGTTGAAGGCCATTGATGGCTCTGTGATTTGTATTTCTGATTTAATCTTGCCATTCTCTCAGACGTGTGTAAGATCATTGGGTGTGGAGTGGCAATGTTCTTCCTATCATGTGGCTTGTTCTTTCTGTATGTTCAATATGAGTCCAAGACAATCCCTCATGGGCAACATCTGGATCTTCCTGAAAAGTCTTTCACTATTCTATAGAACTTACAAGTCTTCTCTCTATGCTGCTCCTTCTTCCTCTGCAGCCTTTTCCTGAATCCATAAATTTCTATCTTGCCTTTATTTCTTCTAAATTTCTTTGTCTCTTTCTCTTTTATTTCTCTTTTTCTGATTCAGTAAGTTTTTACCTCAGTGGGTAACAAATCTAGCTGCAGAACCCTTCTCCTTTATCCAGGCTTGGGACCAGCACTGTTGCTAACAACAGAAGAGTAATTTTATTAGTAGTAAATATAAATAAAACAGTAATAATAAATTCTGAAAAATAATAATAAAAAAGAATGCAAGATTTCATACAGAGACCACTGCCAATGAACAGTAATCTAAATAACAAACAATACCTCTGATTTATCTTGTCCTTTGCTAGAAATATGTACACTGTTCACTTTATTTAAATAATAGATATTTCAGTCAGAGTAGAACTATAATAAATTGCCATATTTTGCTGAAAATGGCCTTAAAGAAAAAATTAAAAGCCATCATGACAAAAATAGAAAAGTTTATCTGAGTGAAGTACCTTGTCTTTAAGGGTTCAATCCTGCATCCTGTTGAAAATTCCAAGAGCCACCAAGTGCCATCAACACCTACATATATTAGTAGCAGCTAAGTTTAGAACTTTATGGAGTTGAAACCTCAATGAAGCAAGTCCCCCCCCCTTTTTTTTTTTTGCAGTCCTTCGGGGTTTAATACCAAAGGAATGTGGTTTACATTAGGGGTCAAATCCTGGTCCTGTTAAAGCCAATAGCAGTTTTTATGTTGAATTCACTGGGATCAGAGTTTGGCCCCAAATGAACCAAATTTCCCTATTTAAAACTTTGATTATTTTTTTCTAAATATAAATTCTTGTACTGGGAATCCGCCTGCTTTGTTTTCATCTCCACCCAAATTAAACCATTAAAATAATATGACCCTCAATGCAGGATCATAATAGATATGCTGCTGTTGTGGAAGGGCTGCCAGCTGCAGCCCTCATAATGAACAATATTAGTGCAACATACTGTACTTCTGGCCATTATTAATTTTTCATGTCTTAACCTGTCCTAACTGAGACATAAAAAACGACTAAGCATACAGCTGTAAGCTTTGACTGTGAAATAGCAATAGATTGGTGTTCTTCTGTCCTTCATCTACGGTAAATAACTACATAAAATAAATGTCTGTTTCTTAGAATTAGATCATTGCCACATGTTATGACAATTTGTATTTCAATGCTGGTGTGTGGGGAGTGGAGGATGGAATTTAATTTGAAAATTTCAAGGTAAAAAACTGCTGAGAGTAAAGGCCATTGGATGGAAGCTGTTGTCTTTAATAACTGTAATAAGCTCTGAAACACACACACAGCTCTCAATATCTTGAGCGCTTGTCTCCTGGAGACACAGAAGTACTGTCCTTGCTTAACACTGAAAAGTTCACTGGCTTTGAGCTGTAATATATTTTCTCTCTGTATCTTATTTAAACACAGCTAAATATTGGTTAAAGGCAAACCTAATATCTGATGACTTTCAATGTCAAACTGGGTGAAAAAAAATGAATAAAGGGGTGCAGAAAACTTCTGAGAGGTTTCTCAGCCTTTAAATTAAACAAAAAGGTAGACCAGAACTTGAATGGCCACAGGAGGTGCATTAGGGTGGAGGAGACAGAAAGCAGGATTTCTACACCCACCTAACTAATGATTCATGCACTATTATTATATGCCCCCAAGCAGCATTTTTCAACTCAAGGTTCTCAAACTGCATGCAGTCCTCCATAGCCTTGCAAGATACTTTCTTTGGATTTCAATAAAAGCATCATGCAACATCCTAAAACTGAAATAGTTGCTTTAGGGCATGAACACATAGAGATACAGGCAAACACACTCAAATGGACAGATGGGTTATCTCTATATTAATCCAGTAGCCAAGTAATATAAATCTAAGTCTTATGTGGCTTGCTGCAGCTTTATTTTATTGGCTCCTCAGCTGTTTGAGATTAAGTAACAGGGCTAGAATTCCAAATATAATAGGAATTTTAAAAGTAAATGCATTTTTTTCCATAATTCAGATATAATTTAACTTGGAAAAATGTTTTTCACAGTACTTTTCTTTCCCTTTTTCTGGAAAACTAAAATTTAAAATATATTCTTTTAGATTAATTTATTTATTACACATATTCTTAAGGTGCCCATATCAGTGTGATGTACATATACTATGCAGAAAGATTACATGGTACATCAGGCTTTGTGTGGGCCCTTTAAAATGCAGTAAATATCACCCTAACAGAATAGCTAGGTTGGTGCCCCCATCCTATAATAGCAGTTTCACACTGAGAACATTTTAACATCTCTCTCCCTATTTTTTACCTATTTCAGCACCCAAAATGAACAACTTTGCAGAAAAAAGACAAGGAATTTCTCTTGAGAGTAATGACTGAGAAGTAGGATTCATGTCAATGGAGGTCCATCTTTTTGTCTGTCTTAACTATTTCCTTTGTATAGATGGAGCAGTGCATCTAAACAGTCACATTTATCCTATACCCTGTTTGTGATTGTTCCATGGTTCTTGGATTTGTGGTTTCTCTGTGACTATTTTTAGGAGATCTATGAAAGCCCAAAAGTATTAGACCAAAAGTTTTGAAGACTAAAATACTCTATTTGAGGATACTGATAATATGTGAGGTTGCTGAATGTCTTCAACTCCCATTAAAATATTTGGAGGTTGAGAACAATCAGCATTTTCCACAGTCTAGATCTTTATACAGAGGATTTGTACAGCAAAAGTTCCAGGCCTGCCAATCTATCTTGAGCAGAAGGGACCTCTCCCGCACTGAATGTTCACTGGCTTCACTGTTGGCAGGGTTATCAGCGGTGTCAACTCTTTTAGTTGCTAACATCTAGAAAGTGGACTAAAACAACCTACTCATAATACGCAATCCAAAGAAGAGCTTGTTGTAGGGTAAATCCTTATGGGCTTTACCAAATAGAGTAAAACACAGGGGTGAAAAGCTTTGTGTCCTATTGTCCATCTTAGAACAGTTGATTTTCTCACAGTGCTTTTAGAGGAATAGCTTCACAAGCACTCATATATTCACGATAAAGTTTCCTCAGATATATTCCTTTACATAAATGCATTTTGCTGTTCATTGGGAGGGGGTGGGGGAGGGGGGGAAGAGAGAAAGAGAGAGAGAGTTGGTTTATTCTTTTAATCTCTTTATTGCTAATTTAAGTAGGATTGACATGGCATTTTAATATAAAATGGATATTTTCATGTAGTCACATTTATTTTACCTACATATTCCTTTTTCCCCCTCACTGCACTGTAAGATGCAGATGAGTTACTTAGCAATGAAATGAATGCAGTCTGACTCCTATAAAGAAAATTATAACTTGAGTTATAGACCAATGATCCTTTTCAAAATGCATGTACTGCAGAAGTTAAGAGTCAAACTTCTATGTTTAAAAAAGCCTAGGGACCAGATTCTAACTCCTTTACTCCAGGAATACTCTCATTGGCGTCAAAAACTTGATGAGGCCAGTCATGCTATTTGGTATAAGTAAGGGTGTTAGAATGCAGTTCTGCCAGTTGGTGTATTAACAAATAGAAGATGAAAAATTGCAGAGGTTTTGAACAACCTTTAGATTATAAAACCAGCTAATTTTATTGTTCTCTGAAGATTACCATGGAATTTATCATATTAAAAATATCTGGATATATCAGATCTACCCAAAATCAAAAGTAGGACTCTAAGATTTTTCATGCACAATGAGTTTCTTTATTAATCTACCTTATTTAGTGAATCCCCCAGCTACCTGTACTGTCACTTTATTGCAAATTATTTAATAGATATTAAACTGTAGTCTACCAATACTGGGCCATTCATTTATTTTAATAAGGGAAAGTAGGGAAATATATAACTAGTGGCTTAATTTTTGTCTATCAAAAGTTGTGAAGAGGAAAAGAAAAGCAGAAGAATGGAAAAGAAATGAATATATGGCATTTGTAGTGTGCTTCAAAACTAATCATTGAGCATTTTTTTTAAATTGGCAGATTAATTTTCTGAAGACGGAAATGGAAAGGAAGAGCAAAATGATCAGAGATCTCCAGAATGAGGTAAGAGGGATATTGATTGTAAGCAAACCATTTTTAGAATGGATTTTAAAGAAGTCTTAGATTTTAACGACATTGAGTGCACTTTCATTTGTTCTGTGAGATTAAACTAAGAAAGGAATAGAGGTCAAATCGTTAATATTTTTACAGTAAAGGCATGGGTTTTCAGCTTTATTTTACTGTTCTGGATTTGTGAAACTTTCCATGTTTGATCAGATTTATCCCATTAAGATGTGATAAGATCATTCAGGTGCAAACATTCTTTTTCCTCATAATATTCTAACTAGAGTAAATAACCTTGAAATACCTATTAGTGGTTTATGTGTAAACCTATAAATGCTAGCATCGGTATTAAATTTGAGTATTTAAAATATACAAATATCTTAGTTTACTATGATGTACGGGTATGTCTATACTGGAGCCTCATGTCGACTTAAAGAAGGTTAAGTCGACCTACAGACTCCTGCATCCACATTGGGCTTTTATTAAGTTGACCTAAGCGCTTCCTTAAGTTGACTTAATAACGCCACCTCTTATGGTGTTATTTATCCCATTCTACCTAGAGTAAATAAGCCAGTGTGGATGGGGAGTGCCCTTAAGTCGACCTAATTGGCCTCCTGGTTCCTGCTACCCACAACACACCACTTCTCCATCAACCTAGCACCTGCCAGTGTGGACACAGGCAGTCAACAGGAGTTTTCAATGTGGACTCTATAAGTCAACTTAACAAGGTTGACTTTAAGTCGACTTAAAGTCAACCTTGTTAGGTCAACTGAATACAGCCACCAGTGTAGACAAACCCATAGGTATTTAACAAAGACCTTATTAAGAGATGTATAGTTTGTGATTTAAAATAGCAGATACTGTAATGCCTGATTATTCCCTAGACTCTATCTGCAACAGAGTTACCAGCAAATATAGGTCATTTTATTTCTTGATTCCATTAATATTTGAAAAAAAAAAAAAAGTATAGGTTAAGTATTGTGAACTAGCTTAAGATTACTTGAGCATATAGAAGAAAAGAGTTTGGTTGTCCCAGAGATGAGATGAAAGTAGACAACTGAGAAGAAATCAGGCCTTCTATCACTGCTAAAGATTACCTGTCTCTTGCTAATAAATTCCATTGAAACTCTTCTTCAATCAAACAACTGGCATGCAATATTAGCTGTATATTGAATAATCATGATGCACAGGTTTGGTGCACAGGTTTTTTCAACTGCTTATTTTGATTAACACTCAAGGTAGCAAGATGATCTTTCTCAGAGGAATAGATAAAAAACTGGCAATCTCTCACTGTTCCTACATAGAAAGAGATTGCAGCTTTAATCCAGAATTGGACCATATGGCAGAATGTT
Source organism: Pelusios castaneus (assembly GCA_007922175.1). Taxonomy (NCBI): domain Eukaryota; kingdom Metazoa; phylum Chordata; order Testudines; family Pelomedusidae; genus Pelusios; species Pelusios castaneus. Next base: position 23,426,519 of record ML685785.1, read on the forward strand.
GAAAAGATGAAGATTTGATGACGTGTTGGAACTGCATCCAAAAATGAAAATGAGCACTTAGAAAAAAAAATTGAAATAGCACTGTGTCCGGATGTTCTTGCTAGTAAGGCACAGCATATAGCTATATCATGTTTTAGTTGGTTTTTGTTTTGTTGTGGTGTTGCTTTTTATGTATTGTATTTTGTTGTGATTGGAATGAAACCAAATTTATGCCCATTATGCTTACAGACAAACCTCTTACCACCCAGCCAAAATAAAATGTTATTTCTTTTAGATCAAAGATACGAAATTTTCCTTTCAGGTCTGCATGTAACATAGAATGCAGGAAACTGCATGTAACATAGAATGCAGGTAATTTTATAGTCCCCATCACTGTAGTCTTTGAGCACCTCACAATCTCTAATGTTCCAAAAGGGGTAGCCGTGTTAGTTTATTGCAGAAAAACAACAGAGTCCCGTGGCACTTTTAAAGACTAACAGATTTATGTATCGCATAAGCTTTCGTGGGAGAAAATCTGATTCTCCCACAAAAGCTCATGCGATAAATAAATCTGTTAATCTCTAATGTATTGTCCTCATAACACCTGTGAGGTAGGGAAATGGTATTATTCTCATTTTGCAGATGAGGAACAGAGAGATTACGGTCACACAAGAAATAAAGCAGGATACTGAAACCAAATCTCTTAAATCCTAGGCTAGTGTCCTAACCACTTAGACAATTCTTTGTTTCCTTTTTATTTACTGAGGAAGGTCCTAGTCAATGTGAGTAAGGATATTTGGTCCTAAGTTGAAAAAGTGGAAATAATAGTCTACAGATATTTGAAGTGTGTAAATATCAAGGTAGAAAAACTGTGTAGGGAGCATCAGTGGGGTAACAAGAAGAAATTAATTATCAGGAAAACAGCATAATTTACCATTTCTTAATAGTCAGATCTAATATACTATGTGGAATATTATGTCAAGGGAAGATGATGTTCCATATATTCTGTAATTTAAATATTTTACTAGACAAAGCCCTTAGAATATATAAGGAAAAGACATTAGTTTGAAATGATCTATGAGCTAATCCCACCATCTGTCACTTGTATGTTTTTACCATCTGAATCATGACATTTCATTATGTAAATGATCTATTTTCTTGTGAGACATTAATTTAGAGTGAAATTCTGCCTCCTACCCTCTGTGGCAATGAAAGGGCCAAACTGCAAGGAGTTTTCAGGTTACCACTGTATCTGGGACTGAGAACTGGGGAGAGGCAATGCAGCAGAATATACCAATTCATAAACATAGAGAAGGGACTTGTGGATGGGCTGGAAGTATGACCAGTGCTCCTCCAAACACTTAATGGGCTCACTGGTCATGACAACACTGGGAATAAAGTGTTCCTACATCCTGACCACACGCAGGCAAAAGAGGTTTCCATTTTCTGATCTTCTGTGTTGGTGCTTTGATCAAACTTTGGTGTTACTTGGGCAAAATGATTTTTGCTCTTACAGAAACTGTAGGTCAATTAATAAATATTGTTAATGTTTACTAATTTTTCTTTCTAGTATGAAGCAGATGCGTGTTCTTTTCATTGAAAGAAAAAAATGTATTATTTCTATAGTACAAAATGCTATTTAAAATACACTCATTAGTAAAAGTTCTTAGAGATCTTCAGACCATAAAAAGAATCTACAGTCTAAAATACTGGCTGTTTTTAAACTCATTAGGCATGAAATCTTGGCTCCCTTATATTCAGTGGCAAAACTCCCAATCCCTTAAATAAAGCCAGGATTTCACACCAGTTGTTTTGCAAATGAAGAATGTACATTATATGTGGTTCAATAGCTGTAGTCTAAATTACTATTTTATTTCCTTTTTAATGGCCTCATTTTGCTTCAAAACATCCCAGAGGAAGGAAAGAAAAGATGGAGAGACAGGAGAATGAATAAATGAAAAGGACAAATACAATAAAGTGCACCAGTCTACCATATATGTACCAGGCACCAGTTTGTGTATTACAGTGGTTCTCAAAGTTCTGTGCACCTTACTATTGCTAGTCTAGTCCAGTGTTTTGCAAATGATTGGTCTTTTTTAGCAAAGGACTTAGCCATGTGCTTGTGTACTGTCTTGAAGAGTGATGCTTAACAAAGTGTTAGTCTGTAGACCACTAGTGGATAGTGGAATGAAATGTTTCAGGAACAAAGTAATAGAAGGTCAGAGAGGAAAGAAGAAGCAAATAAGAATGTCTCACAAAGCAACTCACAGAATGAAAAGTATGATAACCACTATGGCTTTAATTTTTACCTGTTGCTTTTCGTTCACCGTAGCTTAAGAATGGATTCCCAGCTGTACTATTTCTATTGTTCTCTTATCAAACCTTATCTTAATTAACTTCAAAAAGTAAGAATCTTTGAAGTTGTCTGCAAGAAAAGTTAAAAGTAAATTAATGACCACATCTATGCCATATTCTTGTGGATATATTGTCAGCATTGTGCATGGAGAGCTAGTCCTGTGCTTTCTTTGCCTATTAATGATTAAGTACGTCCATCTGAACATTTCATGTTCTCTTATGGTTTGGAGTTTTTTCAAATAAAAACTAAATATTTTAAATTTCTTTTAAAAGACTGTCTTTTCTTCCCCAAAAGGGAGGTATGTCTGGCTATAATTCTGAGTTGGTAATGATTTATGTTGATGAAGGAGGGTATAAAGGATTACATTTTCGTATTCTCTTTATTCTCCCCTTGAACAATAGACAGCTCACCATTTTCTGTTCCAAATGTAAAACAAATTTCTACCTCACTTTCTTGAAAAAAATAGATATATTATGTCCACATTAAAAATAAGATTAAAACAGTAATAACAGAATCATGCAAAAATGCAATTTAAAACGTACATAAAAACTTAGGATATATCATATATAAATTAAAAAATAAGTTCATGCTAAAATGTCCCTTAAGGAATCAAAAGAGGGGGAGAATGAGCCACGAATGGCATATGCTGGTCATGTTGTTTATTGCCGCAATGAAAGCCGCAAAGAAGGCCAATTAATGCTTTCAGTAAATATCAAGCACTAAAGAAACACAATATATTATTTAAATGATTTTCTTGCATTTCATTTGAAACCTTGGGAAGCATTCAGCAATGGTGTTTATTACCAAAACTGCACTAAAAATTAACATAGCTAATGCTTAAATCTGCCTGTACCATGAATACTGCCCAGAGAGAAAGACTGAAAGGCTTGTTATCTTATCTGCTGCTAAACTACAAGTAAGAAAAAGAGAATGCATCTTAGTTCAATGAAAAGGATTTATTTTCCAAAAGTATCTTTATGAATGGTTTCTCCGTTATAGACCAAATTGTGGCCTTCAGTGACACGTGTAATCCCACTAAAGAGAATGCAGTAACTAAGAACAGAATTTAACCCAGCTGGAGTCCACTTTCCCTCTTGCCCTTCATCCCGCCACAGCAAATCTTTCTTTATTTTTTCCAGGCCTTATATTTGCTTTTTTCCACAATATATATTTTTTTTCATTTGATTAATAATATGTCTGAGTTTGGCCTGTGGAAGGTGCATTTATGATTTGAGTTAACTCAAATGGGTTAACTCAAGCTCAAGTCTTGGCTGTCTTTCAGAGTCTGTCTAGGTAAGCACAATCCAAAAGAAGTAACACATTTATATTTAATTCTGAGCCCCAGAGGAATCAGGCTACTGATGCAGATAGTTTATATATTCACTTACGTCTTTCTTTGTTTCTCTTGGCTCATGACAATTTCTCTCTTAATTATTGATTGATTTTTGGGGGCATTCCTATATACTATATTTCAGTGATTGCATTTCATGATTCTTTCTTCACAGAAGAGGATTTAGCTGGATTCACAGTCTCCCAGGTGCTCACAACTAGTTGGGTATGATGGGTGAGGAGTGTTTGTTACTTAGGAATTGTATTTCTTCAGGATTGAAACTTCAATTCAGTGCAAGGAACAAAGTTCAATAGACCATGGAATCTTGTCCATACCACAGACTCCTTTATAATTGCAATCTAGATGGTTACTACTTTTTTTTTCTTCTGACCTTTAATCTTTTGGATGCTTTGAAATTAAATCTGCTTTCTTTAATATATCTTGCCTTGTTACGCTTGTCTGATTTCATCTAGAAGTCATATAAAGGCCTCTCTCGATACAAAGCAAGAAATATTTCATTAATATAGCTAATGTTTAAAGCAGATGTAGCATTAATATCTTTCTTAGGTAGATCATTAAACTTGTATTACCAGATGGAGGGGCTTGGTGTTCAATCTGTCTTTTTGCTTTTGAATTTAAGGATGTGTTGGCTCAGAGAAGGTAATCTGAAGTGGAGGGGAGTCACAGGAGTTAGTCCTGGAAGATCTAGGTCTTATTTTTGTCTTTGACTCAGATACCTTGGGCAAATCATTGCATCACACTTTAAAAAAAAAAAAAAGAATCCTCTATCTTCGGATTTTACAGTTTTAAGGTTCCAAACCTGTGTCACGAAGGGCTCGATGATCAGAGAGGCTGAGCACGCACAACTCCAGCTAAAATCAATTGGAGCTGACAGTGCTCAACATCCCTGAAAATCAGGCCTTAGTCTGTTTCAGGTTTGTCACCCACAAATTGAATACTCCAAATTAGAGCTCACTGTTGAGAGGTTTTTTTTTTTTCCTTTTTTTATTGTGCCTCAGTTTAACCATTTATGAAATAATATGTTAAATGCAATCCTACTGTAACTCCACTGAAATCAACAGTGTTGTATCAGGGATGAATTTGGATCAGAAATGCTGAGCAAGAGGCTTATGGACTGGAATGGGACTTGGGAGATCTGGGATCTGTACCTGGGTGTTCCACTAATTTACTGTGTGACCTGTTTTCTGTCATGTCCATTTAAATTATAGGCCCTTTAGAGCAAGGACTGTCTCTTAGGGTGCGTCTACACTTGTAAATTAAGTAATCTTAAACTTGCTTAAGTCGACTTAATTTACTCTGTGTCTACACTACACGTTCCTTAAGTCGACTTAAGCAAGCTGCTGAAGTCGACTTAAGGAAAATTAAGTCAACTTTGTTAAACCTAGTTTAAAGTCGACTTTAGGCTGAAGTCGACTTTTTAAAGTCAACTTAAGCCAGTGTGGACGCAGAGTAGCCCTAAGTCGACTCTAAGTCAATTTAGGGCTCTCCAGGACTCCCCCACTGCCCTCCCTGCCATGAGGGGTGGCACAGGGGGAGCCTGGCATGCCTCCCCATAGGGCAGGGCAGAGCCCTGCCCCTGTGCCCTGCCAGTGTCCCTGTCCCCCATTGCCCCATTGTACCCAGGTACAATGGGCCAAAGGCTGACCTCCCTGGCACTTGCCAAGGGGTGCCCCCCCACCACCGTGGACCTCTCCCAGGTCCACCTAGCCCCTACAAGTCGACCTAGGCATCCAGTGTGGACACTCTAGGTCGACTTTGTAAGCTCCCCCCTAAGTCGACTTAAAATTTAGGTGTGGACATGCTAAATCAACCTAACAATATGGCTCCCTGGGCTGGACCAGCCCCATTTCCAGTCTGAGCCATAATATTTATTCTCCTAATTGTAGTATAATAACTTGAACCCTGCCACAGTGAGTCTGCCTACCTCGCTATAAGGCTTGCTCCCAGCTGCAGCGCAGACGTACTCAAGGTACTACTGTAATACAAGTAATAATGAGTGTTGGGAAAATTACTGTTTTAATATTTGCAAAACCCTTCAGAATATCAGGTGAAAGATGCTTGTTCAAGGCAAAGCACAACAGGATCTTGATCCTCCCTGGGGCCTTTAATACTTCTACTAGTAATAATAATAATAATAGCAAGTTTTCCAGAGGGGTAGCCGTCTTAGTCTGTGTACAGCAAAAACAACGAAGTGGAAATCACAGTGGAGAAGTGTATATACACATGCCAAGATGGAGGAGGGCAAGTGTTAGCAAAGTCAATTCAGAGAGCAGATGGGGCCTATTCACACCAGTTGACAAATGTGTGAACAGAAGTCCCTGTTTAACCCCAAGACAACTGAGTCAAATTTGCATATAAGTTTGAGTTCTGCAGTCTCTTGGGGTTAAACAGGGACTATGGATTTTTCTCGCATTACAATCAGTGATTTGACCTCCCCCTCCTCTATGTGCTGTTCCCCAGTGTTTTGAATCCTAACACCTATTTTGATTTGCTGTTACAGCCTGACCTGATGCTATGTCATACACTCCCCTGCATTTAATTTCCTCCCACTCTGTAACTTTCCTATCTTCAAAGCGTCTGACGAAGTGGGATTTTCTCCCACGAAAGCTCATGCGATAAATAAATCTGTTAGTCTTTAAAAGTGCCATAGGACTCTGTTGAGTCATGTTAGTTAGTCATGCTTGAACCCTGTATGAATGCAGAGTGCTGAGTCATACTAGCAGGTGGCTTTTTTTTAAAAAAGTGTTAACTAGATTGTATGAGGGTTTTGCAAATTAGAGATGAAAAAGAAATAAAATATGTTGGTAATCAAATAACTGTTTAACAACTGGAGTGGGGAAGATCAGAGAACATTTCAGGAAAGAAATATTTTGGTCCTATTAAGTCTTTAACAATGACAAAAAAAGATAAGAAAAGGGGTGGGAAGAATATATTGGGAATTTAGTGTCACTGGTGTGTCCCTGGAATTATTTGGAAAGACCAATATGATATTGTTGGAAATCTTAACTCTTACTCTGAAATAAGTTCCAGAATCAGAATACTAATAATTCTCTTTCCTCCTCCTTTAAAGTCAAAGACAATAAATAAAATATTGTACAACAAGAAAGGATAATGTTTCTCAAGAGCGAGAACAAAGTTCTTATATATATATATGCTCTAAATGGAAGTATAGAAATTCATGTTTATTAATAGTCCCCAAATGTTTCAAATGTAATATAGGAAAACAAGTATTAAATCTTGGGGAAAGAGCACAGCAAAAGGGCATGAATCAGAAAGGAGAGAAAGAGAATAAAACACAAAGCAAAGAGAGATGAGGTGTTGGAAAAAAAAACTGATAAAGGTACAGTATATTTCAAAATAGCATGAGAAGTGATGGAGGATAAACTCAATCAAAAAAGCAAGTGTGTCACACCTCCACATTGCTAGGACAGAACAATAAGATCAAGACAAGTATGTAAAAGATGAAAAATGCAATTTTGTGATCATTGACTTTTTTTTCAGTTGCTCAAGTGATCTTTCTCCATCCACATATACACTCACAAGGAAAATCTTGTGATGTGGGTTTTGTTTTTAACTCTATAATAAATCCTTTGAATTTTTTTCAGTTACTTACTCATACTCTTGAGATCCTAACCTACATGACAGCTTTTTCGTACCATTTACTTTGTGTATGAAATTTTTGCATACTTCAAGAGGAAGGTGTCTAACAGGGCAGTAGTTAAAGCTGTTTTACTGGAGTTGTATTAAAGCAGTAGTCAAATGGTCTGAGCAAGTCAGCAGAAGTCAATATTAAGCTTCTTTTCCAGTCTCTCCCAACTTTGTGCTACTGAAGCTCAATATGTATCAGGATATCTAGGTATAAAAGGGAAGTAATGAGATCAGCCTTGTGGAATTTGTGGCAGGCATATGTTTTTGACCCCCAGAGGGCTGGATCAAGTCCACGGATATCAATGAGTCTTTCCATTGATTTATTGAGCTTTGGATCAGTCCTCATGTTATATGAGCAACTTACTTTGATTAAAATGGAAAATTGTATTATTATAAATCAAACCATACTGTCTCTTACCAGTGTAGTGTACTGATGATATACGTTTAGTATTAGAATTTATTTCTGGCCATATGAATGAATGTTAGACCTCTACAATTGTCGTACGCTGTATATTGAATGGATAAGAAAAATGGAATTCTAGAGATGGGTGGTTTTGCCCCCTTTACTGCCTAAAAATATTGTAGCGACTGATTTTACCTGCACGTCTGTTTGTGGAGCAGCTAATTTTAAGTAAATATTAAAGACTGTTTGGGGAGGCTAACAGGGCTCTTTACTTAGGCAAGTCCACCATCATCCACACTGAAATTCAAACTTTGGGACAGACAGCAAGAGCTTTTCAGCTCAAGGCGACTGTTGTGGTTTGTGCAATGTAGCTGTAGCTGTCTCGATCCCAGGATATTAGGGAGACAAGACACGTAAGGCAATAACTTTTATTAGACCAACTTCGGTTGGTGAGAGAAAGACGCTTTTGAGCTTTTCTTCAGATCACTGTTCTGATGAGTAGGGGAAGTCTCAAAGGAAGCCATTTTCCAGGACATTTAAGTCCTTGTAGATTATGATAATCACCTTAAATTGTCCCCCGATGTGGAATGCAGGCTAGTGCTGATGCAGAGCATAGGAATTGTGTGTTTCTTACATCCTATCTTACTTCAGGCGTGGTAAGTCTGCCTTCTGCATTAGCTGAAAAGCTCAGTGAGCTCTCCAGAAGTAATTGTATGTATAACACAACACAATAGTCCACCTAAGATGAAAAAGACTTGGATAAACTGCTAGTACTTACATAAGACAGAAAAGGTTATAGTCTGTGTGATAGCCAAAGAGGGTAAGAGGAATGACAGACTATGAATAGGTCTGAGATTCCAGGAACTCCACTGAATCCAGTAATATGTCCAAAAATTCAGTCCACTGAGACAAAGTATAGGGAATTAATATGTATAATTGGATGAAAGGTGATCTTCTATTATTATTTATTAAAATGATAACAGCCTGTTATTTACAAGAGGCACAGTCACATATCACCTATTGCAGATCCACTGACTGGCATATCATTCCATAACTACTATCTGGAAATACTACAACTATGAACGATTTCAAAGACAGGAGGCTGTCTCAACATGCAGTAATAATTCTGTTGACAATAATGTTGCAGGTGAGGTCCCGGCTTTTGTCCGAGTCCTTAGAGGGTTGCACAGTCCACGTATCTTGATCCTGAGGCTGGGGTGCTGGCTGTAGCTGGAAGTAGTGGATCCAATTTTTGTGTCCCTCGACTTTAGCTGCGGTGTGGGTAACCAGGAGAACTGTAAAGGGTCCTTTCCACTGCTCCTGGAGGGGTTCGTCTTTCCAGCTCCGGATGAGGACAGAGTCTCCGGGCTGGAGGGAGTGAGCTGGGGTTCCTAGTGGAACAGGCTGAGCATCTTTCACAAACCTGTGAAGAAAAGAAAGAATAGCAGACAACGAGGACAAGTATTTGGATAACATTGACTCTCCTAGGACCCACTCCCCTAGCGGAACCGGGGCACCATTCATAGGCCAGGGCTGTCCAAAAAGGATCTCAAAGGGGCTTAAACCCAACCTCCCCTTAGGCAGTATCCGAACCCGCAATAGGGCCAGTGGCAAGGCATCCGGCCACTTAAGGGTGGTTTCTTGGCAGATTTTGGAGAGATGTCGCTTGAGAGTCTGATTAGTCCATTCAGTGACCCCGCTGGCCTGGGGTCTCCAGGGAGAGTGTAGCTTCCATTGTAGTTGCAGAGCCTCTGCGACTATCTTTACAATGTTTGCAGTAAAATGAGTTCCGTTGTTGGACTCAATACATTGGGGCAGTCCAAACCTGGGGATCAGTTCCTTCAATTTCACAGCCATCATCCTAGTGGTGAAATTTCGGCAAGGGAAGGCCTCTGGCCATCCAGTGAAACGATCCACCATCACCAGTAAATACCAATACCCCTGGGTCCGTGGCAGCTCAGTAAAGTCAATTTGCCACACAACACCAGGTCCGGGGGTCTGTTCAAGCGATGCTGGCTGGTGGGGTCCTCCAGAACGAGGGTTGTTCTTCTGGCAAACGGGGCACCCCGCCACAATTCGGGAGGCCTGGGGGCGGAGGCTACTGGTGAGAAAATACTTGGTGGCCATCTGGACTAGGGCTTCCCTCCCCGCATGGGTTGCCAGGTGTAACTGATTCAGGACATTATGCACAAGAGTGCCCGGGAGAAGGACCTTTCCGTCCGATGTATGCCACCACCCATCTGTGTCCAGGAGCTGGAGCTTTGCAGCCAGAGCTCGCTCACCCTGTGAGTAAATCGGACAGGGGAGATCTTCTAGGGCTGGGATGAGAGCTCTCACTAGGGTAGTTTCTTTTACGGGGGGGGGGGGGGCAGAGGCTGCACGTTTGGCTTCCTGGTCAGCTCGGGCATTTCCCAGAGTTATGTCCTGATCCTCCCTCTGGTGGGCCCGGCAGTGTACTACAGCCACCTCGGCAGGCACCTCGCCCGACCCTCTGCTAGTGATTCTTCGCTTACCAAGGGTGCGTTGCACCGGAGTGCCCACCGGGCTGGACAGTCTCATGCAACGAGGCCCTCCGACAAAGTGCCAGTGCGCGCGTGGGCGTCGAGGCGGCGGCGGCTGCCCTGGCTCTCGGTGGGGTCCGGGCAAGGCTGTTTGAAACCCCTAAAGTCCCAGCCTCCTGGCTGGCTCACCAAAACTGTTGCAGGTGGGATCCCGGGAACAGGCTGGGGCTAGCAACAGTTCATTTAGGTTCGTTGCCCGGGGTGTGCAGCACCAATAACCACACCAGGGCGGAGAAGCACTCTAAGATTTATTTGAGATCTCAAGCAGGCACACGGAGACAGGCACGTCTCAAATCATGTGCACCCCACCCCCGTTGCAGTAACCCTTATATAGACAGGTTGTTTGCTTCAATACTTTTCTCCTTGTAAGCGGTGGAAGTACTCTCCCCCTTCTCTTAGAGAGCAAACTTCGACCGATTTCCACTGGTACTTTCAAGGCTTGTTATCTACTTTGCTTTCTAAAACCGGGGGAACATCCTTATATGGTTGGTGTTATTGTGTCCCAGCTGCCTCTGAGTCTGGAGCAAAAGAGTTTCATCTGCGCTATGGCCTTCCACCCCTTCGAGTTACCCAGTGTGCGACCCCAGATGCAGCCAGAGGCATCAACAATAACAAGGAAAGGGAGAAGCACTGACAAATAGGTATTCTTTGCATAGAATTAAAATTCTTGTCCACAATTTTGGGTTCACATAAATGATGGCTCAGCTAGCCTTGCTAAAGTAAACTGGTAAAAGCAGTCATTCTATTTAGTATTTTGCTAATGTCCAGTTTATTTTCTCTTGATAAAGCTACAAAATTATTCTTAAATAGATATTAAAATATCTAAGCTAGTGAACACTTAGCATCTTCAAGAAATTGGTAAGCCGGGAATCTTCCTGAAGGCTTTCTTCAAATAGCCTTATTCCCTGTATCCACCACTGAGAATCATAATAATATTGTACCTAGTTACTTTATTGCATTACATTATCCTTTTATTTTGCATAACCTTAGCCCCCAATATAACAGAATATGACAAAATGATATCTGATTTGTGTCCACTTATTCTTTTGCATAGGGACAGTCTGGTTTGGCCAATGTACATGGGAGAGGGGCATTGCTGGCACATGATGGCATATGTCACATTAGTAGATATGCAAGTGAATGAGCTCCTGATGGTGTGGCTGATGTTGTTAGGACCAGTGATGGTGTTACTGGAGTTGATGTGTGGGCAGAGTTGGCAACAGGATTTGTTGCAGGTATAGGTTCCTCGGATGGTGTTCTTGTTGTATAGTGTACAATTGCTGGTGAATATTTTCTTCAGGTTGGGGGGCTGTCTGTAAGCAAGGATCGGCCTGCCTCCTAAGGCTTGAGAAAGTGAGTGATCATCTTCTAGGACAGGCTGTAGATCCTTTGTGCTGATCCAGCTGCCACTGAAATTAGCTGTTCTTCCATCAGACAGTGAATGCAGTTTGAAATATAATGAAATGTCTTAGGTTCTTTGGTCTTTAACAGAGATTTTGTGAATCAGAATATTATCAACCAATATGAGCCTTGAGTATAAGGTATGTTTGAACCAAGTCACAAAAAACCTAAGTGTGAATTGTATTTTAAAATCTATGCAGAAATCTATTTGGAGTCAGTGTAAAATCTGTCACAGGAGAAAGAAATGTGCTGATCTTGGTTGGCCAATGTAAGAAGACAAATAGCAAAGTTTTCCACAGTTTGAAGGAGTTGAAAATTGCCCAGTGGGAAAACAACTTAAGAGGGAATTACAAGTACATAAGGGAAAAAGAAAACAAAACATAAATCGATACTCAAAATCTATAGTAGTTGCTATTGATTTCCATCTTCAGATGGTAAAAAAGGTTTAATGACCACATTTCCATGGCTCTCATAGTACCCTGAGTGGAGTCCAACTGTAGATTTTCAAAAACACAAGCAGAGCTATCAATTGCTAAGGTTTAACACCAAGATCAAACAAGAGATAGATCCTTTCAGAAGGAAGTCTGGGTTATTTGTATTCAATTTCACAACTTTCTTTGCCATCTAAGACTCTGCAATACTTAACAGAAAAAGAAAGAACAGTTTCCAAAGAGGCTGTCCAATATTTTACTAAAATAGAAAAGTACAGCCGCATGTGACCTAAGTACATATTTGTTAAAGGTAAGCACTGGGAAAATACATTAATTTAATCTATTGATTAAAAAGTTTGCTTATTAGGAGGCTGATTCTGCCAAGCAGCTCCTAAATAATACTGTGTTTCCTGAATTCAGATTAAAAAACTGTTTGAAAGATTGGGTCGTCTCTAGAGGCCTAATCCTGTTCTCATTGAAATCAATAAGTACTTGGGGGAATAGGATGTAGAAGCCCCAAACTGATCACATTGAAGTTAATGAGAAGTTGGACACTGATTCCAATAGAAGTAGGAGATTCTGGGAGTGGGATTTTTAAAACCCTCTTCTTCAGCCTGACAATGCTTCCATAAAATCAAAAGGAGGTTTACCCTTGACCTCAGAGTAGATTTAGGTCAATGCTTTGAATGCCTTGAAAATCATCTGTGCCTCGTTATCTCATAGTGGTATCAGGAGTAAAAGTAGAACATATACGATGGAATGAAGTACATTCAATACATAGTAGCTGAGAAATCTCAGCATCCATAATTTCAATTATTTTAGCACCAAATTTATTTAGGTTTAAGATACCCTCTTTTATATTGGTAAGAGATCACAATCGGAGATATTAGAACTAAAAAAATATCACAATCCGGCTTATAGTGTGGTGGTTTTGGTGTATCGGAAACCAGTGTAGAGAGTGAAATCAGAAAATGGGACCCTTCCAGTTTTGGATCTTATTCCAAATTGTAAACTGGGGGCACATTTCAAATGCAAGAATTTATGTCTAAATCCTCATTCCTCCAAAATTCAGAAGGATCTGGAGTGGAGGCTAAAGGTTTGGCCAGGTCCAGTTATTATTCTGTGTTTTTGTTCAAATGAATGTTTCAGTTCAGGTGTTACACTGGTGGCCCTGGAGAGTAAATCCTTCCATTTACCTAAATAACAGGTCTAGTGCAGCATAGTCTTTGTACTAAATTGCTGGATCTGGCGGAATCACCAGATAACTCCAGGTAGAAGGGAGCGAATTGTTTAGTTTCTGAGCATTCTATGTTGAACTAGTAACCATGGCTATGTCTACACTTGCTAAAATTAGTTCGAATTAGTTAGTTCGAACTAACTAATTCGAACTAATTTTAGTTAATTCGAATTAGCTTAATTCGAACTAGCATGGTCACACTGGAATGTTAGTTTGAACTAAGCAAGTACTTGCTTAGTTCGAATTAGCAATCCCCATTCATTTCAATGGCCGGTTAATTTGAAATAAGAAATTAGTTTGAATTAACATGGCCACATTGGTTAATTTGAACTAGTTAGTTTGAATTAACCCCTTAGTTCAAATACCCTATTTGAACTTCTTAGTTCAAGCCCTTAATTCAAACTACCTAAAGCCTAGTGTAGCCATGGCTTTAGTTAGCTCGAATTAAGCCTCCTTTATTTGAACTAACTTGCCGGTGTAGACATAGCCCATGATACCAGTTAGTATCAATTTTGTGATGCAAACACTTAAAACTATGCCTTGCACCCATTTATCTCTTCTACCCCATCACTCCCAGCTCAAACACAATTTGGCCTAAACCAATTTAAAAATATTTGGGATTTAGAATATAACAGGAGAAATAAATGAAATAAATAGAGCATTTCAGAACTTTCCCTATTGTTAGTTCATCAGCAATTATAAGTATAGTATTCAGAAGCAACTTTTATTTTATTAGTGTGTCATTTAAGGACATTATTGACCTTAAGAATGTGGATTTATTTCTGTAATGTAGTTCAAAGTAGTGTTTCTCTGATAACTAGAAATGTCCCGATGATGCACTCTCAATAATCAGACCCATTTGTTCAAGTTTCCCTGTACAAGTGACTCCATTTAATGGATCTCATCTCCATTGCCTAATAATTTGATTACAAGATTTTACAAGTGAGACCATTAAATATCAAGGCCAAAAATAACTGGAGCCAGTTACTCACTTGCCCTGGCTTGCAAACAATATTCAGTCTGAAGGATTTTGTGCATATGGAATTGAATTTTGGAGCATATCTTATCAATTTTCTCAGTGTTTCTCTGTTTGTCCTTAGTTAACAAGTGGCTTTAAGTTGTGTTTGATTGTAAAAAGCATATCAAGTAGCATACTTCTTATAGTAAGAACAAATCATTAGCTATATGGGGGTGGGGGAGCTATTGATCATCCACAAATAATATGATATTTCAAAGTAATGCACACCTGGGGTATTCTCAATCTTAAAAATATACTTTTCTATGTTAAAGTATAATGTTAAGCCCTATGGATCAAATCTCTCCATAGAACAATAGCTAGTATATGAGATTTTTTTCACTGCTTGTGAGTGTTAGAGAGAGAATTATCTTTAAGATTATGAGATAATTTTGCACGGACTGAAGCACTACCATTTGATACACTGAAAACTGGACTAGACAAATAACTAGATGTGAATATACTTTTGGAAATATTCCTACATTAACAAGTTGCTGGAGTTTGCTAAATAGCACCTCATCTCCCTTTCTAAGTTGTATGATTCTCTGAACTGATCACCTGGGGAATGGGAGTCAGGGAGAACTAGGACAAAATCTTCTGAACACCTGCCAATGATACATAATTTGCCAGAAGCATTTTGGGTTTTTCACCTTTCTTTGAACAATCGGTCATAAGCTACTCCCCATCGATCTAGCACCTGCATGTGTGGACCCAAGCAGTCAACTTAAGTTTCTAATGTAGACTCTCTAAGTCGATTTAACAAGGTTGATTTTAAGTCAACTTGAGTCGACCTTGTTAAGTTGACTTAACAGAGTCTACTTAGCTTTCAGGTGTAGACATACCCATAGAGGAAAAATGGGGGCTGTGTAGTGGCCATGGTGTACAGGGGAAATATTTGTTATACCATCCATTGGAATGGTACAGTCTGCTCTTCTACAAGGTAAGCAGACAGCTTTACAAACTAATGATAATAGTAAAGTGTCACTATTTCCTCTTTCTACCCTCCTTCTCCAAATAAACCTGGAACTCAATACCTTGCCAGATTTATTCTGTTTAGATCATGAGTTTTTGAGGGCAGGGAGTGCTGCTTACTCTTTTCATAAAGTAGCATGTGTCTTTATGACCCAATAGAAATTATTATTGATTAAATGTACTAGGAGTAGATGGAAATATAATATGTTACATACCCTAAATCTCACCAAAGTAAAGCCAGTTGAGTAATGCTGATTGAAACATTAACATACTTCTTGTGAAAAATATGATGAAAGCAAAGATGACAAAATGTTGAAAACAGCCTTCACTACTAGTTTGTAAGCCTAGACCAAAACAAAATGATTTATATATAATAACTTCCTCTTTATTTGGTGACTTTGTATGAAATTCCTATCTCTCATCAATCTTATAGAAACTGATGTCTAAATGTTTCATATACAGTTGAAATAATTTGAGAGTAGGCAAAAATTTCAAATGACTTAAAAATCAAAGCAAAAATGCCAAGTACACATTAGCACAGCTTGGAGGTGGGAGAAGAAGCATAGTGGGATCTCAGACAGCTTTCTGCCTCCTCTGAGCCAATGTCTGTATGGAAACCAAATCAGCTCATAGCATGTTAGAGCAGCTAAGTGTTGCTTTAACTTCTATGCTGGCTTGTTATGGTCCCCAGGGGCCATTAGAATGGTGATGATTGGCCAGAGTGCAATATGCTCTGGCCATGCACACTCCTTCACTGGTAATAACTCTTATTCTGGGCACACAAGTGGGTGGCATATAATGCACGGAATTCCCCTAGTCAGGGGAAGCCTCGGCTTCTGATTTAGGTATAGTTTATCACATACTAAATGCTGAGCAGTGCAAAACAGCTGGAACTGGGGATCTAGACTTCAGTGTTTATAATAAATTTGGACAGCATGAACTGCCAGCTAACTAATGGAAATAATTTTACTGGCTGTTTTGATATCAGACAGTATGAAACAGTTGTTCTGTTGCAAGAATGATATGGTGCAATATGTGATGTGTTCAAGGCCGGTAGTTTGTTTGTTTTTTTCCTTTCCACCATTTAAATACAGTAAATGGCCTCAAAATATCTGATCAGCCAAATTTATTTTCACAGCTTACATAAGCAGGAAAGCAACTGTTAAGAGAACACTATTAATAATGGATGATTTCTGGAACGAGATGCCAGGAGATAACATTAACGACTGTCATTCTGGTTAGAGCCTATCAGTATGGCAGCTAGTCTGTGTTCTCAGCAAATCGCTGCTACAAAGCTAGGAAAAACTTCTACTGAAAAGCCACTTACCTACAAAGCATGTTTAAAAGAATTAATAATAATGCAGTGACTGAAAAAGGAAGCATATGCCTTTGTTTTGTGGGTATGAGTTTCTATTTGGCACCCTCCAGAAGTCTGTTTTTGCCAAATGCAACAGCAGCTCAGTCAAACATTCAAAGTAGAAACCAACTGTTATATTTGTGAAACACTGAAAATGCTTTGAGGTTTGTGGTTTACGTTAACATCAAAATGTGTTTCAGGTCTATGTAACTTTTATACAGTTTATCTAGTTTATGAAATGTTGTGTGAGATCAATTTAGCAACAAATCCCCTTCGCACTATGATACTGTATGCCCGATTCTTTAACTCCCAAGTCTCACTAAATTGGTTAGCCAAGTGAATTCATTTCATGACAAAAAAAGGAAACCCATATTTGGGAATAATTTGGGACTGATAGGTAGGTAGATAAATTAGATAAATATGTGCCTGTCTGTGGAGGAGGAAACAGAGGTCATATACTTGGTCACAAGTGGGAAAGTAGAGTGTTATGAAATAAGCCATTACTGAAACATATTCAAATCGTTGCTGAGTCTCAACATGCCAAAGGTTTATTTTTAAAAATTAATAGTAGGTCTCACTGGCCACATACCAGTTCTACACCAATTAAATTCCAATTTATTTTAATGGAGTCACTCTTGATGTACTTTGGTGTAAGTTACAGTGAAACTGATCCCAGCAGTTCTTAGAGCTTATCTACATATGGAAATAGCTAATATGTAATAGCTCTTTGGAAGTGGGTGAAGTTAATCTACAAAAAGGCACATTTTGTGAGCAATAGGAGTGTCCACACAAGAAACTAGCACTTTAAATTCACGCCCTAGCTTATTTAGTAATTGATTCCACATGTAGACAAACGCTTCATGAGAAAACAACTGAAAGAGATTTTTTTTTTAGTCTAAATCTGAAAAAGGCTGTGTGGTTAGTGCTGATTACAGAATTGGGAGAAAATATTAAAATAACTTTGTTGAATATTTGTTCTCACGGGAGACTGTTTATTTTAATGTAAAAAGCAGTTGTCCTTTAAGCCCATTGAAGCCAACTGAAAACTTCTATTGACCTCATTGGGCTTTGCATTAGCTCCATGATCATGGCAGAACTAATGAAGTGAAGAAACACAGTGGGTTTACAAAGCAACCTAATTTTTTTGACTTTTCCAAAAGAAACATTAATTGGCCAGTGAGTGACCAAGCAGAAGTTCTTCTATTTATAATGTTCTAAGTGAGAGACTCCATGACCCCTTTGCTGCTTGTCATCTCACCTAAACACCTAGGGTGTATCTCCTATCCTAGATATATACCATTTCTTGCATCTATATTTGGTATCAGAATCCTAGCTTTTCCTGAACTGTTTTTGACTGAGCTTTTCTTTTCCTCATTTCTCTTCCTTTATATTGTTCTCTGATTGTAAAATTTGATATTGACTTTTTTTACACTCAGAATATTAATGAACACGTGCTCTTCTTAAAACCTTTCATCTGGTTTCCTCTAAGTTCTGCCAGCTGGCCCATTTTCATTGTGTTCTGCTTCAGGGAGATAAAACATTTCCTGGGAGAGATGTCTTCCATTACTTAAGATGTGCTTCTTTTCCATGTAAAGATTTTGCCTAGTAAGTTACTTTTACAAGTATGGACAGGGTTGTAGTGCCTGCAAGGGGATATGTCTAGTGGTAAGAGAAAGAGAACAGGAGCCAAGATGCTAGATCTTGACTAGTCTATTCCTGGCTTTGTCTCTGTCTCACTGAGGCTATGTCTACACTGGGGAATTTAGGTCGACTTAAATAAGTCAACTTAAATAAGTCAACTTAAATAAGTCGACTTTAAGTTGACCTTATTAAGTCGACTTAGAGAGTCCACACAGGACTCTTAAGTTAACTTAAGGTGGGCCATACTAAGTTGACTTAGAGAGTCTACACTAGACTCTCTAAGTCGACTAGTTAGGTCCAGGGGGAGGCTCGGCTCCTTTGGAGCCTTGGCTCCCCAGGCTAGGAGGGCTTATCCTGAGGAGAGCCAGCCCTGCATGGGGCTGGCTTTCCCCAGGCAGCAAGCCCCGGAGTGGCCCGGGGGAGAAGGGAGCGTATAGCTCCCTTGTGCCCTGGACCACTCGGCTCCCTTCTGCTCGGGACTTCTCAGGTCCTGGGCAGAAGGGAACCCTCCTAGCTGGGACCACTCGGGTCCTGGGGAGAAGGGAGCCCCACACTCCCTCCTAGCTGGGACCCTGCGGTCCCGACCAGGAGGGAGAGTGGGAGACCCGTGCTCCAGCTTCCGGCTGTTCAGCAGCTGGAGCGCTGGTCGTGGGGAGAAGGGAGCCCTACGCTCCCTCCTAGCCAGGACCGAGCGGTCCCGGCAAGAAGGGAGCCGGGAGAGCTGCCCGCCCCTCCTCGGCCCAGCAGAGCCAGCCATGCGCCGGCTGGCTTTGCTGGGATGAGCCGGGAGTGGCTTCTTGGTCCCAGCAGAGCCAGCTGATGCACGGCTGGCTCTGCTGAGATCAGCCACCTGCCTCCCCAGCTCTCCAGCCAGGAGTCCAGCAGGGGATCCCCTCCCGCTGGAGCCCTGGTTGGGGAGCCCTTCTCCCCAGGACTGTGGCTCCCCTGGAAGGGAAGCCGCAGGTCTGGGGAGAAGGGAGCAGGGGCTCCCAAGGACAAGGGAGCCACAGTGGCTCCCTTCTGCCAGGGAGCCATGTGATGCTCCCTTGTCCCCCCTGCCCTAAGTCCACCAAATCAACTTAGGGCATCCAGACTGCTGAAGTTGACTTAAGAAGTCGACTTAAGCAGTAAAGTCGATGTAAAACTTGGTTTTACCAAGTTGACTTTACTTTTCCTTAAGTCGACTTAAGCAACAGCTTAAGTTGACTTAAGGAAACTCCAGTGTGGACGGAGAGTAAATTCAGTCAACTTAAGCAGGCTTAAATCGACTTAATTTACAAGTGTAGATGCACCCTGAGAGACTCTGAGCAAATCACCTAGGACTAGACTGTCATTTGATCTACATACCGATGCAAGGGAAGAAGTCACTTCTGTGCAAGCTACCCAGACCATATATCTAGGCATGCAGTATTCAGAAGTTATGCACCTGCTTACTCACTCCCCAGGGAGGATGGGAAGGAGCAGGGAATAGTTGGAGCCTTGGCTCCTTCTCTCTAGTTCTTGACCAGCAAAGGGATGGGTTGTGATTTACTGCTGATAAATTGCTACCACAACCCCAGTAAGCACCAAAGGAATAATCTATAAAGATTTCTCTGTGAGATGCTCTGTGGGTGGAGCAGCAATATATTGCCTCTTAATATGGGCTGTGTCCTTGTGACAAAAATGTAGTCTTTAACATCCGGTTATGGTATTTCTCACACGGAGGTTGAGTAACTCAAATAATCAGCTTGTATTTTGAGTTCCTCGGATAAAAGGTGCTGTACTTTCGAAAGGATAATAATCCAGAGAGTGAGCAGTATGTGATATGTGGTAGGTGTTCTGTTAGCTGAACAAACAGGTGATACCAATCAGGATTGGGTTTTTTCTCCCCCAGTATGGTGAGGGAGTACTTCAAGTGATGGGTGGTGAGGGCACAAATTCTGAGTTTGGGTAGCATTCAATTAATTATATGAATTGGTCCAGCAGCTGTGCCTGAGAAGTACCCATTTCCTGCTTGAAAGATGTTGCAGGAATTTCCTCCAGAGTTGCTGATGCATCTGTAGATTAGTTTTGCAAGCCACTGCTTTTAAAAATCAAATATCTGGGCAATAACATTTTGGAATGACAAATATTGAATGAAACCATGCAAATGTTCAGTGCAATTCTATCTGGAGAATTCAGTAGGCAAAGCTTATTTATGTTAACAGAAACTTAAGTGCTCTGATATCCCAGAGAGCACTTAAGTACTCCCCTAGTAGTCTTCAGACCTTGTCCCTTCATAACTGTGTCGCTTATTATTTAAGGCACATGTTGACAATTTTGAGACACCAATATTTAGGGGTCTAAAATAAGCTTAATGCAGCAGTTTGTGCTCTACTGCTATTACAAAAGAAAAAGTAAAGTTGTGGAACTGAATGTGATTGTCATGGCCCCTTGCAGATCCAGTGATGCAGCAGTTTGTTTGTTGAGAAGACAGAAAATTAATATTTTATAAATTGATTATTTTTATTTGCATATTTGCCAACGTTCAGGATGACCTTTTTATTTTTTATTAGCCTGCGTTAGTGGATCTGTCATTTTACAGCAATGGGCTTTTTACACCCTGTCTTGCAGCATTCACCAGGACCAGCTTCTGTTCACCCTCTGTCAAACAAATGGGAAAACAGAGCTGCTGGCTAATGTATACCTAACCAGGTTCTTTCCTTTAGTGATCCTGCAAATAATCCCTGAAGCACCTGGTCACCTCTACTAAAGAGAGAGATCAAAGAATTGCCAGGTTTCGTCTCTCGATAATCCTGCATGACACAGGCAATTACCCTGTATTTCAGAATCAAATACTGTAAAATAGAATTCTCTATTCTAATCCACTGCTATGTTTTTTAATTAGAAGTGCATCTTACATGGGAGGAATACTAAATTGCACTTCCTTTCCCATAGGCAGCTGCATCTAGCTTCTATTGAAATGAAAAGAAAGATTTCATTGGAAGTAACATCAGGCTCTGGAAGTATTTGTACCATTTGTTTCATTCGTTCAGCAAGAGAAGGATGCTGAATGGTTGTGAATCACCTTATTCAGAGAAGGGGGAAATGAAAAAAACTAGGAATGAAATAAAATATTTGGCCCAGCCAGCAGTGACAAAACTCCTACTAACCTCAGTGATCACTTTTCTCTGATCACTGAGCTAGTTGCTGTTGTTTTACAACGAAGCACATACAATAGGTCAGTTCCTTTTATTTAATTTTTATTTTTTTTCATTTAAATAAGAAGAAAAGATGCTTCTGAAAGGTTCTAGATACCCTAAAAATTAATATTACAGTATTATCCCAACAGCATTTTAAACAGTCAGGACTCGTCTATAAGTATGAGTGTAAGTGTTCAGTAAGTTAGGGTGTGAATTAAAATCACTCTTGCATCTTTAAATTAACTCTCCATGTGGACTCTACCTGTGCCCTGAATGCTCTTGGAGAGTTTAAATTAATGCACTATGGAAGGTACTTTTAGGGCACTCTACACTGCCTGCCATTTTCATCAGCAATCAAACAGAGACAAGCAAGTTATCTAAAATAACCTGCATATCTCAGTTCGACTGGCTTACAGCACATCCACTATTCCCTCCCTTCGACTCACCGCTACTCTAATTGCCAGGGTGGCCTTAACTGAGGGGGTCTTAATTGATCCACTTCCTGATCAACTGAGTGAGTCTTCACAGACCCAATCAGTCTATTGAGAAGGTCGATCAGACAATGGCAATTTTGCCTCTGTCATTGAAAACTAGCCCTTTGTAAGAGTGTCCACACAGTGTGTTAGTGCACACCAGCTGTATCAGTGAAGTAGATACTGTGTGATGTTCAGGTTATGTCTGCACAGAGACAATCAAACAGGAACTTGCCCAGCCAGCCACCTATAAAAATGTTCCTTTATTTGTTGCAGTAGCACACACTCAAACCTCATGATAAATCCTATCACAGAGATGTCTTTTGCAGTATACCTGGAAGGTCACCAAATTCAAGCTATTTCAGACAAAGGTGGAACAAGTTTATCCTTGTAACAGCAGAGATAAAAGAGAAACTAGTCAGAACCGGGGAGGGGGAGGCGAGGGTGGCAATCAAATCAGTGTCTTAGGTGTCCTAAAGAAGCCCAAATAGCTGAGGTGAGTGGGGAAGTAGGACACCAGGAGAAAATGCAAGGAGGAAGATGCAACAGGACAGGCAATCAGCAAGGAAAAGTAGGGCAAGTGGCCCGGTATCTTAGGTGCCTGTACATAAATGCAAGGAGCCCGGGAAACAAATAGGAAGAATTGGAAGTACTGGCACAATCAAGGAATGATGATGTAATTGTAATAACAGAAATGTGGTGGGATAGTTTGCATGACTGGAGCACTGCCATGGATGTATAAGTTGTTCAGGAAGGACAGGCAGGGAAGAAGAGGTGGAGGAGTAGCACTATATGTAAAAGAGCTGTATGACTGCTTGGAGCTCCACTATGAAAGTGGAGACAAGCCTATTGAAAGTCTCTGGGTTAAGTTTAGAGGAAAGTGCAACAAGGGTGATGTCATGGTGAGTGTCTGCTATAGACTGCCAGACCAGAAGGAGGAGGTAGATGAGGCATTCTATGGACAACTGGCAGAAGTTCCAGATCACAGGCCCTGGTTCTCATGGGAGTCTTCACTTACCCTGATGTCTCCTGGAAGGGCAATACAGCAGTGCACAGGCAATCCAGGAAGTTTTTGGCGAGTATTGAGGACAACTTCCTGGTACAAATGCTGGAGGAACCAACTAGGTCCTTGCACCGCTAGACCTGCTGCCCACAAACAGAAAAGAATTGATCGGGGAAGTAGAAGTGAATGGCAGCTTGGGCAGCAGTGACCAGAGTTCCGGATCCTGGTCAAAGGAAGAAAGGAAAGAAGCAGAACACAGACCCTGGAATTCAGAAAAGCAAATTTTGGCTCCCTCAGGGAACTGAAGGGCTGGATTACTTGGGAGGCTAATCTGAAGGGGAAAGGAGTCCAAGAGAGCTGGCTGTATTTTAAAGAAACCCTCCTAAGGGCACAGGAAGATACCATTCCGATGTGAAGAAAGAATAGCAAATATGGAAGGCACCCAGTGGGGCTTAGCAGAGAACTCTGTGGTGAGCTGAAATACAAAAGGGAAGTTTACAAGAAGTGGAAGCTTGGACAGATGTCTAGGGAGGCATATACAGATATTGCTTGGACCTGCAGAGATAAAATCAGAAAGGCTAAAGGGCAATTGGAGTTGCAGCTAGCAAAGGATATGAAGGATAACAGGAAGGAGTTCTACAAGTATGTCAGTAACAAGAAGAGGATGAGGGATGGTGTAAGTCCCTTACTGAATGGGACAGATAACCTTGTGGCGGATGATGCGGAAAAGGCTGAAGTACTCAATGCTTTTTTTACCTCAGTCTTCACAGGTCGGGTCAGCTCCCAGGCTACTAAACTGGGTAACACAGAATGGAGACAAGGAGAGTGGCCCTTGGGGATGGAAGGTCAGGTTAGGGACTACTTAGAGAACATGGATGTGCACAAGTCTATGGGGCTGGCTGAACTTCATCCGAGGGTGCTGTAGGAGTTGGACGATGTGATTTCAGAGCTGCTGGCCATTATCTTAACTCATGGCAAACGGGGATGTCCCAGATAACTGGAAAAGGCAAATATAGTACCTATCTTCAAGAAAGGGAAAAAGGAGGATCTGAGGAACTACAGACCAATCAGCCTCACATCAATCCCTGGAAAAATCATGTAGCAAGTCCTCAAATAATTAATTCTGAAACACTTGGAGGAAACCTTCCCATAGTTGGGACCCTCCTTCCAGATGGTGCTGAGGCTGCCTCTCGCACGGAGGTTGCCTCTCCGGGGGAGGGAACTCCAGTTGCTAGGAAAAGGCAGGTGTTAGTAATGGGAGATTCGATCATTAGAAATATAGATAGCTGGGTATGTGATGACCGGGAGAACCGTATGGTGACTTGCCTGCCTGGTGCAAAGGTTGCGGACCTCTCGAGGCATCTAGACAGACTTATGTGTAGTGTTGGGGAGGAGCCGGTGGTCATGGTACATGTAGGTACCAATGACTTAGGGAAGGGTAGGAGAGATGTCCTGGAAGCAAAATTTAGGCTACTAGGGAAGAGATTGAGATCCAGGACCTCTATGGTGGCATTCTCAGAAATGCACCCAGTTCCACGCGCAGGGCCAGGTAGGCAGGCAGAGATTCAGAGTCTCAATGCGTGGATGAGACGATGGTGTAGAGAGGAGGGGTTTACGTTCATTAGGAACTGGGGAAACTTTTGGGATGGGGGGAGCCTATACAGGAGAGATGGGCTCCACCTAAACCAAAGGGGAACCAGACTGCCGGCACTAAACATTAAAAAGGTTGTAGAGCAGTTTTTAAACTAGAGGGTGGGGGAAAGCCGACTGCTGCAGAGGAGCAGGTGGATCGGACACAGACTTCTCTTAGGGGAGAGTCTGATGAGAGGGAATCTCCAGGTTATAGTTATAGTCAGGAACAGAGGACAGAAAAGGATGGTGTGGGGGCCGGATCCGATGATAAACAGCCGCATGACAAAGAATCTGGCACATTAAAAAAGGGCAGACAAATAAACAGGGACAAGTTTTTAAAGTGCTTATACACAAATGCTAGAAGTCTACATAATAAAATGGGTGAACTAGAGTGCCTAGTGGTAGAGGAGAATATTGATATAATAGGCATCACAGAAACCTGGTGGACAGAGAGCAATCAGTGGGACACAATCATTCTGGGGTACAAAATATATCGGAAGGACAGAACAGGTTGTACGGGAGGAGGAGTGGCACTATACGTGAAAGAAAATGTAGATTCAAATGAAGTAAAAATCTTAAGCGAATCCACTTGTTCCATAGATTTGCTCTGGATAGAAATCTCATGCTTCAATGACAATATAACATTAGGGATCTACTATCGGCCGCCTGACCAGGATAGTAAGAGTGATGATGAAATGCTAAGGGAAATTAGGGAGGTTATCAAATTTAAAAACCCAAATAATAGTGGGGGATTTCAATTATCCCCATAATGACTGGGAACATTTCACTTCAGGACATAATGCAGAGATAAAATTTCTCAATACTTTGAATGACAGCTTCATGGAGCAGCTGGTATGGGAACCCACAAGGGGAGAGGCAACTCTAGATTTAATCCTGAGTGGAGCGCAGGAGCTGGTCCGAGAGGTAACTGTAGCAGGACCGCTTGGAACTAGTGACCATAATACAATAGCATTCAACATCCCTGTGGGGGGAAGAACACCTCAACAGCCCAACACTGTGGCATTTAGTTTCAAAAGGGGGAACTATACAAAAATGAGGGGGATAGTTAAACAAAAGCTAAAAGGTATAGTGACTAAAGTGAAATCCCTGAAAACTGCGTGGGCGCTTTTTAAATACACCATAATAGAGGCCCAACTTCAGTGTATACCCCAAATTAAGAAACACTGTAAAAAAACTAAAAAAGAGCCACCATGGCTCAACAACCATGTAAAAGAAGCACTGAGAGGTAAAAAGACTTCCTTTAAAAAGTGGAAGTCAAATCCTAGTGAGGCAAATAGAAAGGTGCACAAACAGTGACAGCTTAAGTGCAAGAGTGTAATAAGAAAAGCCAAAGAGGAGTTTGAAGAACGGCTAGCCAAAAACTCCAAAGGTAATAACAAAATGTTTTTTAAGTATATCAGAAGCAGGAAGCCTGCCAAAAAACCAGTGGGGCCCCTTGATGATGATAATACAAAAGGAGCGCTTAAAGATGATAGAGTCATTGCAGAGAAACTAAATGGATTCTTTGCTTCGGTTTTTACGGCTGAAGATGTTAGTGAGATTCCCAAACCTGAGCCGGCTTTTGTAGGTGACAGATCTGAGGAACTGTCACAGATTGAAGTGTCACTAGAGGAAGTTTTGGAATTAATTGATAAACTCAACATTAACAAGTCACCGGGACCAGATGGCATTCACCCAAGAGTTCTGAAAGAACTCAAATGTGAAGTCGCGGAACTATTAACTAAGATTTGTAACCTGTCCCTTAAAATGGCTTCGGTACCCAAAGACTGGAAGTTAGCTAATGTAACGCCAATATTTAAAAAGGGCCCTAGAGGGGATCCCGGCAATTACAGACCGGTAAGTCTAACGTCGGTACCGGGCAAATTAGTTGAAACAATAGTTAAGAATAAAATTGTCAGTCACATAGAAAAACATAAACTGTTGAGCAATAGCCAACATGGTTTCTATAAGGGGAAATCATGTCTTACTAATCTATTAGAGTTCTTTGAAGGGGTCAACAAACATGTGGACAGGGGGGATCCAGTGGACATAGCGTACTTAGATTTCCAGAAAGCCTTTGACAAGGTCCCTCACCAAAGGCTGTTACGTAAGTTAAGTTGTCATGGGATAAAAGGGAAGGTCCTTTCATGGATTGAGAACTGGTTAAAAGACAGGGAACAAAGGGTAGGAATAAATGGTAAATTCTCAGATTGGAAAAGGGTAGCTAGTGGTGTTCCCCAAGGGTCGGTCCTAGGACCAGTCCTATCCGATTTATTCATAAATGATCTGGAGAAAGGGGTAAACAGTGAGGCGGCTAAGTTTGCAGATGATACTAAACTACTTAAGATAGTCAAGACCAAAGCAGAGTGTGAAGAACTTCAAAAAGATCTCACAAAACTAAGTGATTGGGCAACCAAATGGTGGGGGCTAATTTGGCTACAACGAGTCAAGAAAAAGATCTTGGAGTCATTGTGGATAGTTCTCTGAAGATGTCCATACAGTGTGCGGAGGCGGTCAAAAAAGCAAACAGGATGTTAGGAATCATTAAAAAGGGGATAGAAAATAAGACTGCAAATGTATTATTGCCCTTATATAAATCCATGGTACGCCCACATCTCGAATACTGTGTATAGATGTGGTCTCCTCATCTCAAAAAAGATATTCTAGCACTAGAAAAGGTTCTGAAAAGGGCAACTAAAATGATTAGGGTTTTGGAGAGTGTCTCGTATGAGGAACGATTAAAAAGGCTAGGCCTCTTCAGCTTGGAAAAGAGGAGACTGAGGGGGGACATGATAGAAGTATATAAAATTATGACTGATGTGGAAAAAGTGGACAAGGAAAAGTTGTTTACTTACTCCCAAAATACAAGAACCAGGGGTTACCAAATGAAACTGATAGGTAGCAGGTTCAAAACAAATAAAAGGAAGTTCTTCTTCACACAACGCACAGTCAACTTGTGGAACTCCTTACCTGAGGAGGTTGTGAAGGCTGGGACTATAACAATATTTAAAAGGGAACTGGATAAGTTCATGGTGGCTAAGTCCATAAATGGCTATTAGCCAGAAAGGGGTTAAGAATGGTGTCCCTAGCCTCTGTTTATCAGAGGATGGAGACGGATGGCAGGAGAGTGATCACTTGATCATTGCCTGTTAGGTTCACTCCCTCTGGGGCACCTGGCACTGGCCACTGTCGGTAGACAGATACTGGGCTGGATGGACCTCTGGTCTGACCCAGTACGGCCTTTCTTATGTTCTTATGTTCTTAAAGTAGAGTGATCAGGAACAGTCAGCATGTATTCACCAAAGCAAATCATGCCTGATCAACCTGCCTTCTATGATGAGATGACTGGATTTGTGGATGCACGAATAGCTGTCGATGTGATATACCTCGACTTTAGCAAAGCTTTTGATACGGTTTCCCACTGCATTCTTATCAGCAAGTTAAGGAAGGATGGGTTGGTTGAATGGACTGTAAACTGAAAACTGGCTAGATCATCAGGCTCGGTGGGTAGGGATCAATGGCTCCATATCTAGTTAGCAACCAATAACGAGTGGAGTGCCCCAGAGGTTGGTCCTGGTGCCGGTTCTGTTCAACATCTTCATTAATGATCTGGATGATGGGATAGATTGCACGCTCAGTAAGTTTGCGGATGACACCACGCTGGGGGGAATGGTAAACACACTGGAGGGCAGGGATAGGATTCAGGGAGACCTAGACAAATTGGAGCATTGGGCCAAAAGAAATCTCATGAGGTTCAACAAGGACAAGTGCAAAGTCCTGCACTTAGGATGGAAAAATCCCATGTACTGCTACAGGCTGCGGACTGGTTGGCTAAGTTGCAGCACTGTAGAAAAGGACCTGGGGGTTATGGTAGACGGGAAGCTGGGTATGAGTTAAACAGTGTGCTCTTGTTGCCAAAAAGGCCAATGGCATATTGGGCTGCATCAGTAGGAGTGTTCCCAGCAGATTGAGGGATATGATTATTCCCCTCTATTTGGCACTGGTGAGGCCACATCTGCAATACTGTGTCCAGTTTTGGGCTCCCCACTACAGAAAGGATGTGGACAAATTATAAAGAGTCCAGGGGAGGGCAAAAAAAATGATTAGGGAGTTGGGGCACATGACTTACGAGGAGAGACTGAAGGAAGTAGGCTTATTTAGTCTACAGAAGAGAAGACTGAGGGAGGATTTGATAGCAACCTTCAACTACTTGAATGTGTGCTCCAAAGAGGAGGGATCTAGGCTGTTCTCAGTAGTAACAGAGGACAGAACAAGGAGCAAAAGTTTCAAGTTGCAGCTGGGGTGGTCGAGAATGGATATTAGGAAAAACTTTCTCACTAGGAGGTGGTGAAAGATTGGAATGGGTTATCTAGGGAGGTGGTGGAATCTTCATCTTTGGAAACATTTAAGGCCCAGTTAGACAAAGTGCTGTCTGCGATTATTTAGTGGGAGTGGTCCTCCTTTTAGCAGGGGGTTGGACTAGATGGCCTCATAAGGTCCTTCCAGCCCTAAGATTCTATGCTTTGAAGTTCCAGAGCACTGGAGGTTGCCCTTCTGACAGTCCCCTCTTTTTTCTAATGAGGATGATCCGGCTGGAATACCTCTAGCTACAGCAGTCTTAGTATGGCTGGGGAGAGAAGTTGTTTCTTGTGGACCTTTAAGTCACAATCAACACCTTAAATTCCATTTGAAAATCAATAGGTATGCAGCGCTGATCTCAGAGCATTGATATCATGGTTTTCTAATGAGGTGCCTTCCCCAGTAAGTGAGCTGTTGAATTCTTCATTAGCTGTGGTCTCCAATTGATTTTAACTGTATGCAACTGGGCAGTAAATAACTCTTACCACTATTTGTTGCCAGTGAAAACTGTTACCTCATATTGTCTATGAAAAAGATTGCTTAGAGATCTACAGTTGTAAATGTGGGCTAACAGGGACAAAGGGAAAAAAAACAATGTATCGGGCTAAAAAATGCTGGTCACTTAGCCAGATTTTTCAAAAGAATTCAGTTGCCATTTGGGCACCTAAAATGAACTGCCAGATTTTGAATTGCTCATGTTGCCTGACAGTTTCCTTCACAGACCATGGAAATGAAAGCTTCAACAAGATACAGAAAATAAAATATTAACAATAAGGATTTAGTTAATGCTTGGTATGTCTATAGTGTCTTTCATCTCAAAGTGCTTTACTAACTTTGAGGGCCAGATCAGGGATCCTTTAAAGTCCCATTGGTTACAAGTAGCACTGAGTAGACATAACCCACAAAGAAGTCAACATCTCAAAAAATAATTTTGGTAGAATGTTACCCTTTGAAAAAACAAAACAGCAATCCCCCTACCCCCCACACACCACAAATTCTGAGAGTCATTGGATGGATTAAATGCCAAAGAGGCATCTATGAATAATGGTGTGGCAGAAAAAGTACTGTCCATTAGCCAGGGTCTTTCTCTCTTTAACCAAAAATGCTTGTGGGCAACATTTAAAAACACTGCCTTTTTTGGGGGTAGTCTGAAGCTGGCTGACTGACAGTTCTGACTCCCTCTTCCTTGTGTTTATGGTGTGGTCCCTGACATCTTAAGGAAGAGTTACAACTCCCTAAGGATCAGGAGGGCCATTAGCTGTGTCGTCACATAAGAGCATTAGATTGTTTTCTGAGTTCTACTAGGTCAGTGATTTGAAGCCTTGGAGACACAAATCCACTAAAGTCATTAATTTTAGTGGGATTGATCTTTTATTGAACAGCCAGAGCTAGACTTCCCTCATGGAAATGTTGAGTCCAAATACATGGAAGGATAGAGGGAGAAGTAAGTGTATGTCCATGTTTGAGGGAAAGCCTGCATCAAAACATAATTACTTCGTATTTGCATAAATATTTAGTAGTTATGCTGTAGAAGAAATACATGACAAAACTGCATCAAAATTTGTAATTGCAAACCCTCACAGCTGCCTGGATGGGGGGTGGACTTGTATTTCCACAGGGAGCTGTCACATAAAACATGTAGGAATCCAGTCTCAGAATGTGTTACACATTTTATCTCTTATAGTGCTACCCTGCCAAGTATTCCACATTACCAGATAGAAATGTGACTGACAATTTACTGTCCATAATGGAGTCAGTGCAAGGTGTTACACAGCAGGAGTAACCCACAGCACGAAGTGTGGTTGTTATGTGTAAAATAACAATAAAAGTAGGAGTCCTGTTATTTCTATGAATTTTTAAAATATACTTTCTTTGCAACATGAGTATTCAAAATGATGCACAAGGATCTTTGTTTCTTAAGGGTACCTATCCCCTGGCTGTTCGTTTCTTACTCCATTTCATTTAACATTCTGCTTTGATTTCAATTGCCACACTTTAGGATGTCACATATTGGATTACAGCCCTGCTTAGGGAATATGCTCTGACAGCCTCATGCCTTTCCACTGATGCAAAGAGACAGGGCGGCTGGTCAAGCTATCTCTAGAGAAGGCTAACTCCCCATCCCTTCTCTCCCACCTCTAGGCCCTGCCCACACTCCACCCGGCTCCACCCTCAACCCCTCCCACGCCCCCACTCACTGCTGTGTGAGGTGAATCCCTGGCTTCCTGATTGTGTCCCAGTGAATCCCCTCACTTCCTGAGGCCAGTGTGACCTGCTGTGCACCAGTCTGTAGGTGACTGGGTGCACACAGGATGGGAGCTGGCTGCTCTAGGATGCCTCAGCCTATTCCTCCCTCTCTGGCTGCAATGGGGCAGTGGGAAGTTACCTAAACATTTGTCGGTGCATTAAATGGGCCGCAGGGAGCTTGGGAGAGATGCAGGAAGGTCGGACAGGAGGATAAGGGATGCCAACACCCATGTGAGAGGAAGTGAGCTGGAGGGGGAGAGAGAAGGTGCCATATCACAGCATCAGGACCTGGCTGGTCAGACAACCTCCCTCCATCCTGAGCTGATGCCAAACGTGCTCTCATTTTCCTTCTATTGTGCTGCTCTGCAGCAGCCTCTCCAGTGCAGTAGGGCATGGGTCTGTGTGAACCCTTCCTCCACCACCTCACATGCTCCTTCTGACCACAGTATTGGCAAATCTCAGGCATCCTCCCAGTGCTGAGGCTTCCAAAATACACTGCTTCTCCTGTAGAGCTCAGCCAATCTCCCAGTATTGCTACCATGCCCCTTAACACCTTGCCCCTTTCCAGCATGCTCCCAAACTGCTGCCCTCCCCCACACTCTAACCACCATATGGTTCCCAAAAGACCTGTCATTCAAAACTCCCCCAGCTTCCCTACAAAACCACCACTCCACACTGGTCTGAAAAATGGCTGCCAATGCTATGTTGCCCCAGGCAAGCTCAAAAACCACTTCCCCTTTCTCTCCCCCAACCACCCACCCACCCACCCATCCCTTGCCACATGTGCAGTGTCCCATCCCTGCTCAGCATCCCTCCTCTCCACACACATCCTTCCCCTGAGGCCCTGCCCCTCTCTCCAACTGAGTTTTCCCCGCCCTGCTACAAGTAAAAAAACATAAGGGAGAACATTTGCTGTCCTCAGGTGCCCCTAATTGCTGCCAGCCTGCTGCTTACCTGGTGGGAATGTTCTGAAGGGCTCTGGGCCAAATGGAAGGGGATCCACCCTCCTGACCATTTATTGCTCAGCTGCCTGGCCCTGCATAGCTGGCACTGGCCCTAAGGACTGGACATCATAGTGGTGCCTGTCCCTGCCACATAATGTGTGATCCAATTCTACACCAGCCCTTCAGTTGCTTGGAAGTGAGGAAAAGGAGTGGCCCACCCTCTGCACAGAATACAAAGCTGCCCTGGTGGCATCTTGTCTTGTCTAGTTCTCTCCCCTCCCACTTTGAAAAGTGATGATGGGAGTTGTCCCTAGTGTTCCCTCTTTCCCCTACATATACTGCTGTTCTGGCATTTGCTCCAGCATCAGGGAGAGGAATGCCATAAAATCCCAGTTTCCTGTGGCCCAAGAAGAGTGCATATGAATGAAAAGTTAATTGTGGAGACAGTTAGCACTCATAAAGAACTTTCCATCTGACGACCTGAAGGCACCTAAGCAAAAACAATGAATTAAGCTACACAATACTCCTCTGAGACAGGGAAATATTATCCCTGGTTTTGGATGAAGAAACTGAGGCACAGGCTGATAAAGTCCCCTAAATCCACTGCCTTTTAAAAGCAATAGAAAGACTCCCCTTGAGAGCAAGCCTTAAATTACTGGTGGTCCAATGTCGCAATACAAGTCTTTGACAGGGGGCCTATATAAACCCTCAAATCTTCACATTGTTTGCTCTGCTTTCAACACCAAACCATGCTGCTTCTTCCCTTACATTTTATTTCCCATTTCTCTTATCTGGAAAACAAATGGTGTCTCAAGGGACTCTTGATTACTGTACAGGCTAGGGAGGGGCAACAGGTAAGGAAGCGCATGACAGTAGCAAGGAGACCAGTAGAGAGGAGAGAAAGAAAAGAGAGAAAGAATCAATCCATTCAGATTGGGGCAGACAGACTGGTAGCAGATTTAAACTGGGGCACTGACCAAGCCCAGTTAGGGAGCGAGAAGCAGAGAGTGAAGTGACATTGGCACTGAGACTGGAGAAGAGATGTTAGAAGGCTGGTGTCAGACTCTCACTGCCTGAGGACATGGCATCCTGAGCTTTATGGCTACATCTACACGGGCAATTTAAGTCGACTTAAGGAGGCTTAAATCAACTTAAATTAAGCTGCGTCCACACCTGGCCGTCATTAAGTCGACTTAAGCAACTCCTTAAGTCGACTTAATAACTATGGGTCTTTAGGTTGACTTAACTTTTAAGTCGAATGGTTAAGTTGACCTAAAGACGACGTGGCTGCCCGAGGTCGATTTATTCTATAAGTTGACCTAGGGCATGGTCCTGGGGAGAAGGAAGAAGGGTTCCTTTCTCCCCAGGTCCCGGCAAAGAGGGAGCCACGGCTCCTTTCTCTCTGGGACCTGCAGCTTCCTGGCAGAAGGGAGCCATGGGTCAGAACCGGGGCTCCCTTCTTGCCGAGACCCCCACATTGGCTCCCTTCTCTCCAGACCCCTTTGGGTCCGGGCAAGAAGGAAGCTGCCAGTGCTCCAGCTGATGGGATCCCTGGAGGTTCCCCTGTCAGCTGGAGCACCAGGCCAGCAGCTGCCGGCGCTCCAGCTGACAGGGGAACCTTTGGGGATCCCCTGTCCAGGGAGTGATACTCCCTTCTTGCCCGGACCACCCCCTCATTCCCCCCTGGGGAGAAAGGAACTCCGGCTCCCTTCTTGCCGGGACCCGCGGTCCGGCGCGGGTCCCGGGGAGAGAGGAGCCCGGCTCCCTTCTTGCCAGGACCCTGGCTTCCTGGGGAATGGACCCATGGGAGGGGCCATAAAGCCTTGTCTACACTTGAAAAAGTGTAGACATAGCCTATATGCTCCATGCAGGTAGGTTCCCAGATGGCTGAGGGAGCCTGCATGGAGCATAAAAACTTCTGTCTTTCCTGCATAGAGGGATCAACACAGTTGATCAGGGACGGCATAACCTTCCCCCAACTTTAATACCAACTGCCCATGCAAAGAGGTCATAAATCAGCACATCTGCCCTCCATGGAGAGCTCTTCCAATGGTGCAAAGCTGCTATAGTTGTTCCTCTGGTGACTACTGGTATAGCAGGCTTTGCTAGAAGTAATGGGTGTGGCTGTGTAACTGTGGGAGGAGCATAGGAGGTCTTAAGTAAGGAGCAGGGTGGGCAAGTGCCCCAGGCCCCATGCTGGGGGAGGGCCCGTGTGCGGGGGCAAAGCGGATTCCAGCAGCTGGCTGGCTGTTTTAAATCTCCCAGCTGCTGGCACATGTTCCATTCATGGGCCAGCCAGGGCAGAAGCAGCTGGCTTAGGAGGAGCCACAGTGCCTGCAGCTCCAGCCAGGTGAAGAGGGGGAGGGGATGGGGCTGGGGCCAGAGGGATGGGTTTGGGGAAGCACGTGCAGTGGGGAGCTGGCAATGTGACCAGCAAACCGGGTGGGGGCAGCCAGGGAGGAGACAGTGAACCGGAAGGAGGGCTGACAAGGTGGTGGCCAAGTATGTGGGAGGTGGATGCAGGGAGGCCTCATGGGAGAGGTACAAGGGGCCAGAAACAGGACCCAGGAGAGGCAGCAGCGGTCTGGCAGTGAGTCAGCAAGGGGGCAGGTGGGGAGGCAGTGGTCTGGACGGCCAGTGGGGGAAAGAAGTCGAGAGGGCCCCCCCATGTGGAGGGGGAGGGCATTATTGACTTTTGCCAAGGGCCTCAGAAACACTAAGAGTACCCCTGAGGAGGAGTCCCTTGAAGCTGTAGAAGAGAATGGATTTGCATTTGTGTTTTGGGATCGGAGCAGGAAGTGGAGGTGTGAGCTTCAATACCATCCTTATGGACTCTGTAAGCTTCTTTTATCTGTTTATGAAAGAAGATACATTTATTGGAGTAGTATTATGTGCAGCAAAGGAGGGAATATGTTTATTTTGGGGAAGAAACACTTACAAGCTTAAATTTCTTTATACTGCATCTGGCCCCATTGTAAATTCCCTTCTTCTTTTTCCCCTCACTGCTTCACTCCTCACTGGTCTCTCACCCCATTGGTGCAGTGTCCTGTAGCCCCATGTGCTCCACCTGGGGCCCTAGGCAATGGCTCCTTTCTGCAGTCAATGTGAGGGGAACTGTGGGCTACTTTGAAAGTTGCTAATTTTGGCCTCCGGGTCATGAGTTGGGAACCACTGCTTTAGAGTATAAGCTTAAGTATATCTCTAGTTCTGTCCTCCTCAAAAATAGTAGAGCATGCTTGATGGAGATAGCATGAATTATGAGGGAGTTCTCTTGACCACTAACAGAACAAATATAAATATATTTGTGTATTAACACAGTCCTGTACCCATCTACCCATTATCCTGTAAATTATTCACATATGATATGCCTAGACTTCGTGAAATAGAGGGAAAAGGGTCTCATCACCAATGGTAGAGAATGAAGCACAAGTATAGCAGAACATCCACTGTTCACTGTTTATTTAGGGAAGTATATCACTAGCCCTCTATAGTATGTGCATATGGATTGTAACATACTCTATATAAGACCGGGGTGTAGCTATGGGTGGGCCCAGGTGGGCATAAACCCACCCAGTTGGCCAGCAGGCCCGCCCACCCCTGCCTCCCGCAGTGCCCTGCAGTGGCATGAGCTTGGCTGCTGCAACTGTAAACTGACCAGCCACAGGTGGCTGTGCGTGAGAGTTATGCAGTGGGCAGATGCGTGGGGATAGGCTGCCTATGCAACTCTGGCCCTGAAGCCTTTGAGTAGCTGGGGCTGGGCAGCCTCTCCCCCTCCTTCCTCCTCTCAATGCTCCGTTGTTAGGCAACTGGAGCGTTTGCAGGAAGCTTCCGGTCACATGACTGGAAACAGGGCTGGCCACGTTCACCCTGGAGAGTCAGTGGCATGGCCAGAAAGTGGGGGCTGGCTACACCCCTGCATAAGACCAGACATCTGAAATCTCAACAGTAGCTCTTTAATCAGTGTTGATATTAAATATAAGATACCTTACATTTACACAGGAAGGCTCATTCCGAATTATCTCAGAGCACTTCACGAGCTGTATACTGTGTATATAGCTTCACCACTTAAATGTAGCCTCTGCTCAGGAAGAGACCATCAGCTAATCAGCACAGAGAATGCTGCTCTGCAATGTGAGGAAAGGAATCTTTGGTCATGAATACTGAGGCAAACTCCTTCTCTTACAGAAAGCGTCATGTATCGCTGATCTAATGCTCCTGAAGAGGAGATAGAACCTCACTTGTTAAGGTCTTGTCTAAAAAACCGGCACACAGTAAACTGCATGGAACTCAATTTATCTGCCTTGTAAGGATGAAGGGCTGAGTCGACACTGCTAGGAATAAAGTTGGCTCACTATTTCATGCTACATAAAACATTTGCTCAACATGATACAGTACAAAGCTAATATCCAAACCACTCGGGGTACCAGCACAATGTGACATCAGATAATTCCTAGATGTTTGATTTTGGTCCCATTGCTGCCTTCTGATTAGCTCCATCAGGGTCCTGTGAATAGCTATTGTTAAACAGGAATTGGAAAACAGTTCATCTTGGCAATCGAGTCGGTCTGAGCACCTTAGAGTTGCTTTTTTTTGAAACCATATATATGAAATGTTCTGGAGATGAGTGAGGGCTCAGCATGCTTTGATTTGCACTATTCATCAAGCAAAGGCAGAGAAAAATGTATCTTGTTCAAAACAAATAACTCCTGCCAGACATCAGATAAAATGTCTAGATTGGCACTGATTGCCAGGAATAATTTTCTGGGGGGGAAAAAATGATTTTCTTTGCATTTATATAGTCTGTACACTCACTTCTCAAAAGCAGTGGTTTTGTACTGATAGTTTTTGTACTGAAACTGCACATAAGGACCTGCAGGGGTAGAACCTGGAACTGTGAGGGTTCTAGGCAGTAATGCTTCTGCATTATCATGGAATACTTAGGCTAGGGTCCCATGGGAGGATTGTGTGAGGCTGGGTTTGGTAGGAAATACCAAACAGGACCGGAGGGGTGGCTCCTCACAGCCCACTGTACCAGGCCCATACCAGAACTTAAACCATGAAGGGGAACTGTCTGAGCAACCACCCTAACTATCTGCCTGTCTCTGCTCCAAGCCCTGGTGGCAATAGACCTTAGACTCTGGCTTCTGATACTGGTTTGTATGCAACCTTGCTATTTGATAGTTGTCTGTAACCTGGCACCTGACCCAGTCTCCTGGTAACCTGATCCTGTCTGCTTCCTGACATCTGATTCTTTGTTTACTCAATGGCTTATCTCAGACAAAGATCTCCTAGTAACCTGTCCTTGCCCACCCCCTGACTCCTGCACTGCCTATTAGCTATACTTCCCCATGTCCTGGTCATGACACTACCCATGTGGTATTTTTTCACTACTGAACATTTCTTAGCTACAGAACATCACGCTTCTAGTATGGATGCTGTGGCAGATAATACCACTCTTAGATAAAGGGCCTGATCTTGCTCCCATTGGAGTCATTGGATACCCTAGGAATTCAATACCACAGAAAATTAGACCATTTATTTAGACACCCAAATACAAATTTAAATGCTTAATTTTAGGCAATGAAATTTGAACACTTTGGCCTTTCTCCCATTTGTGCCTCACTTTATCCATCTCTAAAATGGGATAATGATTCTTTCTTTACTTTTCTGAAGCAAAGTTTGTCATAAGCTTCATCTGACATTTTCACAATTGTACTTGAAAAATGACTTCAGATTTCCAATGCCTTTTAGACCTTACAACAGAATGAGATAGAGCATATTAACATAGGATTGGTTAGAGCTATACATTTTATGCAAATCTGAAAATTAACTATAAAAAAAAGTTTAAATGGTATTTAAGCTTCAGTAAATTCCAGATGTATGGCTCTCCATGCAGTTTTATTTCTGACCCCTTTTGCATCCATCTTGTGCACTAAATGAAGCCAGGGGTACTGGGGCAGAAATACTGTGTCATCATGTAATTAAAGATGCTATCATAATTATAGGTGATCTTAGCGGGAGTGCAGGAGGGGCATTCACCCAGGGCCCCAGGGGGAAAGGTCCCCCACGCTGCAGGGAGTGAGGCACGGGCCCC
This sequence comes from Pelusios castaneus, assembly GCA_007922175.1. Lineage (NCBI taxonomy): Eukaryota > Metazoa > Chordata > Testudines > Pelomedusidae > Pelusios > Pelusios castaneus. The sequence goes on from ML685785.1 coordinate 23,464,784, forward strand.
CTGCAAGGCCAGCAGGGGGAGGAGGGACTGACGGGAGCCCCAACAAGGCCAGTGGGGAGGGCGGGGGGCCTACGGCAGGCCCGGCAGGGGGCTGGAAGGGGCCCCTGGGGGGGAAAAAGTTAAAGATGGGCCTCCCTCATGGCATGGGGGGGGGGCATCCTTGACTTAGCCCAGGGTCCCAGAATCTCTAAGACTGCCCCTGATCTTTATATATATATATATATATATATATATATATATGTGTGTGTGTGTGTTATGTTGAGAGGGACTGGTGAGTGCTGATCACAAACTTCTTTGAGAATGGGTTTGAACACATTATTAATCACAAGTCAAAAGGCCCTGTGAACCTGTTAACAAGGTGCAACCATGAAGCATAGAGAGAGGTCTGGGCCATTGGTGTTGGCTGAGCAAACCATGGGTCTGTAAGCTAAGGATAACTTTAGTCTCTCCTGCATTCAGAAAAGCAGGACTTTGTACACTCCTTGTAAAATAAACAAGCTTTCATCAAAGAAAATTCCACACTCATCTCAAGTCAGAGTAGAAACTGATGATAAATCTTCAGGGCCCCAAACTTTGACTCGCAGTTTGTGTCAAAAAGGGGTAACATACACAAGGGGCCAAATTAAGATTGCATGAAAGCTCTAAACCTCTCATGAGTATTTGATTTTGCACCCTGAATAATTTTCTATTACTGCTCAACCATAACAGCCCCCTCAGCATGCTTCAACAATGACATGTAATATATAATAGGCTAATTACATAACTTTACAAGCAGACTAAAGTGTGGGCCATTGGCACCATGTGACAGTACTGGGGGGGACAGCAGCTGCGTTCGCACACACTCTTACTTTGTCAACATTTGATTGAGAGGCTTTCTGCTTCGAGTTCCCAGGAGAGTGTGTCCTGCTACTGCTGCTTTGGTGGCAAGAGGGGCCACCTTTTTAGAACATTGTTATTATTTTGGCATTCTGCCAAACTGACCATACAAGGTTATTTTTAGAAGTTTAAAACTCAGCTAAACCTGATCAAAATTTCATGGAACAAAGAAAAGGCACTTATCTAGCCTGAAGGATTTTCCCCTGCTGAATGTCAAAGGCCTACAGCAAACAATGAAAGCATCACATCTTCTCATAAAAAAACAACGGGGAAAAAAATGAAACAAAATAAAAACAAAGAAACAAACAACCCTCTCCACCACCACCAAACAAGACTCTTTTATGAAAGAAGAAACTTAAATATAGGGATTGCTATCAACTCTCCTGATATAGACACTCTGCTGTCTTTTCCCTTCACATTTCCAGTTCACAGATATCATGAAATTCTATGAGAACCTTGTATTCACAATTACATGTGAATGTAATGAAAGTACAAGGTGGTAAAGCATATTTTTGATGTTCAGAACTGCCTTTTCACCTATTTAAAAAAATCACCAGGCTTTTATTTTCTCCTGGAAATTGTATAACAAATTTGTCATCAGGTCATCAGGTCCTGTCTGTTATTAAAAGTTCTCACCACCCCTGGCAGGTCACTGATGGTAGACACCTCTCCCCCCCCCCCCCCGCCACCCATTGAATTCTTTGCCATACACATTCCTGTGTGTATCCTATCTATGGACATCCCGTGTCTAACCAGATTTGTCAGCTGCTTGGGAGGGAGATGACGAGGGCCTTGTCTAAGTGCACTAGAAGGATGTAAATTCTAGTCCACATTAGTGCACTACATCAGAAGGATGTAAATTCTAGTAGTTGCAGTAGTCACATTCTAAGTGGTCCATGTGTATCATGCTGCTGCTCTCTAAAAGCTCCCTAGCAATATTAATGTAGTGAGGTTTGAAAATGGACTATATTAATATGCAAAGGAGAATTTTTTAGTGTGCCCCAGCTGGGTCCACACCAGTCAGTTAGCACATTCCACACTAGTGTTCCATAGAATTTACATCCTTCTGATACAGAATAATGCACTCTATAGAACAGCCTTAAGATTACTAGAAGTCTGAGAAACATCCGAAGCAGGTTTCAACTGCAGCTGTATTTACAAAGATGCACTTAAACTGCTGATGCAAAGAAGTTGAACAGTGGAAAGGGGAAAGAGCCTTTAGACCTAAATTACTTTGTTCAATGTGCTTAATGAGAAGATGATGCATTTGCATTTCAAGCAACGTAAATATACCTAACTACCCATTTACTTTGGCTATAATAGGATACTTGCTGTAAATCTAAAAGGATATCTAGTTATAGTCATTACTGTATATATCTTTTAAAGAAAGCTGACTATTAAGAACACATTTATGGATGTTTAAACAATTATATTGCACATACATTTCTTGGCTATTAAGCTTGAAATATCTTTTAAATCTTTTCCTATTTAAGAATATAAAACAAATATAATGTTGTGAAAAAGTGACTGTGTAACATACTAGTTCAATTTTATTTGTTTGCTTGTTTTTTGTTTAGTTTATCAAAGGGAGCTTAACTGGAAAACAAGAAGAGGTGTCCTTAAATCCTTATGGGACCTGATTTTGAACTTTCCCCCCCTACCTCAATAAGGATTTACAGCCTCAGAATCTTGCAGATTATTTAATTGAAACTAATTACTGATAGCTTCTTTTAGCAGTTCCAAGGGGTAGCCTTGTTAGTCTAGTTCAGCAAAACAAACAAGGAGTCCAGTGGCACTTCTAAAGACTAACAAAATTATTTATTAAGCTCATGCAATAAATAAATGTGTTAGTCTCTAAGGGTATGTCGACTTAACAAGTCGACTTAACTTTTCAAGTGTAGATAGAGAGGAGAGCCAAGGCTCCCCGCTGAGAAGGGACCCGCGGTCCCCGGCAGAAGGGCCCCGCGGATCCCTTCTTTCCGGGAACCGCAGCTTTCTGGCAGAAGGGACCTGTGGCTTCCTTCTCACCAGGACCTGCAGCTTCCCAGAAGAAGGGAGCCATGGCTCCCTGCTGTCGGCACCCCAGCAGGTCCCGGGGAGAAGGGAGCCAGGCTCCCTTCTCCCTGTGAAGCTGCAGCTCCCTTTTTGGCAGGGAGCTGCGGCTCCCTTTTTTCCAGGGAGCCAGGGATCCCAGGAAGAAGGGAGCCACCGGGGCTCCCCAGCACAAGGGAGCTGCTGGGGCTCCCTGGACAAGGGAGCTGCCGAGGCTCCCCGGAACAAGAGAGACGTACAGCTCCCTTGTGTCGGGGAGCCCCAGCAGCTGCCTTCTCCCCAGAAGCTGTGGCATCCTTCTGCCAGGGAGCTGCGGTTCCCTTTTCCCCAGCCCTAGGTCGACTTAATAAATTAAGTCAACCTAGGGCATCCACACTGGCTTTAGGTTGACTTAACGGGTCGACTTAGGCATTAAGTCAACCTAACGACAGGTAGTTATTAAGTAGACTTAAGGACACCCTTAAATTGACTTATTGAAAGGCTGGTGTGAATCTGGAGTAATTTAGGTTGACTTAAGCGTACTTAAGTCAACCTGAATTGCTAGTGTAGACATACCCTAAAAATTCCACTGCCCAGATACAGCAAAAATGCAGGTTAAGTATGCTTCATACGGTATTGGAGGAAATGATCATTTATAATAAGGATGCAAAATAGTACCTGTCAGTGCAATGTGGCCAGAGTTTAGTAAATTCCAAATTGCAAATACCAAAATTACCCCCAATCCAGGCAGATTCTAGACCTAGCAGACCAACTAAGAATTCTTACAGCATAAAGAATCTCTTAGCTGTCACCTATGCCAATGAGCCTTGGAATAGGGGTGTTGGTGGTAGGACAGAGTGTATCAACCATTCAGCAATTCACAATTAACATATGACCATTACCAGTTAACACAAATTAGAATAACTCCTAAATTTCTTTTATTTATACTGATGGACTACGGCCAATACAACTATCTCATTGGTGTCTTGTACCCACCTTCCTCCGCTATTTGTCTTTTTGAATCATTATCTCTTGTCTTATAGGTAGATTGTAAACTCTATGGCTATGTCTACACTTGAAAAGTTAGGTCAACTTTATGAAGTCGACTTAATAAGGTCGACTTTAAGTCGACTTAAAGTGGACCTTATTAAGTCGACTTAACAAAAGTCGACTTAACTTTTTAAGTGTAGACATGGCCCCTTTTTGACCTTATTAAGTTGACTTAACGTTTTAAGTCGACTTAATAAGATCGAACGTGGCGTTAATCCCCATCTCCACTGGCTTAAGTTGACTTAATAAAGTCAACTTAAGCGCTAATTCGAATTAAAATGTGGTGTTGTTAATTCAAACTAACTTTTCCTTAATTCGACTTAAGAAAAGCCCAGTGTAGATGTGGAGTATTTTAAGTCGATTTAAGCCTCCTAAAGTCAACTTAATTTGTAAGTGTAGATGCACCCTATGAGACAGAGATTGTCTTTTGGTTCTATGTTTGCATAGCACACGGTACAATGGGGCTCTGATCCATGACTAAAACACGCAAGGAGGTATGGTAATATATATAAATAAGAATAACAGTTAATAGTAAATACCCTATGAGAATTAAGGCGGCCTGACTTTTCCCCCTTTCTTTTGCATCAAACATATCTTCTCACAGGAGAGAATATGTAGAATAGTATCATTTGTGTAGTACTGTGGTCATCTTTTTAAAGCAGTTTAAAACTATTTATCACTGCAGAAGCAGCATGTGTTAGTGTGTAATACACAGGAAGAGAGTGAAACGTATGTGAAACAAAATGCCATACGCAGGAATTGTACTTTGCCATTACCCAGGACTTTTGTAAGAGGTACATGAGGGAATTCAGATAGAGTGGGAATCACTTTGCAGTGGTAAAAATGGTACATGACTAATTCACAAATAAAACTTCCAGGGTTTCCACTGAGACATAGACTTAAATCTAAATTGATGTACTGAATCCAATTAATATTCATTTTCAAATGCCAGTATATTTCTCATGCATAATTTTAGAGACTGCTATTGCTATTCAGTAATAAATTTACATTGTTGTAATGTGCTAAATGAATGAAAGGGCAGTGCTAGATTTCTATATGTTTATAATTCATTAACACAGGAAGAATGGGATCACCATTATTGTACTTTAATTTTTCTGATCCCTTTGATGCATCTACACTATACTTTCCTTAAGTTGACTTAAGCAGCTGCTTAAGTCGACTTAAGGAAAATTAAGTCGACTTTGTTAAACCTACTTTTAAGTCAACTTTTGGCTTAAGTCGACTTTCTAAAGTTGACTTAAGACAGTGTAGATGAGGACTCTGGCAGCAAGGGATTCCCCCACCACCCTGACTGGGGCTCCAGGAGCGAGAGAATCCCTGCCAACCCAGTCAGGGCTCCAGTGGGGGATTTCCTAACCACTGGAGCACCAGTTGGGGCAGCAGGGATTCCCTCGCCCCCCAGCCAGAGTGGCAGGGGAAACCCTCACCGCCAGAGCCCCAGTGGGGTATTCTCTCCCACTGGAACCCTGGTTGGGGGGGCCCTTCTCTCCGGACCACAGCTTCCCAGCAAAAAAGGAGCCACGGCTCCTCTTGCTGGGAAGCCATGGGTCCTGGGGAGAAGGAAGCCATGCGAGGCTCCCTTGTCCCCCCCCGCCCTAGGTCGACTTATGGCATCCACACTGGCTTAAGCTCACTTAGGAAGTCAACTTAAGCCTTAAGTCAACCTAAAACTAGGTATTATTAAGTCAACTTAAACTTTCCTTAAGTCGGCTTAAGGAACAGCTTAAGTTGACTTAATAAAAGCACAATGTGGACAGGGAGTAAGTTAGGTTGACTTAAGCCTCCTTAAGTCAACTTAATTTGTAAGTGTAGATGTACCCATAGAAATGGAAAGGGACCATGACAGGTCATTGACTATGTCTACACTTGTAAATTTATGTCGACTTAGTTAAGTCGACTTAGCATGTCTACACCTAAATTTAAAGTCGACTTTGGGGGGAACTTACAAAGTCATAGAATCATAGGGATGGAAGGGACCTCACGAGGTCATCTAGTCCAACCCCCTGCTAAAAAGCAGGACCACTCCCACTAAATCACCCCAGCCAAGGTTTTGTCTAACCGGGCCTTAAAAATCTCCAAAGATGGAGATTCTATCATCTCCCTAGGTAGCCCATTCCAATGCTTCACCACCCTCCTAGTGAGAAAGTTTTTCCTAATATCCAACCTTGTCCTCCCCAGCTGTAATTTGAAACCATTGCTACTTGTTCTGTCCTCTGTTACCATCAAGAACAGCCTAGCTCCCTGCTCGTTGGAGCACCCCTTCAAGTAGTTGAAGATTGCTATCAAATCTCCCCTCAGTCTTGTTATGGACACGACTAGGGGGTCCCACCCCAAGAGGGAGTCGCTCCATGGCTCGATCACCTCGCGGCTTAAAAGAGGACCCGTCTCCTGTATAAGGAAATAGATTAGAGTTTATTTAGCATCTGCAGATGGGTGACTCCAGTACCACACAGGGTAGGAGCACACCCACAGGCTTGTGTTAGCACATTTTATTGTCAGTTAATCCCTTCAAAGACTGCCCAGATACACCCCTTGATTATGACGTTGTCCAATTAGCAATGGGGCAAATTCGCAGTTCCTTCGCTGCGCCTGGCCTGGCCTTCACCCTTCTTGGTCCTGTTCTCATCATTTATGTTTTCCTTACTTTTTCCTGCAGCAGGATGTCTGTTTCTTTCTTTATGGTCCTGTCCTCATCATGCCCTCACCCTAAGCGGTTATAAGTTTACCTTCCCACAGCCTAAGGCTTCAATACTGTTGCTCACTTATGCTAAGATAAACTATTATCTACTCACGCTAACATAAAATGTCTAGCTATCTTAAAATGGCTAAGTATCATAATTTTATAACATTCTTCTCTTCTGCAGACTAAATAAGCTTAGTTCCTTCAGTCTCTCCTCATAAGTCATGTGCCCCAGCCCCCTAATCATTTTTGTTGCCCTCCGCTGGACTCTTTCTAATTTGTCCACATTCTTTCTGTTTTGGGGAGCCCAAAACTGCACACAGTATTCCAGATGCAGCCTGACCAGTGTCGAATAGAGCGGAATTATCACATCCCTCAATCTGCTGGCAATACTCCTATTGATGCAGTCTAATATGCCATTGGCCTTTTTGGCAACAAGAGCACACTGTTGGCTCATATTTCTCTTCCCGTCCACCATAACCCCCAGGTCCTTTTCTACAGTGCTGCTACTTAGCCGATAGGTCCCCAGCCTGTAGCAGTGCATGGGATTTTTTCGTCCTAAGTGCAGGACTTTCAACTTGGCTTTGTTGAACGTCATGAGGTTTCTTTCGGCCCAGTGTTCCAATTTGTCCAAGTCTCCCTGAATCCTGTCCCTGCCCTCTAGAGTATCTACCATTCCCCCCAGCTTAGTGTCATCCGCGAACTTACTCAGCACACAGTCTATTCCATCATCAAGATCATTAATGAAGATGTTGAATAGAACCGGCCCCAGGACCAACGCCTGGGGCACTCCACTCCTTACCGATTGCCAACTAGACATCAAGCCATTGACTCCTAACCGCTGAGCCCGTTGATCTAGCCAGTTTTCTATCTACTTTACGATCCACTCGTCCAACCCATACTTCCTTAACTTGCTGACGAGAATGCTGTGGGAAACCATATCAAAAGCCTTGCTAAAGTCGAGGTATACCACGTCAACGGCTCTTCCCGCTTCCACAAATCCAGTCATCTCATCATAGAAGAAAATCAGGTTGGTCAGGCACAATTTGTCCTTGTTGAATCCATGTGGACTGTTCCTGATCACTCTATTTTCCTCCAAGTGTTTCAGGATGGATTCTTTGAGGATCTGCTCCATAATTTCCCCAGGGACTGAGGTGAGGCTGACCGGTCTGTAGTTCCCCAGAGCCTCCTTTTTCCCTTTCTTGAAGAGAGGTACTATATTTGCGTTTTTCCAATCCTCCGGGACCTCCCCTGTTCGCCACGAGTTCTCAAAAATAATGGCCAGCGGCTCTGCAATCACTTCAGCCAACTCCCTTGGCACCCTCGGATGCAGTTCATCCGGCCCCATGGACTTGTGCACATACAATTTCATTAAGTAGTCCCTAACCTGACTTTCCATCACCGAGGGCTGCTCTTCTCTCCATTCCACATTACCCTGTGTAGTAGCCTGGGAGCTGGCCCTCCCTGTGAAGACTGAAGTAAAAAAAGCATTGAGTACTTCAGCCTTTTCTGCATCATCCACCACAAGGATGCCTGCCCCATTCAGTAAGGGACCTACACCACCTCTGATCCTTTTCTTGTTGCTGACATACTTATAGAACCCCTATCTGTTATCCTTCACATCTCTTGCTAGCTGCAACCCCAATTGTCCTTTGGCCTTTCTGATTTTATCTGTGCAGTCCCGAGCAATATCTTTGTATGCCTCACTAGTCATCTGTCCAAGCTTCCACTTCTTGTAAGCTTCCCTTTTATGTTTCAGCTCCCCGCAGAGTTCCCTGCTAAGCAATGCTGGTCGCCATTCACATTTGCTGTTCTTTCTGCACATCAGAATGTTATCTTCCTGTGCCTTTAACAGGGTTTCTTTAAAATACAGCCAGCTGTCTTGGACACCTTTCCCCTTCAGATCAGCCTCCGAAGGGATCCTGCCCATCAGCTCCCTAAGGGAGCCAAAATCTGCTTTTCTGAAGTCCAGGGTGTGTGTTCTGCTTCTTTCCTTCCTTCCATTGATCAGGGTCCTGAACTCTACCATCTCATGGTTGCTGCTGCCCAGGTTGCCATTTACTTCTACTCCCCCGATCAATTCTTCTCTGTTGGTGAGCAATTGGTCTAGCGGTGCAAGGCCCCTAGTTGGTTCCTCCAGCATTTGTACTAGGAAGTTGTCCTCAATATTCTCCAAAAACTTCCTGGATTGCCTGTGCACTGCTGTATTATCTTCCCAGCAGATGTCAGGATAATTGAAGTCACTCATAAGAACCAGGGCCTGCCTTCTGGAAACTTCTGTTAGTTGTCCATAGAACAGCTCATCCACCTCCTCCTTCTGGTCTGGCGGTCTGTAGCAGACACCCACCACAACATCCCCCTTGTTTCATTATCCTCTAAACTTAACCCACAGACTTTCAACTGGCTTATTTCCACTTTCACAGTGGAGCTCCAAGCTGTCATGCAGCTCTTTTACATATAGCGCTACTCCTCCCCCCCCCAGATGCCTAGGTCGACTTGTAGGGGATAGGGGGACCTAGGGCAGGTCCACGGGGGCAGAGGTGCACCCCTTGCCCAGTGCCAGGGGGCTCAGCCTTTGCCCCATTGTACATGAGTATAATGGTGCAAAGGGGGATAGGGACCCTGGCAGGGAGGGCAGTGGTGGAGTCCTGGAGTAGCCCTAAGTCGACTTAAGGCTACTCCAGGTCTACACTGGCCTAAGTTGACGTTAAAAAGTTGACTTTAGACCTAAGTCGAACTAAAATGAGGTTTTATAAAGTCGACTTAATTTTCATTAAGTCGACTTTATTTTCCTTAAGTCAACTTAAGCAATTTGCTTAAGTTGACTTAAGGAAACTGTAGTGTAGACGCAGCAAGCTTAAGTCGACTTAATTGACAAATGTAGATGCACCCATTGAGTCCAGTTCCCTGCACTCGTGGCAGGACCAAGTACCCCCATTAAACCATCCCTGACAGATGTTTGTCTAACCTGCTCTTAAAAACCTCCAATGTAGGAGATTCCACAACCTGCAGAAGCAACTTATTCCAGTGTTTATTCACCCTGATAGTTAGGAATTTTTTCCTAATGTCTAGGCTGAAGCTCCCTTGCTGTAATTTAAGCCAGTTGCTTCTTGTCCTACCATCTGTGATTAAGGAGAATATTTTTTCTCCTTCTTTCTCATAACAACCTTTAGGTATTTGAAAACTGTTGTTATATCCCATCTCAGTCTCCTTTTTTTCTATACTAAACAAACCCAGCTTTTTCAATCTTCTCTCATAGGTCAAATTTTCCAGTTCTCTAATCATTTTTGTTGCCCTTTTCTGGACTTTCTCCAGTTTCTCCACATCCTTTCTGAAATGAGGCTCCCAAAACTAGACATAGTACTCAAGTTGAGGCCTAATCAGTGCAGAGTAGAGTGGAAGAATCACTTCTCATGTCTTACTCACAGTACTCCTGTTAATACAACCTAGAATGGCAACAGTATTACGCTTCTGCCTCATATTTAGCTTGTGGTCCACTATTACGCCCAGATCCCTTTCTGCAGTATTCCTTCCTAGACAGTCATTGCCCGTTTTATATGTGTGCAATGTGTTGTTCAACCCTAAGTGGAGCACTTGGCACTTATTTTTATTGAATTTAATTTTATTTTTCTCAGACCATTTCACCAGTTTGTTCAACTCATTTTGAATGGTGATCCTATCCTTCAAAGCACTTGCAACCCCTCCCAGATTGGTATCATCTGCAAACTTTATAAGTTTGCTCTCTATGCCATCATCTAAGTCATTGATAAAAATGTTGAACAAAACCAGACCCAGGAGAGATCCCTGTGGCACCCCGCTTGTTATGTCCTTCCAGCCTGAATGTGAACCATTGATAACTATTATCTGCGAGCTGTTATCCAACCAGTTTTTCACCCATCTTACAGTAGCTCCATCAGTTTATTGCTGAGAATGTGATGTGAAACTGTATCCAATGCCTTAGTAAAGTCTAGATATATCACATCTACAGCTTCCCCTCTATCCACAAGGCTCGTTACAACATCATAGAAAGCTATCAAGATGGTTTGACATGATTTGTTTTTGACAAATCCATGCTGACTAGCCCTAAGCACCTTATTCTCTTCCAAATCTTTGCAAATCCACTCCTTAATTATCTGTTCCATTATTTTTCCCAGTACAGAGGTTAAACTGACTGGTCTATAATTCCCTGGATTGCTCTTATTTCCCTCTTTGTAGATGGGCACCATATTTGCCCTTTTCCAGTCCTCTGGGACCTCACCTGTCTTCCATAATTTTTCAAAGATAATAGCTAATGGCTCAGATATCTCCTGAGTCAGCTCCTTAAGTACTCTGGGGTGCATATTATCAGGCTCCGGTGACTTGAAGACGTCTAACTTGTCCAATTCCAAAGGGGTAGCTGTGTTAGTCTATTGTAGAAAGACAACAGAGTCCTGTGGCACTTTTAAAGACTAACAGATTCCACTTCAAATGGCTGTATTCAGTGCCCTCCATGTAGTCTTTAAAAGTGCCACAGGACTCTGTTGTCTAACTTGTCCAAGTAATTTTAACGTGCTCTTTCCCTATTTTAGCTTTTGACCCTATCTCATTTCTATTGCCCTCCTCCACATCAGACATCCAATCTCCACCAACCTTCTCAGTGAAGATCGAAACAAAGAAATCATTTAGTTCCTCTTCCATTTCCACATTTTCATTTATTGTTTTACCTTCTTTGTTGAGTAAGGGTCCTACACTGTCCTTGGTTTTCCTCTTTTCAAGATCCAGCAAGGCACAGTATACAAGTAAAGTGGCCAACCACAGCTGCGTATTTTTTTAAAAAGAGAAATGCTCCATCTCTTTGTGTTCATTCTTTCAAGCGGCTGTCCTTCATTACAAGAGGGGAAACTATTGAATTACCCAGTCTTCACAACTATTCCTGAAATGCCCACCCTTTTCTAATTAGGTGAGTTAGAGTTCCTTACGAAAAGTGAGAAAGAGCCATTGTACATGAAAGGAAATCTGAGTGTGCTCCTTACATAGTAATGCATGTGTGCTTGTGTGCACTAGAAATTTTAGTCTCATTTCTCAGCTTATGAAAACTGATGAAACTCCATTGACTTCAGGAGACATCTGAATTATACCAACTGAGTAACTGGCCCATGGTCTGAACTAGACCTACGTAGGAAATGGTTTTCCCATCTAGTGAACATTTTGAAATTTTGAAAAGAATTCCCATTCTGTACTGTAATGAAAAAGAGATCTTCTTAATTTTTTTTATAAAAAATACAAAAAGAGGGAGAGAGACATCCCTGAATAATCATTAACCATCCCTATCCAGGCCCGAGCCTCATACCCTGTGCAGCTGACCAGCAAGTGGTCCACCCACTTGACCCTGGGCCCTGCAAAGCTGGCTCCCGGCAGTCCACTCACCACTGACTCCTGGTCCTAGATCTCATGAGGCTGGCTCCTGGTGCAGCCTCCTCCTCCTTCCCCATGCATCCAAGGCCCTTTCCTGCCCTCCCCCACCACCCAATCCATGCCCAGCTCCCAAGGCCCTACCTGCACAGCAGAGTACTTACCTTTGCTGGAGCAGGCGGAGCCACAGTGTTTACATTTCCTGCCCTGCTCTGCCCTGGGCCACATGCCTGGGAGCGCAGCAGGGTGAGAGATTTAAAATGGCCTCTCTCAGCCCCGATCCCAGGTGTGGCTTGTGGCATTCCCTGGTACTTCAGGACCTGTGCCCAATGGCAGTGATGCCAATGGGAAACAGAAAGCAGTGAGTGATCCAGAATTTTCTTTTTGTTTGTGGTGAGGGAATCTCTATTAGCAAAACTTTTTAGAGATCCACTGTCAAAGGATTTAATGTAAGAGGTAATGACCCCACTCTTTGTGCTGATTTATTGAAAACACTGTGTATATTGTGCTGCTAATGTTTCTCATTCCTTGCCTTATTTGGGTGTTACTCACTCATCTACACTGGCAAGTTAGGTTGACTTAAGAATGCTTAAGTCGACCTAAAGAAAGTCGCGTCCATGCTGAGCTTTTCTTAAGTCAACTTAAGCATTTCCTTAGGAAAGCTTAAGTGGACTTAATAACACCTCCTTTTAGGTCGACTTAAGCATTAAGTCGACTCCTTAAGTCGACTTAAGGCCAGTGTAGACGAGGATTAGCGCTCAGCCAACCTTATTAAGTCAATTTAAAGCCAATATAATGACTGTCTCTTAACAAAGTCGACTTAAAGTGTAGCCAATTTATTAAGTCGACTTAACAAGGTCGACTTTAAGTCGACTTAAAGTTGACCTTGTTAAGTCGACTTAACAAAGTCGACTTAACTTTGTAAGTGTAGACATAGCCTGGGAGTCTAATATACAATTTCGTATAAATGTTGTGGATAGTGCTTTTTGTGGCATTGAAAGCATAATTATAGTACGCATTACACTGATTGATGAATAATAAAATAACCTAATGACATTTGTCTGAGGGATTAGCAAGATTTAGATGTATGTAACATTTGTCAGACCATTTCTGCCTTGCACCTCTGTCACATGCACTCTGATAGTACAATCCCAGATAGGCAACATCTGCACAGTTTGTCAGTTTCATAAAGATTGCTAATACATAAAAAATGCAGGTTCTTAGAGCTTTCATAATTTATAATATATTAACTAGTGTGTGGTACTTAAAAATTAAAAAAAAATAATCCTCAAGATCCATTAGAAACTACTTTAGTTTTTTCATAAGATACTTTGATATCCCATACCTAATAAAATATGAATTGCAATGGCTGTAGTGTAATATTGAGGACAAAAATTGAACTAAAAATAGTGGAAAGGAACTCTGTTCAGCTCTTACTGTAATGTGTCTGAGGAATTAAGCATGGTAAATTCATGCTAAGAGAAATGAGCTAAAAACATAGGAACAGAGCCTCAGACAATATAAATCGGTGTACCTCCATTTGTCAGAGCTATTCTGATTTATTCCAGTTTAGAATCAGGCAGAGTGCATTTTTAAGGGGAATTTAAAAGAGCAAAAATCATTTTCAAGGCTAGTAGAGCGTCTTTAAAGGTAAATAATTTTGGCTATCCATTATAGCACAATATGAGCAAAAAGAAAGAACATAGGGGAAAAAAGTTAGAGTGTAAGAATATTACCAAATTATTGAAATTTCATTTTATCAATGTTACAATCATTTTTCATTTCTTCAAATAAAAAGTGGAATTTAAATCTGCTGTGATAGAAGCGAAGATTGAATGTGTGCATGAGATGAGGGTACTCAGCATTTAATATTTCAGACTTTCTGCCAGTTTTAAATTAAATAATTTAAAATGAAAAGAATCTTTGAATCTTGGCTTTAAGGTTGAATGGCAGGATACTGGAATAGATCCTCAGCTGCTGTAAATTGCCTTAGCTCCATTGAACTCAGTGCTCAGTAATGCCCATTTATACTAGATGAGAATCTGGTCCCTTGTCTTTTCTCATCATATTGAGATTAAATAAATGTCTTTCATCTTAATTCATATAGTGTTTTGAAAGTTGACAGTGTGCAGTTCTGTCTTTGTGAATGAATATTTTAATGCAAAATCCACAGGTCTTCTGAATTTTAGAAGGAATGATGCTACTGTACCATTATGCATTTATCTTGGCTTCATATTTATTTGTGGCCTCAATAACACCTTGAAGATCAAATCTAGTTTAAAAAAATGTTAAAATATTTAAAGGATTCCTTAATATTTTAGTGCTTCTCAGTAGTAAAATCATGTTCTTTTCTCAGAACAAAAGCCTGAAAAACAAACTCCTGTCAGGAAACAAGCTTTGTGGTATTCATGCAGAAGAGGTAAGTAGAGTTTCTTACTGTTCTACTCCTAACACACCTGGAGAGAAAAAGAAAAAAAATAAAGAAATTCACACCGGAACTCTGGCTTAGTTAATGTAGCCATCATGTGTATCTACAGCTAGAGTTCAAAGTCCATGCATCTAAAAATCTCCTTTCATTTGCTCCCATGATAAGAACATTACAGACACACATCAAGAAACAAAAGACAGACTCTGTTTTTATCCATACATTTAGATTTGAGGTCATTGGGGGAACTTATTTATTTGTTCTGACGAATCCCAGTATCCAAAGCATTGATTTTCCCCATCCAAATACTAAAAAGTAGTAGTAATAATTCCATTGTTTGAGTAATTTTAAAGACTTTTGAATAAAGCACCAGAGAAATTATTTTTAATGTTAAAACAGGTTATGATCTAAAAAGCTTGTATGGCACTTTACCAAATATAGAATAAGAAACAGTACTTCTGTCAAAGAGCTGGCACTTTCAGTCAGGCAAGATAAAGGCCATGATTTTGCAAGTACTTAAGCATGTGAGTACCTTTACTTCTATGAACAATTATGTTAGCCACCAATGGGTTCAACTGACGTGAGTAAAATTATGCACGTATGTGAGTAGTTCCCTGTAGTTAACAGGAATACTCAGATGAATTACTATTGATTCTTACCGCTCTCAAATAAGAACGAAGCTCCAATTATGTATCAGGAATGACTTCCAATGGGGAATCATAAATTAAAGAAGAGTCATGGACAACAGTGCACTCTAGGGAACAATTATGCATTGCCAAGAAGCTAGACAAAATGATCAAATAATAAAACATTTTTTCTTTCTAATTTGTGTGTGTCGATGAAAGTCAATGCATATTGCTAGAATGCCACACAATTATCACACTTGAATCAAGTGCATTTTAATTACAAATTAGATTTGAAAACTTGTATTTTCAAAGCTATCTAGCCAAAAACATAGCTGGTATAAATAACCGATTTCCATTTATTTTAAGCAAGTTACACCAATTTATCCCAATTGTATCCAAGAAATCTGCAGCAGTCAGAAGCAATACTGTACATTCTTTTCTCTCCTTTGTTCAAGCTACCTTATCAACACCTTTGTGGTTTACTCCACAGTATTTTGTTTTATTTGTATTTTTCTCTCCCTTTATATTGCTGAATTGTAGAAGTCCTGGCCTAAAAGTATGATGCAATGTTGTTGGCTTTTTTTCTTGCTAATTTTCTCAGGGTGCATCACATCTTGAATTCTTAGTATTATTTAACTTTATTTTTCTATTTACTATGCATTTTATTTAAATATATTTTAATATATGCAAAATAACTGTATAATCTATCACTGAAGTCTGCATTTAAATGGGAAACAGGAAATTTGATTTTCTAGTACTTGGTATGATATCAGTGTCTGTGGGTATATTGCCAGTAAATCTTATCCTTAGTCTGGG
The DNA here is from genome assembly GCA_007922175.1 of Pelusios castaneus. Taxonomy (NCBI): domain Eukaryota; kingdom Metazoa; phylum Chordata; order Testudines; family Pelomedusidae; genus Pelusios; species Pelusios castaneus. The sequence goes on from ML685785.1 coordinate 23,480,700, forward strand.
AGTTTGAGGTGGTAAGAATCAAAACTGCTTCCAACCTGTCTCTAAAAATTCTCATTAAGATATCTTTCAAGTTAGATCCTTCTTAAAATAATAACTACATTTAAAAAAGTAAGATGAATTTTAAAAAAAAACAAACAAAAACTCCAAACCTCTGCCTCAGTCTGTGTTAACATGACAGACCAATAGCTGAGGTGGAGTCCTCATCAGAACATACAGCAGGAGAATCGTTATGAATCATATACATAGAGGTTAAGAAATCTAACATTGTTCCTTCTGGATCAGGTGGTGCCGTCCTGCTTTTGTAGACAGAAGAACCTAAAGTGCTGAGAATTGCATTGCTCCTACTGTACAGGGGATGGGAAGGGCTTGCAGGCGGCAGAAGCATTCCAGACCTCCCTTTGCATGCTAGGAAGTTCTACTTTCTCTGTTGCATCATAAGAAGAGAAGGAAACATGGCAGGCCATTTTGAGGGAGGAGTGAGGTAGTGGCCTGCAATCCATATCAACAAGTCTAATTCCCATCTCCTTAACAGTTGCTATAATTAATGTATGTTAGTTGCAGCAGTAGAGAAAGTCCCATTAATGTCTAGGGCTATGTCTACACTAGAAAAAGTTAGGTCGACTTTAAGTAGACTTAAAGTCAACCTTATTAAAGTCGACTTAACAAAGTGGACTAAGTCGACTTAACTTTAAGTCGACTTAGTCCACTCTGTTAAGTCAACCTAACCACCCTTAAGTCGACTTTATTAAGGGTTACTCCATGTCCACACCATCCTTAAGGATGGACTTAAGGGTTAAGCCGACTTAAGGGTTAAGTCGACCTAATGAGTGGTAGTTATAAGGTTGACTTAAGCTTTCATTAAGTCGACTTAAGGAATTTCTTAAGTCGACTTAATGAAAGCCTAGTGTGGACATAGCATATGACCCTAATCAGCAAGCTGAAGAAGACTGAATCCCCACATACGTTGATATTATTTTCAAATCGATGAACAATATGAAACAGACTTAAATCTGCAGGCAGTTCAGAGTTTAGTACATCTAATGAAATACACTACTTATTTTTATGCTACCAAGCTTTGATATTTTTACTCAAACCTTTTCCTAGTAAATCACCATCAGATCAATGTGAAATTGATTTATGTAAAAGCTAAGTAAAGAATTCAGTATTTTACCAATGAACAAACTGCTAATTTATTAGACCAACAGTGTGTGACTTAATGGGCAACACTAACTGAAGAACACTTATTAACATACAGTACTGTATGAGAAATCAATGGGACTCTTATAGTGCTCAGTATAATTCATAGTAGTGTGGAGTAGTATGCCTTCTTGTCAGATACTTTCAAAGAACTGACTTCTGGACTATACAAAGAATCTGTGGTAGCAGATTGTGAATGTGCCTTATGTTTCAAGTGCTGGAACATTACTCTTTATGCCTTTATGAATGATGTGCTATTCTCTAACCTGGTCAGAACAGTTAGGATGAGATGCTGCCCAGTGGATCCTTTTGGCAGGATTCAATGGGGAAAGATAGGGAAATGCATGCTATTTGCTTCTCTAGTAATGTGCAGAAAGAAGTATAGATACTAAAGGGATGCTAATGTGTCATTCCCTCTGGCAGAAGATCAAAACTTCTTCAGGCTGAGGTATGTGGAATGGCATAGTGGTAGGTTGCCCCTTCTTTTTCTCCCTTAATTGCTACTTGGAGATGCTACTCTGCTGAATGCAAAGGGAGAAGGAGAGAGAGAAATTCTCTATGTCCTACTTCCATCAGCACAGCAGAGGGCAGAACCTTTCCTTACATCCAGAAACGAGTATAGGGCAAACACCCAGCACTCTCAAGTGACAGCTCATTGCCTTTACTGGATTTACATTAGGGATGAATTTAGCTCTAGAAACAATAATTTTACTAGCTAGTTATGCAGTTAGCAAATTAATTATGTTAATTTAGTATAACCTTTGTCTGTTTTGCTTTAGATGTTCTCTAAGAATTGTTGGGACTTTTATACTAAAAACTAGCACTGCTGCGTCAGTGATCTAGTTTTGATGAAAAGCTGACACTATAGAAAGGATTGAAAGATGGGTGTGTGACACTATTTTGGAATGTTAGTCAGCTATAGATCTGACAAAGAGTGACAAGGAATGGGGCTGCTAGGATCAATTATAAAACAGACATAGTGTTTTCTGCTAACATGTTCAGGAACAAGCTGGACAATGTGGTCTTGGACATCAGCTGTGAAGACATGGCAGAAGGTCTCCTCATTAGCAAATGCCAGTCTTGATCAGTGGTGAAGCTAGCCAGGGATGCTATGTGATCTGTATAGCTGGCAAGAGATGTTTTCTCTTTGAAGGCTGATTTCTGTTTCTCTGGAACTCTGGTCCAAAGCTCAAGGTCTTAAATTCTTTTTCAAAGGCTAGCCTTTTGCTGGATTTACAGTATAATCCCTCGCACCTGTGCTCACCAATCTGGTATCTCTCAGTCCTTTTAGACTAATTCAGCGTAGAAAAGCAACCATATTTTTATATATAATATCAAGTAACTAGTTAGGTATTCATTAGACCTACGCAGTTTGTTACTGGAGTACAAGCCCTTAAACAATTAGCTACTAGTGACTGGAAAATGTATGCTTCCCCTACCTCTGAGCTACTGAGCGTGAGAATTTTCAGAGAGTGTGACTTTTTGACTTTTCTATAGCTCAGTGGCAGCAGTATATGTCATAGGATATGTCTACACTAGAAAAAGTTAATGAAAGTCAGGTGTAGACATGGAGTAATTTAGGTTGACTTAAGGGTCCTTAAGTCGACCTAAAATGCTAGTGTAGACATACCCATAGGGTGCGTCTACACTTGTAAATTAAGTCGATGTAAGCTTGCTTACGTCGACTTAAATTACTCTGCGTCTACACTACAGTTTCCTTAATTCGATGTAAGCAAGTTGCTTAAGTCGACTTAAGGAAAATAAAGTCGACTTTATTAAACCTCCTTTTAGTTCAACTTTAGTTTAAGTCGACTTTTTCAAGTCGACTTAAGCCAGAGTAGACATGGAGTAGCCCTAAATCGACCTTGGGCTACTCCAGGACTCCACCACTGCCCTCCCTGCCAGGGGAAGCCTGGCATGCCCCTCCACAGGGCAGGGCAGAGCCCTGCCTACCCTGCCCCTATGCCCTGCCAGGGTCCCTGTCCCTGTTTGTCCCATTGTACCCTGGTACAATGGGGCAAAGGCTGAGCCCCCTGGCACTGGGCAAGGGGTGCCCCCCCTGCTACCGTGGACCTGCTCTAGGTCCCCCTAGCCCCTATAAGTTGACCTAGATGTCCAGTGTGGATGCTCTAGGTTGACTTTGTAAGTTTCCCCCTAAGTCGATTTAAAATTTAGGTGTAGACATGCTAAGTCGACTTAGCTAAAGTCGACCTAAATTTACAAGTGTAGACATAGCCATAGAGATTGCATGTTTTCCTCGGATCAAGTCCTGGTCCCACTAAAGTCAGTAGCTGTGTTACCATTGTTTTACCTGGAATCACGGTTTGACCCATAATATTGAGGTGTACTAATGATAGCACCTGGTGATCCACAAAGATCTACTGATCTTTCCTTAGAAGAGAGCCTTGGTACATTCTGTTCTCCAAAATAAACATAGGGGCCATGAGAGGAGGAAGAAATATAAGATATAAAGATAGCTCAGAAGGTAAAGATGAAATATACTAATTTTGGTTGTTTGTTCACTCAGGCTTCAGGTGAACATTTACTTCAATTTTACTTTGTGAGTTTTCCTCAGTCCCTGAGTGTCATATTAAGTTTCAGACCTGAATGAACTCGATAACTGAAAGCAAAATTACAAGCATTCATCTAGTTTCTCATCATAACCATGTGAAACCACTATTATAAATTTAAAAACAAACAAAAACAAACAAATTTAAAAACAAAAAAACAAACAAAAAGCATGTTTAATTAGAAAACCAGAGTGATCCAAGTTAATGCAGAATTTAAAAAATGGTCTCAAGTTTTAGGAATATATTTCATATATCCATAGATTAGAGGCGAGAAGGGACCAATGTGATGATCTATTTTTACCTCCCTTATAAGACACGCTGCCACCAACTAGTGATTTCTTCATCTAGTTCAACAGCTTTTCACAGAATTATAACATATCTTTTAGAAAGACATCCAATTTCACTTAAAGGTCCCAGTTATGAAGAAAGCACTTTGATAAATCAATGGCCCTTTTCAATGGACTTGGGATGAGTTTCAAATTTCATGCCACAAAACTCAAAGTACCTGAGACCATCCAATACCATGAAGATGTCATTAAACATCCAAGTTGATTAGGGGGTAGAAGACCTCAGCATAAGAGTAAAAACTCCAAAACATTGACTTCAGTTGCTGGTAATAAAGAGCTTACAATAATATATATTCTGAAGACCTGCTCAAATTATTAAAATTGTGAACCCAGAAAATACTTTATTTGGGCTGGCTGCTTAGGTAAAGAAGAGGAAAAAATCAATGGATTAAGGAACGCAGTATAGTTCAACCCCTGCTTTTCTAAAGTCTTTTAAAAGAATATATGAAAAAAGTAGAATTAATGAATTTGAATTTAGTGTATTTTTAAAAAGTAACAAATATTTTTACTTAAAATTTAAAAAAAAAAAAAAATTCTGGGCGAGATGCTTCACTGATATAATTCAGCATAGCTTTGTTGACTTTACACCAGAAGTCTACATAGGTCATGAAATATGACTCACACAAAGTACAATTCAACACATAATAATAAAAGTCATTAAATACTTTGAAGATTCTCACCCATATTGCCTTCTGTGTGATTAGCTGTGAACATTAAATAAAATGTTGTCTGAAATAGATGAGTTAAACTAACTGCACATAACAATGTGATTGCTTCTGAATGTATTTTAATAGGTCACCATTTAGCTCTTCCTTGGTTTCCATAATTGGCTTAGACATTCTGTCCTTGCAAAGAATTTGTATGTATGCATCTTAAAAAAAATAAAACTAGCTTTTTGATTTTCCTTCAGTTTTCCATTGTCAGAATTTGCTGGCCTCTTTTCCATGCCAGGTTCTCAAAGTGTAAATGATTTTAAAGATTGATATATTATCCTTCACTTGCAGTCAAAAAAAATCCAGGCCCAGCTGAAGGAGCTTCGCTATGGGAAAAAGGATTTGATTTTTAAGGTGAGTTTCTATTACTGGAGCTGACTAAGGTATTTACTTAAAGTCAATATAACATTAAAATCATCCACTGGGATGATAACTACCTTTATTACTGCAGTACAGAAGAAACTACCTTTATTACTGCAGGACTGAAGAATCATTTCCCTAACTGTCAACATAATGAAAGGAGCTACTGCAGACATCATTCTCATAATATGTTCTAAAAAATTTCCTTTACTTCAGTATCGAAGGGACAATGTATAGTGCTACAGTGCTTTCTGTGAAAAAAAGCAGAGGTGATTTCAAAGCTTCAAAAATTCTGTTGTCTTTGTCATTATGTAAAGCTAAAGTGGAAAAATATTGAGTTTATGAATATTTACATTAAAATGCCTAGATCAATCAATGTCCCAGTCAGTACCCTGCTGGTGGCCCAAATCTCTCCCACTATTCTGGAAATTCCTGAGAAAGGCTTTTTACCTTTCTAATTGGGCAATAGAGTATTTTATGGCTACCCTCTGGTTTCTATTTGATTAGCATTACTCCATGCTAAAGCTGTACAGGCTAACTTAAAGAAAAGCCTTTTCATATTTGTGACAAGTAGACAGAATGACTTGTGACAAACATGAACAATAAAATCTTATCCTGCAGGCATCTGGCTTTTATCCATCTACATACCCGCTGTGTGGAAATCTTTTTTTCTACAATTACAGCTTCCAGAAAACAAAATGCAACATCTACTAGAGTTGTGCAAACCAGATTTACTTGAGTCTAATACCTAGAAGCACCCAAAAGTTTAGATCCTCAGCTCAAATGTATCCAAATTTCTCTCTGTAAAATCAGGCAGATAATATTATGAGAACAAGATGTCCCACTGGATTTTACCTACCTCCTATTTCTGATCTTGGATCTTGAAGATGGGGTAACAGAATTAGAGATAGGTCCCAGGCATGAAAAGCCTTATTGAATTTTCACTAACTTTAGACAGTTTCTCAAATAATTTGAGCAATTTTCTCTAAATTAGATCCAGTGTTCCAGTTTGGAACTAGAAAAATGGCAACTAATGAGGTGGAATCAACTTAATTTTGGTCCAGGTTCAGTTTGGATTTTAGGTGAAGATGTTAAGAGGGAAAGGAACATATTATCTAAAACTGGTTAGGGGAAGAGGCTTGTTTTATTTACCCTCAGCAGGAAGATAAACATTATTATTATTATTATTATTATTGTTATTTGTGCTAGCATCTAAAAAACTCAACAGAGGTCAGGTCCCAATGTACAAACAAACAATAAGACATTGTCCTGCTCCCAAAGAACTTACCATCTAAATAAATAAAACAGAAGGTTGGAAGGTAATGGAGGCACAGAGAGGTGAAGTAACTTGCCCAATGTTATATTACAAGTCAGTGGTCAACCAGGGAATACAACCAATTTCTCTCGAGTCCCAGTTCATTACCTATCTACTGGACTGTGCTGCCCCTGAGGAAAGATGAACTTGTGGTTGCAACACAGGACTTGAAGACCAGGAAGAGGTCAGGAAGTTTCTTTTTTTTTCCCCTCCCCCCTTCAGTGTACGCTGGAGTCTTTTGTCTCCTTGCTTTGAAGCATCAGTGATGGCCACAGCTGGAGATTGGATGTGGCAAGTTTCTGAAGTGGCCTCAAGCATTCTCTCTCAGGTTCTTGGCTGGCTGGTTCTAGTGCATGTGCTCAGGTTCTAACTGATCACCATATGTGGGATTGGGAAGGAATTTTCTTCCATATAATATGGGCAACAACCTCAGAGATTTTTCGCCTTCCTCTGCAGAACAGGATGCAGATCACTCATTAGGATCATCTGGGTGTATCTCACTTAATCATTTCTTTACTATTGCAGTGGCCTTGGGCACCTTAGTCCCTCCTGTTCTCTGGCTATGGCACATAATAATTTAGTGATCTGTAATATTTCAGTTATTGCATTTAGTATGCAAGTACTGGGTAGAAGTCTTAGTCTGTGATATGCAGGAAGTCATAATCTGGTGGTGCCTTCTGGCCTTAAACTCTACCAGTTGCATGTTCTATTATAGGCTATGCCATAGCCAGTGTGAACTTGGGCAAATAATTTCATCTCCTTTGTAACTTAATGTCCTCATGTGCAAAATGGAATAATACTGTTTATTTACCTTCCAGAGATATTTTGAGGACATAAATTTACAAAAAGCACTGTGACCTCCTTAGATGGAAAGTGCTAAAGAACACTAAAATCTCTATTGGAACTCTTGGATCCCACATGTGACGCAAAATTCTCATTACTTACCAGAGAATCCACAATAACTCTAGAGACAATGTTTGGTTGTAAGAAACCTTCATTACTTTCATTGGTTAATGTGAAATTTTACCTTTCTTTATTTTCTGAGATGCCTTTTGTTTTGTTTTGTTTTAATGAAGTGACTAGTCACATTCACTTAACAAAGTGAAAGAGATTAACGGAACTTCAGGCTAAAGTTCTTTTCTGTGGCACTGGGAGGTGACTTACCAGCAACAGTAGAATAAAATAAACTTCAGTCAGTCTATTTCTGTGCATGTACTTCAGGGCTGGACTGCCCCCTCATAGAAACTGTCAATTGTAACAACTATTGTGTATGTAAGATTGTGAAGTGTGAAATATAATCTCTTAGGTTTGGAGCAGTGATCTCAAATTCTGTGGTTGCATTGGTGAGTTTTTTGTATCTCCTGTGCTCAGTTTTAGTGGTTTCTATCATTGGCAAAAGGTTCATATTCCTCTTAAGAATGGGTGGTATTTCTACAGTACTTTCCTCTGATAAAAGGCACCTTTATTCTCTGCCATGGGCTCAGTAGGAGCCCTTCTTGGGGACAGAAACAAGAATGGACTGAATCATTGGATTCCTACATGCACTAGCCACTCAGTCTTATGTGACATTACCAACCTTTGAGCTACACTGTAAGTTCTTGTCCCTCTGGTGAAAGGGAGGGTACATTCATTTTGTGAGCAGATCTTCCTCCAGTTGGGGTCTTCCATGAGTACAGAGCATAAATAAACTTGATCCATATGTTGTAATTGGTGGGGCATCCTACTCCATTAAGGACCCAATAACATGCCCAAGCAATGGAAGAGCAGATTCCCCCCATTTTTAATATTTGGCTTAGTACTTCTGATGGGTGCTATACTGAGAGCTCTGGAGAATAAACTTCTTTGTATAACGATAGAACTATAGAACAATTCAAGAAGCTTATAGTGCTCCATCCAGACAGTCTAAAACCTGACTTCTGGGGATAACCATTGAGGGGAGAGAACACTTCAATCTATAGTCATTCAAACATTGTGTTCCCTGCTGAAATTAACAAGAAGGGTGCCAGTTGTAGCAGGAGGTGTGTTTTTTAGTTTGTTTGGGTTTGTTTGTTTGCATAGCCACCAGAAACTTGTGCTCCCAATTATTTCAAAAAGCCACAGGGTAAACAGTAATCATTATCATCTCTGAATTTCTGCTCTGCTAGCAGCTATAAAAAAATGAATAAAGGTGGCAACTCTATCTCATCTAATTCTCTAATGAATCAGCTAATAGTGTATAATATTAACCTAACTCTTCAATAACTTCTTATCAGGTTGCAGTAAAAAAAAAATCTAACCTAATAATACTTAACACTTACAATCCACCTTATATTTTCAAAGCATTTCACAAACATGAACAAATTAATCTTCATAGACTTCCTTTAGAGGCTATGATGTACAATTAATTATCGCCATTTGACAGATGGGCAAAGTGAGATCACAGTTAAATGACTTCCCCAAGGCTATAGAAGGTGTCACTGTCTCAGCTGGGATTAAAATTCAAGAATTCCTGGCTGTCAGCCCAGTGCTCAATCTATTCTAGAGCATACTGCGTAGAGAGTATTGAGACCGCTTTTTTAAATGATGCAAACTGTAATTTGCCATGTGTTGAAACAAGAGAAACCAAGACCATCTAGTTCCAAATTTCAGACAAGGCCTCTTATTTTAAGGCCCCACTTGTGCAGCAGATTATCTCATGAAGACAGCTACAATTTCTGAATGAGTCCATTTTAATTATAATCGTAACCATAAAACCTTGATTCAGCCAAGCACTGTAAGATAACAAATCAGATATTTTAATTAAAATAAAGAAAAGAGTGTCTTTGTGTGTGTGTGTGTGTGTGTGTGTGTGTGTGTGTGTGTGTGTGTGT
>ML685785.1:23495424-23513614 GCA_007922175.1 Pelusios castaneus
AAAACCATCCAGTTATGGATAAGGCATATAGTTTTTCTCCATGGCCTTCCTGATCATGTTACCTCCAACTGAGGGCTACAATTCATTTCTCAGTTCTAGGGTTTTTTTTATTTTTTAAGAGGGGCTTGATGTTTTGTTTATTCATAGAAAGAAATCTGTTAGCTAAAAATGAGATAAAGAACAAAACATTTACAATACATGCATAATATAATATAATATAATATAATATAATATAATATAATATAATACTTAAACTAAAGGTGTTTGAATATTATTTCACATTGAATCTTGATAAACCAGTTAATGAGGCCAGGAGCAGTCTTGAATGGTTAATGAGCTACGGAAAAATCTTTGCAGGCATTTGTGCGGCGTTGGGGTAAAAGATGGGTTAGCACATTTTTGGAAATTTTGGAGATTTGTTGTGTGGCAGGTGGCATTTTCACTGTATTCATCACTTTCAGCAAGGTTCAGTGATTCCAGAATTACACATCTTAGCATATAGAACTGAGAAACATATGGTGCTTTTTGCTTAGCAATTTGAAGAGCTGATTGAAATGTTTCCCACAATTACTCATTCATATTTTACCAGACTGAGCAGTCAGGAATACCGTTTTTTATCCCCAGGCCTGCCCCTGACCTGTTCTTTTGCTTTGGAGAAATTAGTTCGCCTTGTTGTGCATGTACCATCTCTCGTCTGCCTTGTATATTTAGATTGTGATCTCTTAGGGCAAGGGCTTTCATTTTTTGCATTTGCCCGGTGCCTCTCATAATGGACACTGAGCTCTGTTGTCTCTTTGCACTTGGGGGAAGAAATGCTTGTAGTGGACTGTTTTATTTTGGAAGGTTTTATTCTCTCTCTCACAGACGCATACACAGATTGCTATACGAATGCAGTAGAGAAGACAAGGTCAAAGAATTGAACCATGCACTAAGAATTGAAGGAGATCATATTTGTGATGATCCTTATTACAGGGTGAGTTCATTCTACAGTTTCAGATTGGCTCCTCAGAACACTGTCTCACGTAGATGAGCTTTACTCTTCCTGTGGGAATTTTCATTGTACCAAAGAAGCACAGATGTCAACCATTGTCTTCTTCCTGGAGTGTTAGCCATTTTTTTAGATATCCAACGCCCAGGTAAAGGATTGCCTGGAAAATAAGAACCGAGACTTTGAACTTGATTCATTATTCTAAGGGAAGCCATAACCTGTGTGGCTGAGGAGATCTACTGCAGTATTCTGTACTAATTCGTTTCCTAAGTGATGAAGCCTTCATGCCCCAATGTATTGAATCACTGTAGTCTAGCCAACAGGTGTCAAAAGCATGTACAGTATAATCCTGATTATCCAAATAGCATGAGGGAGATTTTTGTTCAGGTAATCGAGAGGTCAAGAACCATTGAGTGGTTCAGCAGCAGCTGGGAACTCATCCTTCTCCTTTTCAGTCTCTCCTCTGGTCCCCTCACTCAATACAGTCACAGCAGAGCTGTGAAGAGTTTCCTGAACTGCTGCAGGACCCGTGACACCCGATCTTTGCAGGCAAAATGTACCAGGATAGGCATAGGGGACCCTGAAGTTCTGATGGGGCACAGCAGAGACTCTTGTCCAGGTCTTTGTTCTGCCCCACCAGGACTACAACCAGAAATGGTAGTAAACATTATTCACACATGCTTTTATGTGTTAGCATCAGCAAGGAATCGAGGAGGACTTCCAAACTGAAAATTGTGGGACTGCACTGTCAAGCAATTGAGACTTTGCCATGGTGGCAAACTTCAATATGCCTTCCTCTGCCCACCAGTGTAACCTCTCTCTTGCTCAGGTTCAGGTTCAGCCAGCTCTTCTTTATTCCTAAACTGATTTTGTCTAAGACTGGGCCATCTTGGTGGTGGAGATACAGTCTTATGTGATAAGGAATAAGTAGATGTGTGTCACCTGGATGTCACTTACACTTGGGTCTGTGTTGTCAAACCAACTCACCTAGTAGTTTTATGTAGATATTGAATAGGACCAGAGAAAGAACTGATCTTCGGGGGACTCCACAAGTGTGGAGTCTAACAATGGAGGTTTTCATAGATTCTAAAGTCAGATGGGATCAGCGTGATCATCTAGTCTGACTTCCTGTATAACACAAGATATAAAACTTCCCTAAAATCCTTCCTAGAGCATATCTTTCAGAATAAAAATTATCCATCATGGAGAATCCACCACAACTCTTGTTCATTTGTTCCAGTGATTAATTACTTTCACAATTAAAAATGTACACATAATTTCCAGTCTGAATTTGTTTAACTTCAACTCCCAGCCATTGGATCGTGTTATATCTTTCTCTGATAGATTGAAGATTCCATTGTTAAACATTTGTTCCACATGTAGATACTTATGGACTGGAATCAAGTCACTACTTAACGCTTCTTTTATCAATCCAAATATATTGAGCTCTTTGAGTCTATCACTATAAGGTATATTTTATAATCCTGTAATTATTCTTGTGGCTCTTCTCTGAACTGTTTCCAATTTATCAACATTTTCTTATTGTTGGCACCAGAATAAGACAGAACATTCTAGCAGCAATCGTACCAGTGCCAAAGAGAGAGAGAAATGACTTCTCTGTTTCTATTTAAGATTCCCTTTTTATAAATCCCAGGATTGTATTAGCTCTTTTGGCCACAGCAGCACACTGGCAGCTCATTTAGTTGATTATCCATTGCAACCCCCTGGAAAGAGTCCCCCTCACAAGTATTGCTTATATTTTTTGTTCCCAGATTATACATCTGCAGTTAGATATATTAACACACATATATATTATATCAACACTCTCAGCTTTTTTCAACAAAACTTGTAATTTAATAAAAAGAATCAAGTTAGTTTGAAGAATCTATTTTCCATGCTGATTTGCATTCATTACATTACCCTGCTTTAGTTCATTATTGATCAAGTCCCTTGTCAGCCTCTCCATTATCTTGCCCAGGATCCATATCAGATTGATAGGCTATAATTACCCATATCATCCCATTTACCCTTTATAAAAATTGGCACAACATTAGCTTTCTTCCAGTCTTCTGGAACTTCCCCAATGCTCAAACATATCTTGTGGTCAATGGAGCCAAATATTGTAGTCGAGGAGGATGAGAATGGATTTCTATCCTTTGACAGAAAGAGATCACCAGTGTCACTAAAGCAGTATAAAATTCATGTTCTGGCCTAAACCTAAATTGTGTCATGCCTCTGAGATTAGCTTCAATGTGGTGAGTTTGAAGTTTGTCTTTGGCTCTAGGCTCTCTATGAGTTTGCTCTGCAACAAGAGGCTTGGTGCTGGAAAGTAGGTAACTAGAATTGATTTGTCCAGGGTTCACTGTTAGTTGGGTGTTTGAAAGAGGAAGGAAAGATTCTTTCCCTAGGAGACCTACAGTTTATTTCAGTCATGAAAATGCAGTTTCTTCACATGTGAAATTTCAGAAAAAATTCAGTCTGACTAATTAAAATGAAACATTTTGTTTCAAGTCAGTTCAACCCAAGTCAGAATTCTAGGTGCCTTGAATTTAACTGCAGCCCTAATGTTTGAATCAGTCTGATATTAAATTGTATCTGCCTATGGTGACATATATGTTCCTCATGTGAGTTTTAGGTTAGTCCATGCTCTCAGTCTTTCTTATGAGCCAGGTTCCTTGGTTGATCTATATCTCTCATGATGTTCTATAGTGACCTCTCTAGCCAAGCTGTGTTGTGAATCATGGGAGTCATATGACTGTGGGATATTATGGGAGATGTAGTCCTTCCAGGGAGCCCAGTCCCTGGGGGGAATCAGAGCATGAACCACCTGAATCACAGCTCCCAACAGGCACTGTGGTACCATAGGCAGACAATTTAATGAAACACAATATTTCAGTTTGGTTCAATACACTGGAACAAAATATTTTGACTAAATAATTATGAATAATTTTTTTTGGAATTTTCCATTCCATGAAAAATTTTGATACTTGGACTTATGTCCCAATTTGGGATGAAAATAAATGCCAGAATACTAGAATTTTCCATTGTTGCTCCATTCAAACAATAGGTTGTACAACTCTAAAGTGCATCTCTGATTTCCTAAAAGTCAAGAACAGAGCATCTTGGGGTTCTCTCAATTTCAACTCAAGAATTCATAATGCAGTTTTACAGAGTAACATTTTTCAATGCCAACTCTGTGCAGATTTCCTTTTTTTCATCTAGTATTAGTAATACCTACAGTCGTGCTCTGCAAACCTAAACAGAATTGAACCCGATTAAGTTAGGCCCTGTACAGAACATATACAATCGAGTGTATGCTCTCTGTCTTCAATAGCTTTAAATCTAAGGAGAAAGATGACATATAAAGTGTGCATGAATATAATCAGATATAGCCATTTATATATACATTGTTATACACATTTGTAATTTTTTTAATAATCAAGTAAGTCACAACTAAAGTTATATTATCTCTCAAAGCATCATTAAACCAATAAAGGTTTATATTTTAATTGAACTAGAGACAGTACCATCTCATACTAAAGTATTCCTTTAATAGTTTTATAAACCAGTGGGGAAAACAAATTTGCAATATTTGGGTACAATTTCAATCCTTAGTAATTTATGTATTAGCAGTTTGTTAAAGAGCTTGTAATGTAGCCTTGAGCATTAAAATGTTATTACATCTTTAATGAACTGAAAAATCCAATTGAAAAATGTATCTCTATACCCTTGAGGAGGCCTTAAAGGTTTGGACTTACATATCCAGTCAATGCTATCCTTAATAGCCAGTCTGAGTTACTATGTGTGACAAGGTTACTTAGACAAATCGGGGAGCAATAGCAACAATTTTACTGCTCAACAAGCTTATAAAGTTCTCAAACCGCACTATGTATTTGCATCCACTCTCACTGAAGGCGAAAGGGAAATGACTCTACCCCCAAATAATTGCCACTTACTGAGTGAATTTGCTATCATCAGGTTCCCACATGTATTAAGTACAGAAGGATTAGAAGTTAATTAAAACACTGGAAAAAATTGTCACTGTGAATCCAAACTGCCCTCAAACTCAGACTCAAAAGCTTGAGACACAAATGGGAATTCAGAGCTTGGGGAATATATAAGTGTAACCCAAGGCAGGTTCTTTGTGTAACAGTGAAATCATTAAAAGAGGGAGATGGAGTCTATAAGTCTCTCATGAAACTTCTTAATTTGTTTCAATATGTCCTGTATAATCAAATAGTGCAAAAATTCTCAATGAATGAGGCCATTATCAGCCATACACTGTAGAAGTAATCTGTATTGACATAGTCTTTTTTGTCTTTAAGTACCGCAGTGATAGCCACTGTAGAAATATCTGAAATAAATAGATAATGCATTTTCTCTGGACTACTGGGATTCCAAATTTTTAATAATAGGGATATTGGGGCAAGTTTTGCTCTTAGTTACAGCTGTGCTGCTCTAGTGACTTCACTGGGCCAACATGGATGTCAATGAGACCAAAATATTCAATTGCAAGCATATACATTGCAAAAACTTTAAGTGCAAGATTCTGTCTCTAGGGCTATACACTTATAAAGTTGACTCGTGACTCTGTTGACTTAACAAGGTCGACTATAAGTCGACTTAGTCAATCTTGTTAAGTCAACTTAACAGAGTGGCTACACTTTAAGTCGACCTTGTTAAGTTGACTTAACTGTAGACATAGCCCTCCACAGTGACTTTAAGTTGACTTAATAAGGTCGACTTAGGTCCACACTGGCTTTAACTCGACTTAAGAAGTCGACTTAAGGCTTAAGTCGACCTTCAGAGGTGGTGTTATTAAATTGACTTAAGCTGTTAAGTCGACTTAATAAAAGCCCAGTGTGGACACAGCTTTGTGTAGGTCGACTTAAGCATCCTTAAGTCGACCTAAGTTGCCAGTGTAGACACACCCTATGTGCCTATGGGTATGAATGTGTAAGAATAAGCAGAGTTTACATCCTGGACAGGGCAGGTAAGAGAATAGTATGAATCTTGGTTCCACATCTGTATTCACTCTCCAGAACAGTTGAAACTGCCTGAAAGGTCAGGATAAGACCAGCGGGCTATTACCAAACATGAACAAAGAAGAAGCAGGAGAGTGACTGGACTCAGAATGGTGTTTCCAAGGCACTCTGCCTCATGGGCTGATGTATCTTACACACCATTATTGCTGAGACCTATGCCTACAATCAAAGTCTAGCATCAAGCTTCTGAAATGAGGAAAGTAGAGCTGATCAGAAATTTCCTTTTTAACGTATACTTCTCTGTTAGATGATACCGATTCTTCAGAATTGCTGTGTTCTACAGGAAAGGTCTGATTCTGATGAAATTCCAGTGGAAACCAGACAGGTTTTGAAACCTATGAATATTATATGTTGGATTGGTTATTGGGATGTTTTTTGTATGACTATATTGGTTTAACTCAACAGAAGTCTGTTTAGAAAAATTGGCAGGACAGAAGAAAATAGCTCAAGATAAGCAGCCCCTCAGCAAAGTTGTTCAGGGACAATGTCAGAACTATTAACATTGATGATTTTCACACCAACTCTAGCCAAACTACAGGATTCATTTTGACTAAAAAAAAATTCAGACTGATTTTGGTGGTTTTCTTGACAAAAAGTATCTGGCAGGATTTAACAGGGCCCCTTTTTAAGAGAGAACTAGCAGTTGTTCAGGGGAACTGTTCAGAGTTCAATATTATTTTGCTCTTTTGCACTTCTTTTATACCAGTTTTGTTCTTTCTGTTCTTTTGTGCCTCTCCCTTTCTCAAGGGAGGCACACACACACAAAATAAAATAAAATAAAATAAAATAAAATAAAAATCTGGCATGATTTTACAGGATCCTATCTCAAGAGAGAAGAACTAGTTCTTCAGGGGAATTGGACAGAGTCACATAACAAGCTGTTGGGGATTTCTAAAGAAGTTAGACCTGCCTAAATTGCCCTTTGGAGATCAGATAACTTCAGGAAAGACAGACATGGACTGTTTGTTGTTTTAATTTCTTTTTCTGTAAAAGTTTTGTTTCTTGTGCTAGAATGAACAATGCCTTTATGTTAGGGAGACTGTTTTCTCACTCTACCACAGGTCACACACCCATAAAGATAAAAACTGCAGAGGCCTGAATTCAGTTGAACCTATAGGGTATTAATAGTTGATAAAGAGGGTACTTGTAGCTCAGAATTGCAAAATTTC
This sequence comes from Pelusios castaneus, assembly GCA_007922175.1. Lineage (NCBI taxonomy): Eukaryota > Metazoa > Chordata > Testudines > Pelomedusidae > Pelusios > Pelusios castaneus. The sequence continues at coordinate 23,502,627 of ML685785.1, forward strand.
ATCTGAGGATAGGTAAAGGCCTAAGACTTAACCCCTGGGAGAGTGCAATCAGAGAAACTAGAAAACGGACAGAGGTGCAGCTGCAACTGTGACACCCCTGTTTGTGAGTATTGAGTATAAACAATTCAGCAATAATGTACAATCCACTTTTTTGTATTGTATCCCAGGATGCTGAGCCATTTATAAAGATATGATAGCTTTTTGTCACTTACTATAAGTAAAATCAGAATGACCTACTGTTACCTGGCATTCTTTCAACCCAAAGCTCTTGGTAACTTTACTCTATATAGTGGTGGTGTCAGGAAATAAATCAGTGGAGACATGACCATCTTACTGATAGATGTCTGGCACAAACAGTACAATACAAGAGTGCTTTCATTTAAAGTTTCACTTTGTTCTTGTCTCAATCACTTAAACATGTCTGCAACAGGTTAGTAAATCACCCTAAAAGGAAATAATTACCAAAGTTTGGTGTGGCTCTGAAGTAGTATAATGATAGCCATCCAATTGGCCTATCTTTCAGCTGCTGTTGGGGACCCTAAACTGCATCCCTTGAAGAGTCCCCCACCTCATATTTTCTTTCCGTATTTATTGGATTAGTATAACAATAAAATGCCAATAAAAAACTGGTTAAGCAAATAACTTCTAGGATTAATTAAATCATTAATTAGAGAGAGGTGTTTTTGCAGAGTTTGCATGTCTTGACAAACACATCCCAAAGGGCGAATGTAGATAAGCTTCCTATTTTTCCAAAGCACATATCTCAGCAATTTCAACAGAGATCTTATCAGGAAGGGCACAGGGTCACTTTTCCTCTTCAACCCTCTTCCCTCGTGGCTTTTTTCATAGGTATGCTAAGACTGTTTGCAGTAAGGCCTGTTGATTTAGCAGCTTTTGGCAATAAGCATGTTAATCAATATTAAGTTATCAGTAGAGGTCCATGGAGTTTTCTGGTCTATCTAACTCTCCCTGTACATTCCCACTTTGGTTGAGTCACAGGATGATATTTTAAGTGTGGAAAGAAACATGGGAAGGAAAATGTTAATAAGAAGGTACAACCACTACTAGAAACCATGGAGGTCAAGACTCTTTGCATAGAGTGACTATTCAGGAAAGTCGGTAATAAGGATAATAGCTTTGAGGATAAACCTCAGGAAAATATACAAACGATAAGGATTTTGGTCGGGGGGGGCCCCCCCAGAAACACATTTTAAATTGGCTTTCCTTTTTTTGATACATTCTTGAAATATAATTCAGATATTGTTTGTTGGCTGGGTTATTTAGCTGCACATCTGATTAAACTGAATAGCACTCAGTGAAGTGCCATTTTCATCTATATTTAAAACGTTGTGTTATAGTAAATAGACTGCTCAGTGGCACCAAGTGTTTGTTTTTTCCTAAAAGTCATATAGCATGCAGAGAGTAAATACAGTAGATACCTCTTCAAAGGACAACTCATTCCATGTTTTTCTATCTTCCCAATTAAGCAGTTGTTCTAATTGGAAAATAGAATTTTAAAATTAATAAATACACCAAAGATATAGAAAATGATACTCACCTTTTTAACTTATATATTTAAGTACTAAAGGAAAACATTAGAGATCAAAATTTCACACCTATTTAACATGTTGTTAAACACAGTTTCACTATTAGGCTATGTACACACTACAAACTTGTCCTGCAATTTAAAGCTATTGCGAGACAAGGAAAGTGCTATAAATATAGCGCTTTGGTATGTACACACCTCTGGTTATATCGCAAAGGAGCGTTCACCGTGTGAATGCTCCTTTGCGATACAAGAGCAGTGCATGGTGGGCACCTGTCCCACCACGCACTGCCCACAGCCAGCCCCCTAGCTCAGCCCCGGGGCTTTAGGCAGTGGCGGGAGCCCCTGCCGCCACCTGAAGTCCCGGGGCTGAACTCACCCCCCACCACCACCACCACCTGAGGCCCCGGGGCTGAGCTAGGGGGCCCTTAACTCAGCCCTGGGACTTCGGGTGGTGGCGGGGGCTGCGCTTAAGCACCGCAGCCCCTGCCGCCACCCGAAGCCCCTTGGGTCAGCCCTGCAGCTTCACTAGGGGGGTGGCCCGAACCAGCGAGAGCAGCCGGTTCGGGCCACCCCGCTAGCTCAGCCCCGGGGCTTTGGGTGGCAGCGGCAGTTGCTCCCACCACCACCCGAAGCCCTACAGCTTTACTAGGGGGTGGCCCGAACCCGTGCGGTCCAGCCGGCCAATCCCCCAGCCGCCAAACCTGGCAATTTTAATATGTCAATTTCACTGCTCAACTAGAGCAGTGAAATTGACATATTTGACAGCTCCAATGTCCCAGAGTGGCCCAGTTTGCCACCCTGGGACATTTCCGGAGGCTGTCAATGGCGCAACAAGCGTCCACACAGGTTGTACCATGGAACCACTGTTCCGTGGTAAGCCTTATCACCCTTGTTTGGGGTGGTTTACCTGTTGCGTGGCAGTAGGGCTGTTGCCGCGCAACAAGAAGCTTTGTGTGGGGACGCTTTGATAGTTATCGTGCGGTAAGGAGCCTTACCGCGCAATAACTTTGTAGTGTGTACAAGGCCTTAGACACTGGCTGAATGTTTCCAAGTAAGGAGAATTTGGGATAACTACATCATCAATAAGCAGCAGCACATGGCATTCAATATAATTATGCTAAAAAAATTTCCTTGGGAGAGAATCCAATAGAATTTCACATTATCATGTCCTGAATAAGGTCCTGATCTTTCCAGCACTTACACATGCATTTATCTTTGCACATGTGTGAAGTCACTTTAAAACAAGGGTTAAATCTAGCCCTTTCTAGCTACACATGGCTGAAATGTTTTTAAATGTTAACCAGAAACAGAGAAAACCCCAATTCAGCACAATCTCCCATGTTTCAACCTGTTTTTATTTCTAACAAAGGATTTTCAGTTACATTTGAGACCTCATTCCAAAGTTAGGGGACATTACTACTTCCATTACAGACACCATAACTGTCAATCACAAATAATATTCATATGATATTAATTTCCTGCATATTATTTGAATGACAGTCATGAGTATTTCATAATATCCAGGCAATATATGAAATTCAAGATCTTCTTATACACTTGAAAAAGATTCATAGGGATCACCTAGTCTGACTTGTATAAACAAGGCCGTAGAATTTCCCTAAAATCATTCCTGGAGCATATCTTTTAGAAAAACATTCTATCTTGATTTAAAAATTGCCAGTGCTAGAGAAGCCACCATGATGCTCAGTAAATTGTCCCTGTAAATAATTACCCTCACTGTTAAAAATTTACACTTTATATCCATTCTGAATTTCTCTAGCTTCAGTTACAGGCATGGATCATGTCATACCTGTATCTGCTAGGTCGAAGAGCCCTTTATCAAATATTTATTCTCCATGTAGGTACTTACCAGATTGTAATCAATGGCCCCTTTTCTCCTTGTTAAGGTAAACAGAGAGAGTTCCTTGAGCCTCTAACTATAAATCAAGTTCTCTAATCCTTTAATTGTTCTCATGACTCTTCGCTAAACTCTCTCCAATTTCCCTTATCATTGACAATTAGTTTCAATTCTTAATAGTTTAGGAAGAGTTCATGTCCAAGCATTAAGACATTCCTGGTCAAATTATGGCCACACAGAGGTTGGGGATAGGAGAGGAAGAGGTAGTAGGAGAGCACTTCATGGACTGCCTGTGTCTCCTATGTAGAAAACACACTTAATTTGTGTGCAGTCATAACAGGATGACAGATTCCAGGGCTCCACAAAGGGATTCAGTGTTCTTCTGATGAGTCATCTTGGCTATGTCTAAACTTACTAAAGTTAGTTTGAATTAATTAATTCGAACTAATTTTAGTTAGTTCGAATTAACTTAATTGCCAGCGCTCCAGCTGTTTAGGGAAGTCCCCAGGCCTCCTCAAATAAGCTGGAGTGCCGTGCAAGCAATTGCTGGCACTCCAACTGTTTAGGGAAGCCCCCATGCCTCCTCAAACAGCCGGAGTGCAATGCAAGCAATTGCTGGTGCTCCAGCTGTTTAGGGAAGCCCCGGGCCTCCCCAAACGGACGGAGCACCGGCACTTGCTGGCACAGCATGCTCCAGCTCCCGGGAAGCCTCTGGAGGCTTCCCAAGAGCTGGAGCACCAGCAATTGCCGGCACGGCTGTCCTCCAGCTCCCTGGAAGCCTCCGGAGGCCTGCCAGGAGCTGGAGCACAGTCCCGGCAAGAAGGGAGCCGGGAGAGCCGCCCGCCCCTCCTCGGCTTGGCAGAGCCAGCCATGCGCTGGCTGGCTCTGCCAGGATGAGCCGGGTGAGGCTTCTTGGTCCCGGCAGCGCCAGCTGGCACGCAGCTGGCTCTGCCGGGACCAGCCGCCCGCCTCCCCGGCTCTCCAGTCAGGGTTCCAGCAGAGGATCCCCTCCCGCTGGAGCCCTGGTTGAGGAGCCCTTCTCCCCAGGACCGCGGCCCCCCTGCCAGGGAAGCCGCAGGTCTGTGGAGAAGGGAGCAGGGGCTCACGAGGACAAGGGAGCCACAGTGGCTCCCTTCTGCCAGGGAGCCATGTGATGCTCCCTTCTCCCCCCTGCCCTAACTCCACTAAGTTGACTTAGGGTGTCCACACTGCTGAAGTCAACTTAAGAAATCGACTTAAGCAGTAATGTCGATGTAACACTAGGTTTTGCAAATTCGACTTTACTTTTCCTTAAGTCGACTTAAGCAACAGCTTAAGTCGACTTAAGGAAACTCCAGTGTGGACGCAGAGTAAATTAAGTCAACTTAATTTACAAGTGTAGACGCATCCACAGTTTGGCTAGCTGCCTTAGGAGCTTCAGTAGCCAGAACAGTAGAGCCTCTGCTCCCCTTCCACTCCCTGGTTTCTCCTTTCTCCCAGTAACCTCTTTATAGCACCTGGCTAATCAGGCACATAGGTGTTTCCTTTGCCCCAATTTACATCTCTCAATGGTGCTGGCATGATTCAGGGTCGACTATGGGATTATTGCATAACACTCTGTTACGGTATCACAGATTCAAATACACACAAAAATCCTCATTCCAAATCAGAGCCCATTTGGATTTGTTTCAATGTAACTGAGGTCAGTCTCTAGCCCAATAGCCACTTTTCCCTTTTTTAATTTATCTATAGACATTTATTTAAATATCAGCATTTTCTCTGAGAGCCTACGGTAATTTGCAGTGTATTAAAATGAGTACATTGAGTTCAGTGGGAGTTTGGGGGAGTGAAGGAAATGCAAGACTCATAAGTGGCTTTAAGTTCTTCCACTTATTGTAAGTATTCAAAATATTCTCTCGGGGGATTCAATGCTGTTTCATTTAATTTCTCCTCTATTAGGACCAGATTTTTCAGGGTGCTGAATCCTATGAGAAGATCAGTACTATGAATATTAGGGGTTGAGGTCCCTCTGTGCCTCACAATATCATGCCCTTATAGTGGGCATGAAAAGTTATTTTACTAATGAGTAAAATTTTAGCCAATTTTAGCTGTATTCTTTAGTATAGTAATTATTTGGAAGTGCTGTTCAGACTGGCAATTTCTTTCTTTCAGGTAGAAAGAAAACAAAAGCTTTTAAGATCTTATCATTCTCCAAAGCATTTCAGGATATGTAGTATTTTTAATATTGTCTATATTGAAATGATTTTGCTCATTCTGAGTACCAATTATGCTCTTCCCTTAACTTCTCTTCTATATGGTAATGTTAATTAATATCACTTTTTCAAAGGATTAGCCTGAAGTACAACTGAAATGGTTCAAATTGGGATGGAATTTAGCAGACAATTCTGAATTTTTTTGGAAAATAATCAATTTGGTCACTATAAAATTACAGCAGGGTAAAGAAATGAGCTGAGCTGAGATTTAATATCAGCTGCTACTGAATGAACTATCCATTATTTCGATAAAAGAATTTTTAGTGCAAGGACATAACATCAGTTTGTAGCGGCTGGATTGATACCATTAGCCTATTTGTTCAATAGCCTGTGAAGTAAAATAATTTACATGATAGACTCACCCATTAAAGTAAATCAATCAACCCAAACTATTACTTTAAAAATATACCAAAGTACAGGTGTACTACTGAGATAATAACTGCTTCCTGTAAAAAAAAATTATGATATGAGCACTCCTTTTGAAGAATGATACCAATATTCCATACATTCTTGATATGAAATAAAGTCATAGAAGGGTTAGTCATTGGCAATAACCTTAGATCATGATTTGATTCAGTTTAAATTAAATAGATAATCGAAACCAGCTAATCAACTATGACTTATTATTTTAAAAGCACAGATTTGGGGAAATTAGTTAAAGACAGTTGGACTGAAGAAAATGACAAATGTGGAGGAAGCTTAGAATTTCTTCAAATCACCTGTACAAAAGCTATCTGAAATGTGCATTACAAGCAAGGGGAAGAAATACAGAGAAAGATATCAGCCAAGAAAATTAAATTATGGAGGTTAGGAAATGTAGGAGTAAAATGAGAATTGCTCAAAGTCTACCTGAATTAGCTCTTGCTAAGAAAATTAAGATAAATAATAAAAGGGTTTTCACTTATAAACAAAAAGAGAACAAGGAAGGAGGTTGGAATGCTAAGTAGTGTGGATGGGAATGAGATTAAAGATAATCTAGGCATGGTCCAAAAACTAATGAATACTTTGTCTCTGTTTTCAGTAAGGATGATAGTATGGAACAGGTACATGAAGGCAGTACATCTGATGGAAATGTGTTTAGAAAGGGAAGTGGAAGTGAGGAGAAAGAAAAACGTACACATCCTACTCTGCTCAAATCAAGCAGACCAGATAGTTTCCATCCTAGCACACTGGAAGAATATATCTGTCCATGATCAGGGGCAGGGCTCAAGATACTTGAGGTCAAATTTATGGACCAAGGTCAGAACTTGTGTTGTGGTTCCAGGCCCAGAGAGGTTAAGAATCCAAGTTCAGAATCCAAAGTAGATGACAGGAATTTGGGCGCAAAGTTGGTCATAGGAACTTGCTGATGATTCACACTGTTGCCTGTATGTTTCCTGGTATGACCTGTGAACTGTGGAGCCAAAGGGCCAAATGGAAGTCTCCAAAGTAGATGTCAATGCAAACTCTCAGGCAGAACTTCTGGTAGTATATGCCAATGATGGTTTTGGGGAGTGCAATGGTGTGTGCCAATTGGTACTTCTAATTTTGTGAGTGCCAATGTTGGTGGGGTGCTTCTGTGATGGGCAGAAATGCTGGGGGGCAGGGGAGGTGGGCCATTTTGGTTAACTGATCAACCATGGTGAGGATGATGATGTATCCATTAGACTCAGACATGGGGAACTCTACTATAAAATCCAGGGTGATGGCTGTCCAAGGTTTAGCTGGAGACCCTGCAGTTATTAGTGACAAGGGGACTCATGGACGGCCTCTTACTCAGAGTGCATCTCTCACAAGAATTTATGTAGGAATGCACCAGTGCTTACACCTTGGACCATCAGAAGGAGAGAGTAATCAGGTATAGGATCTTGAGATGGCTGAAGTCTCTTTCTAGTGGGAGGTCATGCCATTATTTCTCATATCTTTGAATCACTCAGCAGCGGGGTAGGAACAACCTCCTAAGGAACTCAAGGTAGGAGAGAATGACAACATCCTTCCTAAATCTGACCTCAACATTATTCCCCCCCTCCCTCCCAGGCTCCTCCATCTGGTGGCGGGTTGATGCTGGGTTGGGGGGCTGTGGCCAGAGGCTGTGAGCTATGGCACTCCCACCATGCCCCCAGGGTGGCTGGTCTGCCCTGGGCACTTGGGACCTGGAGAGCAGCAGACATACTCTGGCCCGCCCTGCCTCAGGACAGATTAACTGGGCCAGTGGTAGGGTGGAAGCACTGCTGCTCGTGGCCTCTGGCCCTAGCCCCACCCCCAGAGCAAGCAGGGTCCCTCTGAGCACCTCTCAGACCTGTAATAGGGTAGGGGAAGGGATACGATGGTGTGGGGTGGACACTCTAAGCCTGCCTTTCTCCCACTGTGTTTGGCCTGCTATACAGGGGATGTGGCTCTCTGGTCAAAAATTTTGCCCACTGCTGGATTAAAGGGCAGTGTTAGTGGAGCTCATCAAGACCTGCTTGGGACTAATTTTATTCTGTATTTCTATTAATGATCTTGGCACAAAGAATAGGCGTGTGCTAATGAGGCAATGTCGATACCGAGGTGGATTGGGACATTATACAGAAAGATCAGGATGACCTTGAAGACTGGAGTAACAAAAATATGTTGAAACTAAATAGTACAAATTCCAAAGCAGTGTTAGTCTAATTCAGTAAAACAAACAAGGAGTCCTGTGGCACTTCTAAAGACTAACCAATGTATTTATCGCATGAGCTTTCGTGGGAGAAAATCCCACTTCGTCAGACATTTGAAGATGGGGAACTAACAGAATAGGAGGAATAGTACAAAGTGAAGGTCAGATAATCAATTTCTGCTACAAGTATAGGCTGGTCAGTTGGAAGTGAGAGAGTAGGAGAGAGACCTAGGTGTGTGGGTCCATCACAGGATGTCTATGAGCCACCACTATGACCCACAAGCTATGAAAAAAGTAAATACGATCCTATGATGTATTAGGCAAGTCATTTCTAATAAAAATAGAGAAGTATTAATGTCATTCTGTAAGGCACTGGTGAGACCGTATTTGGAATAGTGTGTAGAATTCTGGTACCTCATGTTTAAGAAAGGTCCATTTAAACTGAAACAAGTGCGGAGAAGAGGTGCTAGACTGATCAGGAGAATAGAGGACCTCTCCTCAGAGATGAGACTGGTGGAGATTGACTTGTTTAGTCTAGCAAAAACAAGATATGCAGAAATGACTGCTTTCGGTTATATGGGGTATGTCTGAGATATGCAGAACCCACAATGGGCTTGAAATTGTTAAAGGGAAATATGAAGCCAAGTTAGCCCTTCCTATCCAGACCTGCCACAGATGCACTTACTGGAGGAGTTCAGAAGTTCAGGCATAATGTGATGGGCAGACTGCAGTAGAGAGGAATCCTCCAGGAAGCCAGACAGAAGAGTGGTCTTGATGGGGGAAACCAGAGAACAGGTAAGAGAGAGCTAGGGAAACTTATGTGAGTGCATTTGTATGACAGATTGCATGTGATGGTAGGTAGTGTAGATCAACAGCTTCGAACTGACTTCCAGTTTCCATCTTGCATCCCTAAAAGCTCATGCTTTGGGGAATTCAGCTGACTACTTGCAAGGATCAGGAAGCGTAGTCAGGGTCATTTGTTTTTATCTTCTTCCTCTGAAGTATCAGGGATGGCCATGACTGGAGATGGGACTCTAGATAGGAAAGTCGGAGCTTTGAGGTGGCATTGAACATTCTTTCTCTCAGATGCTTGGCTGGCTGGTTCTTGATCTCATACTCAGGGTCTAATGGTTATCATATGTGTGGTCTGGGAAGGAATTTTCTCCCAGATAAGAATGGGAGTGATCTTATGGGGGAGAGGAGTTCACTTTCCTTTGTGGCATCTAGGTCCATGTCCTTGCCAGAATTATCTGAGTGTATCTCATTTAATCATTTTCCTGCTCTTGCAGAGACCTCCAGCACTCGTGCACATCAGTCCCTCTTATTCACTCTGTGTGCACTGTGGCACATAATAGTTTAGACTATTGTGGGCTGTGATACTTTCATCCGATTTCAATTGCTAGGTCTAGTGCTTGGGTGTTGCGTGACGTTGGTGGCCCACTATATAAAGAGATTAGATTACATTGCCTGGTAGTCCCTTCTGGCTTTAAAGTCTGAAGTCATCATAATCTGTTGGATTAATTATCTCCTAGGTAAGAAGGTTTGTGAATGGCTGGTATCAATAATATAGACCCAAATAGTAGATTTTTGGCTAAATGGCCACAACTTTATTGTAACAACAAACACCTGAAGGCTTCCTCGCTTCACTTCAGTGAGAAGCAATAACCATCTGAACTTCTCACCATGTTTATGCAAACAAAAAAGAATCTCTAGAATGAATGCTAAGAGGGGATTTGATAGCAAGTCTTCTGATACCCAGATGCTGAGCAGCTTCACTATCCAAAGCCTAACCTATCCAAGTCACTCCTTAGCTTCACAGCGGACCTCACATAAATCTCTTGATCCAACTCCTACACTGAGAGTGAGTTGATTCCTAATTCACAAGTAATTCATTAACTCAATATCAGCTACTGTGGAGACCTGAAACACTCCTCACCTGCTGCAATCAACACACACTCACCACAGATGCAAGTAGTCTTTAGCTCAGCTGGTATATCCCACCAACAAACCTTGTAACCTCCTCTCAAAACATAATATTTTCATATTGAAAATTAGAGATGGGAGGAAAAAACTCGGGGATGAAATCATGGAAGAAAAAAAAAGTTTTTCTTTGAGTTCTGTATAGATAAACTCATTTTTTCTTTCATTATTTTTCAGTATTTTTATCAAAATTGTTATTGAAATAGCTATTGAAAAAAAATGTTTTAAGTCACCAAAACCTTGGGTTTTGGTTAATGAATAAAATTATCAGTGATTTGGAAAACAATTCTGAAAATGCATTTTTTTTTTTCAAAAGAAGGTTTGGTTGGAATATCTATAGTAAAAAGGTATATGTTACAATGATGTGGATAATTTTTGTATGATATTTAAATCTCTAAAAAGAGCCATTTTTATACGAAAACCTTTTTGTTTACAAGACTTTTAACCAGTTCAATAGAAAATAGCACCTACTTCATCTGAAAGACAGACAAAGGCTGCGTCTACACCAGTTAATTAAGTCGACTTAAGCCTGCTTAAGTCTACTTAATTTACCCTGAGTCCAGACTGCAGTTTCTTTAAGTCGACTTAAGCAGCTTGCTTAAGTCGACTTAAGGAAATTTTCTAACACCACCTTCCTAATCAATCTAAGGCTTAACTCGACTCTCTGGAGTCGACTTAAGCCAGTGTAGACGTGGGGTAGCCCTAAGTCGACTTTGTCGACTTAGGGCA
>ML685785.1:23514014-23610770 GCA_007922175.1 Pelusios castaneus
GGGGAAGTTGTCCCCGGGACCCCAGTGGTCCAGGCTAGGAGGATTCCCTTCTGCCCGGGACATGGGAAGTCCCGAGCAGAAGGGAGCCAAGTGGTCCGAGGCAGAAGGGAGCTCCTCGCTCCCTTCTCCCCCGGACCGCTCAGGGGCTTGCTGCCCCGGGGAGAACCAGCCCTATGCAGGGCTGGCTCTCCCTGGAGCAAACAAGTCGACTTAGAGAGTCCAGTGTGGACTCTCTAAGTCCACTTAATAAGGTCGACTTAAAGTCGACCTTTTTAAAGTCGACCTTAATTCCCTACTGTAGACATAGCCAAAGAGTCCTGTGGCACTTTTAAAGAATAACAAATGTATTTAAAGCATGAGCTTTCGTGGGAGAAAATCCCACTTCATTAGAAGATGGGGAACTTAACAGTATGGGAGGAAATTAAATGCAGGGAAGTGTATGACACAGGATCAGGTCAGGCTGTAACAGCAAATCAGAATAGGTGTTGGGATTCAAACACTGGGGAACAGCATATAGAGGAAGGTGAGGTCAAATCACCTGCTGTAATGAGAATAAAATCCTCCCGTTCTATAAATTCCCCATCTTCAAAGCGTATGACAAAGTGGGATTTTCTCCCACGAAATATCATAGAATAAATACATTTGTTGTTCTTTAAAAGTGTCACAGGACTCCTTGTTTGTTTTGCTGACCTAGACTAAGACAGCTATACCTTTGCAATTCATCTGAAAGGTGCACATCATCAGGATTACATACTTCAGAGAAAACATGAGCACTGCCTTTGTCTGATCCCTCTGCAACATGTGTGAAGGTCCTCATTGTCCAAATAATGTCCTTCTATGTCCAACACAGCCATTAAAAGTTCCTCTCCAAATTGACTGATTAAGCAGCTTAGCGTATGTCTATTTTTCCATCTGGGGTGCGATTCCCAGTTGAAAGAGACATTGTCTGCAGTAACTCTAATCAAGGTAACACACTAAACATAAAAGTACAGTCACAGTGAACAGTTGAATTAAGTCGATTTAAGGAGGCCTATGTCGATTTAAGGAGGCTTAAACCTACTTAAAATACTCCGCATCTACACTGGGCTTTCCTTAAGTTGATTTAAGGAAAAGTTAGTTCGAATGAATAACACCTGGTTTTAATTCAAACTAGCGCTTAAATCAACTTTATTAAGTCGATTTAAACCAGTGGAGTTGGGGATTAGCGCCTTGGTGGATCTTATTAAGTCGACTTAATAAGGTTGAAAGGGGCCACGTCTACACTTGAAAAGTTGTCAACTTTTTGTTAAGTCAACTTAATAAGGTCCACTTTAAGTCGACTTCATAAAGTCGACTTAACTTTTCAAGTGTAGACATAGCCAAAGCTACTAGTCCATCTCACAACTGCATTCTGTTTTTAGCATGCGAGCTCAATGAGAGCTAGCTCAGATATGTCTCCTTGTGCTGGGATGCGTAATCCCAGCTTTAAGTGTAGACATACCCTTAGATCATGCAAACATGATTGCAGGACTACCTAATACGTAGTAATCTAATCTCTTTGTAGCCAAATGAACAATTCAGGCTTTTTTTTTTTACGACCAAATGTCAGACGCTCAGATGGATGATGATAACCCGTAGGGGTCTGGCTTGGGTTCTTTTGTTGAAGAAGAAAACACACTTAATTTCTGTTGTGTTAGTGACTAGGAACCTCAGACATGGACAAGAGCATCATTGTACAAAGCAGTATACAAACACAGAACAGAAAGAGCCTATGAGCTCCAAAAAGTTTACAAGCATAAATTAAGGAGATTATTTTATGACCAACAGTTGAACCACAAAAGTCATACCTGATTTCAAGAGACACCCCAACTGAAATCCTTGCCAATGTTAGGAGTCACTGTTGATTTATGAGCCAATGCACAATGTTGTGTATCAGAATCGAGGTCAAGAAAGAGAGGCTCATTGACCTGTTCTATTGTGCCTGCATAACAAACTATAAGAGTTTAGATATAAACAAGTGCCACTTAAAAAAATAAATAAATAAAGGAAGAGTTTGTGTGAGTGATAAGATCATTAAAGTTTAGGGAACAGAACATCAGGAAGAGACTGGATTCCTTTATTCCCTGCCTTTTGTGGGCAATGCATAACTCCTTGGCCAATCCTAGCACACTTTAGAGGCTACAGAGTTGACCAGTAGCAGCCCCCCTAACAATGGACAGCTGCCATTGGTTTGTGGATGCTGTATTTGTTGGCTGAAGGATGGTTAAATGCACCCACCTTATTACGTGGTGCTAGCTAAGAAAACATTTCTTTCCCAGGAGAATTCAACGACTGCTATAGAAGCACTGTGATAAATTGAGACAAAGACTGAGTTTCTGATAAGCACTTGAGTATGATCAGTGCCATCATTTAAAAGATTATTGGAATGATGAGACGTATTCATTTTCAGCTTTGATTTCTTACACAAGTACATGCATAATCTGTTACAGTTTGTTCACAAAGTAAATGCAGTAGAGGTACATACAGTATATATAAAATTACATTAAATAAAATATGTTAAATATTAAGGTGTAAAACTCAAGCACACAAAAGTTAGGAAATGCCAGGCCTTCTTGTCTTGTGAGACAGTCTTTAATTACATGATCTCCCACTGTTTCTTCAACAGGATCCTTATCTCATTCTGAACATAGGATGGACAGTTCTCTGGGAATGAATCAGGGCCGGGTAGTGAATGAGGGTGTTGTCTGTAGGTACCTCTGTTTCATTTACTGCAGAAGTTAGAAGGTGTGTAGGGAATGAGGCAGGGGACTGCAAGAAGGTAAAGGACAGTTTCGTGGGTAAGGCCGTTGAATGCTGCCCTAGAGAGCTGGATTCTATCCCTGCCTCTATCACAGAGTTCCTAGGTGACAGTGAGCAAATCATTTAAATATTTTTTTTTTTTTTGAATGGGCCACTCGTACGTTACTCATTTTCTGGTTGTCCAACTGGGGCCAGATTTGAAGAAGTGTTGAGCACTCGTGACTGCAACTGAAGTCAAATGAAGCTGCGCTTTCAAAAATAAGGTGCTATAAATATGCCAGGTACTCCAGAAAATTAGAGAATAGGTGTCTGAAGATTGTCACTCAAATTTAGTGAACACTTTTGATAATTTTAAGTTTGGTCTCTCTTTGACTCAGCTCTTTATCTGTAAAATAGGGATGATAATAGTACTTATTCTCACAGAGGATGTGGTGGCATGAAAACAACTTTAATGTTTGTGAAGCGCTCTGATACTATAGTTCTGTATTCAGTGCAGGGTATGGACATAGGTATTAAATAAGGTGTGGAGGCACATCCTGAGGATGATAAAAACAAATATTTAATAAGGAGGCAGGATCCAGGGACAAAATAGTATGTGATCATGTAAAGACTGTATCATAATGCATGGAAACAAGAGGAGTGAATTAAGGTTTTACAGGCAACTTTAAATCTGACATTTCCTAACATTGGAGTGCTTGACATTACAACTTTAATGTTCTTTGAATATAAGAGGTTGTTTTTTGTTTGTTTGTTTGTTTGTTTTTGTTGTTGTTGTTGTTTTTTTTAATGTAGTATATGTGTGCATATGGCCACAAGTTGAAATACTTATGGACTTTTGTGCCTACAAAATGTTCCAATATGTGAGTTAAAAATAAAATGAGTAATTTTAAAATTTGAGAATACCCATTGTTTTGTGATTGCCCATGAAAATATATTATTGCTGGCACACTCTCATTTGAAGATTGCTCTAGAAATAACTGTGTCAGATGAATCCAAGCTTAGTGCTCAATCCTGCAAATGCCAGGTGTTCAGTTTACTGTGAGCAGTTCTAACGACTATTGTGACGAATAGGGTGTACTCAGTCACTATGAATCCTGCACTTCAGGTATCTGGCAGCCAGTTGAGGCGCGGTTTTCCCACCTCCAAACTCCCAGCGTTACAGATCCCCATTCCCTCCTGCCCAGGGGCTGAGCTCTCCACCCCGCAGGCTGATGGGCCTGGGACCCTAAGGCCCATCTGGGCCGCTCATCCTGACTGCCTGTGCCTCCCAGGTGCTGGCAGCAACATCTTCTGGTTAGCGTCATCCGGTTCAGCTCTCTTCCACTCTATTCTGCTTCAAACACAAATTCCACCCCTACCTCCAAATGCCACACCCCCAAACTCCCCCCTGCCTGGCTGCAACAGGGACTTTTTATATACTGTGGTTAATTAAACTAATTGGGCTCAGGTGCCTTAATTAACCTAGAGTAGCCCTGCCCTGCTTAAGCAGAAAACAGGGATTTGCTGATCCTGGGCTGATATAGCTGCCTTCCACCACTCTCCTGTAGGGTCCGCTGCTCTATGTCGGCGTTTACCTCTCTGCCACGCATCCCTCCCCGGACGACAACTGGCACGGTTTGGAGGACAGGGTGTCTGAGCGGCTGCGGAGATGGACAGGACTGCTGCAGTGCCTCTCCCTTCGCGGGAGGGCACTGGTCATCAACCAGCTCGTCCTGTCCATGCTCTGGCACCGGCTCAACACCCTGGTCCCACCCCCGAGTTTCCTGGCCAACCTCCAGAAGACAGTTCTGGAGTTCTTTTGGCCAGGACTGCACTGGGTCTCTGCAGGGATCCTGAGTCTTCCTCTGGAGAAGGGAGGGCAGGGCCTGTGCTGTCTTCACAGCCAGGTCCATGCCTTCCGCCTCTAGTACCTGCAGAGACTCCTTTATAGTGCAGGTAGTCCGGCGTGGAGCCATCTGGCGCGCACCTTCCTCCGCCGCTACCGAGGGCTCCAATATGACCGGCAGCACTTTTTTATCAATCCGAGAGGTTCTCCGCGAGACCTCTCCGAGCTGCCGGCCTTCTACCAGGACCTCCTCCAGACCTGGAGGCTCGTTTCGGCCTCCAGGTCCCTTGTGCCCACCGAGGGGGAGGACCTCCTCGCGGAGCCCCTGCTACACAACCCCCATCTCGGTGTGCAGGTGGCAGAGGCCCCCTCCATGAGGCGGAGGTTGGTCCTAGCAGGCGTCACCAAGGTCGGAGACCTCCTGGACTATGCCCGGGGGGACTGGGTGGATCCCCTCATGCTAGCTGAGCGCATGGGGCTCTCCACCCTTCGAACCCCCCGGCGCCTACTCCAGGAGGTGAAGGCAGCCTTGCCCCCTGCTGCTCGGGATTACCTCGAGCGGATCCTGCGAGAGGGTGCTCCCCGCCCCCCTCCCTCAGTCCTGGCCCTCCAGAGCTTTTAATCAGGCCCCGGCCCCACGAGCCCCCCCGGCTGCTCCCACCCCACGCTCCGAGCCGGCTACTGGACCTGCAGCCGGTCTCCTTCTGAACCGCGCCCCGCAAACATCTGTACACACTCGTGGTCCACACCATCCACTTCCTCACCCTCGTGTCCCGCCCCGATACGAAATGGCGGGACCTGATCCCATCTGTTGAGGGCGAGGACCCCCGGTGGGCCAGTCTGTATGCCACCTTGACTCCACGGCCCGCCGGGGATATAAGTTGGCGGCTCCTTCATGGAGCCGTGAGCACGGGCGTGTACTTGGCACGGTTCACTCCCCGTCCCGACACCTGCCCTTTTTGCAGTGTGAGGGAGACCCTGGCGCACGCCTACCTTGAATGCGCCAGGTTGCAGCCCCTTTTCCAGCTCCTCCAGAACCTCTTACTGAGGTTCTGGCTGCACTTTTCCCCACACCTTCTTTTATACGCACTCCCCATCCGTGGCCCCACAAAGTCGCGGGACCTCCTCGCCAACCTCCTCTTGGCCTATGCCAAAGCGGCCATTTACAAAACCAGAGAGAGGAGGTTGGCTGAAGGAGGTTCCTGCGACTGTGGGGCCTACTTCCAGTCCCTCGTCCGTTCACGTATCTGAGCAGAGTTCCTTTGGGCAGCGTCCGCTGGCTCCCTCGACACCTTCCGGAAGCAGTGGGCACTGTCCGGGGTTCTCTGCTCGGTGTCCCCTTCCGAGTCCCTGATTTTGACCCTTTGACCTTCACACCTGTTCCTGTTCGTCATTTGTTGTCCCCCGCAATCAATTTAAGCCGGGTCCAGTGCTCCATCCCCTTAGGCTGGGGGAGGAGTTTTAGCAGTAGGCGGGCTTGCGCCCGCCCACTTTCCGGCCTTTTCAAATAGGACCACTCTCCTGTATGAAGCTGGGTCCAGTGCTTCCCCCACTTAGGTTGGGGGAGGAGATTTAGCAGAGGGTGGGCTTGTGCCCACCCACTTCCCAGTCCTTCAAATAGGACCACTCTCCTGTATTCCGGGAGCAGTGGGCACTATCTGGGGTTCTCCGCTCAGTGTCCTCTTCTGAATCCATTGTTTTAAACCTTTGACCTTCACACCCATTCCTGTTTTTTTCATTAGCTGTCCCACGAATTCAATTGAAGCTGGGTCTAGTGCTGCCTTCCTTTAGGCTGGAGGAGGGGTTTAAGCACTGGGTGGGCTTACACCCACCCACTTTCCAGTCCTTCAGATAGGACCACCCTCCTGTATTTCAGGAGCAGCAGGCGCTGTCCGGTGTTCTTTGTTCAGTATCCCCTTCCAAATCTCTCATTCTGAACTTGTAACCCGCACACCCATCCCTGTTTTTTCATTTGTTGTCCCCTGTAATCAGTTGAATCTGGGCCCAATGCTTCTTCCCGTTGCGGGGGAGGGGTTTTAGCAGTGAGTGAGCTTGTGCCCACCCACTTCCCAGTCTTCAATAGGACCACCCTCCTGTAGCCATCAGCCCTGGCTCTGTCACACTATATTCAGTTGAAAATATGAGATGGAGTGAGCTTAGACTGGCTTCTCACTTTTAATTCATTCTCGGTGTTTATAAATCATTATTCAAAGACCCATTGAAATCAGTGGAAAGACTGTTAGATGTTTCAGAAGTTAGTGTAACAACCATCTAGTGGAAAATTATGGAATGCCCTGGCAATATGGGATTTCAGCCTAACCCTCATCAGTTACAGGTTGCTTGTGCCCTGAAGCATGGTAGTCTTCGAGATATATTTCTAACTAATAAAAATGCAGAACTCTCATTATCCAAATAAATGTCTAATCCTTTCCTGAAGCTACTGAAGCTTTTCTTCACAACAGCAGAGAATGGAGCACCATGACTGTGAATGTCATGGTTTTTGTTAGTTTGTCAGACATTTAAAACCATATGTTTAATATAACTCTGCATTTAATTATTAACATAATATTCAGTTAATTTCCCTTTGTTCATCCACCTACAGCACAACCAAGATCTACCAAATAATAAAATAGGCAAATGTCACTTTTAAAATCTTTAGCAGAGTAGAAGGTAGGTAAATCAGACATCTGGAATATGGTATCTCTGGGAAAAATTAACAACATGTTTCAACAATTGGTTGTTTAATTAAAAATTCACAAAGGCCTAAAATGTGGTCTCCTGTCTAGCTAATAAGTTAGAACCTTAGAGATATTCATATGCAAAAAATATACAATGCCTCATTACAATTTTAGATGGAAAAGAAAGCCATCTGGTCCAATGTCCTTTCCTCCTTTCTCCTTCATAAACATTGAAAATAACCAAAGAGCTATTTTTATTTGCAAGTACAACAATAAAACAAAACAAAACAAACAACCCCCGCCCCTTTAGTTACATAGTATATGTTGTTACATTTTAAGTGTCACTGCCATAGGAAGCAAGGGACTCTTAATCCTTAAAAATTCAATTCCCTACTATATCTTTCTTTCTCTGAATGGAAAATTCTATTGAATTATATTGGGTTTCTGGAAAAAAAAAATCACACCTTGGTGTTAATTAAGGAAACTCAGGTAGACTGCGGTAAAGGAACAAAAATTATACAAGTACTTTCAATTTTACAAAAAGTATACAAAGCTGGTGTTTCTAAATTTTGTAGAAGACAAGAGATCTTTTCCTGCTGCCACTGACGTTAATGACCATGGACATAAATGGGGCAGGATTCAGCCTAGTTCCCTCATAAAAAGCCACATTTTCTCAGTAAAAAAAGATCCCTTGAAGTTCAGTCATCTGGTACATAATTTTGACTTTACTCTGCAAAGTTAAACCCTTTCTCATAGGCATAGCATGCAAAATTATTGGAGAAACTATTGTATTTTAAATTATATCAACTACTTTTTTTTATTATTCCCACAGGCACAACAGCTAACAGATCTGGAGCAAAAGTTAGCAATTGCAAAAGATGAGCTGGAAAAAGCAGCCCTTGACAAAGTAAGAATTTATCTGGATGCTGTGAACATATTTAGCTCTATAAGCTTTGGACACTTCAGTGTAAATTGACAAAGAAATATAAGTTAAGACATCAATTCTGCAAAGACTTACGCTTGTACTAACTGAACTAGGAGTAGTTCCACTGAAGTCAATGGAGCTAATCAGGGCATAAAGTTTAAATTCAAGGGTAGGGTTTCCAGGATTGAGATCAATAAGATTTTTTTAAAAAAATGTATGAGAAACTCATATCAAGCAGAATTCTAAGTTTACTTTGCAATGAAGAGATGTTAATACTTAGTCAACTTTTGGGCTAGATTTTAGCATTTAGCCACAACCCCAGGAAGGATGTAGGTAGATATCTATAGCCCTGTAGGAATGATTGAAACACAGTCCGTCCTTCATCTCCTGGGAGTGTAGAGGAAATCTGCAAGCTAAGCTGTCCCTTGAGACATGTGCAGCATGTTTCCTTTAGTGCACCCAGCTAACTCTGCAGGCCAGTTATTGGGAGTCAGTGGTTATAAAATAGATTTGCCTCCCTTCAGCTGCTTTTGCGGTGCATGGATGAAGCAGTCATTGATCTCCTATAAATGAGGAACTGTGATTGTCCCTGGACTTTCAGTGAGGCAAGGTTGCAGGTTCTCTGAACCCTTCCCAAACTCCCTTTGCATGCTTTAAAGGTCAGAAACTGCCTTACATTTTGTAACAGATACTATATTTTCATTAGAACTAGTCAAAAATTTTGCACCAGAACATTTTTTCCAGTGAAAAATGCTGATTTCAGAAAATTAAGATTTCTAATTGAGCAAACCAAGTACCAATTAGCTAAACCATTACCAGTTAAATTAAAAAATACAAATTACTGGATAAAATACTGATTAAGCAAACCAAATACCAATTACTTATAATAACAAAGTATACAATATATAAAAGTCCAATTGATCAAGTTGAAACAAAATGTTACCTTATTGCAGGGGTCAACAAACTTTACTGACTCCCATGCCAGCCCTACCCCCCCCCCCCCCCCCCCCTCCGCAGATCCCAGGGGCGGGGCCAGGAGCCTTGGCATGCTGCAGCTCCTTTTCCCCTGCCCCCCACTGTGGAGTGGGGCCAGCAGGGGACAGGAGCTGTGTGCGTGCATGGTTCTTGTGTCTCCAGCCCCGCTATGAATAGGCATGCATGTCAGGGTTTGCCTACCTTTGCCTTATTGAAATGACACAATTTTGACCTTACTGAAATAAAACATTTCAGTAACATCAACATGAAATGTCACTCCATTTTTGCCTAAGTGAAATGTTGGTTTGTTGTTCCATATCAGAAGAAGAAACTGAAATTTCAGAATTTCCTGTGGAACTCAAAAACTGGGTTGTGATTCACTTTGGTTTTCACCTATTGCTCTTCTTGTTTTGATATGGTAATTGATATGATGATAACTCTGCATTCTCTCCCAAAACATTGTTAAAACTCTTATGAGGGATGCTAGGAGGTGAAGATAGAGAAATGGAATCCAAGAAATAGTAAATATAGTTACTACTATTTCTAAAATGCCGAAATCATATTAAATGTGCTTTCTCTTTAAATATTTGGGTTTCTGGGATTTTTAGGGTGCTTGAACTTGTTATTTTTCCTTCCGCTGCATTAGAAGGCTTTTTCCTTTCCTATCTAATTAAGGCTTACTGTATTGATCTCACAATGTCAGCACACATACTGTCTGGAGAAAAGGAAAGATGGCATCAGAATGTACAGTTTTGGAAACATAAGTGCTTTTGAAATGGATTGCATTGTTGGTGGTATTTTAGCTGCTATATAGCATATTTTGAACCATAGTCAGATACTTCAAATGTCTGCCAAAATCTGATTCTTGGCTCCAGTTATGTTCTCCTGTGCCACTCTGATGGTATAAAGGAAGCTTGAAACTGACCTGGTTGGCCACAGGATGATTCCCTGCCTCTTCATTATGTAACTGTCCCTCAGAAACCCAGTATAGGAGATATATTGTATGGTGGTTTGAATGTGTTGAGAGTCATCACAATCATTTATAAGAGAAGCCCTGGGATTTTTCAGATTTATGAGTTGGCCTCGAGCAGCCCTGGGGATCAGGTAAGCGTAAAGGTGATATAAAGCAATCCTCTTTCCTTCCTGTCACCCACTCCAAGTCAGGCCCTTTACTGTGAACAGCTCCACCAGACTCAAAGATCAGACCTTTGTTCTTTAATTAGCCCTTGCTGAGGCAAAATGTTTTCCTATTGAACGAGTTTTATTTATTCTGGCAAGCCTGCCTTCTCACTCACTGCAGAGTTCCAGATTTTTCCCCACAGTAAACAAATAGAGAAATCAGCCTGGATCCTCCGCCCCCCCCCCCCCCCCCCGCCTTTTCTTTTCTCAATCTCTTGTTTCTGTTACTCTAGGCTATGTCTACACTTACTAAAATTAGTTCGAATTAGTTAGTTCGAACTAACTAATTCGAACTAATTTTAGTTAGTTTGAATTAACTTAATTCGAACTAGAAAAAATTAGTTCGAACTAACATGACCATATTGGTTAATTTGAACTAACTAGTTCGAATGAACCCTTGCTTCAAATAGCCTATTCAAAGTTATTAGTTCGAATGAAGGAAGCCCTTAATTAGAACTAATTAAAGCCTAGTGTAGCCATGGCTTTAGTTAGTTCAAATTAAGGAGGCTTAATTCGAACTAACTTGCCAGTGTAGACATAGCTTGTTTTGCAATAATTCTTCATCCACCCCTGGGAGTTTGTTGGGTTTTTGTCCTTGAATAAAACCCAACTTGTGCTCTCATTGTTACCAGACTTCTCCATTTATTTGATTTATCTCTAGGTTCTAATTTGGTGGAAGCAAGATGGGACTGATAGTTCAGCTCTATTCTTCTCTAATAGAAAAATCTTAGTTATCAGGATATTTTAAAAAAATTCAGGACATTTGTTATTGATTACTTGGCTTAGCTGTGCTGAAGCATGTTGAATTTGGAGGGCAGGGAACTGAACCTAAATCTCCTCAAGCCCAGGCTAAAGCCCTAACTATTGCGAAATTCTATTCTATATTTATGGCATGTTAATTGGACATTCTCATTTGTCTGTAAGGAAGTGGTCTGTATCCCTTGTTACCCTGAGCCTTTGGGTGAGCAGGTCAGATTCCCCAACCCTGAGGGCTCACAGCCTGCAATTCAAATTCCCTTCCCTGGGAGCTCACTATATGGACCCATCAGATTCCTCAACCCTGAGGACTCACTGAATCAAAGCTCAGATGGTTTTTCCCGGTTTCTCTAATGCTGAGCAAACAAGGAGTCTGGTTGCACTTTTAGGCTATGTCTACACTTGCAAGTTAGGTCGACTTAAGGAGGCTTAAGTCGACCTAACTTAGTCTTTGTCCACACCAGGCTTTCATTAAGTTGACTTAAGAAATTCCTTAAGTTGACTTAATGAAAGCTTAGGTCGACCTAATAAGAACTGCTGGGTAGGTCGACCTAACCCTTAAGTTGACTCCTTAGGTCGACCTAAGCACAGTGTGGATGCTCAAGTCCACTTTATTAGGTCGACCTAAGGGCAATTAGGTCAACTTACTAAGTCCCCGTTCAGGGAAACCACTTTGTTAAGTCGATTAACAAAGTCGACCTAACTGTTTCTAGTGTAGACGTAGATTTAAAGATTAACAAAATTTATTAATAAATGAGTACAGCAGTACAGCTATAGATCACCAGTTAGTGTTACACTCTCCAGGTGCATCTTGATGGCCAGTTAAGATTCTGCTCTGGAGAGGCCTTCTGCTTTGCACCTTCTTTCAGTGCAGGATGAGTTGGTCTTCAAACTTCAGGAGGCACTCAGTACACAGTCAAACTGTCTTGTATTTATATAATCTCTTGTTGCTGCCACTTCTAGCAACAGCAAATTTCCTTATTGCAAACAGGTTGTTGGAAAAGGGGAAGAGGAGAGAGCATATTCTGACTACACCCTGCGCACCCATTGGCTTCACTGTTCTTAGAAATCACCTACAAGTTGTTATCATGGTTCCTATCATATTTGCTTTTTTGTGTTAAAGTTGTTATTCAAGTAACTGGAACATTTTAAGTTCCTTCTGATAATTTTAATATATTTTCAAAACACCCCAAAAGGTTGTTTGACTGTGTGCTAAAGGTCACTTTTTCAAATATTAAAGATTACTTTCCAGGTCCCAAAAAGGTCATGCCACGGGTCATGTCTGTTGACCACTTTCTTATGCTTGATTGCTGGCAAAAATCTGCTTAATGCCCTGTTACACCCTCTCTATTAGACTGTTATAGCATAATTCGTTCAGGAAACTTAGTACTTCTTCACACATATATTTACTGTGACAGAAAGATACTTTCTCTCTCACACACAATTATGCTGTCACATAGTTAATAAAATATCTATAGTTTGATTTGGCTTGGGGAATTTTAAAATAACTCCTTAGTATAAATATAGGAAGTGTCTTCTAAATATTTTGAGAACTGCAGCTTGTTTTACCATTCACAATTTTTGGATCCTGAGTGATTAAAAAAAACCAAAACAAACAAACAAAAACCAACCCCCCTCCCAATAAACAGCCTCTTCCTTTGGACAATTCCCCAAGCCAAACCAAACTATGGATATTTTATTAACTATGTGACCACATAATCAACATGGACATACATATGAATATCTTTCTCTCTAGTAGAGCTAAAAATAGATGTCATTAAAAGCCCAGTAAACTGTATTGTGTTAGTATATTATACCTTAGTTCCTTTTAATATAAATGGTCTTTAAAAATGTCCTTAAATAAGCCACCTCAAAGTTGCATGAGAATGGAAAGGGAGTTTGCTGTGATTTTCCCAGACTGTTTGATGTGCAAGTATACATAGCATAACCCTCAGGCCAGTTATCTAAAGGATGCAGTAAGCTGCTTTAATTTCCTGCTTTAATCAGAAAAAAAAGATTGCTACAGCTGTTGCCAAGTGTTTGGTTCAGAGCAGAAAGAAAAAAAAGCACTCTGTTCACTATAACCTATCTTTAAGAGCCGATGACTTCTCATTTTCCCTAGGAGTCACAGCTGAAAGCTCTGAAGGAGACTGTACAACTCTGCCTGTCTTCAGTTCTGCACACTCAACCACCCGCTACAAATATAATCCATTCAAAACCAAGTGAGAAGCTGACATCCCCAGTTACAAATGACTCAAAAGTTCCATTTCAAGTGACAAGCACCAAGGTACAATTTTTCCCCTATTTATTTTTTTAAACAGTTTTGAGAGTTTGTCCTCTAAGATCATCAAAGTGGAACTAAGCAGGATTTTAAATTCATTGGAAGATTAGGATGAAATTTGAAGATAATGCTGAGCCTATTTCTGATATAACCAACATTCCTTTTTAAAAGTTGGAAAATAGCTGTTTTTCTTTCTGGTGAACAAAATTCTGCCTATCTGCTGTTAAATGGATTCTGCTTGCATATCATATCTATAAGGAAAGTGGGTTTGTGCATTCACTAATTGATTACACTAATTCATAGCAGTTGTATTTTAAGTGTATTGAAAGGTACTGAAAATTGTATTTGATGTTGTACAGGACTAAATGGCAAGAACGTTTTTGCCCACCATGTCTTCCAAGATAGACGATAGACACAGGAACACAAGATGTAGTGGAAAACTGAAGGAAGGGAATCTATATCTGTTTTTCCTCAGTCTGCTGATTGATTACATTTGTGGGCCATGCAGAACAGGTGACTCTTTAAGAGCAATCCAAATGAAAGTACACTGGGCTGGGGAGAATGTTTGAGGTATAGAGTGGCTTCATGGAAAAAGGCATGAATGGAAGGAAAAAATGAGATAATATGGTCTCAGGGGTTTTGAGCTTGGATTTAACATTAGGAAAACATGGGTTTGAACCCTGTCTTGGACACTGATTCCCCATTTGTCCTTGAGTGAGTCACTTATTCTCTCTCTGGCTTAGTTTTCCCATCTCTTAAATGGGCTGAACCAAAGCATATCAAGAGAGAAGTGGTATAAGAAATAGTAGCAGCAAGAATGATCCAGGTCAGGGGTAAGGGAAGAAGAGACTGCTTGACCACCTCTGTCAAGCAGATAAGGGCTCAGGGTTTTAACATGGGTCTCCCACCTCCCACGTGATGGCTCCAACCAGTGAGATATAGGAGGACTACTTCTTTCACCAGGGGATATGTTTTCTGCAGAGACCAATCTGGTGGGCATACTCAAATGCAGGTGGGTGTGTGTATGTGTATTTAAATATTAGAGTTAGCCAGCTCAATACTCTTGTGATTTACATTCTTTGCAGAATGTAAAAGGATTTTATATGGTCATATTTTGTCCTCATATCTAATTGTGTGAATCTAGAAAAGCAATTGGTTTCAGCAGAGTTATTTGAGATTTACAAAGAAATAACTGAGAGCATATATAGTCTGCCTTTTTGTTCCTGAGGATCACAAAATGCTTTCCCAAACAATATATAGGGATCACTTCACCCATTTTTAAAAGCAGACATCTGTAAGGTGTAATTTCAGTAAGCAGAATATAATTATCCAATAGGAATTTGATCAGGACATGGGTCTCACATAGCTATTCATGCAAAAATTGAATCCTTAATGACCATGCATGGTCAGAAACTTCTTATGCAAAAGAGCAGCCTCTCCAGGTACAAACCCTATGTCTTTTAATAACACTACAGAGAATTATTGTTTCAGTGCTAGTTTTAGCAAAAAGAAACTCTGACTCTGTTTACCGAATTATCCTGGAATTTTCTTGGAGGTCATACAGACTAAGCCTCATCCTACTTGATTTGTGAGATCTTAGAAGAATCCCTACCTGGAATACTCTGGCTGCAGAATTCTTTATTATGTTTTTATTGTACCAATAGGAGTATCTCTGCTTTGCATCGGTGTGAAAATAGTTGTGTGAACCAATTGCTACTCTGCCATCATGCAAGAACAATAATGCTTAGTAATAAGAGCCAAAAGGCCACTGTAAATCTGGCTAACTTAAGTGTAGTGTCATTGACTTCAGACTGATGGTGTCCAGCTCTCGTAGATATTACAGAAGTGATAGTGGTGGTTTTGAGGGGAGTGGGAATAAACACAGTGTAAAGTAAAATAGAATGTTTTAGGTTCTAGATTTGAAAACACACACACACACACACATAATTTGCCCTGTATTCTTGTATTTCTTGATTATTACTATATATAAAACCTTAAGTTATGTCTGTATTTCCATGGTAATACTGTCTATAAACATAAGCAGATAGACTTCTGTACTCCTAGCTACAGGAGTATGTTTGCATAAGAAAAACAATATTGCCTCTTCTATAGCCATTGTTCACCTTTTTCTGCACTTGGCAGATGCCATGAAAATGCCTGAGAAAATAATGGGTCTCAGTCATGCCGTTCCACCCATTGACACCCCATTATTATAAATCTGTGCCTTATCTGTGATTAAAAAACCACTGAAATCTGCTACTGCGAAATAGGTTGTCAAGAAATCATAGTCTGGGCCAGAATTATTCCCTCTGTACCTGAATTATATTGTGGAAGACTTTTCATAATACCATCCATTGTTACGAATGTAGTCATTGACTGTCTTCTTATTACCGGCTATCTAGACTAAGTTATGGATTTGTGGGCTTTATCTTTTCTTTGTGCTCTTACACACATTTTTACGCTGTAAGCTATTTAAGATTGTATATATGTATCTACTTTTTTATTATAAAAATAGGGATCTTCAGTGAAAAAATGCTCATGAATCCTCTCGCTTTTAATAAGTGTCAGCTTAACCTTCAGTGAAAAACGCGATGCTTTCTTTGGTAAATACTTGAACTTCAAAGGATTATTCATCTGGCTGGAAAAATTGCTTTATAAAAATGTCAAATTTACATACCACTTATAAATTAAAAAATGACATTGGATGGTCTGTACTACTCTGGTACAATAGTTCCTTGAGATTCATGTTAGCTCTTTTTAAGAAATCATGAATGACTTGTGTCAATGGCTGGCAATTATAATGTTATAGGATGGTTTTGGCACCTCACTTCCTGGTATCTGAGCATCAAATTACTACAGGAAAAAAAGGGGGATGTGGCAAAAATATTGTTTCTCTTGCCACTAACTAACAGGAAAATTTCAATATCTTTATTGTTTTCCACAGATTTGGTCTGTATGGAGGTGGTTGATAGGAAACATTTATCTTGATACAAATTAAAAGCTGTGGATTTGGATAGTTCAGGAGTTTGGACTAAAGGGAGATTTTCACATTTAGATATCAGAAATTACTCAAATCCAGTGATCAAAAACATTGCAATATTAACTCCATTTGGTGACATATGTTAAATGAATTGGTGCTCTTGAATCCAATTTTAAATGAACAAGGCAGTGTCCATCTAAGAGAAATTACCCTAGCATAGTTGGCACTAGTTCACATCCTTATTGCCAGTTTAAGTAGAGAGGTTGCAAATTAAATAGTTATGGGGGGCTTTTCTTGCCACTTACTGAACTAGACACTGGAAATCAGAGTTGGAGACATAGAGGCAAGACAGTGTGCTGAAGCTTGCAGTCTCATTTCTGCTATTGCTATATTTCCTCCAAGTCTAAAATTCACTAACTTAAAAAAACAAACAAACAAAAACAAACAAAAAAACTCAAAATTGTGAGAATAAGAATAGAGTTGATTGAATATACTTTTCTTCACCAAGGACAACTGGAGGAAAACACATTTGTCTTCCCTCAGTCAATATATTTTCTAATACAAAGGTTTCTACTTCACATAACACTTGCAGTACTGATGTTTGTAAGTGGTCAGTGCATGTATCACTACAAATAAAGAACAAAAGAAAGTTGATGTGTGCATATCTAGAGATCCTATCACTAAGCCTAAGCAAAGAGAATTCTCAAATTTGGGAACACAGATTTGCTCTCCTACAACAATTCACAGCTGATGTGTGGCCTCTGAGGTGCCATACCTAGCTCTCATAAGTTACAGTATCTCCATGGCTACTCTAAATTACTTCAGGCGTGAATGGGGCAAAGGCAATTTGAGAATGAGAAACTTAAATTAGCTCCTTGATGGGGCCCTCAATTCTTCTGCATTTGGGACAGGAAAGAATATGGCCCTTTGTCTCTTTAAGAAGAAAGCTTAAATAAGGGGCAACCATAAAAGAAGCAAGAATTAAAATAACTCTAAAATAACTTTGTCCAAGTGGAACAGGCAAAGGTAGGTGTGATAACACTCTACAACAGGGATGTCAAACATGCGGCCTGTAGGCCGAATGCGGCCCGCGAACCTCTTCCATCCAGCCCACAACTGTGCTCTGTGGGACCATGCTCTCCCTGACAGATAGAGAGAGAGAGAGAGAGTGGTCTTGCATACCCAGCACTCCACACGAACAGAGAGAGA
Source organism: Pelusios castaneus (assembly GCA_007922175.1). Lineage (NCBI taxonomy): Eukaryota > Metazoa > Chordata > Testudines > Pelomedusidae > Pelusios > Pelusios castaneus. Next base: position 23,531,601 of record ML685785.1, read on the forward strand.
GAAAGAAAGAGAGAAAGATGTATAGCGGAGCACAGTTTTCCATACACAGAACTCCAGGATGCTGTGAGAGTGCCATAGTATTTTGATTTATGGTATGTATGGTCCACTTGAAGTACATTTAAGTCAAATTTGGCCCACCATACCAAATGAGTTTGACATCTTTGCTCTACAACATCCAGGACAATCTACAATCAAAGAGCAAAAAAAGTATGTACCTCTAGAGTCAGGTCATGGACAAGATATCTGTGAGATGTAACCCAAAATTGATATTTCAAGGAATAAAAAGTGTATATCAGCTGACTAGCTGGTATTGTGATGTCTTTTCCTAAATGTACTGCCTGACAAAGAAAGTCCTTCTATCCTTGTGGTGTCCTGTGATCTGAATACCTGCATCAGTTGAAGGACTTGAAATCCTTGAGAGTTTCATGAATAGAGATGTAAACACCAACCTTTCCAATGCTACACGATAACTTAGAGGAACCACCCCATAGGGGTACTAAGTTTTAGGAAAACCCAGATTGGGTTAGCAAGTGGTTCATTTTTCTATAGCAATATATAGTATTGCCAACATTAGTGGTATTATCACAAGCATAAGGATTTGGTGCCTATGTTGAAGGGTTCTTACAAGAAAACAGACAGCCCCCAAATTTTTCTCCAGCTGCCAGTTTCTCCTTTGGCCATTAAAGGGCACTGTGCTCCACATGCCCTAGGAGGCTATGGTTTCCGTCTGCAGTACTGGAATTGGGAGTTGGGTGGACTCTGGCACTCTAATGGGAAGGCATAGGTCTGGGGAGGTGGAGGCAACAGGGAACAAGAAGATCTGAGTAGAAGTAAGAGGGAGTTTTGTACCACATGCATAGAACAGACAGGATCTGTATTTATTGTCTGCATTAAAGGTTTAATTTTCTACAGGTAGTTGTCACAGATTCATTGGCTATGTCTACACTAGCAAGTTAGGTCGACTTAAGGAGGCTTAAGTCGACCTAACTTAGTCCCTGTCCAAACCAGGCTTTCATTAAGTTGACTTAAGAAATTCCTTAAGTTGACTTAATGAAAGCTTAGGTCGATCTAATAAGAACCGCCAGTTAGGTCGACCTAACCCTTAAATCGACTCCTTAGGTCGACCTAAGCACAGTGTGGATGCTTAAGTCCACTTTATTAGGTTGACCTAAGGGCAGTTAGGTTGACTTAACAAAGTCGACTAAGTCCCCGTTCAGGGAAACCACTTTGTTAAGTTGACTTCATAAGGTCGACTTTAGGTCGACTTAAAGTGGACCTGATTAGGTTGACTTAACAAAGTTGACCTAACGTATTGTAGTGTAGACATAGCCATTGACTGTGGGTAGGAGGATTAAAACACTAGAAAGACAGATAAAAAAAATAGTTTACTCTTTAAAAATACGATTTTTAGGCTAATCTCTTGATTTTGGAGGTTCTGATTCATGAAGTTTGAACTCATGCAGTTGGCAACACCCCATCTATTGTTTCTCCATGGCAGCATAAGCAATTCTTTAGGTTCTGGCTTGTCCTTTTTTTTAAAGTTGATTATGTTGGTTTATGTCTGTGTCAGTAAAAATATCAAGGAGAATGTGACTTTTAGTTATATTTTGTAATAATTTGTCTGCTCTTCCCAACCTAGAAGTTATTTCTAGTATCCTTCTACAGGTTCTCTAAGCAAATACAGCAATGTATCATTTCAAACATATCCCCTTGTGGAAGGTCAAGAAAAATTTGTAAATCAGAACAAGTTTAAAAATCATTTGTGCCTGCTAAAATTAGAATCAATGCTGCTCACATCATTTATCATAATATCACAATTTAAATGCAGGTTTTGACCTTTTGCACAAGGCATACATTTTTCTCTGAAGGACATATAGAACAATACAAATTTAATTATGGGGTTATTTTTTGTCCCCAAAAGTAAGAGTACTGATACAATGAAAAATGTTCTAATGTGTGTGTAATTTATTTTCTCAGGGTGACCTGTTACCATAACATGTTGAAAACCTCATTTATGAAAGTTATTTTTCTTAGCAACAGCTTGAAATGTCTTGCCTATGACATTATGACATAGAGCACCCACACATTTCTTGATTGTAAAAGTCCTGCAGCTTACACTGAATGATGTGTCATTGAGCCACAACATTCTTTGAAACATGAGACATACCAACAACATAAGACATACCAGGTTACATTTAGTTCATTTGATTTTAACAAAGGGCTTTTGAAATGAATCTGACAGCTCAATACACAAAATGTGACTCTGCCTTTATCCCAAGTGGATACCATGAACCACCCAGACCTTTACATCTGAGGTGTCCATGACTGAGTTCCTTCCCAGTTTTCTTTCTGCCTAGCTGACTGTTTCTTCATTGTTGCTGACCGTGAATCATCCATCCCAAAGGTGGGTGTTTCCTAAGGCCATGTCCTTTTGTATTTCTGTACTTACTCCCAGAATGACCTCATCATCTCTCATCCCACCTGCTGCAGACTATTTCTCCATCTCTGCCACTTTATATATCCCTCTGGATCCTTCTTCAAACTTAACAAAGCTAAATTTCAATAGATAATTTTCCTTCCTCTGCAGTTTCCCTCTCCCCTCTGGTATCTCTCACTCTCACCAATCCTCTTTTTTGCCTACCTTGCATGTTACCATTATATTATTATTGTTAAGTATTTGTATTGCGATAGCACCTAGAAGCCCCAGTCAATGATCAGGGGCCCATTGGTCTAAGAATTGTGTACATATATAATGGAGACAGTCTCTGCCCAAAGGAACTTGTATTTAATCATCTTTCTTTAACTGTATTTTGACTGTATCCAATACCTCTCCCACCCCCCAACAGTGGCTGACTTGCTTTACTGGCTCCTCACCTCTGTGCATCATATTTGAATTCACCACTCTCACTTCCAAGACATTTCACTGTTCTGCTACTGCCTTCTTCTCAGCTCTGGGCTCCATTTACTTTTCACACTGATATGTCCTTTGTCTTGATCTCTCAATTTGTGTTAACCTTTCTTTCAGTCATGCCATCAATGGTTAAATTCACAGTGCTTCTTATTTCTATTTTTTTTTTTTAAAAGAGGAGTTCAGAGGCACTTTTAAAGACTAACAAATTTATGACATAAGCTTTCGTGGGTGTAATCCCACTTCATCAGATGCATGAATTGGAAAATGTGGCATGTTAGCAGCAAATATATACATACAGAGATGGTCTAGCAGTCTGTCCCTCTGGATATTTTTACTTTTTAACCCACCCTTCTCTCTATGTACATATTTGCAGCTAACATGCCACATTTTCCATTTCATACTCAGACCCGGGCCTCCTGGGATAACCTCTTGAATATGCAAAAATCAGTGCAAGCTGCAATACTGAGAGCCAAACTCTCTAAACGATGATTGGTGGCACTTAAGCCAGACTCCCAATCAGTAACAAACTATATTTCTAATTCTCCACACCAGTTATCAAGAAACATAACAAAGCATAAACATCCCCCTTTATTGCATATCAGCTCCTCTGGTTCCCAACTAGCCACATTAAACAGAACAATATGGGTTTGGATCTTACCCAAAATACCACATTGCCAGTCAGTTCTTTAGTAACTAAAACTAAAGATTTAATATAAAAAGAAAAGAAACCAAATATGAGAGATGTTAAAGGGTCAAAGTAAATCACATACGTACAAATGATTCAGAGTCTATGTAAATCAAGTCCTTGGAAGAATTTGGAGTTTGCAGGTCATTCAGTTCCTCTGATAGACACCCAACACCTGAGTCGGCCTCAGCCCTTTATCCAGTCGCAGAAGAATAGATCCAGAGTGCTAGCTGAAGATGGAGACTGAAAACAAAATGGAGTTGGTGCCTTTTATCACCTCTACTCTTCCCCATGCTGTGTGGAGTTTTTGCAAATCAAAATGGAGTTGAGTCATGGTCAGTCCAGGTGACTCACTGAGCAGGTTTCTCCCCAGGACCATTGTTACCTTAATGGGCCATTAAAGAGACAATAACTGTAGACATCCAGTCTGGAGAGTTTCCCAGAATCAAGTAATTTGAAACACATATATAACAAATGGGAATAGCCGTTGACGTGATATACCTCGACTTTAGCAAGGCTTTTCATACAGCTTCCCACAGCATTCTCATCGGCAATTTAAGGAACTATGGGTTGGATGAGTGGATCACAAGATGGACAGAAAACTGGATAGATCAACGGGCTCAGCGGGTAGGAATCAATGTCTCAATATCTAGTCGGCAACCAGTAATGAGTGGAGGTGCCCCAGGGCTCGGGTTCTGTTCAACATCTTCATTAATGATCTGGATGATGGGATAGATTGCATGTTGGGAATGGTATACACGCTGGAGGGCAGGGACAGGATTTAGGGAGACTTAGACAAATTGGAAAACTGGGCCAAAAGAAATCTCATAAGGTTCAACAAGGACGAGTGCAAAGTCCTGCACTTAGGGCGGAAAAATCCCATGCACTGCTACAGGCTGGGGACCTATCGGCTAAGTAGCAGCACTGTAGAAAAGGACCTGCAGGTAATGGTGGATGGGAAGCTGGATATGAGTCAACAGTGTGCTCTTGTTGCCAAAAAGGCCAATGTCATTGGGCTGCATCAGCAGGAGTGTTGCCAGCAGATCGAGGGATGTGATTATTCCCCTCTATTCAGCACTGGTGAGGCCGCATCTGGAATACCGTGTCCAATTTTGGGCTCCTCACTACAGAAAGGATGTGGACAAATTAGAAAGAATCCAGCGGAGGGCAATAAAAATGATTAGGGGGCTGGGGCATGTGACTTACGAGGAGATACTTAAGGAAGTAGGCTTATTTAGTCTGCCGAAGAGAAGACTGTGGGGTGGGGATTTGATAGCAACCTTCAACTACTTACAGGAGTGCTCCAAAGAGGAGGGAGCTAGGCTGTTCTTGGTAGTAACAGAGGACAGAACAAGGAGCAGTGGTTTCAAGTTACAGTTGGGGAGGTCGAGATTGGATATTAGGAAAACCTTTCTCACTAGGAGGGTGGTGAAGCATTGGCATGGGTTGCCTAGGGATATGGTGGAATCTCCGTCTTTGAAGATATTTAAGGTCCGGTTAGACAAAACCCTGGCAGGGATGATTTAGTGGGAGTGGTCCTGCTTTTAGCTGGGTGTTGGTCTAGATGATCTCATGAGGTCCCTTCCAGCCCTAAGATTCTATGATTCTATATTCCTAAATTCTAGTACAAATATGAAACCTACACATAAACCATATAATCATTCCTAGCAAGTTACAACCTTTCTATTGGTACTGAACATGTCATAGCTCCTATTGATTATTGCAATTATGAAATATTAATATGAAAAAGTATCATTAATCCAGACAGCATCACACATGCATCTGACAAAGTGGGATTACACGCACGAAAGCATATGCAATAAATACATTTGTTAATCTTTAAAAGTGCCACAGAACTCCTTCTTTGTTTTGCTTTTGCTGGAATAAAATAACATGGCTACCCCTCTGGAATTTATTTCCATAAAGCACCAAGCAAACTGGTAGCACTACGTAAATATTTAATAATGATCTCTTATTTGGAGTTCAGTCCTGAAGTCCTTACTCAGACAAGACTCTTGGGTGTTTCACTGGGAGTTCTGCCTTTATAAAGATTTCAGGATTGAAATCTTTTTTTTTTTTTAACTTGGAGACTAAATAGTCCATCTTCCTGTCCTTTTTTCTCCATTTCATTCACACTCTGTTTCTGTGCTAATTCTAGAAAAAATTAAGACCCAAGATTCAGCTTGCTTTGATTTCACTCCATCAATGATTTCTACAAGTTTTGCTCTCAGATGTGCATATGCAACTTCACGTGATGTGAGGGGATCTCCAAATAACTCAACGACAAAATTTTTCCTAGAATAACTTGAAAAATCTTCTCCTAGGCTTACAAAAAGAGTTCAAGAATTAATTAGATTTTTTCAGGAGACGATAAAAGGGAAAGGGCATTTAGATTTTTAACAAGTGGAGACTATCGGTCCTTTCTGTGTTCTGAAAAAAAGATCCTTTGTAAATGTTATGGAAACAGGTTTAGAAAAAGAGACCATCACTCCCATTTCATTGCTTCAGAAAAGAGTGATTTTTAATGGATTTATAAATACTACCATCAAAAATTGGCCTTTTATGTAGAAATTATCATCACCCCGAACTGCATGTTTGCCCAGTTGGTAATGTTAATGATTATTAATTACCACTAATATTTTTTCCTTAAGAATGAATTGTAAGATCATTATGGCTATTCCACAACTTCGATTCCTTCTTTTATCTCAGTTTTCTGGTGTCACTTCAATATGGACATTGTCTCCCATTTCTTCAGAAAGCTCCTTTTATACATGAGTAGCTTTTTCACTCCAGATGAATTTTAAGGAAGATTTGTTGAGCTGACATTACGTGCTAGAAAATGTTTAATGTCAGAGTTCATTAAACCAAAAGGTGAAGCCATTTAGTTTTATTGCTGGGTTTTGAAAGCATCTCCATTGTTAGCACATTATCTTGATAGATAGATAAATAGTTTTATAGTTTTTATAGCAAACTGCAACCGGGTTGAAACTGGAAGAAACACATTTGACAGTATCTTATCTATTTAATCAAAATTCTTAAATGCTATAGTTTTCTCAAATATTTAATGTCGTAAGCTTTGTAGCTTCCTATAATTCAAAGGCAAGACCTCCTTTCTTCAGTTTTATTATTAACCCCATTATTCTGCTTGAATGTCATTTTTTGCTTTAGTATGTTACTGTCTAAAAGTGTGGTAGATAGTCAGTGTTGTTATGTTATATAACTGAGAATTCCACTGCTATTTCCAGTCTCCTTGTCTTCGCTAACTCTCATTCTAGAGAGGTGTGCTCAGTGGAGAAAGGAGGTAACTACAAGCCAGTTATTGCCCATTCCTTTTCCTGAATGTGACAAAGGCTATGTCTACACTTGTTAATTTAAGTCGACTTAGCTAAGTTGACTTAGAAAGTCGACTTAAAATGGACTTAAAGTCGACTTAGCATGTCTACACTTAAATTTTAAGTCGACTTTGGGGGGGCCCTACAAAGTCGAACTAGAGTGTCCACACTGGACGCCTAGGTCGACTTATAGGGGCTAGGTGGACCTGGGACTGGTTCACGGTGGCGGGGGGGCACCCCTTGCCAAGTGCTGGGGGCTCAGCCCTTGCCCCATTGTACCTGGGTACAATGGGGAAAGGGGGACAGGGATCCTGGCAGGGCAGGGTGGGCAGGGCTCTGCCCTGCTCTGTGAAGGGGCATGCCAGGCTCTCCCTGTGCCAGCCTCCCTGGCAGGGAGGGCAGTGGGGGAGTCCTAGAGAGCCCTAAGTCGACTTAGAGTCAACTTAGGGCTACTCTAGGTCTACACTGGCTTAAGTCGACTTTAGAAAGTCGACTTAAGCCAAAAGTCGACTTAAAACGAGTTTTAACAAAGTCTACTTAATTTTCCTTAAGTCGATTTAAGCAGCTTGCTTAAGTTGACTTAAGGAAAGTGTAGTGTAGACGCAGCGTAAATTAAGTCGACTTAAGCAAGCTTAAGTCAACTTAATTTACAAGTGTAGAGGCACCCCTAGAACTTTACCCTGGAGAAGTCAACTGTGTCTATTACAGAAATAATAGACGTATTTCTAACCCCTCACTATATCTAATTCTAGGCTTACTTTGCCCACCACCATGCTATCTTAGCATGTGACTAATGTACTTTCAAGGATGTTATGAGGCTTTATTTATTTATTGTTGCAAAGCACTGTGAGAACAGCAGATAAAAAATTCTATACAAATGTATTGTGATTCATTTTTAAGGATCTAGATATTAGGATGCCCCAGACTATGTTCAGCACAAATCTATGAACATGAAAGGATCATCTGAAGCCATCCTTGGCTCCCCAAAAGCAACTGAGGTCCAAAATAGTTCTCATTATTACTTAGAGCAACTTTCTTGGCTGTTATAAGTTCTGTTATCTGCCAGAGCCTTTTAAAGGCTGTGGCCACATTTTCTTCCATTCCCAGCATGCCTCGTATGTCAGCCATACAACCAGAGAGAAACTGAGGGCACTTTAGCTATATTTCACACACTTTTAAAAGATCCATTACTAAATAATGCTCCAAGTCAAAGTATCTTTTTATAATAACTAGTCTAATGCAAACTGTGATAACTGATTAACAGAATATATTTATCACTTTATATAAAATATTAGACTCATGTTCAATAGGAATAGATAGGAAAATAAATATAAGGTAAAACTTCCTGTTAAATTTTTCATTCTGACAATTTGGGTACATTGTCTTTACAAAAATACACATACATGTCCCCATATGTTTGGTCCCAGACAGACTGCCTATTTTAATGTTCCATTTTCTGCTAAGAATAATGAAAGTACAGCTAATACAAAGCAACAGGGAATATATGTGTCTGTATGTTCTGTGCTGGTGGGCCTATTTTAAGTTTACAGTTATGCTTTTTTCTAGCACTATCTTACAATATTATAAGCAGATATGAACAAATATAGTTAATGTCTTAATTATCATTTAAAATGGCTTATAAAGCCGACTGTAATTGCCAAAACAATCTCAAAGGAATGTTATTAGTAAACATTCATTAATGATTTATGTAAGTATTAATGGAGTCTCCCTGTATGTAACATATATTATTAATTAATTGTTATGAGATTTCACTTAACATATCTAAAAGGGCTAACTAGGAACATTAGAGTAGCAGTAAGTATTCCTCTCTTGAATTTGTCTAAGCAAAGATATAATTTAGAAAATGTTCACTTGGAAAGCGTATTAATTGCCTTCAATGAATCAGGCAGTTTGACCTTTAAAATACATCCACAGTCTTTGCATCTCCTAACAATTTTATGAAAATGTGTTGAATCATCAGACATTTAAAGAAAAAAATCCCCAGTGCCTTGGATATCAACAATGAAGGAATTCAATTTACTTTTGTCTTGAATGATTTGAGAAACTATCTGCTGGCCTAAAATAAAGTCCTGGGAACTCTCAAGTCATAGAACTACACTTCTGATTTTACATTTGAAATATACCAAAAGCTAAAAGAAAAAAAATTGTTTGACCTTCGATGAGGAACCCGTTTAAATAGTCTGACTTAATGTAACCTCCTATGATTTGAAAAAAACTGGTCCCCAAATACTCATGAACGAACACTGAGGAAAAACAAAAACACAGAAGACCATCACCCAACCTCAACCTGAATTGGCTGTGTTGGAATAGAAGATTTCATATTACTCTATCTTAATGACAAACACAATTACAGAATTAATGAACATTTGATTTTTGTTGTTATTAAATGAACTGAGATAGTTTGCTAAGCACCTAAAAATACATGGCCCTAATTCCACAGTGACTTTATTCTGCTTGTGGCCAGGAGTTTATGGCTGTGGCTTTATGCTTAGGGGCTCTGCACGTGATAGAACAGCCCCTGAGAACTAGTGGCAACCACAGTACAACTTAGAAAAGCCTAATACATGCTGCTACATGGATAAAAGACTAGAAAATGGTCAATAAAAGAAAGATGTTTTAATTACATTTTTTTCTATTTTCTTACTTAGAATCATAGAATCATCAGGTTGGACGGGACCTCACAAGGTCATCTAGTCCAACCCCCTGCTAAAAAGCAGGACCACTCCCACTAATTCACCCCAGCCAGGGTTTTGGCTAACCGGGCCTTAAATATCTTCAAAGATGGAGATTCTACCACCTGCCTAGGTACCCCATTCTAATGCTTCACCACCCTCCTAGTGAGAAAGGTTTTCCTAATATCCAATCTCGACCTCCCCAGCTGTAATTTGAAACTATTGCTCCTTGTTCTGTCCTCCATTACCACCAAGAACAGCCTAGCTCCCTCCTCTTTGGAGCACCCCTTGAACTAGTTGAAGGTTGCTATCAAATCCCCCCTCAGTCTTCTCTTCTGTAGACTAAATAAGCCTAGTTCTTTCAGTCTCTCCTCGTAAGTCATGTGCCCCAGCCCCCTAATCATTTTTGTTGCCCTCCGCTGGACTCTTTCTAATTTGTCCACATCCTTTCTGTAGTGGGGAGCCCAAAACTGGACACAGTATTCCAGATGTGGCCTGACCAGTGTCGAATAGAGGGGAATTATCACATCCCTCGATCTGCTGGCAATACTCCTACTGATGCAGCCTAATATGCCATTGGCCTTTTTGACAACAAGGGCACACTGTTGGCTCATATTCATCTTCCCGTCCACCATAACCCCCAGGTCCTTTTCTACAGCACTGCTACTTAGCCGATCGGTCCCCAGCCTGTAGCAGTGCATGGGATTTTTCCGTCCTAAGTGCAGGACTTTGCACTTGTCTTTGTTGAACCTCATGAGGTTTCTTTCAGCCCAGTGTTCCAATTTGTCCAAGTCTCCCTGGATCCTGTCTTTGCCCTCCAGAGTATCTACCATTCCCCCCAACTTGGTGTCATCCGCGAACTTACTAAGCCTGCAGTCTATTCCATCATCAAGATCATTAATGAAGATGTTGAATAGAATCGGCCCCAGGACCGACCCCTGGGGCACTCCACTCGTTACCGGTTGCCAACCAGACATCGAGCCATTGATTCCTACCCACTGAGCCCATTGATCTAGCCAGTTTTTGATCCACCTTACGGTCCACTCATCCAACCCATACTTCCTTAACTTGCCGACGAGAATGCTGTGGGAAACCGTATCAAAAGCCTTGCTAAAGTCGAGGTATACCACGTCAACGGCTCTTCCCGCATCCACAAATCCTTGAAAATATTATTCAGTGAAAAGCTTCTAGATGTCTTTATCTATAACTTAAGCTAGCTGGGAATTTCCAGATACAAATTTTTTCATAGGACTATTCTGATTTGTCAAAACTAAAATGACTCTTGGGAGAGGGTCAGTTTTGATAAATCTCCCGATTCAAAGAAATTTTGAAAGAAAAGTTTTGAGATGGTGGAAATGGGATATGTCAACATTTCCAAAATGAAAAGTTTAGTTTTTCGGTTTGAAACAAATTTGCTTGGAAAATTTTGCTTAATATATATTAAAAAATGCATTTTGTTCTAAAGGTCTCAAACCAACACACACGCAAATTTAAGTTATAGGAACACAATGTTTTGATTGACTTCATCTGACATTTTTTGTGGAATATCAATTTGAAAATATTTTCAAAATTTTAACTTTTCATCCCAATTCAGGTTAGGAATTTTCTTTGGAAATCTCAAAGATTCTAATGGATTAAGAAAATAGTTTCCCATCAAACTCTATCTGTAACCTCATCTTCTGTTCACTTTGGTTCTTCTCTCTTCACTATAATTCCCACCCTTTCTCTCCAATGCTTTCTGATATTTGTACCTTTTCAGCATTGCTGTAGATCACACTATTGTGCAAATCAAGTACTTAGACTGTGCCTGTAATATAGGAATAATCAGTAACAGAGATTTCCTATCCTCAAAACAGCCCTTGGTCCACCTAGTTACAGCTTTTTTTCCTGGACAAATCCTTTGAGCTTCTGCATAATCTAATGTACATTTTTTTAAAAAATGACCATGAGTCTTTATGGTTTCCTGCTAAGTGTGAGAGTGGCAGCTTGAGAGCTTCCACCATCTAGCAACAGGGATGATGGCCCCTCCAGTAGAAGTCCAGAGTGTCGATGATGATGTAGCTCAGTAGAGGGAATGGCCTGTGATTATTTGTGGCTCAGGTTGGGGCTTTCCTTGAAGTATCAGTGTATTTCAGCCTGTCAAGTAAATTTAGTCCTTGGTGTACTATATGTTGGATAGGTTAAAAAAATTGGAATGAAATATTTTCCCATCAGAAAAGGAATTTGCATCAAAATGAAAATATATGCAGAAAAAGACTGGATTTGGTGAAACTTTCTATCAGAGAAATGAAGGATGTAGAAATTTCCAGAGGGGTAGCCGTGTTAGTCTGTATACAGCAAAAACGAGAGTCCTATGGCACCTTATAGACTAACAGGTTTTCTTCGGCATAAGCTTTCGTGGGGTATAACCCACTGCATCTGACGAAGTGGGTTATAGCCCACGAAAGTTTATGCCGAAGAAAAATTGTTAGTCTATAAGGTGCCACAGGACTCTTGTTGTTTTTAAGGATGTAGGCTGATTCAGTCACATGGCAAACTACAATTCATCATGAGGTATGGTCTGGGCAGCAAACAGAATACAAAGGGGAGATTAAAATCATGAGGGACCCAGAACTACAACTTCCTCAGTACACTGTGGTGACTCAGGCAGAGATTAATCTCACCTTGACTAGAAACAAAATGTTTCATATTGGGTCAACAAATTGAAAGACATATTTTGATTCAGGAAGTCAAAACATTTACTTTCAATTAAAAATGTTGACATTTAACATTTCCAACCTGAAATTTTCTACAGTTGTTTTTGCTGCAAATTGTTTAGATATTTCAACATTTTGTCCCATTTTGATATGAAAACAAATATTGAAATATGAGAATTTCCCATGGGATAGAAATTCTGCTTTTCACTCTGCACTAGTGTGTGTAATTTTTTCAAGTCATTTCTTAGATGATGATGACCACATTTAACCTCTCACCACCTCTGTAGTAACATCTCATTCCGTGGTTAGTGGTTTTCCCCTTACCTGATACTTTAGTCACAAATGTACCTAAAATAAATATCTACAGCTACTATTAAATATATTCCAAAGGGGTAGCCGTGTTAGTCTATTGTAGAAAGACAACAGAGTCTTGTGGCACTTTTAAAGACTAACAGATTTATTAATCGCATGCGATTAATAAATCTGTTAGTCTTTAAAAGTGCCACAAGACTCTGTTGTATTAAATATATGTATATCATAAGTAGCCTACAGTGAAATATGAGTATCAGCTTGGTTATCTGCTAACCACCTTATAGCCTGTAATACAATATACTGAGGTAACATATTGTCAGTGAAATTCGATAGTTCACACTATTAATTTTTATATATCCATAGATTTTAAGGCCAAATGGGCCTATGATGAACATCCAGTCTGACAACCTGCATAGCAAAGGCTGTATAATTTCACCATAACATGGGATTCTCTGTAGCTTGAGCTACATTTTATTCTGCTCTAGAAACTCTTTAAATTAATGATTACATCCTTGTCCTTAGCATTGGGAATTAATGAAAATTACAACTTGAGTACACATTTAACTGATATTTCTTTTTGATCCTATAATATTGTGATTCAGTGTGAATCACTTAGGGCCAGAGTATTTCTCGACCTTACATGAGTGTGCAGTGGGAAGAAGGCCAATGTGTTTCTGCACCCTTCTGTGGCCCATGTAACAGCCAGACAGAATTTCAGCTTCCCCCCACCCCAGTCCCCAGGTGCATGTTGCCTCCTACACACTAATCATCAGAGCTGGCCAGCCAGTCAGTTAAACAAAGGGAGTGAGCTCCACTGCACAAAGAAATGTAGCAGCAGGCACACTGAATCAGTACTCCTGGAGCCTTTATGTCTCCTTTAATGAAAATGACACATAGTTATTATTTATTATTTAGATTGCATTAGTGTCTACCATGTGCTTAATGCCTTCCAAACCTGTAGGAAGATGCAGTCTTTGCTTCAAATAACATTGTCAGATTTTCAGCTGGTGTAAATACATGTAGCTCCAATGAAGAATTGCACTAACACGTTATGTAGCTCATAGTCTAAAAACATAAAGCAAACAAAAGATCAAGGGAAAGAGATGCTCTTAAACACATCACATTCCACTGAATTCAGATTCAGATTGGAAATGTTTCCATGGCTCCAGCATTAACAATAAAAAAGATGTCAGAACAAATGGTGCAGAAATAAATTAATGTATTAGTAAAAAGTCTTGAAGGCATCTACCACTTTTTACTCCTCATACTTCAGTCACTACCATCTTCCATTGTAAAGGATATCTTTCCTTTTCAACCAAAATTCACTACTATCCTGCTTAAACTTGCTATTATCTGGCTTTTTTTAACTATAACTTATTTACAATAGTAGCCTCAATTGTTGCAGCAAATCCTGGCCAGTTTGCCTTTCGGAAGTTCCATCATGGCTTAAACAATGACTTGATTACTGGGAATTCAATCCTATTGTGCACTACCACCAAGTGATACTTACTGTGTGGAAAGTTGGCAAGAATAGCTCTGGGAGCATTCTGAGGGATTACAAACTGGTCATTGGTGAGGAAACAGAGGTCTCTGTTCTAAAAGGCAGAATCGCTTTCTGAGGACATGTCTACACTAAAAATTAAGTTGATTTAATTTAAGTTGGCATCTAGCTGATGCAAGTTTTCAGTTGGTTAGGTTTTCAGTCATGTCTACACAATGTTCATTGTGTTGATGGAGTGCGTCCTCACCAGTTGCACTTGCATCAGTGCACAGAGCAGTGCACTGTGGGTTTATATCCCAATATGCAACTGGCCACAGGGGGGTTTGGGAAGGGCTTGCAAAGCCTCATGGGACAAAAACATTGTCACAGGGGAGCTCTCCATGCTGATCAAACAGCAAATGGGAATTCAAAAGTTCATGGGGCTGTGTCAGGGGAGGGGTTGTTTCTTTTGTAACTGGCTGCTGTGCAGTGGAATTGAAAATGATCACCAGAGCAATCACAGAGGAGTATTGTGGGATACCTCCTGGAGCCAATTCAATTGGCTTACACAACACAGCATATACTCTGCCTCTCTGTCGACCCATCAATTTAAGCACTATGCCTCTTGCTGAGGTGGAATAATTACATCAACTTTACAGGTAAGTTGTGTCACCATACATTGTTAGATTGACATAAGGTGGCTTTTGTCAAGCTAAGTTTGTAATGTAGAAGAAGCTTGACATATCATAGCTGCACCAAATATTAACCTTAACAACACGCACTGAGGCTAGATTCCATCAAAAACTCAAGATTGGCATCCCATACAATGCAATAATTAAACTCATCCAAGAAATTCTGATCAGTCATATATTTCATGTTTTCCTTAGTGACCAAGCCAACCAGCCACTCACTGTCAATAATGGCCATCACAGGGATTAGTTCTAGCACTGATCCTATTTACTATCTGCACCAGCAACCTTTCTCAAACATCCTCACAAAGATTCAGCTATACTGATCACCTTGCTCTGACTACAAAGGAACAGAATTTAGCTTCCAGAGAAAAAAAATCTTAACTAAGGACTGTAAAAACATGAAAAACCTTTCTTATACTTGTGACTAAATCCAACCCCCACCAAGACAATTATGTCAGCATTTCATCTAAACAATGGAAATGCCAGGTGGAAACTGCACATGGACTTCTGTGCTGAGCAGATAAAACATGATCCCACCCCAAAAAAACTGTGGTGTAACATTAGACCAAATCCTCAGATATCACCAGCTTCAGAAATATCCATGACAAAATAAAGATGCATGTAAAATTAATGTAGAAAATGGCAGGAATCCCTCAGGCGTCAGTGAAGAAATTCTTTATACTTTGTCATTGGCTCTTGTCTACTCTATTGCAGAATATTGCTCCACACTTCTCTTGTCAACTCTCAACACCTTCATATTGATCAATGTAATCACAGTAAAATCAACACTACAACTGTGGCTTCCCGTATTGGCCAGCATCCAACCATGTCAAATTCATCACAATATGAGAATCCTTGAGGACTCCCATCATATTGGAAGGAAAAAGGATCTTCAAATATAGGAAGACATAAATAATAGACCAAGGCTATGACTTTAATACCGAAAACCTTTTTGGCTTGCAGTGCAAAAACCTGAAGAGTTGGGGTCTTCCCCTGAAAGTCAATGGTGAGCAAGGCAGAGGGACACTGAACAAACACACACCAAGGATTCAATCAAAGAACCTATTGGTTTTTCACTCCCGTGGAAAACATAATCCACTTGAAGGGCTCTGAATATCGTATGACAGATGCACCTACTTTTTCCATAAATGGGAAGTGAGAGACAGACCTATTTTTGAGTGTGGAAATGGTCTTCAAACTATGGAAAACCTCAACAACCAGTGTCCCAAATGATCATATGTTGGTTGTATCTCTATTATCACCTCTGGATCACCTAAAGCAATCAATTTGGTCATCAGCCTAGATTTGGACCCCTAACATTGCTGTTTTTAAGCCAGATGAAGGAAAATAATTTACAATAGTGAAGAATTATGCAATTAAAGGTTTAAATGTTTTTTGTTATAGAAATGAAGAACATGTCAAATATCCTGCTCTACTATTCTGAGGCTTTGTTTATATTTTATGTTATGTTTTGCAATGTACTCTAATTATTTAGCATTTCACTGAAATGACTGCAGCACACCTGTAGGTGGGGGAGGCATGCCCAATTTAGCCAAGGGAAAGGGAACAGTGCTTTATAGATAGGGGGAGAGAGGTCAGAGGCTATCACAAAAGGGGAGTGTTGGTCAGCTGAGTGATGCTGATTTATCCCTTGATACCTGAAGGGCAGAAGGGTTGAAAAGGGGCTAACCTGGGTCTGAGAAGCCCTTTTTTCCCTGGAGCAGATGAAGCAGCATCCACCCTTCTTCCCCTGGAGGTGGCAAAATACTGAGTTTGATCAGGGCCTGTTGCGGGCATTGCTGCAGCTGCTCCATTTTAGGGTGGGCTGAGAAGGAACTTTTCCCTCACCACCAGACTGGGGGCTACAGCCTCTCCACAGCGGGTTCAGGAAAACTTTTATTATGGTGAAGAGTGAAGGGAGTTAGGCTATAAGTCACAACTCATTATGGAAGTGGGGCAGAGGTTCAATGCAGATACTCCAGAGGGAAATATAGTGACCAGATAAATGCTTTGGTAAAGAACAGAAAAAGGGAGTGTTAAGGAAAGGAATGGAATGGCTTCATGCCGGGGGGGGGGGGGGGGAGAGTGGGGGAGAGCAGGGAGATGGGGGCTTTTTATGAATGTCATGGCAGGGAGCCAGCTTTCTTTTAATTCACCTTAGCTCTCATACAAGGTGGGTGAGGTAGATGGTATGGTCCCAGCAATGGGTTGCTATGGGACCTGGATAGAAAAAGGCGGGTGGGGGAAACTAGTGGAACCCCCTGGATACTTATTGAATGAACCTGGAGCTACTTGTACAGTACACTTTGTCCCTGCCAGCAGGTAGAGGATCTTGTGGGGCAATTACTGCACCATTGGGGTACAAATCAATCTTTATTGAAAAATGTAAAACAGTAAAATTCAACAATGGGGTGTATGGGGTTTGTCACAGTAGGCAATTGGGGAGGGGGTTTCTCTTATTAAGCAGTGTGAAAATGAAGAGGTGTCACAGTAAGTCACAATTGGTGGCTAGCGATTCTACAAAAAAACAATACGTCACGGTGGTATAGGTGTAGAGGTACAGTAAAGGCAATGGTAACCAATGGGGTTTTACGAATATGAATGAGATACAAATAGCAGTAAAATTGCACAATAAGGGTGATTAATGAATTTACACAAGTGTAATAGCACAGATGAGAATCAATAACTTGGTTTGTAGGACTGCAGTGGCAGGCAGTCTGTAAGAGTGTACCTAGAGGCTGGGTTAAGGAACAGGGATGGGGGTGGGGTGAGTAATCAGTGGCAGAGGAAGAGGGAAGTGTACAGCTGCAAGGGATGCAGCAAAAGGCACTGAAGCCCTGCAGGGCGAGGCTCAGAGCAGTCTTCAGGAGCCTGCAGGCTAAATGCGGAGGAATCAAAGAAGAAAGGCAGCAAGGGGCTTGGGAAGTTTGGGGAGAGAGTCGGGGAGAGGGGGAAACAGCAGCGGAGGGCTTGGGGAGCTCGGGTAGAGATGAAGACACAGAGGCACTTATTCAACAATTTAACAGCAACTATACAACTTACATTAATAATGAACAACAGAAAGAAGGAAAAACAAAAAAAGAGGAGCAATACAGTAAAACAAATTCCAAAGGGGAAGCCGTGTTAGTCTTTAAAAGTGCCGCAAGACTCTGTTGTCTTTCTACAGTAAAACAGTTATCTTTAATCTAGCTTGACTATGGCCACACAATATAACAGGTAATGGCAAACAAGTATCCCACTTAACTACTGCTAAACACAGACACAAAATTAAATTCTAACAGGACTACAACTTATACAAGCTAATAAAATGCACGGTTACAACTTAACAAAACTAAACCTAAACAAACTAATGAAACTAAACCTAATGGCACACCTTATACAACACCAGTCCTATTGACCAGGGGGAGCAGTCCCAGACGCAGAGTGGTGTGAGCCCAGGGTGCAGCTCCTGGGGGAGTCAGGGGATGGTGGCTGCAGCAGTGGAAATGGCTGAAAGCGGGGAGCCCCGGGACAAAGCACATGGAGGCAGAGCTTAGCAGCGGCACGGGCTTTTCTTTAGCAGCAAGGGAGCTGCAGAGTTAGAAACAGTTTCAGGCACAGACCAAGGAATTAACTTGAGTCTGTCTGCTGGGGAAGCAAGGCCAGCAGCTAGGACAGGGAGAGTTTGCAAGAGGGGAGCCTTACCGATTCCCGGAACAGCAGCAGGAATAGAGGCAGGAACAGCAGCAGCATCAGAGGATGCAGGGAAGGCTCGGTTTGTTTTCGATAGTCAGGAGATCTCACAGGAAAAATTCGGTGTTCGTGGGAGGGGAGTTTAAAAACGGAGGGTACGCTCAAAAATTAAAAGGAGAGTGGAGAAAGGGCCCCCCAAAGACCCCTAGCTAATCAGACCAGGTGGCAAAGCAGGAACCTTTCTGATGTCTGACTCAAAAATGTCTGGTTTTAAAGGCAAACTCAGGCAGTTTCCCACCAGTAACTCTGATTGGCTCCCTCTGCTACAGGGAGGAGAGAGGGCAGGGAAAACTGCAGGTAAGCACAGGACATATCTGGGCAAAGTTCTGAGCCACAGGTATGACTCATGCCCTTAAGCTCAACAGGCCATTTAAGTCTTGCACTCCTGGGCATTGTCCAACCTACACCGAGCCAGGGTCTAAGCAAAGGAGCTAAAGGCCGCCTCCCTGGGCTGGGGAATGGCCCCAATTAGTTTGTAAAAGCCATCCCTATGAGCAGGGGCAATGACTTCAGTTAGCTTAGTAGCCCGGGAGGGGTGGCCACACAAAACAAAGGGAAAATAAATGCAGCAGGGGGACAGCTGCAACAGACACACTTTTATTTGCTAGGTAGTCCTAGACATCTAATAATAAAGCTATGACCTGATCAAAATTATGTCAAGTATCTTCTGTCTTCTTTCAGCCAGACAATTAGCTATTTTCAGAGGACTGAATGGGTTTTATATGACTACACCTGCTTTATAGAACAATATTATTTTTAAAACACATAAATGACTATACACATGCATTCAAGTATATTCATAACATATATACAGGTAAATTTTCAGAAAATTCACATGGTACTCAATAGGTTATATGATATGTTAAAGCACAGGACTATAATCTCATGCATAACAATGGCTATGTCTACACTTGAAAAGTTAGGTCGACTTTATGAAGTCGACTTAATAAGGTCGACTTAAAGTAGACCTTATTAAGTCGACTTAACAAAAGTCGACTTAACTTTTCACGTGTAGACATGGCCCCTTTTCAACCTTATTAAGTCGACTTAACATTTTAAGTCAACTTAAAAAGGTCCACTCCGGAGTAGGGACTACTCCGCGTCTCCACTGACTTAATTTGACATAATAAAATCAACTTAAGTGCTAGTTCGAATTTAAATGAGGTGTTATTAATTCAAACTAACTTTTCCTTAACTCAACTTAAAGAGCCGCTTAAGACAAATTAAGGAAAGAACAGTATAGACGCTGAGTAAATTAAGTCGACTTAATTTGCAAGTGTAGACGCATCCTTTATGACCAGCTAGACCCAGGACTATTCTCTAGGCTTTCTTTTCTCAGGGCCACACACTTGGCTTGTTTTGGCCTGGAACTTCTTTCTTCTGTTTCAGTGTGCTTCTGTGCCTGTCTCCTCCCAGCATGCATCCTTATTCAGACAATATCCGGTGAAGATCTTCACTTACATAGTTTAAATTCCAGAGTAGCCTTGGGTGTGCCTTTGTTTTGGTCTGGAGACTGATCTTATTTCATGAAGGAACCTTACTGTTCCTTTTATATTAAAGGAAGGATGGTAGCTACACCCACCAGTTTCAACAAGGTTTAACACAACCCCCTATAACAACAGGGATTATTATAGTGCACTGCAGCATTAGACATGGACTGGGACCTGAATATGCTAGATGCAAACAGAGAACATCAAGGTGGTCCCTCCCTGCCCTGAAGAGCTTACAATCTCCCCTTCTGATTGTGTGCTTGGAAGAATTCTTGACAGGTGCAACGATGAGTTTTCTGAGGTGTCAGCAGAAATGTGAGGAACACAGGGTGTCATTTGCCAGGACTAGATGATAAACTATGCTTGTAAATACAAGTATCTGTTCATGGACAATAAACAAAAGGAAATCCCCCTGTATATTTTTATTTGAAAAATACAATAAAAATCTAATTAGGTATCTTAAATTGATATTCTCCAGAAGAATCACATATATATTAAACAGAGTCACATATATACCAAATGGACCCAAGAAAAGGGTCTTTTTACTGTTTACCCAAATAGTAAAAAGGTGTACCATGATACAATTATATTGACTCTTCTATAAGCCATCTATCACATTCTATCTTCCTTCAAGTATTGGTGGTATCAAAATCCTTCTTATTCTTTTAAGAAATTACTATATTTGTCTAAAATGCTGTGCAGTAGCTCAAAGCACTTGCTACAGTGTTTTAGACCAGTACTCTATAACACTTTAGTATTACTTTATGTACATGCTTTGTAGCTTCATTTAGTTATCTGCACCCTTCATCTGTCACCTGTTCTAGACTATATTTCCCCTACTCTGAACAGTAGAGGCGAATTTATTATTTCTTTATTTTATTTTTGGTTAAGATATAATTCTATCATTTACTTTCAAACCAGAGAATACAGAAAAATAACAGCTACTTCAATCCCATCAAACTGTAACAAAGCCCCTTGTGGTATGAATGAACCTCAATTTTCTGTTTTATCTGCCCTGGATTCATAAACCAGTACAACTTTGTGTGGGATGCTCATTTGATCTAAAAAGATATTTTTCCCATTTCAAATCCTCCTCCCAAAATCCTCCTCCAATATTTTTCCCATTTCAAAATCCTCCTCCCATCCTCCTAATATTCAAATCTCCAAGTTTCTGAGTCCCATCACATGTAGATTGTGATTAGAGTCAAAATACTAAATGTCATCTGTTTGCTAATTTCTGTATTTTTCCTCCTTCCCTTTTGTCTTTCAGTAACCACTTCTAAAATGGTGTACCAGACTATTACTTTCCACCTCCATATTAAATTGCATGTTGGGCTGTGCACACACAATGGAGAGAAGCCAAAAACAGAGGTTTTTCCCTTCCCATTTCTTACAGACATGTCATGGGTATATCACCATAGCTATCAGTCCACCTTTTCTTTGTTTAGTGATGGCATATTTTTCATTAGACATTATAGAAGTGTGACTTAAATCCACTGGGCCACTATTATTATATCTCATTATTGTAAAAACCCTTTAGATGAGAAAATATTGAAAATAACTAATAAAATGCAAAATAAATATCTAAGTATTTCTTGACTGTAAGACAGAGGAAGCAGAGAAAATAACATGTGGATTAGTAGAACGGATTGTTATTTTATGTATTAAATAGCTACTTAAATTTACTGTGCAACTGGGATAAAAATTATATTAATATTTAATGCCTTGTTTTCATGCCTAACATATATATAAACATATATATATATATATGGGAACATATAAACATATATATATATATATATATGGGAACATATATATAAATACAAATGAACAAACAGAAGCATTTTGTTTCAAACATCACTAAATTCAAACTTTGTTTTGCTGTTTTTTTGGTTTTACAGTAATAAAAGCTATGCTGAATGATGGATGGAGGATTCAGGAAATAAGGAACATTTCATATCTAGGAAATATGGAACTGAATTGAAACACTCCTGATAATTCAATATTTCTGTCCATCCCAATACATGAAAGCCATGAATGGAAATGGGAAACCTCTTTAGCTTTAGGGATGACTTTGAATCAGATGGCTTAAAATTGAACATAATTCTGAGAAAAGATGATATGAGCACATAGGATTAGTCAACGTTTGTAAACATGGAAGATGAAAAGTGTTCTAAGAGCATTGTAATGGGATACTTCGTCAGCTAAGAATTTCCAGTAGGCATATGAGCAGGATATGGGGTCAGCTCCTTAGCTGGCGTAAGTGAGTATCACTCCACTGAGGTTAGTGGAGCTATGCCAGTTTACAGCATCTGAGGATTGGCCCAGAATTTAATTATTTTTTCTAAGGTACAGATATTGTCTGAGAGAAGAGAACGATTCTCTGAGCTAAAAAGAAATTAAATATTGTGGTTCCTATGCTTTTATCATTCTGTGCTTCTAAAGGGAGCTTACCGAGGCAAAAACAAGTACAAGTGCCCTTTAGTTTAGGAGCAGCACCTATGCAGGGTGGCACCTTCATCTGTGTAGCCCACAGAAGTACCTGCATAGTTATTTCATATTGTCGGAGCTCCTCTAGTCTGGTGGGAGAATGCTGAGGTGCTTTTAAGAATTTATTAAAAATGAAGTAATGAATTCTCAATAGAAAACAGAATTTGCTTTTATATACCTCTAAGTATATATTCTAAGTATTCCCAAGACCTTTGAATGACCTCATTATTGTGACTTCTAATGGACAGTGTAGGCAAAAAGCATAACTCCTCTGCACTCAATGGTAGCATACATGTATGCAAGACTATGAGGAATTGTTGGTGAAGACAACAGCATCATGATAATAATGAGTGTTAGAATATAATCTTATAATAAAATGTGCAGAAGAATTTCTAATTTTGACAGGACTGCCAGAAGAGATGAATAGAAAGGACTTTGAGAAAATGTTGAATATTGTACCTTGGGAGCAAATTAGGCACTAAGTAGGGGGCAGGATGGAGTCTCATTGCCCCAGCAGAAAGTTATAAGCACAATCCCTTTCTAGGATCACCTGCAGGATAGTGCAATCTGCTTCTCCAGAAGGTAGCCACAGCGGGGGCTTTTGTGTATGTCTGCAGAAAGGGAGGATTGGGGTGATGACATGGCAGCTGACAGCATAATCACATTTGGATCTAAACAAATATTTTAAAGACCTAGTTGAGTTTCTATAATGGAATAAATATTGTTCTGGTGAAGTCATTGGCACTATGTTACTTTTCACAAGTTGAGTAAGTATCCCAAAAACTTCTGATGCACATTCATAAAGTACTCTAGCTTTAATAGTCTCCCATAAAATTGTCTCAATGTGGCACTATTAAAGTTAGTTTGCTGCCTTATTTGATTCTCTCTTTTGATTGAAAATGGTAAAAATTAGCACAGTACATCAAAAGAGCTTTCAATTGAACTAGAGAAAAAGAGTTACTAATCCATGTAGAATTAATGTTTAAAGGGTGGAAAAGTTGTTACACAATTGCAAAAAGCAATCAACCTTAAAGTCAAGGTGACCCTTCATCCTTAAATTATCCTGATGTGCCTACGTACTTGCCGTGCATATGGTGTGGAAGTACATACGTACTGATCTGAGGCCTCAAGGGACAGCAAGCAAACCTAAATTATTATTTTGCAGAGATTTAAAGATGCACCTTAACTATTTATCATTTTAGAGATTTAAATGAATATATTATTTACTACAGAGAATGACTATCTTGGATACTTTAAAAAGTGCATATTAATACATCATTAGGGGCTTACTGAAATGTGGATTACTGACCTGATGGAAACTTGGCAGATGGTACATGGTGGTCTGTAGCAGCCCTGTGAATGTTGCTCTTGTAGATTAACTATATTTACTGGCAGCACTAATGTGCAAAAATGGTTGTGTGATGGAATGTCTGTTCATATTTTAGATCTGTTTACTTTTTCTTGACTAACAATTCTATAAAGCTTTGCCAGCTATACACGAAAAGCAACCTACATAATTTAAAACTGACCACGGATTCAGAGGTGACTGTTAGAACTTCTCTAAGGTTCTGATTTATAAAGACTAAAGACTTACTCCTATGATTAAATGATAAGCATATGAGTAGTCCCATTCAAGACAAAGTGAAGTGTGAGTCTCTACATAGGTCTCCACAGGATCACGGCTTAAAGGACCACTTCCTGGGGAGAAGTGATAGCAGCGATCTAATGATGAAACAACTTCAGTATCTTTCAAAAACATTGATAATGTTTGCTATTCCTCTTATACTGCCCAAAGGCACTACACAAGATATGGGGAACACGGGAGGATATGTTATTTATTGGGTAAAAAACTGGAACAGTGTTCTATTGTCAGCCATTGATCAGCTGAATGACCTTAGGAAATTCTCTTCTCTCTATGCCACCATTTCTACATCTGTACAATGTAAAGTATTCTGACACCTACTGATGAAAGTATTATGTAAGAGCTTAGTGATATTATTAATGATAATTTTATTGTGCCAAGTATTATCAAACATATACACTTACTTCTCACCCTGAAAAGCTTGCAACCTAAGATTTGACAAATTAAAGTAGTATATATGAGGGAAAAGACTGAAGGGAGGAGAGAGACAGCATAAATTGAGTATGTAAATTGACACATATTGTAAATTAAACATGGAAAATGGAATCTGGGGGATACCTTTATCATAGACCTCAGGGCAGTGGAGTATGTTATTGTAACCCATATGCCTGAAAAAGGCTATCTCTTTAAGAGACCTATTGAGGGTGGGTTACTGTTGCTGGGCAGATTAGCTACCCACAAGAAATGTTTAGAAGCAGGGAGTGGTAGCATTTTTGAGCGTGCTCCACAGGATGCCCTGCTGGTGTGATCTGGTGTGGTCAGAGTCAGATGACATGAAAGCAGCAGTCTGTGCAGACAAGAGGCGGGAGCTGCTTTGAGCAGAGCCCCTGTGCTCAGTTTTCAGGAGAGAAGCTGAGCCAGGAGTGAAGAAGATGTTTTCTCCCGCTAATGGAGTCATCTGCAACAGACTTTGCAGACATGCATATGGGACTGAGGGCTGGTTGCAAAGGAGAAGGAAAAGCCTGCATGGAATGCTACAGAAGATTCCTGCAATGAAAGAAGAAGACAGCTATTTCTTGCCACTCAAGCCTCTATACTGGAACAAAGACTGTAGCTGAGAGTTGAGTGAACTCCACTGGGACTTTGGGACTCGGGGATCTTTCATGCAGGGGTTTCTATAGGGATTGTTCTCGGTTAATTGTATTTTGTTTTCTTAGGATAAAGTTTATTTAGTTAGTAGTTAATAAAGTTCATTGTTATGTTTGTTTTTAGTATTTTAATGTGGGAGGGTAACTTTGAGCAATCTTTGCTGTGAGTCCCATACAGACTGGATCCTGGGTCTCCAGCTGCTTTCTCCATAGGGATTGGGATTGATTTCTGTGAGGCACTGGAGAAGGACAATTAAATGAATTTTAGCCCACCCGAAGGTTACATTATGTCCAATCCTACTTCAAAAAAAAGTCATGAAAAAAACATGGGTGCCAATGGGAGTTGGATCAGGCACATTCTGAATAAGTAGCATGCAATTCTTCTTTTACAATATAAATCCTTTTAAGTATAGAAATATGAAAAGTATTAGCAACCTTTTTTTTATCCCTAAAACTTAAGGCGGCAGCTACAAAATTTGCTTCTGCAGCAAGACCTAGTTTTTCAAAATTAATCACACTGTAATTTTTTATAGCTGAATTATAAAACTTGAAAATAAGCTTTTAAAATGAAAATACCAACAGAACTTTAATTACATGAATGCCACAAGTCTCATAATAAATCCCTTAGCAGTGCCGTAAATCAACTCAAACTGACATGCGAGGTGACAAATCTAATGAGATTTATAGGCAGAATAAAATATTCTGTAAAGAGCCTTCTGATAATAAAAATAGTACTTTTCTGAGCCCTTCAGAATTTATTAACTTTACTTTTTTATCTTGCTAATGTTGATTTGGAAGTGCATGGCAGGAAGGTTAGCAACAGTATTTTTATGTGCTTAAATATGTCCTGCAACATATAACTATTTCCGTGTAGGAACAGAGTATTAAATGATCCAGTTCTCATCTGTGAGTTATGCATTACTACAAATTGTGATAACCCAATAGACAATACTTTTGAAAAGTGTCTACAATGCAATTTTTGAAATAACTTGGTGGCCTAGTTGCAATGCATGCTGGTCAAATAGATCCGAATTCAGGTACTGAACACATGCAGTGGAAAAGCTACATACGCATTATGATTTTCTTCCATCCCTGATGGCATACAAAGTGAGACTCAAGGGAGCTCTCAGCATTATGAAGGTTGCATTCACTGTGGAAATTTGAGGATAGAAATAGGAGCAAAGGGCTTACTTGTGCCAAGTGCTGTTTCTGTAAGATGCTGAGCACCTTCCATTGGAATGATATTAGTGGGAGTTCAAGACTTTGCAGGACTGAGCCCAGCATGTAGAATCAACAGCCTTCCAAGAAGGACTTACAGACTCCCTTCTCATGGCAGTAAAGTCTCCTCAAAAGCCTTAAAGTCCACGCAGCTCACGCTTCACTCTACATCTTATTATCACAGATGGTGCTGTCCTTAGGAAAGTGATTGATCATTAGCTAAATTGACTTAAAAAAAATACAATTATATGACAGCAGAACATTTTCCTCCCCTTAAAAATTCAACAGAAATAAAAGCTAGATCTATGACTGAAGAGCAAGTTAATGGAACTTTTTTACCCATCTGGCTAATTTTGACATTCTTCTTTTAAATACAAGCTTTTATCTACTGGTATATACATTAAAAAAAGAGATGTACTTTTCAAAGAACATATCTCTTCATTCCACATATCAGCTAAAACACTGAAAGTGATAAAAGGTCTGGGCAGGTGTGGGAACACCAACCCATTTACAGTCAAAATCCCCACAAATAATCATATAAACTAGTAAACCAGGGCTGTCAATCAATCACAGTTAATTCAAGCAATTAATGTGTTTTGAGTTAATTCAATGAATAATCATGATTGAGTTAATTCAATTGAGTTAATCATGATTCATTATAGGTTTAATTGCACTGTTAATAATAGAATATAATTTAAATTTATTATAAATATTTTGATGTTTTCTACATTTTCAAATATTGATTTCAATTATGATGCAGTAATTGCTGTGTATTATTTTTCTTACAAGTATTTGCCCTGTAAAAAAAGATTAAAAAAAAGAAAACATTTTTCAATTTACCTCATATAAGTATCTGTACAGTTTCTTTATCCTGCAAGTGTAACTTACAAATGTAGGGTTTTTTGTTACATAACTGCACTCAAAAACAAAACAATGGAAACTTCGAAGGCCTTCAAGTCCAGTCAGTCTTGCTATTTGTTCAGCCAAACGTAAGATAAACAAGTTTGTTTAGAGTTACAAGAGATAATGCTGCCTGCTTCTTATTTTCAAGGTCACCTGAAAATGAGACAAGGCGTTCACATAGCATTGTTGTAGCTAGCGTTGAAAGGTATTTACATGCCAAATATGCTAAACATTTGTATGTCCCTTCAGTTTTTGGCCACCATTCCAGAGGATATGCTTCCATGCTGATAATACTCGTTAAAAATAAAATGTTAAATTTGTGATTGAGCTCATTGGATGAGGGTTGTATATCTTTTGTTCTGTGTTTTTACCTGTATTCTGCTGTATAGTTTGTGTTATGGCAGCCTTGGATGATGATTCAGCACATGTTTGATTTAGAACACTCCCACCACAGATTTGACAAATGCAAAGAAGGTACGAATGTGAGACTTCTAAAGATAGCTATAACACTCAAACCAAGGGTTAAGAATCTGAAATGTCTTTCAAAATCTGAGAGAGACAAGATGTGAGTCAGTCTGCACTGTTTTGGATCATTATTGAGCAGGACCTTCATCAGCACGGAAGCATGTCCTTTGTAATGGTGGTCGAAGATGAGGAGTATACGAATGTTTAGCATATCTTGGGCAACATGCTTTTCCATAAATGTAAACAAACTTCTTCGTCTTAGTGATTGATTGAACATGAAGTGGAACTAAGTTGATATGCGCTACGGTTTCCCTTTTTTTTTTTTTTTTGTAAGATAATTCTACATTTGTTAAATTCAACCATCATGGTAGATATTGAACTAGAACAATTGGATATGATTGAAATACTATTTCTTTTGTTTCTTTTTCACAGTACAAGTATTTCTAATAAAAATAAATATAAACGGTATTGTGTAGTAATTTAAGTCAATATTTTTGAAATTGTAGAAAACTTCCAAAATATTTAAATATATGGTATTCTCTTACTGTTTAACATTGTGATTAATTTTTTAATCATGCGATAAATCAAAATTATTATTTTTTTGGTTGCTTGACAGCCCTAATATAAACCAATTACTATGCTATTGTCACTATCCTCTTATGTGAAATACAGCTGTGGCATATTGACAGTGACTATATTCAAAGCTTATATTATATATTAACCTGTGAAATTTCCTTCCAGCCCATTCTTATCTTCTGTGAGTTCTAATATTTATTTTAGTATTATCCTCACACTTATATCAGTGTCACTTCCTTTTAAATATGCTATCTGAATGCAGAAATGACAAGACTTGGCATTACTAAGAAAAGGAAGAACTGGTGGATTTGTAAACCTTGTGAGCTGTATACAAAAAGTCATTTAAATTCACTTTGGATTGTGTCCGTGTACCACTGTAAAGCAGGCAAAAAACAGGTTAGTCTGCCACAGGTTATAAATGATAAATTATGTAGACCCAATGCTCGTTGTATTTTGCATTGGATTAGCATAATATTAATGAACACAGGTGTTTGCGTAATTGGGAAGCATTTGGAAAATTCACAGTGTTCAATGACCCTTAAATTTCAGAGCCATTTGCTGTGGTGCTATTGTGTTATTGTTCTGAACTACAATGTCAAATAATGTCATAATACAAGCTGGACTCAAACCTCTAAGAAAGTTCTTCTTACACTACATAAGCTTCTTCCACTTATTTAACTGCATTTCTCTGCATTTTTAATATGTAATAAAACATAGTAAGAAATCAGTTTTTACAAGCATACCTTTCAATATAGGTATCTTCCCTATGACCACACAAGTCCTGCCTCCCAAAACTGCACAGTGCATTAGCAGCAGAAATAATGGGTTAGGTCCTTAGCAGTTATAAAGTGAAGTCAATGGAGCTATGTTGATTTGGACCAGCTGAAGATCTGGCTCAAAATATGTTCATGTACAGGTAAGTTCACTTATCACTGAAATGCAGCCATCTTTGGGCAGAAATGAGCAGCTGTTTTGCTGATATGCAGGAACACTGCAGAAAATTTTGAAGTAAGAAATGAGTAAGAATATTGTAGTCAAAGTGAATCTACAGAGGGAATTTTAGAGTGTACCCAAATTATTATTTTGCTTGAATATTTTTTAGTGTTTCTGTAGTTCTAGTTGGAGAAATTAAAGACTACCACGACACAGTAAGAGCCCTAGAAATGTTCTGCATGATTAGAACTGGACTTCAGATTATTCTGAAACCTAGTATGATTCCCCCGCCGTCCTCCCTTCCCTCACTCTTGTATCCATCAGAAAGAGAAATCAATTCAATCTGAGCCAAAGTAGGGCTCTTAGGACCATTGAGCATTGTCCTTTGTTCATTTTCTTTGAGATGGGGAAGAAGGATTCAGAAGTATTGGAGAGAGGAAACACAGGAATAATCTCTGTCCCCTATTCTTTAATGAAGTTTAAAGTACTACTTATGTATTTTTTTCTCTTTTTCTGACATAGACCTTTATAGTAACAACAGAAATACTAGACTGTAAAATTGCTAAACTGAATTTGTAGGGGCTAAAACACACTTACTGTTTAAATCAAATTGATTTAGTGCTGAAAGTTGCAGATTATTGCAGAGTATGCTGTGAGGAGGCTCTTTAAAAAGTTTCCATGGTAATAATATTTTATTGTCAGAGTTTGCATTCTCTTTACGTAGTTCACCAAGGTCACTATTCCTTGTTCACATGCTGTATAATTTCACCTCATTTCTATTTAGTATATCCGAAGGGCTGAGTAGTGTACAACTTTCCCTTGTGATACACTGTATAGGGTCTTTGAGATGTACATAGTGTTACAGCTGAGCAAATCAATCATAGTGAATAGTTTATTTTGTGAATTTGGTGGCTCTGCTTGTTTGTGAATTGTCCACAATCATCTTGCTATATTTCTAATACTTTTTGTTTCAGCTGTTATAATTGGACTGATTCTCAAAGATATGAAAAGATACATGGATTCATAGATTATAAAATCAGAAGGGGGCATTGTAGGTATCGAGTCTGACCACCTGAATAACAGAAGCCAAAGGGTCTCCATGAATTAGTTATTGTTTATACAAGAGCATAGCTTTTAGAAAAAAATCCAATTTTAATTAGAAAAATTCCACAACACTTGGTAAATTGTTCCAAAGGTTAATTACTTTTGCGGTTCAAAAAACACATCTTTTTTTTTCCAGTCTGAATTTGTCTAGCTTCCATTTCTAGCCATTAGTGCTTTAGTTTTCTAGCCTGAAGAGAAATTTCACCTCCACAAGTGGGTGGTAACCCCTTAATCTCAAACTGTAAATGGGGAAACTTTGAGTCATGTGTAGTGGGCTTCCACGGGGATCTATTCTTGGCTCTAAACTATTTAACATGTTTATCAATGACCTGATGAAAACATAAGTGCACCACTGATAAAGTTTCCTCCTGCTGCTCTTTTCCTAGGGAGAAACATTATCTCCTATTGTTGGGGAAGTTTCTTCTCCTGCTTTCACAGGCCCACAGGTTGGTTTGCTTGTGTCCCTCTCCCCCGCGACTTCTCTGTAAGCAGAGGTGCTGTTTTAATGGTCTGGAATAGCCTTTAATTGGGTTCAGGTGTTGCTAATTAACCTGCAGTAACCTCTCTCCTGCTGCAGGAAACAGTGCCTTTAAAATTCTAGGACTTACATACCCGTCCTCAAGAATCCTTTTGTTCCTGGAGTGATGGGCACTGTCCAGTGTTCTCCACTGGGTTCCCCCTTCTGTTTCCCATTTGATCCTTTGACCCCCATGCCCTTCCTATTTTTTCATAATTTGTCCCCTGAAATCAGTTGAGTCCCAGGTCCTGTGGCTCCTCCCATTAGGCTGGGGGGGGAGGGATCTTTAGCAGTGGGCAGGCATCCTGATATTCACATAGTAGTACCCTTTTGTAACCCTCTGGCCTGACTTTATCACAATAGTCAATAAGCAAACTTCAAAATACCAAATGCCACATTGTAGATAGTGAACAACAGCAATGTTAGACTTAGCATGAATTATTTTACAAGTGTTCTTTGGAATAGCAATAGAATGTCAATTCCTCCCACCTGAAGGGTCATCTTGCAGTGTGGTACCACATAGCTCTCTCTGTTTTTGTTTTTTAAAATTATTTGGTTTATTGAATTTTTTTTGTTTTGTCTTTTCGTAGGAATGATATCCGTGGCAGTGGTATGCACTGGTAGTAAGTGGATTTTGCAGTAAACAGAGCTTTGACATTTAATCGACTACAAAAGCTATTTATTGCTTCATATACTTCTCTGCCATGAACATTGTCCTTTAAGTATAATTTGTACTCATGCGGATATTTATTTTTGGAACCAAGTGAGACTGTGTGATTTATTAGATCCTTTTGGGTACTTGATTTCCCATAGCTGTTCATCAAATGCCTTATAAACTGACTCTTCAATATCTCCAATTCTTCAGCACCTGTTCCAGACAGTCCATGTTTTACTTTTCAAATGATAAAAAATGTCTTTTGTGTCCAACATAAATTAACTCTCTTTTATTTCAACCCCCTCAAATTGTCATTAATGTACCAATATTGTTTATTTAGCATTATACAAAAGGCCTATTGAATAGGTACAGGTTATACTATTTAAACATTACATTTGAAAATGATTTCACAACAATTAAATTGATCATAAACTATTTAGTAAGTTTATAGACATAATACTATCCAATACTTTTAATTAATCATCTCAGAAATCCACTCTTAAACAAAGTTAATGGACTAGATGATCATCACTCATTGTTTGCAGGACCAGATATATATGTATTACATCATTTAGACTGTTTATGGGAAAGAAAACAGAGGTATCACAATATGTCACTGGCCTTTTAAGAGGAAAGAAGCTAGTGTACCTGTGATTGGTTATTTGACATCCCCACCCCCAGCCCAATTAAGCATAAGAAAGGGGTCCCAGATGTGGGGCAAAGGGTGAGTTAGAAACCTGGTGTGTCAGAACATGAGAGAAACAAGAACGGACAACTGAGAGCTACCGGTGACACCGAGGAGAGAGAAGCATCAAGGAAGAGTTGGTGGGAAGTGCTTTGGAGAGAACTGCATTTGGAAAGAGAGCAGTTATGTCTGATCTACCAGTGAAATGGTTGGAAAGTTTTGGTGGGAACAAACCAATTACTGGTAGTTTACTGGCTGGTTCAATGATACTGATTCTCCTTGGCTATGTCTACACTTGTTAATTTAAGTCGACTTAGCTAAGTCGATTTAACAAAGTCGACTTTAAGTCGACTTAGCTAAGTTGACTTAGCATGTCTACACCCAAAAATTAAGTTGACTTAAAGGGGACCCTGCCAAATCGACTTAGAGTGTCCACACTGGACGCCTAAGTCGACTTGTAGGGGCTAGGTGGACCTGGGACAGGTCCATGGTGGCAGGGGGGCACCCTTGCCAAGTGCCAGGGGGTTCAGCATTTGCCCCATTGTTCCTGGGTACAGTGGGGACTGAGCCAGACAGGGACACTGGCAGGGCATAGGAGCAGGATGGGAAGAGCTCTGTCCTGCCCTGTGATGGGGCACACCAGGCTCTGGCTGTGCCAGCCACCCTGGCAGGGAGGGCAGTGGGGGAGCTCTGAAGCCCTTTAAGTCAACTTAAAGTTGATTTAGGGCTACTCTGCATCCACACTGGCTAAGTCAACTTAATAAAGTTGACTTAGTCAGCAAAGTTGACTTAAAAGGAGGTTTAATAAAGTCGACTTTAATTTTCCTTAAGTCGACTTAAATTGTTGCTTAAGTCGACTTAAGGAAAATGTAGTGTGGATGCAGATTAAATTAAGTCGACTTAAGCAAGTTTAAGTCGACTTAATTTGTAAGTATAGATGCACTCCTTGTTTCTAAATTTTGTGTGGGCATGTGTGTGTGTATTATTATTATTATTATTATTAGCAGTAAAAGTAAAGAGTGTAAGTAAGTTTTTTTTTAATGAAAGGCAAAAATTTGTTATTCCAAACAGTGCCAAAGATGAGTGCTTTCCTTCTATTACTTCTATTACTAGAGACTCTACTTTCTCTAGTGGAAAGCTCCACCCAGTGACAAAATAGGAAAAGTATAGGAATAGATCAACAGGAGAAAACTGGGAGAAATTATCTTTTGTCCTTAAAACAAGCCTTTTAAATTGTAACCAATGTAAACAGGAAAAAGTGAAAATGCAGGAGATTTATGAATAGGTTTATGGGTGATGATTTTTTTTTTGGCTGAAACTTTTTTACACTAAAACTCCTTGAAATAACAACAACAAAAACTGATTTGCCTCAAATAAAACATTTGGCAAATTCATGTTTATTTTATAGAATTGTTTTGGTCAAACAAAAGAAGATAAATTTCATAGATATCAGAGCAAAATATTTTGACATACGCAAATGAAACATTTTGATATTTTGGGCTGGACTCAAAAGGGTTCACAAAAACCAAGGAAAAGAGTGGTTTGTTTGTTTGTTTTTCCTAGTAACCTACTAATTATGGCACTTGCCTGGGATGTAGGAAACCCAGATTTGAATCATCATTTGCCGTTGGACTGTGTTAGTTATAAGGTGATTAACCATTTAGACTATAGGTACACATCCTAAACTGACGAGAGCTGTAGATAGGAAGTAGCTCAGGAAAGCAGCTTAGATTCACTGCAAGAAGGACCTTGCTGGTGTTACTTTCCACAGAGCCCTGGACTGAGACCTGATGGAGAAGGAGCATCCAGGTTCCTCTACCACACCTCTTTAAGGGTCTAGGTCCACATGTGTGTGTGGAAAGCTGAAGATCCTCATTTTAAGTTCAGGAATACCCTGACTGAATGGTAGAGAGTTAGAAGTTAGAATCTTTAACCACCGTGCAACCTGGTCCCCCAAGTTCTCTGTCACACAGGATCTAGTGCTGCTTTGAGTTGGTGTCCTGGTCTGTGGGGAGCTTATGTCCAATGATGAGCTGGGTGAAGTTGAGGGGCTGTTTGACAGCCAAAAGTAGGGAGTTCAGGAAAGATATTTTTTTAGGTTGTGGTCTTGATCATGTGCTATAACTGTTTGATACCCTATATGGGTTCCAGTGTCAGATGGTAGGTGACACCTCGGGGTATGTAGTTAATGTTTTGTTTTGAAGCATTTACTTATGGGGAATTAAGGTGGCCCATTCCATGATGCAATCTACTTCTCTGGTGGAATGTCCCTTTTTGTGAAGATGGTTTTAAGTGTGTTAAGTATATATCCTGGACTTTATCCTTGGGCATGTTCTGTGGTATCTAAATGTCTAATTGCAGATAACAGATTCCTTGGTGTGTCGGTGGTGATTACTGGATCTTGTGAAATTAATGTGGTGATCTGTAGATTTCTTATATATACTTGTTTGTAGGGTCCAATTATTTATACAGCGGAGCACTTCAACAGGAGAGACTGAGAGATACCCACCCCTCTCTCTCAGGAGAGACTGAGAGATCCCCTGAACACTATATACCCTGGTGGTTAGGACAAGTTCTAAATAATTTTGGCAAGTGGATAAATTAATGAATTATTTTTATATACTTATGAAAATTAAAACTGAGCCATTTGAAATACTTTATGCAAAAAAGACAAGAGAAAAGACTGGGAGAGTTTACGTTTAAGAATAGCATTATTCTCACCATTAGCTTGCTCTTGAGGATTTGGAAATGTTCAAGTGATGTGCAGATAATGTATTTATTTAAGACAAAAAGTCTTGCTGAACATATAAAACCAAGAGAAAAATGCCATCAGTCTCTCAGCCTTTACAATTGAGTCTAGCCATTGAAACTTATTTTCATCATATTTTCTTAAGCGCCTAATGAAGTATCATATCAACTGTAGTAGTAAGTATAGAAGGGATGGGTTCAGGACAGAATGAGATGCATGGCTTTTTCTCCCTCTTTTATGTTCTAAGCCTTATCTTTTACATTGTGTTACCAACTTTGCCCACCAACTCAGGGTATGCTCATTTATTAGGGTTACTTCCTTTGGCGGGGGGAGGCTGCAATTCTGTTAGTATACTGCTTGTGTCACTTGTGTTTCTATATGGAGCTCACTTCTCCCTTCAGCAAGTTCCCTCCCAATGGAGCCACCCTTGAAGGATCTCAGTTTCCAAGGCCTGGGTTCTTCCAGCGCCAGATTCAAATAACTACCCACATATACCCAGTCATCAATTAACAAGGTGCCCCTGAGCAGAGTGGGTCTATCAGCACTCTCAACTGACCCCTTATATGTCCCTGAACTCAGGAGGCTGGGTCAAAACAGCACTTTTCAGCTGCTACCCTTATATGCCCCTGGCACCGCAGAGGACTAGACTTAAGCATGCATCTGAGCAGGCTGGGTCACACAGCACTCTTCAGCTGCTACCCTTATATGCCTCTGGAGTCAATCAGTCCGAGTCACACAGCACTCTTCAGCTGCTACTCTAATATGCCCCTGGACTCAATGAGGGTGGTATCCCCACTATTACTTTACAATTATTCTAGTAGTAACCCCATTAATGAGCAAACCTTCCAGGATTTTGGGCATCACAGGGATCTTTGGCTAGGTAAAAGAAGCGTTGCTGCAGAGCGATATAGGGAAGTCAAGAACACAAAGGAGAGGGAATGAAGTTTTTAAAAGAGTTTGGCAACTGGCTTGATTACAAAAGTCATTTTATTGCTAAGTACCTAAAACTTACAATAATAATAGTAATAATTACAAAAGGAGAGAAAAGTACCCAAACAGTTACAACATTAATAACTATACAAGGAAAGAAAAACACTCAATTACAATATTACCTAGATTCTATTGTATCAGGCCTAGAGAGAGAGTTATATTTGATCAAAGAGAAAGAAAGAGCGTGTGTGGGGCTGGGGGAGGGAGAAGGTGTCTCACCACTCTGTGTAGCAGAAAGGTTCCCAGGAAACAGGCTGTACAGCTCAGGGCCAGAATGCTGGATGGAGACAGGCAGAACTCTCACTGCCATCAGCAAGGAAAAGGTGAAATCCCAGTGGAAATGATACAGCTTTTAGATCCAGGCATCAGGACTCAATTTTTGGATTTGAGTAGAGGTTTTTCTATAGGGAACATTAGAGTTGTTTTTAGGGTAAATAATGATAAGTGGACAATACACATTCCTGGCTGGAGTGGTAATGGTTGAGGGAATCTCACAATACAATCAGGCAGATTCAGTATTTTGGGGTGTCAATTAGCATGTCTATGACTAGAATGATCTGATAACTGCTGAGCTTGGTAGCCTTGGTGCGAGATCCCCCATCATGCAATGCTTCCCTGTTTCTTCAGTCCCAGAGTTCAGTGCAGTTCTTGCTCTGGAGCTTGGTTCTCCATACTCAATACAAATGAAGCTCCATTTAGTGTGCTGATGGCTTTTGGGTAGATAAGGCTGATGTGGGTAGATAAGGATGTCTCCCATTGCCTTTTCATTGTTTTTAGTTTCTTGTTCAAGCAGAGATGGGGGTGTATGGGGGTGAGTCACAGAGGCTGGATACTATGCTCTGATTCCCCAAGAACACAGAGCGAACAAGTAACAATTGTTTCTTAAATATTAAGTACATTTATCATGTAAATTTCCAAGAGTAGAATGATACTATTCTTTAATGTAATCTCCCCAAATCAATCTTTTCCCATACGTTTGTAGATTAAAACAGTCATGAGTATCCTTTTCAGTTTCTGTGCCTTTTTTCAGTATTGAGCGATCTTTAACATATTAGCTCGGTGAACACAGCATGGGTAAGTGGAGTTCTTAGCAGTACCTGGGAACGCTTTGTTGGATCTCTTTTAGAAAAGTTGTTACAAATAATAGATTGATCCCACCAGCATGGCTGTTTTTCACTATTAGCAACTGATTTGGTTGAAGAGAATTGCTTTAGTCTGAGGACTTACACAGTCTAAAAACAAAACAACAATAACAACAAAACCACACAGTGCAAGCAAAGTCTGAAATGAAAGAGCTTTTCATTTTCCTAATAGGACTTCTTATGAATGTGCCTTTATTCTTATTTCTTAGAACTACAATAGAGATTTAAAAGGGGAAGGAACACAGAAGAATAGCAAAGAAAGGAGCATAGAAGAATAGTAAAGAAAACACAGAAACATTAATGACCCATTACATACCAGAGGGAAGCAACTGTGATGTAGCACAAGTATGTTATAAGAATATGTTTCTAAAGTGAGATATGTGCGTGTGTATAATTGTCTCAATTTTTTTTGCTCTTGTCAGTCATATAACCATTTTAAGTTTTCTCACGAAAATTTCACACAGAAAGAATGACTCCAGCGATTGATAACTGGATATGGAGACTTTCACCTCCAGGTCCTGTGTTGAAAGTCAAAAGTCATTAATATCTGATGGATGTTCTGGTGTTTGCGTGACATAAGTCAACATTCTCTCTTCGTTTCCATGAGAAGTGTTCATATTCCAGAACTGCCGCTACAA
This sequence comes from Pelusios castaneus, assembly GCA_007922175.1. NCBI lineage: Eukaryota > Metazoa > Chordata > Testudines > Pelomedusidae > Pelusios > Pelusios castaneus. Next base: position 23,569,419 of record ML685785.1, read on the forward strand.
CTGGCGTTAATTCACTCAAGACCTGAAGTAGAAGGAGAAAAGAAAGGGAAGTGTTGTCTTTTCTGCACTGATATTAACAGTCAGCTGGCAGTTTTCATAGGAGTAGGGGTTTGTCCCAGTGTCCGTGGATGCAATATCCCTTTCTCTGCTTTTGTGTATCATAAGTATCAGCCATTTTCCATAATCATAGTCATATAAAAGACCAAGTTCTGGAATCATTAGTTTTAGTTCATGCCTTACAAAGGTAAAATTCTCAGTGTGGGTTTTGCTTGCTTAAGGACTGAATATATAAGGATTTGGCACATTGTTCATAAAGTGATCTAGGATCCTATGAAAAGTTATACACTAAGCAAATATACTTGAATGTATTAGACCAGAGAGAACAAGGTCTGAATGGGGATGAAAACTGAACTTCTCACTTACAAGAGACAGTTACTTCCATGTCTTTGGTGATAGACATTGTCGCTATAATATACAAAAGCTTGCAGGGCTCCTTGAATTGTGCTGTACTTGTATATGTGATGGTGACCATAAGACTTAGGGAACAGTAGACTGTTTCTTTATTACCAGATTTTGGGGTTCCCATTTAATAATTTGTCATTTTAATTATAACTTTTGTAGTCACATTGACTCAAGAATTTGTTTTATACTGCCACTATTTGCAAAAAGTTAAACAGATTTATCTGTGGTTTTCAGTAAGGGACTGTTTTTTGTATTTGTCTCCAGCTATTTAGAGACCCTGAACTAATTCTGATTACTTCCAAAGTGGTGTGGAAACACATATCTACGTAACTTCATGATTTGGGCAAAAAAGAATATAGTACAAAACAAAGCAGTCATGAAGGTTTGCAATTGTTAGCTGCTCAGAATTGATGCAAAGATATATTGGGCCAAGGCTTTTTTCATAATGCTTCCTCACCCCTAATTATGTGGGGAGCACTTGCTCTATGCATGTATATAGTGTACAACTAGACAGTCGGAGCCTTATGTTTCAGGGGGATGTAACAAATGCCACAGATTATGAAAATGAGAGATTTCTGGATATTTCACAAGGCAGCTGGCCCAGAAAAACACTGACAACAGCTTTCAATGATCGAATTATCCTCAGCCTCCCTGACTAGCGTTACCAACACACAGCTCCTTGACCAGTTACTAACTCTTCCCAGGCATAACTAGCACCTCTGTCCCATAGAACTAAACATTGCTTTGAAGCACATCGATGAAAGGAGGTCTGAGTTTGCACAGAGCCCTGAAAAGTCTAGGACCAGTCGAGATATCAGTTGATTTGTTGTCTTGTATGAAGTCCTGTCTGTTCATCTAGCCTTACGGTTTCCTTGACCAAACCATGTTCAGGGAGCAATATTTGACACTGGGCGAGAACATTTACAGGGTATTGTAGAAGAATGCAGCTAGGGACCATTGATAAGGACTGTTGCTGTTTCTGTGCATTAGCCTTGAAGACTTGTTCTGTCCGGTCAGAACTAGTTGCCTGTTTCTGGGTCTGTTATTTTGTCCTCATTCTCCCTAATAAGGAAGGATTGCAGCTGTACCAATGAGAAGCTGAAGCTGTTTCCTGCAAAATGTATTCTGAGGGTCTCTAAAGAATACTGCCCAACGTCACAGGGGCAGAGACGGTCTTTGTTCTCTCCCCGTGAGCGCTCCCGTATTCTGAATTATGTAAAGGCTTTGCTATCACACTCAAGTTTATTGATTCAGAGTTTTCTTTGACAGTATTAAGCAATTCCTGTAAATGTTTTTTAAATGTTTCTAGTCTTGGCCTTTGATGCTTCTAAGGATAAAAGTTTATCCCTGGACAAACTCCAGTAGTATTTGCATCTAAAATGTAGATCAAAATAGTTTGTGTAGAAAGTGGGTATAGATAGTGGGCATTGATATTTTAGCAATAGCATAGCAATAGTACATAGCAAGAGTAGGCCCAAGCCTGAACCAATCTTCAAAGGTCTGAAATAGAACTTGCTCACTCAGGCTACCAAGAACTCAGCCGTTACTCAGGTTACCAAGAACTCAGCGGTCGCTCAAGTTGCCCACATAAGGAATACGAGTCCTATACCTATAAATAAGTATGTATGAGAGCCGCTTCATGCCAAAGGTGTGAAAAGCTCTAAAACCACCAAAATCGAGGTGTGAAAAGCTCAAAACACCCTACAGCATAAGAAAGAGCAGTGCAAAACCCTATAAATAAGAACACCTGAATCCAGAAGGCAGGTGTATGCACAGCCTCCAAAAGTGATCCCAAGAACACGGTTCAAAGGCGCTCTTGTTTTTTGGTCATCGGATCCCGGTCATCCGCTCCTCAAAGTCTCCCACCTTTCCCCAGTAGAATTCCAAGTGACGAGTCTGACACGTTGGTACGAGTTTGGTGAGTATAGAAAATCTAAGACCTCGGTGAAGGTTGGTTTAAGTAGTTAAAGTATAAAGAATCTAAGGCCTCGGTGAAGGCTGGTTTAAGTTTGGGTTTAAGTAGCTACTGGTAACGGGAAGTTTTTAGCACCCCGAGTCCTGGGAGTACAGGACTAAAGTAGTTTAGCACCCCACGACCTGGGAGTACAAGGGAGACAGACATAATCTTTAGATAGCTTTAGTGAAACTTAAAACTTATGTGCACATTTCTTTCTCTTTAAGTCTTGCAGTAACAAAATAGTTGGTAAAAATATTGGTAAAGATATTAGTAAACAGGAAGCTTCATTTAAAAGCGCTTAAGCAGAGTTCTTTAAAAAGGTGTAATCATAAATAAAACCTCCCTATTATTATTTCAACTTGTCGTCTTGTTAATTCTCGTTCCCCTGTTAGTTCCTTTCATTTTTGTCTCTTTTTTATCAACCTCCCTATGGGAACAGTGTTCGGCCCTTTTGATACCCACCTGGATTGCCGGCTGGATTGGTTCAATCCTCTACTATTTAATTTCCCTGATCACTGACTTAACTATTAAGGCCTCCACTCAATCGCTGGATAAGAGTCGGGCTATTATCCCGACGGCCAAAGAACCCACCGTCCGCTCACAACTCCCGATGAGCAACATCCCGGGGGTGGACGTTAAACAAGGTGCATGTGAGCAGTTTGTTTCAGGGCATAGCCATGGGTTTGATAACTAACATGGGGAATTTTACAAACATTACTGTGGAAATGAGACCATTGGTTTTTATAAAATCACATGACTACTTGCTTTCTCTTGGATTTATAAAAGTTATGCACTTATTTGAGATCAAAGTCCTGCAAAGACCCTTGTTAAGTCTAGATGAAGGCCTTTAACTTAAATTGGTTCTCAGAATGCAGATTATTTCACTACCACTGTAAAGCTTAAACTGAGGGCTTGTACACACTACAGCCTTATCGCGCGGTAAGAGTTTTACCAGGTAATAAGGCTGAGAGCGTACACACTACAGTCTTGCTTGTTGCTCGGCAACAGCCCTCTTGCTGCGCAACAGGTAAACCACCTAAACAGGCATGGTTAGGCTTACCATGGACCAGCCAGTGTCTACGCTCCTTGCGCTTTCGACAGCCTCCAAAAATATCCCAGAGTGCCACTCAAGGTTTGACACTCTGGGACACCGGAGCTGTCATACTTCTCATACTCCAGCAGAGCAGTGAAATTGACAAATAGCGGAGCTCTGGCCACAGGAGCGCCACTGCTGCTGAAGCCACCAGGTGTGGGAGCCACCTGGTGCTGTTGGAGCCACCTAGTGGCTCCCGGGGATTGGCCACCTGGGCTGACGGCTCCCGAGCAGGAGCACCCAAGCCTGGGTGGCTTCAGCCCCTGCTGGCTGCTGCTGGGGCTGAGGGCCCCTGAGCAGGAGCACCCAAGCCAGTGCGGCAGCCAGTGGGGCTCAAGCCGCCCGTGCTTGGGGGCTCCCACTCGGGAGCCTCACTCACGGGCAGTTTCAGCCAAGCTGCCTGCCACCTGGATTTGGGTACTCCTGCTTGAGCCGAGCTGCCTGCTGCCCATGCTTGAGGCTCCCAAGTGGGGAACACCCTCCCCCCCGTGGGTCTCCAGTGGGGCAGGGCAGCCCCAGAGAACCCCCCGGGCAGCCTTACACTCCTGTGGGTGAAGGGGGGGGTGGAAGCAGCCCCACTGCCAGCCCAAAGGCTGGCTGCAGCAGTGCATGGTGGGAGAGGTGCCCACCATGCACTGCTCCTTGTAACGAAAATTCACAGGAGCGTATGAATGCTCCTTTTCATTACAAGGAGTGGATGGAGGAAAGCATTATAGTTATAACGCTTGCTTGTCCTGCAACAACTTTATTGTGGGACAAGTCGGTAGTGTGTACATAGCCTGAGAGAAGAGAAATCAGGAGGTTATGTGAAGGAAAATAAACGGCCTGATGTTGGAAGATGTATTCTAGTTGGTGAGCAATGTGGAACCATGTATGTTGCAAATAGTTGCAGCAGTGTTGGTGGGACTTCTTATATAAACACTCACTACCGATGTAAGTAATGGCTGAGCAATCAGACCCAGCAAGTCTGGTGAAAAGAAGAGGAAGAAGCACTTGAATAACAGCATAATTGAATAAAGAATTCAACTATGTATCAAAGTCAAGAGACTAGAAGATAGGAATTCAATTGCCATAATGAAGTGGTGGTATAAGGCAGTAAAGAAATAATGGTGAGATGAAAGAGATTATAATAATGTGGTATATTTTTAAAAGAAAAATTGTACGTACCTTGAAAGGAGAAAATATATGATCAGAAGATAAGAATAATTAGAAAGCACACACTGGAAATGGAGTCCGTCATTTATTCCAATGCAGTTTGTAGGAGAATTCAGAGAAATAGTGGGTTTGGCTTTTTTTTTCTGTTGTAAATATTCTGGAATTTTTGCTGCAAGCCATGTACAGTCCAGTGGATTCTAGTTTCAGCAGCAAGCATCTTTGTTAAATGGGTTGTAAACAGCTTTACTTAACACAAATATGTGAATTTTGGAAACTGATTTTTTGATCAAGCTTGAAAGGTCTCACCTGCGAATACATGTATTTTCCAAAGCAGCATTAATGGATCAGATTTACTGAAGAATTTCACATGTGAAAACCTGGATTTAAAAGCTTTGAGCAAGGTTCAGAAGGGCTTATACAAATTAGAAAGGAGTTCAGGAGAAGTTTCCAAATTGTTTTGCCCTGAGATACACAGTGGCATTTTTAGCAGCTGAATAGTCAATCTGCTAAGTGGTTGAATTCAGCTAGTGAATGGTGTTTCCATTTTTATTAGGGCTGAATATTTTTTTCAAAACCAAAAAGAATCTAATTTGAAAAGGTTTGTTTCAAGGCATTCATTCACATCATCTGCAAATCAGCAACCCTTTAAATAAGAGCTCCCAGGACAACACTGTAGCCAAAGGGGCTAATGTAATTTTTGGAGGCATTAACAGGGGAATCTTGAGTAGGAATAGAGAGGTTATTTTACCTCTGTTATCTGGCACTGGTTTGACTTCTGCTGGAATACTAGGGTATGTCTACACTTCCACATTAAAAACAACAGAGTCCTGTGGCACTTTTAAAGACTAACAGATTTATTTTTCGCATGAGCTTTCGTGGGAGAAAATCCCACTTCTTTAGACACTTTAAAGATGGGAAACTTTGTAAGTCGACTTAACAGAGTAGTGTTTTCTAGTGTAGACATACCCCTAGAGTCTAGTTTAGGTGTCAATAATTCAAGAAGGATATTGAAAAACTGGTGATGATTAAGAGAAGAGCCATGAGAATTAATTCCTTCAGTCTATCGCTATATTTATTCCATCTGTTTATCTTAACAAAGAGAAGGTTAAAGGGTGACTTGATCACAGTATATAGGTAGCTTCATTGGGAACAAATAGTTAATAATAGGCTTTTCAGTCTAGCCGAGAAAAGTATAACATGATACAATAGTCGGAAGCTGAAGCTAGAGAAATTCAGTCTGGAAATAAGGTATGAATATTTTACAGTGAGGGTAATTAACCATTGAAACAATTTATAAGGGTCATGGTGGATTCTGAGTCACTGACTATTTCTAAATCAATGTTGGATATTTTATAAAAGATATTCTCTGGGAATGATTTTGGGGAAGCTCTATGGCTGTGTACTACAGGAGACCAGACTAGATCATCAGGGTGCCCCCTTCTGACTTTGAAATCTATGAATCTATAAACATTAAACAAAATCCTAATGACGTTTAAAAAATATAATTTGTCATGAAATTTCATTAAGAAATCACTTCTAACTTTTGCTAGAACTCCATAAAAACCCATACAGATGTTGTAGTCCTCAGGAAACTTGGAAATCCAGTGGTCAAACATTGAAGTCCCAGGCCCTGACCTAAACGGGGGCCCCAGGCTGCAGCCCCTAAAACTCCTGCATGATCAATTTTCGGCTGCTCTGCTCAACCCAGCACAGCATCAGCGGGTCCTGGGGGGGGAACTGGGAGAAGTGCTTCCACTCCACTCCACCTGTGGGCTGGATTGTCTACGCAGGCTGGCATGTGCTGGGGGGTGGGGACTGGGAGCAGGGTGGGAGTCCCGCGGAGAGTAGCCTGTGGTCCCAGGGCTCCTCTAGTATGGCCTGACTGCAGGCTGCTGTTGTGACGGGCTGGGGTCCCAGTCTGAGGGGGGGCATGATGGTGGGGAGCTGGGGTCCCAGGCTGGGGCAGGCAGGGCACAATGGTGGGCAGCTCAGAGCCCCTTGGTCCCTTAATCCAGCCCTGACTATACAGCAGCCCAACATCATCTGAAAGTATTCACCAGGATACAGATGCTGAGCTTGTATGACTTGAAACTCATACTGAAATAAATAAAAGCTCAAAAATATTGAATTTTGGAATTTATTGCAGGATTTATTCTCCGAGAACTTATTCCATTATATCATGCACACTGGAATGAGTCATCAATTCTTTTTTTTTTTTTCCCATTAGTGGTCAAGGATATCTCATTTTTGAAAGCCTGATCCAAATTCCATTGATGTTAACTGAAGTTTTCTGATTAGCTAGTTTTGGATCAGACCCTAAAAGAATTTCTGAGACTTGGAAGAACAAAAAAAAAAAGAAAAGAAAAAGATTGTAGAAATGTTGACTATGATCATGGGTTTATTGCTTTCAGAACACATGAACACATAGTCCTGTATAGCTGATAATAACTAGGCTGTGATAATGATCCACTGAAACTCATCATTAAATTATGTTGCAGTTGTACCACAATAGCAGTTTTATGTTGCATTTTATTTTTCAGTATGGTGTAAGTTTTATTTGTGCTGTATTAATAAACTAACAGATTATCTACCATTAGTCTGGAATCTAATTTTCCTTCCCTGCCTTGGGTGTTGACTGTATCTGGGTGCAGAGGGGAATCTAGGCCAATTTGTGCTTTATTGCACAGTAATGTAAAGGAAGTGCTATCCAAGGCAAACCTTAAAATTAAATAAAATAACCTTCATGTTTCAGTCTTCTGAGAGGAAATCTTGATTATTATTGATTTTTGTGTAAGTAATCACTTAGATCAAAGTGCTTTGCAAGAAGAAAATGTCATGAAATACAAAGTGGAGGGTAATTGAGACGAGTAATAGACAATTTCCAATACATTTATCACACTCTGTTTTGTTTAAAACCCTGATTTTCAGGTGTATTCTGCCTACAGCTTGCCTCGTATTTTACTATTTTTTTTTTCATTTTCTTCTTTTTTTTTCCTTCCTTCAGAAAAATGCCTCAGCAGATAAGAAGACCCATCATGCTGCCTCAACAAAGGAAGCAAATCAAACTGCCCAGGAGTGCGATTCTCAAGATGTAAGATTAACCCACTTGGGGGTCAGGACTTAATATAGACTGAAAGCAAACATTGAAGCCTTAGAGACACTTTTTAATGCAATCTGTTTTTTATAATGCAGCCAGTACATATATTTTAAAAGCTAGCTACTTCAAGTTCAATACCACTTAGTGTAATAGTATGCTGTGCACTCCCTGGGTTTCTTTAGGGATTGGTTAACAGGGTTTGTAAAGCTTTGGAGAAAGTAAAGCAGTAGAAGAGATGTGATTTAATGATTAACCAATTCAGCAATCTACTTATTCCCTTAGAAGTTTAGTTGGGTCTCACTTGGAACACAGTGAGGTACAGAATGCAATTATATAACATTCACAATAATAAACAAGCGCAGATGTCCCCAATGCTTTTTTGGGAGGTGGGGGATGGGGTGGGAAAGGAACCTAAGGCAGCTGTTTAATCTAAGCATTTAGTGACACTGTAATGGTGAATCTGCAATCTTGTCCACTGCCAACCAAGCGAACAATCTTGCAATCTTGTCCTCTGTCAGTCTTGGGAACCAGGGAAATAGGGAACAGCAGAAAACTCAATTCTTCTGTAACACATCTAAGACAGTGGCCTGAAACCTGCAGCTCTTCCTCAGTTAAAACACTGAAATAGCATATTAACATGAATCCCAAACCAATTTATTATGAGTAGTGTTCTAATGAAAACCAAAACGCATAGAGTGTTGCTCATTTGAATGTTTGCTTGGATATTGCAAAGGATGTAACACTAATATAGTCTTAGCAAATGTCTTGTTGATACATGAAAAACAATAGGAGAAAATAATAGACACATGAGCCTAGAGTGAAATACTAAAAACACTAGAGGCCCTTAAACATAACAACCAATATATCTGCGGGTAACTAGAAAGCCTACTGGCAACAATAATAACAATTTACAGCACTTTTCATCCACTCAATCTGTTATTCAGGGATTTCTTAAACTCCCTCAAAAGTGTGACTACTTATAGGAGAGCCATTTCATAAAACAAAAGAACACAGAACACAACAGTAACATGCTACACAAAATTTTAAGGAAGAAACTGATTCACTTAACACTGCAAAGTAGAGAGAGTTGAGCCTGTTGCCTTCAACTTTGTATCATACAACTTCCTAATACCACTTCCCATTTTTTATTTAACAAATTGTTCATAAATCTATCCAAGTTTTTGGTGAACGTTTTTCTTACTCCCAAGAAATGACTGAATGGTTTGGACAACTTATTTTTAGATTGTGGGTCATTTGCAAATATGGTCCCCATCAATCATAGTGTCTCAATGTCATGTATAACTATGTCACATGTCATATTTTGCTCTCTGATTGCAGCAGTGAATTGTTTAAAACAAGAAAATAACATTGTGTAACTAGTGAACAACAAATAATAACTATTTAAGCAGCTGTAGTGAAAACATTGCAAAAGGGGATTGCTAAGGTGGAACAAAAGCGATTAATGTATAGTGGCCTTACTTTTTAAATAGGGCTGGGTAAATTTTTCCTTTTACATTTTTTCAATAGAACATTGTGATTTTGATTAAATGAAATGTTCACAAAAGTATCTATTTTCTGCAGATTTTTTTGACTTTTGATAAAACAACAAAAACATCTGATAATAGAAACACTTTTGGTTTTCAGCCAAAAGATGAAAAATTATGATTCAGAAGTGCTGCCATGGTGCCTTCTGGGAGCTACAGTTCAGATGCCAGACGTCTGCATTATTTTCTAGGGACAGGTTTCTCCAGCTGCACTATATCTCCCATGATGCACCATTTTAGCTGGTCAGGTACCATGAAAAATATTAATGTATAGTTAGGTGAGCCAAAAAAAGAATTGGAAGAGCAATTAGCCAAAGACTCACAAACTAACAACAATTATTTTAAGTACATCAGAAGCAAGAAGACTGCCAAACAATCAGTGGGGCCACTTGAGAATGAAGATGCTAAAGGAGCACTCAAGGAAAATAAATATAGTGCAGAGAAGATAACTGAATTCTTTGCAACAGTTTTCAATATAGAGAATGTGAGGGAGGTTCCCACATCTGAGCCATTCTTTTTTGGTGATAAATGTGAGAAACTATCCCAGTTTGAAGTGTCAATAGTATAATAAGTCACCAGGAGCAGATGGTATTCACCCAAGAGTTCTGAGGAAACTCGAATATGAAATTGCCCAGTTACAAACAATGGTAATCAACCTGCCATTTAAATCAGTTCCAGAGGGTTGGCCATGTTAGTCTGTATAGCAAAAACAACAAGAGTTCTGTGGCACCTTACAGACTAGGAACTTACTTCAGGCATAAACTTTCGTGGGCTGCAACCTGCTTTGTCACTGTGCATCTGACAAAGTGGGTTGCAGCTCACAAAAGCTTATGCCCAAAGAAATTTGTTAGTCTTTAAGGTGCCACAGGACTTTCGTCATTTTTATTTAAATCAGTGTCTGTGCCAGATGACTGGAAAATAGCTTATGTGACACCAATTTTTCAAAAAGTTTCCAGAGGCAACCCTGGCAATTAGAGGCCCATAAGCCTAAATTCAGTACCCATTAAATTGATTGAAAGTACAATAAAGAACACAATTATCTGACACATAGATAAGCACAATATGTTGGAGGAAGACTCAACACAGCTTTTGTAAAGGGAAATCATACCTTACCAATCTCTTAGAATTTTTTGAGGTAGAGATTCCAGATAAATTTTTATAGTGGGGCTACTAAGAGACCGTGAACAAAACTAGATATCATGGAAACCATTTTAAGCCGGGGGTGTGGCAACATTCCTCACACTCCTAGGCTATGTCTACACTTGCATTTTTAAGTCAACTTAGTGTGTCTACACTTAAAATTAAAGTCGACTTAAAGGGGAACTTACAAAGTCGACCTAGAGCATCCACACTGGATGCTCTAGGTTGACTTTTGGGGTCTAGGGGGACCTTGGGCAGGTCCATGGTGGCGGGGAGGGGCACCCCTTGTGTGCAACGGGGCAAAGAGGGACAGGGACCCTGGCAGGGCATGTGGGCAGGGTGTGATGCTGTCTGGATTTAGGGAAGCATTTATGAAATTATTTTCAATGGATATCTCATAGATGCTATAATCCATAGGAACTATGTCATGTTTGGTATCAATAGAAAGGTAGTAATTTGCTGGGAATGATTATATCATTTATGTCTAGGAATTCTATTTCGATTAGAAGTTAGAATTTGGTGTTATATCTATGCTTTAACTTATGTTAAAACCATTGTGTCCTTAATGTTTAGGAATGTGCCAGGACAATGGTTCCAGGGAGTTACCTGATGAGCCATTAAGGACATAAGGAATACAACCATTGTGTCCTTAATGGCTCATCAGGTAACTTGTCAGGCATTTTTGACCACCTTAACTGTATTTTGTCCACAAGTACTACCTATAATATTTAAAAAATCCAACCATTCTCAAACATTTTCTATTTTCTTAAAAAACATAAGAAATAAAACAAAGTAAAATAAGAAGCAAGCAAACATGTGAGAAAAAAAGTTAGCATTCTTCTTCCTAGTCTTAGAATTTTAGGTGAATAGATTTGACTGGGAACTAGAAGACAAAGTCATATAGGTCATGGGAGAACTTTAAAGGAGATATTTCTTACCTGTGACAAAGTAAGGTGAGGTGGAAGAAACTTAAGAAGCTATATCTACCTTAAAATGTGGTGGGGGATATGTTCTTGATTTTGCATTAGTGTAAAACTGCATTATAAAATAATATTATAAAATGTTAATGTTATAAAATAAATATGTTATAAAATAATTGCAATCATTATAAAATAACAAAAAGGTAACTGAACTGAGAGGAAAGACTCCAAGTCAAGTTGGGGAAGTTCATTATCATGAGAAGGTAGCTAATTTTCATGATTTAACATTAATCAAAAATTAAACTGGTCTTTTTTTTCCCCCCTCTTCACTTCTGCCACTAGAATTGGCAGAAACAGACATTAGGTTATACATCCAAATCTGAATACAATTAGGTTTTATATATTTAAATCACAAAATAAAGGACAAATTCTGGGAGCCCACATTTGTTATTAAACTTTTACTTTCAACAACTGCCTTTGAAGAAACCTTTTAGAATAGAAAACAGCAGAATTAAAGACTATATACCATAGTAAGGGGTACTTTTTGGCAAATTTGGTTTACCTTTGTTTGTATTGTTGTTGAATAGATGGGTTTAATCATAGTCTATCTCTGAATTTGTGTTACGAATTCATTTTACAGCTGAATATTGAATAATTTATGTCAGTTTTATTTATCTTCTATTAATATAAAAAGATTAGGGTTTGCATTGAAGATCAAAATCGGCATTATGGAATTCAAACATACTAGTGTTGTAATATCTGTGCAGCAGTTGCACTTGACACATGAGCTGTATGACAGAACTGATCATGGCCTGGAGAGGACAGATACACTATGACTCAGGAAAGCCATAAAGAATGAGATATTTAAGGTGAACAGAAGAAAAATCCTAATAGGAAAGGAGAGAGGGATGCTGTGTTGTCTTTCAATATCAAATGGTCTTTCTTTAGTATGTTTCTGTTTAGAATCTACTTTCTTAATACAAATAAAAATGTTTGGAACATATTTTACTTTGTAAAATGGAAATTTTGGAGGCATAGGGTAGTGAATTTCAACTGCCCTTTAATCCAAGAGTCAGCTGATCTAATAAAGCAGGTATCTATATTCAACTGCAACAATCTACCTTCTGTGCTGCTACCCTGTAGGGTGTGTAGCCAGTGCCAGGGAGTAAGCCCCCTGGATGTGTGCACAGAACAAGTCACAGTCTGGCTCTATGCAAGAAAGTAAATTCATGCAAGGCAAAAAAAATAAGGATAAGATGTGACAGATACATCAGTCAAGTAAATTAAGTCAATGAGCTTTGGGCTTCCTAGATAATAAAAAGAAACCAAATGTCCAGAATAGATGTTATAAAGGATTCATTTCAAAATGATAAATAAAAAGTGGGATGGAGCTGAATACGTGTTATGACTAGAGAATGCATGAGGATGCAGGTAGGTGTAAAGATTTTATTTCATAATCCTATTGTTGCCTGATCTATTGATTGTATATTGATCATATTACTGATATAGTTTCCACACACAACAGAGTCCTGTGGCACTTTTAAAGACTAACAGATTTATTTATCGCATGAGCTTTCGTGGGAGAAAATCCCACTTTGTCAGACACTTTGAAGATAGGAAAGTTACAGATTGGGAGGGAATTAAATGCAGGGGAGTGTATGACATAGCATCAGGTCAGGCTGTAACAGCAAATCAAAATAGGTGTTAGGATTCAAACACTGGGGAACAGCACATAGAGGAGGGGAAGGTCAAATCACTTGTTGTAATGAGAGAAAAATCCATAATCCCTGTTTAACCCCAAGACAACTGAGTCAGATTTGCATATAAGTTCGAGTTCTGCAGTCTCTCTTTGAAGCTGTGATTTTTTATTCATCTGTTTCAACACAGCTGTTAACAAGTCGTCAAGGGAGTGAGCAGGGAGATTGAAGTGTTCCCCTATTGGTTTTGTAGTGTTGCAATTTCTGATGTCAGATTTGTGTCCATTTATTCTTTGGCGCAGAGACTGTCCTGTTTGTCCAATATATAAGGCAGAGGGGCATTTCCGGCACATGATGGCATAAATCACATTGGTGGATGAGCAGGTGAACGAGCCCTTGATGGAGTAGGTGGCTTGATTAGGCCCTGTGATGGTGTCATCAGTGTAGATGTGAGGGCAAAGTTGGCAGCGTGGTCTGTTGCAGGGCTGTGTTCCTGCTTTAGTGTTTCTGTTGTGTGATCTGTAGTTGCTGGTAAGTATCCTTTTAAGGTTAGGGGGCTGTCTGAAAGCAAGGAAAGGTCTGTCTCCTAAGGCTTGAGAGAGTGAGGGATCATCTTGTAAAATAGGCTGTAGATCTTTGATGATGTGATGAAGAGGTCTGGCTTGGGGGTTGTAGGTGATGACCAGTGGCGTTCTGTTGTTGTTTTTCATGGGCTTCTCCTGCAGTAGTTGACTTCTGGGTACCCGTCTGGCTCTGTCAATTTGTTTCTTCACATCTGCGGGTGGGTACTGTAATTTTAAGAATGCCTGGTAGAGATCCTGAAGGTGTCTGTCTCTGTCTAAAGGGTCAGAGCAAATGCGGTTATATCTTAGGGCTTGACTGTACACAATGGATCGTGTGGTGTGTCGAGGATGAAAGCTCGAGGGATGTAAGTAACTATACCGATCAGTAGGTTTGCGGTATAGGGAGGTCTTTATGTGTCCATCGCTAATTTGCACTGTAGTATCCAGAAAGTGGATCTCTTGTGTGGAGTGTTCCAGGCTAAGTTTGATTGTGTTGTGGAAATTGTTGAAATCTCTATGGAAATCTTCAAGGGCATCTTTACCATGGGTCCAGATGATGAAGATGTCATCAATATAGCGTAGGTAAAGTATAGGTTCTTTGGGATGAGATGTGAGGAAACGTTGTTCTAAATCGGCCATAAAGATGTTGGCATATTGTGGGGCCATGTGGGTACCCATAGCAGTGCCACTGACTTGAAGGTATAAATTATCTTCAAATCTGAAATGGTTGTGGGTAAGTACAAAGTCACAGCGGTCAGCCACAAGTTTAGCTGTGTCATCATCCTGGATGGTTCTTCTAATAGCTTGTAATCCATCCTTGTGTGGGATGTTAGTGTAAAGAGCCTCTACATCCATAGTGGCCAGGATGGTATTTTCTGGAAGACCGTCAATGGATTGGATTTTTCTCAGGAAATCTGTAGTGTCTCTCAGATAGCTAGGTGTGTTGATAGCATAGGGTCTTAGGAGAGAGTCCACATAGCCAGATAATCCTGCTGTAAACGTGCCAATGCCTGAGATGATGGGGCGTCCGGGGTTTCCTCTTTTATGTATTTTTGGTAGTAGATAGAATATCCCTGGACGGGGTTCTGGCAGTGTGTCTGTCTTGATTTGTTCTTGTGCTGCTTTGGGGAGTTGTAGTTCCTTCTGGTATTCCTCAGTGGGGTCAGAAAGGAGTGGTTTGTAGAACGTTCCATTGGACAGCTGTTTATAAGCCTCCTGATCGTAATCCGATTTATTCATGATGACGACGGCACCTCCCTTGTCAGCCTCCTTAATAATAATGTCAGAGTTGTTTCTGAGGCTCTGGAGGGCATTACGCTCTGCATGGCTGAGGTTATGGTGTAAGTGATGTTGTTTGTCCACAATTTCAGCCTTTGCCCAGTGGCGGAAACAATCTATATAGAAGGCTAGTCTGTTGTTCCGACCGTCAGGAGGAGTCCACGTTGAATACTTTTTCTTGTAATGTTGGGAGAAAGGTATCTGAGGGTCATTGCGTTCTACATTGGTGGTGGCGAAATACTCCTTGAGTCTGAGATGGCGAAAGTAGTTCTCCAGGTCACCGCAGAATTGTATCTTATGTGTGGGGGTGGTGGGGCAAAAAGAAAGTCCCCGAGACAGCACAGATTCTTCTGCTGGAGTAAGTCTGTAGCATGAAAGATTAACAAGGTCTCCACACAAGAGATCCACTTTCTGGATACTACAGTGCAAATTAGCGATGGACACATAAAGACCTCCCTATACCGCAAACCTACTGATCGGTATAGTTACCTACATCCCTCGAGCTTTCATCCTCGACACACCACACAATCCATTGTGTACAGTCAAGCCCTAAGATATAACCGCATTTGCTCTGACCCTTTAGACAGAGACAGACACCTTCAGGATCTCTACCAGGCATTCTTAAAACTACAGTACCCACCCGCAGAAGTGAAGAAACAAATTGACATAGCCAGACGGGTACCCAGAAGTCAACTACTGCAGGAGAAGCCCATGAAAAACAACAACAGAACGCCACTGGTCATCACCTACAACCCCCAAGCCAGACCTCTTCATCACATCATCAAAGATCTACAGCCTATTTTACAAGATGATCCCTCACTCTCTCAAGCCTTAGGAGACAGACCTTTCCTTGCTTTCAGACAGCCCCCTAACCTTAAAAGGATACTTACCAGCAACTACAGATCACACAACAGAAACACTAAAGCAGGAACACAGCCCTGCAACAGACCACGCTGCCAACTTTGCCCTCACATCTACACTGATGACACCATCACAGGGCCTAATCAAGCCACCTACTCCATCAAGGGCTCGTTCACCTGCTCATCCACCAATGTGATTTATGCCATCATGTGCCGGAAATGCCCCTCTGCCTTATATATTGGACAAACAGCACAGTCTCTGCGCCAAAGAATAAATGGACACAAATCTGACATCAGAAATTGCAACACTACAAAACCAATAGGGGAACACTTCAATCTCCCTGCTCACTCCCTTGACGACTTGTTAACAGCTGTGTTGAAACAGATGAATAAAAAATCACAGCTTCAAAGAGAGACTGCAGAACTCGAACTTATATGCAAATCTGACTCAGTTGTCTTGGGGTTAAACAGGGATTAAGGATTTTTCTCGCATTACAACAAGTGATTTGACCTTCCCCTCCTCTATGTGCTGTTCCCCAGTGTTTGAATCCTAACACCTATTTTGATTTGCTGTTACAGCCTGACCTGATGCTATGTCATACACTCCCCTGCATTTAATTTCCTCCCACTCTGTAACTTTCCTATCTTCAAAGCATCTGACAAAGTGGGATTTTCTCCCACGAAAGCTCATGCGATAAATAAATCTGTTAGTCTTTAAAAGTGCCACAGGACTCTGTTGTCTTTCTACAATAGACTAACACGGCTACCCCTTTGGAATAGTTTCCACAGTTAGGACTCTGAAATTTGTTAGTTTCTTTCCCTATGATCAGGCCCAGTGTTATCAGAATTACTATTATTTGGGAGTCCTGATGTGCATGGCTTCAGCACTCATGCTTAGGATATCACACTAAATTAGTAATAGTTTTATTAATGCAATTAGCAATTTCACAAATATTCCAACCAAGCAAAAGAGATAGAGATAGTATAGAATGAGCTCAGCTTCCATATACTTACACCCTCCTTTCCAAAACAACCTGAAATATTAGTTACTAACTTCCCCATCACCGGTGGTTAGCATCCTGGCATTTCTCAAAGTGCTACATCTCTCTCTTCCAAAGCAAGCAGATGGGGATACAACTTTGTAATGTGTTACACTGATACCACCATGCCTAATGCATACCCATTAGATGTTTTCTTCCCTTTGCTTTATTTGTATTTCCTCACACTAATAATGTGGGCATGCCTGCCCTTCCACCATAAGTTATTAATCTTTTTACTCTTGAGCTTATTAGGATATACATCAGTTAGTTACCATGGCATTCTTGTGATCGGGTGTCACTAACTAAAAATATCCCAAGCTGGCATAAACTAACATTTTGTGATTACCTACCAGCTGTTCAGTCATTACAGCATTCTGTCTTGTGATAGCTTATCATCTAGGTTACTCTTGCTTAGCTACTTATGCTAATACTCTTTGGTCCTTATTCCTTAATTAGTTTAGCTAAGCTATTGTCTTATAGGCCTTGAGGCTTGTAGACTCATTGCATTATTGCCTTAACTTATACCTATGTTCCTCCTGATAAAAACCTATATCCATTGGCAACGCTATTTAGTTGGGATGCTCACATTACTTCCAGGGGAATAGTGAGTTAGGTACAACATCTCAAATGAGAATTAACACACTCTTTATACTCCACCACACCACATACAACATATTTCACAGGAAGAGGTTTTTCAAAGGGTTTTCGGATCAATTTCTTTTTTTTAAAATTGAAACTGTTTTCTCTGTCTTTCCTCCTGTAAAACCAGGTGCCTTATCCTGAATCTGTACCCTTCCTGAGTTGTCAAATATCAGGTAGAGCATGAACATGTCTCCGCCAACCAGGGTGGCCCTATCATGAATTAAAATTCCTGGTAACGTATCTCTCAAGGGCATAGGGATACACAAGCTGATCCACTGCATCAAGGTATAATGACCCAGGGAAGGAGGTGCCTTAGTTGTCCTGACTCGAGCTTCAGAGGAGGAAGAAAAATTATAATTTGACATTTTTAGATATCTGGAAAAAGACTTGAAATCCCAGGCCTTCTGTAAACAAACAAAAAAATGTTTCTGTAATGTTATTTTAAGGGTTGATATCTCAGGCATTTTCAGAACTAGAAGCAAGTACCATACCTATTGAAAGCTGGGTATCTCCTCTTTTCAGTAATACAATTCTTTTGTCTACACTTTTGATCTGTGTCATTTTGAGTAAATTCTAAGACTAGGAAGAAGAATGCTAACTTTTTTCTCACATGTTTGCTTGCTTCTTATTTTACTTTGTTTTATTTCTTATGTTTTTTAAGAAAATAGAAAATGTTTGAGAATGGTCGGATTTTTTAAATATTATAGGTAGTACTTGTGGACAAAATACAGTTAAGGTGGTCAAAAATACCTGACAAGTTATGACCTGCCTTTATTTAAAATAAAACAAAGCAAAATTCAAATTAAAAAAATGATTGAAACTGAGTTAAAAACCAGAAGTTAATAAGTATGGTCAGAATCAAGATGTTGCTAAGAAACCTTCAGCAACTCTTTTCTCAGAGTGGTGGAAAAAAATAATTGCTTGTCTGATAAACAAGCTTCAATTTATTTTTTAGGAGGATTACTATTGTATTTACTAACCACCATAGAAGAACATACAGTATTTTAGACTTTTAAAGAACACTGAGAGAAGGCTTACCAAATATATCAAATTTTTCCCTCTGCACTACTAATGGCCACATACTTTGATTATTTTTAATTTGGTACTCCTGCTGCAGTTTTTGTTTATGGATTATGTGTGTTCATATTAATTAATGTAATTAATTTCTAAAGTGAATGCATGTACAATTTTATTTACAGGTGGAATCTAGATAGATAGAATGAAATTAATTCATTAGGAAATTGGACAAGTTAGGAAAAAAGAGCTATCCCTCCATCAATATTCAATGGCTACAAAAAGTTAGAGCATCTTGCAATATTAATGTCTTAGTTTATTTCAATCAGTGAGACTCTGAGTGAATCAGGACATCAAATTTGCCTCTAATATCAGTTTTCTTTTACTCATCCCTGACATTTAGACACCACTTTAATAAAAACTATTTTGTCAATTAAATTCAAGAGGATGTTTTCCACTGGTCAGGCTGCAAACTAGGTACATGATCTACTGTCCAGGGAGACAGGGATCTTGTCTGTCCCTGTGCCCTGGCCCTCTGTGTCTGGATTTACCTAGCCCTTCACTCCAGGGATGGACCCCCTCCTACTTCACTTTACCACAGTTTCCCAACCCCAGGGACCTACCCCCAATCCAGTCCATCACTCCAGGGACAGACTGACTCCCACCATGCCCCAATTCCCCACCCTGGCCTCTTTCTCCAGGAACAAAGCCCCCGCCCCCAGTCCATCACTCCAGGGCTGGAGAACAAGCAATGGGGGGATGACAGGTCAGGCAGGGGAAGAGGCCTCAGGGGAAGGAGCCAGAATGTTTGGTTTACAGTGATTAGAAAGCTGGCAACTCTAGCTAGTATGCTAAAAATGCTCTGTGGACGTTGTGGCACAGACTAGCCACTCAAGTTCAGATCCATCTTAATAAGCAAGTTGCATAATTTGTTGATATGTGGTTTTGGTTTTGAGCATCTTGCTTTACTGATTTAGCTGAAAACCTTCATAGTTACATTGAATAGTTTAATAGAAGAGATATGCTAAATTTTAATATTCTCTTTTTAAAAAATAGTTTAATGTAGATGCATACTTGGCTGGTGCATTTTCATAATTTACACACACAACTGTGCACCTTCCTAGCTCTGCCGTATAATTCACTGGGTGAGCTGAAGGTATAACTGCTACATTTTTGCATACTTTATTGATCAAGCAGCATATTTCATCACTTCTATTTTCATATACAGATACTTAGTTGATTGACCTGCATACTAAACTGATCAAGATGGAGAAATACTTTGTCATATGTAATGCCTTGATAGCCTATTTGCTTTTATATATCACTTTAATATTCCAGCTTCTTTGTTCCGTATTGTACATAAAAATGAATTGGTTTAGGTGAGAGGCACTACACCATGGATACTTTATTTCACAAATACAAATAAAGGAATCATTAATATTTTTCATAACCTGCTCTTGTAAAATCTGAAATGAGTCCTCATCACCAGTAAGTTCAGCCCATGGAAGCATTGCTTTATTGTTTTGAAGAAAAACAAATAATAATCCTTGTTTTTTGTTGAGATTCCGAATGTGTATATAATTATAGAATTGTAATTCTTGTTAAGACTTAATTTTAATGAGATGTTATGGAAAAATATATAATTGAAGCTGAAAAGTATATAAAAATAAAGCAATAAGAAGAAGGTGAGTATAGTTTGCAAATAAATGAACCTGATTAATCTTTTTTTTCCCATGAAGTTTTCATCCTGGGATCAGAGGTTGTACATCTCTTTGCATACACAAGTTAATTTTGATGAGAGTTCTGCACATACAGTGCCTGAAAACCTGGAGTCTTCATAATGCCTCCAAATCAATGGAAACTCAATAAATTATCTATTAGCATTAGGCTGTGGATCAGAAAACTAGTATAGTGGAAAAACTTTAAAGTCAATGAGAGTTTAACTGTCTATCAATTGGGTAAGGACATTAGGATTTGTCCACTATTAATCTGTAAAATTCATTAATTAGTAATTTATCTATGGGTTGAGTGACTCAGGACCTACTAAGTACTGATGAAGAAAGAGGGGAAGGGCATTTGCAGGAAAGAAAAAGAGAGAACACCTCACAACCTGTGGATATCTTCCTTTAGTATTTGAATGAAGAGGAGTAACAAAATTGTAGCTGCCCAATCAAAAGGCTCTATAGAGCTGAGGAATGAGCACAAGATCAGGAGGGGCTTGAGTTCTAATACCGATTCTTTCTGTTTTCATTTCCTGGTTTCCAATGTATACTTAGTAATACCCACCCAACAACTTAAAGGAGTGTTATTTTTGTTAATAACTAGACAGTGATTTCAACATTCTAAATGCTATAAAAACAGTAAGTACCAATATTGAAGATTTGTTTCCAGTGTGCTGTCAGACCTATTCCAGATTTTGCCTACTCCTTTCCCACCCACATATCCTTTCAATGCACTCCCAGGGGGCAGGAAGGAGGGAATTAGGTGCAGAGCTAGACTTCTCAATAGGTATAGGTAAGTGTGAGGCCAGCCACCAAAGCAAATGGAGCTGGGCTAGAGTAGGGATGCATGTTGCACTCTTCCAATTGGTAAAGATAGCAACAAGGTAGAATAATAGAATATTAGGGTTGGAAGGGACCCCAGGAGGTCATCTAGTCCAACCCCCTGCTCAAGGCAGGACAAACCCCAACCAAACCATCCTAGCCAGGACTTATGAAGATCACAGACCTTCTTAATCACTACCTTCATTTCTAATGCAAGCAATGGGTTGGAGCCACAATCCTGCCTAAAATATGTCACTGGGTCAGGATAATATATACGTCAATTGATTAGGTGATCAAAATTGCATCTTACCAGAAAAATGATAATAATAAACCAAATTGCAAGACATCACAGTTTGCAGCATAATGGGAATAGTTGACTAAACAAAATATGTAACTGGCATGACTTTTGTCTTAAATAGAAGTGCAGCACCTCTTAGAAGTGCAGCACCTATCCTTTTTGCAGCACCCCTGGTATAGATAATTCTGTAATAGTTAGGTGGAACTCAAGTTGCCATGCTGGACCAGAGCAAACAAGGAGTCCTGTGACCCTTTTAACAACGTTATTTATCGCATGAGCTTTCATGGTTAAAATTTGTTTATATTTTCATTTCTGCTAACGTTCTTGCAAACTGTGTTTTCATTCACCTACACGTGATCAGGATAGGGCAGGGGACGTGTGTTTGCACATGTGCAAGGAAATATTACTTTGCTTCCTATTCACCCCTTCCTTGATGATTTATTCATTAGCAAGAGCCAGGACTTGAGCAATAGTAGACCAAAATATTAGTTGCTGTGAACAAGGACCTTTGAAGACCTTGCTCACAGCAACTAATATTTTGGTCTATTATTCCATTGGTTTAATAAAGAAGGGGGATGTTGGGTGGAAGGAAGTCTCCTTGCACACATACCTGCCCTTTCATGCATGTTCTCAAGGGCAGATTAATACTTAACCCAGTTTGTTTCACTCATGAATCCATTGAGCAGATCTCTTCATCCTTAATTTCTGCCCTACCTTCTTAGTTTTCCAAAGCTATTTGTGTCAAAGTTTAGAGAGTTAGCATGGTTATGTGTATATGTATATTAATTGATATCTTTATTGTTAAGGTTCCTGAGGAGTACTTTTCTGCTATATATAACTGCTGAAAATTGAATGAGTGATATCCAGTAAAATACTCTAAAGCCTATAATTTCATGTTCAGTCTCTGTAACTTAAAAATGTGTTTAGCATTTGTTAAATATATTTGGTATAGCAGACAGTAGGCAATTAAAAAAGCTATAATCAGTAGGAGGCTTGACTTATTCGTTCACTGAGTAATCATGATATATGGTATGGGACATTGCAATACACAGTAAATTGCATTGCTACTTCGGTGGAAATAATGGCAGCTAAGCCCTGACTCACGGTATTTTATTGTAATATACTGCTGTAAGTGATTCATGTCTCCAGTGCATATATCCTATGTTAAAAGAGTTATAGAAACACATTACTATATAGGAGGTTTATTGGACTTTTGCAGTAGGAAGAAACAGCTTTCACAACACCTTAGCTAGGGTTGCAAATAGCAAATTTTTAATCCCAATTTTTAGTCTTCTGGTAACAAGAACATTGGTTTGTCTTGCAAATTGCCACATTTACTTGAAAGCAAAAAGGAAATCTTTCCCAACATTTGTATAAAATTGATTTTAGAATTATGAACCATTTAACAAGTATTCTGATATGGAAATTATGCTAACTTTCTGCTATCTAATTCAGTTCTTCAAGATTAAAAACAGCTTGTTACTTCCTTTTCAGAGTTTGAAAGTGAAATCATTAAGTGGAATATAATGACATAACTGTGTTTTGCTGATTTACAGCAGCTCAGAATCTGGTTCTTCAAATAGTTTATTGTCCATCAAAACTAATGCTTATGAGGCAGCTAAAGATTAGATTATAACTGCACAAAATAATAAGTAATTGTCTTATGAAATTGTTATTATTACACCACAAGTTGCATCTGTAGATGTCACTCCTAGCTCTCAAAGCTGTTATGAGCTGTTGGACTTCTGTGCTTTTTGACGGGAAAGTGTCCAGATGAATGCCTTCTGTATCTTCAGGGCTGTCTCTCAATGAGGGAAAACAAAATATCACAGAAGTTACTGCTTCCCCTGATGTCAGTCTTGGTGACTCTACTACCATAGTTCTGATCCAAAGCCCACTGCAATCATTCCATTTCAGTGGGCTCCGGATGAGGCCTAGAAGAAGGTTGAGGAGGCTGGGATCTTGGAATCTGTTTCTGTGAAAGCTCTTTAACCACCATCCGGATGTCTCCTCTCACTGATTTACAATAATGCTCTGCAAGACTTCTGGGCCATGGAGCTCTGGAGGGTGTCTACACCTTCTGAGTTGGGGGGTGAAAGTTTGACTTTTTATTTGTCTATCTATTTTTAGAATGTGCATGCATGGTATTTGGAATAAAATAATTAGAGGAAAACTGCACTGAATGTGTCTGCAAAGAACCTAGTCATTTACCAGCCCACGCCCGACTCTTTATTATGTTTTAAATGCTCATGCTAGTTCGGCTGGTTTGTTATCTGAAGCATGAAAGATTAATTCCTTATAAAAACAATTATTAACCCAAATCATGTCTTTGTTACTTGTCTGTGCTCTAAATAGTTCCTTTCCTTTATCAATCTTTTCCTGTTTAAAAGCTTTTCCATGCCTCTAACAAGGATTGTCACCAAACTCTGGACCCCTTCTATTTCTGCTATATCTTTTTTGAGGCAAAATGACCAGAATATTTCACAGTCTTGTAAATGATGGTAAAATATCAATTTATAAAATTATCTAATCATTATTAATATTATTTTCTACCCCTTTCTTTACACGACTAATAATTTGTTTTTGTTTTTTGTTTTTCGCACCTTTGGTAAATTTCATTTGCCACAGTGCTGCCCATTTTTCTAGCTTTGTTAGGTCTTTCTGAAATTTCTCAAGGTTTTCCCTAGACATGACTAACCTGACCAATTATGCAACACCATTCACTTCCTTTCCAGGTCATGAATAAATGTACCAAATGCCATTCCTAATAGGCACCCTGCTGTTAGGCTTTTGACATCTTGAAAATTGAGTGAATATTTCTACTCTGTTTTGTCTATGAGAGTCCCTGATCTATAACAGAACTTTACCTCTCATCCTATGACTATATTGTTTCCTTGTAATAAGAAAGTCCTTAAGAAATTTAAAATAAATTATATCAACCAATGCTGCTTTATCCACTATTCTATTGAAATGTTCAACGGATTTTAATAGACAACAGAAGCACAGCTTTTCTTACCAGGAGCTGCACTGATTTATTGTTCCTCTCACCTTGTATTCATTTACAGAGCTAGATGTAATACCTTTTCTGTACTTAAAGAACCAGATGACCTCTTCCCACACAATCTAATGATTGATTCCATTGCCCTATTGATGACACAGGGATGGCCCAGTGGTTTATGTAAAGGAATGGAAATGAAGAAGTCCTGAATCCTAATCCTAGTTGTTGAACCAACTCCCACTGTGACATTGGCCAAGCCAATTAAATTCTCTGCCACAATTTCCTCCTCTGTAATATGAGGATTGTAATTACTTATCCTTCTTCCTCACATGGCTGTTGTGAGGATAAACTGGAAAATGTTAATAAAGAGCTTTGAACATGAAAAGCGCTATATAAGAGCCAAACCTATGTACTGATGGAAAAGAAAAATCATTGATTTTTTTCTTTAAAAAAAAAAATCTTTGTAACAATGATATGGTTTCAATGATTGTATTCACAGATTGGCAAGACTTGTTTGGGAAATAGCAATAATTCATCATCTCCTCACCTGAAGGTGGCAGAAACAGATCCTAGTTTTCAGGTATTTTTGTCTTCGAACAACTGAACCCCTTTATAAAGGTGACTCTTCATAAAATGCAACATTCCTTGAGCTGTATCTGCTTGTTCTAAACTAGTGATTTCTAGATATCTCCTCATTAATTTCAATGGAAACTTCTGCCCCCCACTTGATTGCAGTTGGTGATATGAGATGCCCTTCTGTTAGGAACTATTTCAATACTTAAAGTATATGACTGTCCTGGCAATCAGCTAAGCCAGTTTTTTAAAGTAAGGGTTCCTTTTTGGGGGGAGAGGAGAAAGGGAGGGGGGAGACACAATTTCCAAATCCTGTGATTTAGTGAAATTGATTAATTAATCATGTTACACAAAGAAAAACCTTCAGAACATTGTACCATAGCTTTTTCTGTTGATTCAATAAAATAACATAACACAGGTATTCTGTAGCAGGGACAGAAAGTCCTGTACCTATGTGCAACTCTTTGGTTTTGCTCCATTCTAATTCACCATCCATTTTTGCACCACTGATTCGCCAGCTTTTTTTTTTTTTTCAGAAGGTGAGGGGAGACCCTAGTCATGAAAATGACCTGGTCTATTTCTGGCAGAGACCAGAATGCTGAGTCACAATGAGAAAACCTTCAAGAATATTGTATTGTTTGAAATCTTCCTAACAGTATCCTCTAAAAATAAATCTATAAAAGGTACACAATTGATTTTATACAATTGTTACTTCCATCAAATTTTGGCATTTTTTTATAAAAAGATGCTACAGGTTTAAAGGAATGTAAATTAGTTATGTACAGAGAGACATATTATACATTAATATAAATACATATAATATGTACAGATACATTCATATATCAGATAAGAGGCATACTATAATTATTTCCAAAGGAATGCAAAGGCTAACAAAAATAAATACAGCAGAGTGAGCTTTATTCCTGTGGCTCTTCAAGCATTCATTGTTGATTCCTTATATTCTAATGCAATATGATGGCCACAAATTGTTGGCCTGACTCTCCTTTCCCTTATGCAAGTGTAAATTTACTGACTTCAGTTCAGTAACTCCTGATTTAAACCAGTGAAAATGAAATCAAAATCAGGGCCTGTGTTTCTTGATGAGAAAGATAAAAAATTTTTATTTAGCATCCAAATATTCATCTGTGTAACATTCCTTGCAATGCTTACATTAATCCTATTTTCTCCATTGTGTTGGTTGACAGAAGTTGCACAGCCCTCCATGGATTAAACCTGAAGCCAACAAGTCAGCAGAGAGAAATGAGAAGTATGAAGAGTCAGATAAAACAGAAGAAAAACCACTGTAAATGCTACTAAGCTATGCTTAAAATGTCCTTCATTTGCTATTGTCTTCATATTCTTTTTAGTCCAGAGGCTTGTATCAGGTTTCTAAAGCATGCAACTTTTTCACTATTTTATGAATGTTTGTAAATTAGTCTAGTTTCTGAAATAGACCAATTAGGATCTCTTAGCAATAATCCAACAGAAATGGATGTTTGAAGATATGCTTTGTAATACGGTCTGGTTTTTTTAAATATAATTCTGCTCTGATCAGTAACTTGCTTATAAATCAGTCTGTTTTGTACAGAACTACTATTCAGAAGTTTTCTTTTCTTAGCCTCTTCTGTTTCATAGCTATCTTTACTGTATACTGGAGGATTGAAGTCAAAATGGAGATTAAAGCATGCTAAGAGAAAATAATAATTACACAAAGTGCAATGCTACTTGTGAAAATGGAACAATAGGGTTTCATGTTTACTGCCTTTCAGTGCCTTCAAACTCACATTTATTCAATTAACAGGTAAAAAGGTATTTTCTCCTAATTGTTAGTGTTAAAAACTCAACTGAATCTTACTGTTTTCTTTGTAATTTATGCAGCACCAACATAAAAATTCTGCAGCTGACACCACCTTAACAATTCTGTTGGTGATGCACAAGCCACAATGGAATCCATCTCCATCTCCCATAGCTGTGTTGTCCCTGGACAATATCTTCCACTTGAAACACTCTGGGCTTTCATTCAGTCTCATCACATCTACCAAGTAATCTCTGCATAGAATCATAGAATCATAGGATAATAGGGTTGGAAGGGACCTCACGAGGTCATCTACTCCAACCCCCTGCTAAAAAGCAGGACCACTTCCACTAAATCACCCCAGCCAGGGTTTTGTCTAACCGGGCCTTAAAAATCTCCAAAGATGGAGATTCTACCACCAGCCTAGGTACCCCATTCCAATGCTTCACCACCCTCCTAGTGAGAAAGTTTTTCCTCATATCCAACCTCGACCTCCCCAGCTGTAATTTGAAACCATTGCTCCTTGTTCTGTCCTCTGTTACCCTCGAGAACACCCTACCTCCCTCTTCTTTGGAGCACCCCTTCAAGTAGTTGAAGGTTGCTATAAAGTCTCCCCTCAGTCTTCTCTTCTGTAGACTAAATAAGCCTAGTTCCTTCAGTCTCTCCTCATAAGTCATGTGCCCCAGCCCCCTAATCATTTTTGTTGCCCTCCGCTGGACTCTTTTTAATTTGTCCACATCCTTTCTGTAGTGGAGAGCCCAAAACTGGACACAGTATTCCAGATGCGGCCTGACCAGTGTCGAATAGAGGGGAATTATCACATCCCTCGATCTGCTGGCAATACTCCTACTGATGCAGCCTAATATGCCATTGGCCTCTTTGGCAACAAGGGCACACTGTTGGCTCATATTCATCTTCCCGTCCACCATAACCCCTAGGTCCTTTTCTACAGCACTGCTACTTAGCTGATCGGTCCCCAGCCTGTAGCAGTGCATGGGATTTTTTCGTCCTAAGTGCAGGACTTTGCACTTGTCTTTGTTGAACCTCATGAGGTTTCTTTCGGCCCAGTGTTCCAATTTGTCCAAGTCTCCCTGGATCCTGTCCCTGCCCTCCAGAGTATCTACCATTCCCCCCAACTTGGTGTCATCCGTGAACTTACTAAGCACGCAGTCTATTCCATCATCAAGATCATTAATGAAGATGTTGAATAGAACCGACCCCTGTCGGTCATGTCATCCACCTGATCATTTCTGTTTAGTCTTTGTGCATCCCATCAAGATTCTTGAAGAGGATGTTGCATACTTGCCTACCTTTCAGGGAGCACTGCGTGCATGAGATCTCAACATGGTTCTTTCAGGCCACTTTTGGAATGTTCCCTACACCTTCTTACACTCAAGTCATTCTTCTTAGTTCTCATCTTCTCATTTAGTAATACTGCTGAGACCTCATCTGATTTTTATCCTTAAAGTGGTTTCAGAATTTCATTTCAACCAGTCCATCTACTTACCTATATTCATTACTAAAGTCCATACCAGTCTGGTGGAGAAGAATCTCCACATTCTGGTTGTTTCAGGAGCAGTATTATACTATGTTGACAAAATGAAGCCCTTCAATTAGGCACTCCACTTTTTGTGGCCATCTCTGATACTTTGGAAGTTCAAGTTGTCTCCTCCCAGACACTATATAAATGGCTCATACAGTGAATATTGATCTACTAACAGTTGGATGAGGTGCTTCTCCCTCCAAACATTAAGCTCACTCCATTAGTGATATGTATCAGGAATATTATGGATTAATAGCAGTAACAGGCTTGGAAGTTCTCTTATGTGGCTTTACTCAGCATGTCTGGAGAAACTGCAAGACTAGACAGACAGATTTTCCCAAGCACCCTCCCATTTATCAATATGACAACCCCAATGGCCCAGGCAATGCCCAGGGTAACCTAAGACATCACATATTCCTCCCCCTCTAATAAAAATGCCCCCCACCCGAAAAAAATAAACACTAAACTGGGAGATGAGGGTAGACTGTTCCATCTCTGAGTGAACCCCGGTGAATTATTCTGTCTTGTGATGAGGGGATCGCCCCTAACTAAAGATCCAGCCAAGTAGGAGGCCTTCTCACTCTAGGTGGATTGTGGTGAACTTCTGGTGTACCCATATCAGAAGGTTGTATTGGTGGCGGTGTGACCACAGGTACCGGAGAATTAGCAGGACCCAGAGAATATGTGTCTGGCTGGACTGGGGTAGAGACCGAAGGTGTTAAAGAGGTGGCTGGAGTAGGAGAGACATGAACAGCAGATTCTCAACTCGATGGTACATCGCCGACAAGGGTAATGTCAGATAAGTCAGTTTGAGATGTACCCACAGGACGGGTATGACCTGGTAGCAGTTGATCAACATGCCACTGCCAAGCCAGGCCATCTGCTGTCTGGACAGAGTATGAAACAAGTCCTGTTTGGGCGATGACTGTTGCTGAAACCCATTTAGCTCCTGAAGCATAGTTTCAAGCTAAGACAGGCTGGCCAATTGTGAAGGTATAGTCCTTCATTTTTGGTGCACCTCTGATGCCCTGGTCCTGCTGTTGCCGTTGAACCACTTGTCATGTTTCTTGTGGTTTCAACAAATCAAAGCGAGAGTGCAGATGCCATCCTATCATAAGGAAAGCTGGAGACACTTTAGTTGTGGCCTGTGGAGTGTTTCTATAGGTTAACAAGAAATTGTCCAGACATTTCTGAAGAGGTGAATGTCCCCTTACAGATTTTAGAGCTTGCTTCATAGTCTGTACGAATCTTTTGGCGAGTCCATTGGTGGATGGATGATATGGTGCTGACCTGATGTGATGTATCCTGTTGGCCTTCATAAAATTTTCAAAATCCTAGAAAATGAACTGCGGTCCATTGTCACTCACCAGCTGCTCTGGGAGACCATAATGGCTAAAGAAGCCACGTAGGTTTTGGATAGTGTTTTCTGTAGTAGTGGACTGCATTTCAGAGACTTCCGGTCATTTAGAATGAGCATAATTAGTCTCTGCCTTGCTTAAGGTGCATGAAGCAAAAGCAATGGGCTTTTCTTCTCCTGAAGGCATAACACGGGACAGCACAGTCCCATCTCCATAAGGGGAGGCATCTAAGGCTAGCTGTAGAGGTAAGGACGGATCAAAGTGAGTCAGAACCCTTGAATTTGTCAATGTAAGTTTAGCCTTTTTGAATGCAACATCACAGGCTTCAGTTCAGTTCCAGCCCCTGTTTGTTGATCAGCTGCTACCAGATCATACCCATCCTGCGGGTACATCTCAAACTGACTTACCTGACTTCACCCTTGTCTGTGATGTACCATCAAGTCGCGAATCAGCTGTTATAGACAAAACATGGAGTGACTCTTCATTTTCAGATTGGGTGTCACCGTGATCACCTTCTGCCTGTTCTACTGCATGTAGAATTTCCCTCTTGTTTCATCGGACTGCCGGCTCATTTTTCTCCAGTCTGCCCTTTTTGCTTGGCTCATTCCTCTTTTCTTTGCAGGCACATTTGATGTGTCCTTTCTTGCCACATCACCGACACTCTGATGCATGATGACCTGGTTTTCCACACCAGTGACATTCCCGCCTTCTCAGGGGCCAGGTGGCAGGTTCTGTGGATACCTTATAAATCCCTGAATTAGCCCTGATTAGTTGTATCTCCTGGGTGGCCCATTCCATAGAGACTGCGATATCAATGGATTTCTGCTAGGTGAGCTAAGCTTCAGTTACTAGGCGTTTTGTTGTTGGTTCATAGTGCAGGCCACACAATAGCCTGTCACGTAGCATTTTATCTAACATGTTCTTGAAATCACAGTGTTCAGCCAGCTTCTTCAGAGCTGCTACAAATTGTGCAACAGATTCACTTTCACTTGATTCCTGTGGTAGAACTGATATTTCTCTGCTATTACCAATGG
The DNA here is from genome assembly GCA_007922175.1 of Pelusios castaneus. Lineage (NCBI taxonomy): Eukaryota > Metazoa > Chordata > Testudines > Pelomedusidae > Pelusios > Pelusios castaneus. The sequence goes on from ML685785.1 coordinate 23,600,023, forward strand.
TTTTGGGAAAAAATGTGCTCCCGGAATTTCCACCAGATTGGCATATGATTTTGCCTTGGGGCTTCTTCAGATAAAGCAAATTACATAGCAAACTATAGGTCTTAACTCCTATAATGGTCAAGAAAACAAATACCTTCTTTTCATCTCATATATAATTTGTTACCACAATGTTCTGAAAGTGTGCTGTATACATATTCCATGTGTCTGTGGCAGCATCAAAGTTCCCAGGGGAACCAGTGAGTGAAGCCATGGCTGAACCAGTAAGTGGAGCCATGGTTCCCTCTTGTTGTTTATCTCCTGTCCGATGACTTCACCAAGCAAATAGATCAGATTTCAGCTCCAGTCACCATCCCCCTCCAGGCACATAGCACAGGCATGCAAAAAATGAGAAGAAAATTCATTCTTACATGGCTCAGGATTTCCTGGGTTCACAAGATATTCTCTCATCATCCCATCTTGTCACCAGTTGATATGTATCAGGAATATTATGGGATTAATAGAAATAACAGGCTTGGAAGTTCCCTTAGGTGGCTTTATTCAGCATGTCTGGAGAAACTGCAAGAGTAGACACACAGGTTTTCCCAAGCACCCTCTCATTTATCACTATGGCAATCCTAATGGTCCAGGCAATGCCCAGGGTAACCTGAGACACCACAATTAGATCACAAGTTACATCCTCTATCTACTTCAGAAACATATCCATGATAGAAACCTGTAAGGCTGACATGCAAAGTAACTCCCTGGAGTTAATTAAACACTATGATCTTGACTTAGCTGCAAGGTTAGATGCTAAGTTTGAGAAGGCAGTATGGCTATGTCTACACATGTTAATTTAAGTCGACTTAGCATGTCCACACTCAAATTTTAAGTCAACTTAGAGGGAACCCTACAAAATCGGCCTAGAGTGTCCAGACTGGATGCCTAGGTCAACTTCTAGGGGTTTAGGGGGACCTAGGGGAGGTCCACAGTGGCAGGGGGGCACCCATTGCCAAGTGCTAGGGGGCTTAGCTTTTGTACCTTGGTACAATGGGGCAAGAGGGACAGGGACCCTGGCAGGGCATAGGGGCAGGGTGGGCAGGGCTCTGCCCTGCCCTTTGGGGGGGCACACCAGGCTGTGGCTGTGCCAACCACCCTGGCAGGGAGGGCAGTGGGGAAGCCCTGGAGCCCCTAAGTTGACTTAAAGTCGACTTAGGGCTACTCCACATCTACACTGGCTAAGTCGACTTTCTAAAGTCGACTTAGCCAGCAAAGTCGACTTTAAATGTGGTTTTATAAAGTCAACTTAATTTCTCCTTAAGTCGACTTAAGCAGCTACTTAAATCGACTTAAGGAAAGTGTAGTGTAGACGCAGAGTAAATTAAGTCGACTTAAGCAAGCTTAAGTCAACTTAATTTGTAAGTGTAGACGCACCCTATTATAATTGCTGTTCAATTAGGCCAGTCAGAAGTCCTCAGATCTACCTTCCTGATGGGACACTGCTTGCCAATCACCTATAGTGATATCCACATGAACACACATAAAGAAGAAAGACTAGTAACTTAAAGTAACTCTGGTTCTTTAAGCTATAATCATTGTGGATCCCATGACCCATCTTCAATTCCTGTTTTTCAGAATTCTCTATATCTTGGATTCTGAATTAGCAAGGAAACTGAGGCACAATTGCAGCCACCCTGCACTTTATGCCTTTGGATAGAGGAATATGAAACCATGCTTGTTGCAGGCATGGCCCAACGGGCTCTGCCATTTAAAAGACTTTGATTTCACTCATGAGACAACTGGGGTATACCTATATCATAATTAAAAACCTGTTGCTGGCCTGTGCAAGGGGACTTGGGCTCCTGGCCTCCGGCTACGGTGATGTTTAATTGTGGAACAGATGTTCAAACTCATGTTGGGGTCCAGGCTCTAGGACCCTGCAAAATGGAAGAGTCCCAGAGCTTGAGCTGCTGCCTAAGCCGGAACGTCTACACTACATTTAATCAGCCCCTTAGTCCAAGCCCCATGAGCTGAGTCAGCTGGCATGGGCCAGCGAAGAGTTGTTAATTGACCTATCCTTTCAGTGGGAACCATGAAGATAATATCACTAAGAATTAGAGTTACCACCAGTAAACCCCCGATTCTCAAAAGAATCGCAAATTGAAAAATGGTAATCACGGGTGGGTGGGGGGGGGGGCGGCCAGCCGTGCGCTCCCTGCCCCCATTACCTGTCCCCCACTCCCTCCACAGTGCCCCCATCACCGGTCCCCCACTCCCTCATCAGCGCCCCCATCACTGGCCCCCCACCCCTCCTCAGCACCCCCCAGCTCTCCACTCCCTCAGAGCCCCCATCACCGGCCCCCCACCCCTCCTCAGCGCCCCCATCACCTGCCCCCCAGTCCCTCATCAGCGCCCCCCAGCTCCCTGCCCCCATTACCTGCCCCCCACTCCCTCCACAGTGCCCCCATCACCGGCCCCCACCCCTCCTCAGCGCCCCTCAGCGCCCCCCAGCTCCCCACCCCCTCTAACCCTGCCTCTCTCCTTGTCCCCCCTACCCCTCTCCAGGCCTCCCTCCAGCCCCTTCCCAGCCCCCTTACCCGGCCGGAGGCTCGCAGCTGCACGGCCGGCCGGCAGAGCTGCTTCTGGGCCAGGCCTCTCCCACCCTGAGCAAGCTCTCTCTGAGCATGCTCAGGGCAGGAGATTTGCATCTCCCCAGCCTGGCCTCAGCAAGACCGGGATTCAACACACCCCTCTAACCCTGCCTCTCTCCTTCTCCCCCCCACCCCTCCCCAGGCCTCCCTCCAGCCCCTTCCCAGCCCCCTTACCTGGCCAGAGGCTTGGAGCTGCAGGGACATCCGGCCGAGCTGCTTCTCAGCCAGGCAGCTCTCACCCTGAGCAAGCTCTCTCTGAGCATGCTCAGAGCGGGAGATTTGAATCTCCCCAGCCTGGCCTCAGCAAGACGGGGATTCAGCTGCTGCGCACGCAGCTGCATCCCCGCCGTGCATATATACATCTCTCGATTAGATATATAGATAAGGCAAGTAAGTAACTGTTCTTTTCACTTGGAGGGGAAACTGGATGACCCTTTTAAGATCCTGAAAGTGAAAGCAAATTGTGTTGCAGTGGTTTTTTGCTTGTACTCCAGAGGTGTATTCTAGGGTTAATACTAAACCCTGGAAAAAAATAAAATAATGTTTTCCCTGGAGATGGAAGAGAGCCTTGGAGGCAACATCTACTCTGCTCTTTTTATCCCCAGAGCCTGATCCCCATGAGCCTAAATCTATTGACCTGGACTCTGAAACTTTGCACTGCGGCTATACTTTGATATGTAGACGTACCCTTAAGCATTAAATACAAAACCTAATAATATGACTCTACTCTGATTGCCTTTCTAAAACTACCCAAAAACTGTTTCCTATTGGTTGGCTTGCACAAGGGTCACTGGGAACTAGTTAGCAGACACTTCCTCATTGATCAATTGAGATCTACTCCAGATGCACACTCAGCTGTAATAGGGGAAGGACTGTGTACTGTAATGTCATGCAGCTATTTGGCATAAAAGTCAAAGGGCACATGGGGCCCAGCCTTCATTTTGCAAGTAAAGGATACACTTACAGAGAATAAATATTACATGAATAGGCTTGCATATATTCTCCCATTTATGGATTATTCAAAGGTCAGCAATTAAAAGCAGGTTCTACTTTAAACGCAAACCTTCCATATTTGCTGCATATCCAAGTGAAAGGGCAAAGTGGTATCACTGGTCATTGTGACATCTCATGATTGTTTTCTGTTGTATTGCACAATAGAATGCAATACGAGACTATTTTTTCATCCCCTTTATGGAAAGAAGTTTATCCGTGTCACATACTGTAAAGGTCATAACCAAGAAGAGCTCACTTATGCAAAATAGGAAAGATATAGGACAAATATAGGAAAGATATAGGAAACAATGAACACTATAAAACAGAATATTAAAATCCTGGTTAAACATCTCCTTAAAAGCTACATTGTTTGTGTTGAAATGGATCATTTGTCTGTGAATAGGGCTCAGTGATTCATTTTGCTTGAGAAGACATGCATATTTTACTAGATGTGATTTCCATTTTATTCATCAAGAAATATAAAAATAGCCCTCAGTGCTTCATTCCTTGAAAATTAAGACACTACACTCCAATTCATTGTTTAATGTTTATATTGAATTTTTACTATCTTTTGTAGGGTAAATGGAACATGGGTAAGAGAAATGAAAACATATTTTATGAATGACATAAATATTGCAGTGTCACTGGGCCAAATTCGTCCACAGTGAAAGTCCTTCAAGTGCAATGGTTTTCCACTAGGGATTTGACTAGTTCAGTATATTTATCAGGAATAATATAATTTACCTAAATGCTAAGGAGGAGGCTTTGTCTGATAATTAGAGCAGGCTGGGGGATCTGAATGTATTCTTGGCTATGCCACTTAGTTGCCTGTAATTTTGGAAAAGCTGTTTCAGCTTGCTCCATTTACATTTTTGCACTCATTTCACTTTCGTGAGTCAATTTGTGATCCTGAGATGAAATACATTATGTTAGTGCTAAGTATTATTAATAATTTATTTAGTGCTTTTGCTTGCCTGCATTTGAATAATTTCCTCTTAAAAATGTCAAATTTAATATTGTATAATCAAACTCTAGATTAGGGCAGTTTTCTGAAAAATATGAGCCTTAGAGATACAAATAGGAGACTCTTAAATATCTCTTTCATTTTTTAGCACGTGCTAAATATTATCTTTACTGTACTGTTTATATTTGCTGCAAATACAAAGTGTTAAAATTATTCTTATTTGAATGTGTTATAGAAACAGCAACAATATTTGAACATAGAAAAGTTACTCGGTATTTAAAAATAACAAGGAAATTCTGTATAGGACTTTAAACTGATTCCTTTTGGAATATTTTGAGCTGCAGAATATTTGGCTCTGACTTTGCTTGTGTATACATGTGACCAGATGTACCAGGCCCTTTGAGGCCCCCTGTTGGAGGACCCACAGTAGTACCACACCCTACTCCCCAGGAAGGAGCAGCAGAGGTGGGACCTCCAAGCCTGCTTAGAGAAGTTATGTAGAATAACCCACCAGAGACCAGTAGGCTCTGGTAAAAGTAGCTACAGGGGCTGAGGAGGTCAATTGCTGGCTGAAACCTGAGGGATGAAGAAGGGCTGGAAGATTTTAAATTATTCAGGCAAAGAGGCCTAGGAGAAAGCCTGTTCAAGCAGGGAACAGATAGCTAAAACCAAGGATTGTAATCCTAAAATAATGGATGAAGGTGGCTGACAGGTGCGAGTGCGAAGAAGCCCAGGGAATGCAGCAGTAGCAACTATTAAGGGAACCACTACATGGCTACTGTTTACATGGTCTTTGGGTTGGGCAGGCCCACGTCCTCCAAAAGCAGTGGGGAAGTAGCAGAGGACAAGATTCTTTGGCTAAAAGCCCGAGAAAGGGGCTGGAATTTAAAAATTTAAAATTTGAAGACCCTTTTAAATGGTCAACCATTTGTTGAATTTTTGGGATAGTGAGAATCTGTGATGATAGAATCTCCAGGGAGAAAGTCCTGGAAGCAGTATTCCACAACAGATCTGGGAAGGACTTAAAGTTAGTTGAGAAATGAGTCCAGATAGCAGGCTGAAAAATAAGCCAACCCCCTTTTTAGACTGTGGCTATGTCTACACTTGCACTTTTAAGTCGACTTTAACTAAGGACAAATGCCTTAGACCGGAGGGTGTGAACAACCATTGTCTCCTTAATGTTTAGGAATTTTCCAGGTAGAATGGTCCCAGGGAGTATCCTGATGAGCCATTAAGGACATAAAGAATACAACCATTGTGTCCTTAATGGCTCATCAGTTTACTCCCTGGGACCATATCACCTGGCAGATTCCTTAATATTAAGGAGGCAATGGTTGTTCACACCCTCCCGTCTAAGGCATTTGTCCAAAATGACACAAGTTAAAGTATGGATATAACATCAAATTTTTAACTTCTAATCAAAATAGAATTCCTAGACATAAACTATATAATCATTCCCAGCAAATTACTACCTTTCTATTGATACCAAACATGACATTGTTCCTATGGATTATAGCTCCCTCTTACACTGATGTAAATCAGGATTAATTCCAATAGATTTGTACCTGTGTAAAATATATGTTCATGACATGAGAATCAGAATCGTAAATGGATGAATTACAGAATTTTCTTTTCCCTTACAGTGTTCTAATGATTTTTAAAAACTGTTAAATTATCTAAGTTCTCCCATCCATAGCAATGACATTTCATCGCAGCCTTCTTACTCACATTGCTCCTAACAAGTGGCTTATTATTTTGAAAAGAAGTCACGTTGGAAATTCCTGCCTTCCTTTTCTCTAAAACAATAACTGTCCATTAAATTGCACAGAAGCCACTTTCTTCAAGCATTCTTCAAAAGAGAAAAGAGTGGCTTAAGGCAGCATGATAATATGTTCCTGTTATGGATGTAGCCTTGGTATTTAAATGAACTAAGGTGAGCTAAAACTGTCACTTTACAATCCATTTCAAGAAGCAGCTAATGTGATCAATCTTTACTGCATAAAATACCGAAAAAAAAAAAAAAAGGGAGCACGGGAATGAGAAAGCCAAATATCCCTTTAAAACATACCCATGAATGCAAAAGCTAATGTGACTGGGAAAATAGCTATAGAGTTAACATCACTTCTTAGGAATGAAGACCTATGAAGAAGAAGCTATTGCTATGAAGATTTCATATTGCAATCAGTGTAAAAAGGCATCTTTGTAAATATTGTATTATTATTAGCTGTTTTAGTTATCAGCTGTTTTCCCTCCTTTTGATACATCTCTAATTACGTGCGGCAAAGATCACAAGAGTTTTCTATGTGGCAAAGTTATCCTTACTACAAGACTCAAAACACATCAGCAATTAGAGGAGCTCTTGATACAGAGTTTAAAGCAATATATTAGGGCCTGATACAGAATATTGGGAAATCAACTTTCCATTGACCACAGTGGATTTTGGATTAAATTTTTAATATGTACAAAACAAACAGCATAAGCTTAAATACAGAGCATACTCATTTGGGGCTGCATTGTGCCTTATATGGTCCACCCTTATTTGAAGCAATGTGCAGTTTCACTATTCACAGGGAAGATCTGTGGGACACTGTGCATGTTTCAATTCTGAGAAAATCAAATGAAGAACAAAGTATTGTGTGTAAGTATTTGCAGGATTGGGAACTGGCTAGACTGACAATTCTTTTGGGTAGGGACTCTCTCTCATTCTAGGTTTATACAGCACCAAACAGACTTGTGGACACAACTGAAACTTAGCTAATTAATAACTGCATTTACATTGGAAACCTTTCCACTGTGGTTATCACTGGCTGGCGGAATGGTCTACAAGAGATGACTGTTTCTGCTGGCAGAAGTTCACTAAATGACAGCTGCTTTATGATCTAAAACAGTTGTCAATGGCCAGCCTCAGAATCTGGGGCTTAGAACTATATTTCCCTTTCCTTGGTCCTACACCAAGAGCAGCTCAGCCAGACTAAAGATCTGCCCGTTCCTTTTTTTTCCTCTTTAAATGAGAATTTAGTACTCTGATTTCAGAGAATAGTTGGGAGTCTGCCTCCTCCCTGTTCCGACTTCTATATTCTCATAAGGTACTATCAATATCCCCCATCCTTCCTGTCAGTCAAGACTCGGATCCGACCTTTGTCATCCCAAGACTTATTTATTTGGGTGCTTATTATAGTTTCTTCTGACTTTGACGTATTGTAATGATATACATTAGAGGTAGGCTACTGAACTGGGTCAACTGGAAGAAAATATCTTTTAACTTTCTAATAGATCCTCTTTGTGAACTAAGTAGTACACAGTCTGCTAGGGTATCTCCACCAAGTGCCTTTATTATTATTTATTTTCCAGGTACAGCACAACATAGCATCAAAGTGGTATGTGCCCTCTTCCTACTCCATGGCTTAGCTTTTACTACTGCATGCTTGCTTTCTTCTCAGACAAGGAGTGCTATGGCACTTTTAAAGAATAACACATTTATTTATCGCATGAGCTTTCATGGGAGAAAATCCCACTTCGCAGACACTAGAAGATGGGGAACTTACAGAATAAGAGGAAAATAAATGCAGGACAGTGTAAGTCATAAGATAAGGTCAGACTCTGTGCAAAAGAATCAATGGACACAAATCTGACATCAGAAACAACAACACTCAGAAACCAAAAAGGGAACACGCCAATCTTCCTGATCATTCCATCAATGATCTGTTAATAGCTGTACTCAGGCAAATGGATAACAAATCAAAGCTTCAAAGAGAAACTGAAAAATTGGAATTCATATGCAGATTTAACATCACCAGCTTAGGGCTAAATAGAAACTGTTTTTTCCCCCATTACAAGAGGTGATCTGACCTCACCTCCCTCTATATGCTGTTTTACACTGTTTGAATCTAAACAACTGCTTTGATTTGCTGTAGCAGTCTAACCTGATCCTATAACCTACACTTCCCTGCATTTATTTTCCTCCCATTCTGTAAGTTCCTCATCTTCAAGCATCTGATGAAGTGAGATTTTCTCCCACGAAAAAACTCATGTGATAAATAAATTTGTTAGTCTTTAAAAGTGCCACAGAACTTGTTTGTTTGTTTGGCTAAACAAGACTAAGATGGCTATCCTTTTGGAACTTTTCGCCTCAGAGGTACTCTTCTGGTGAGCTAATTACCCCATTAGTTCAGCAGGCTTCCTTCAGGTGCATGTAATCCTTCTTACCCTTCTAAAAGCAATCTACCCAAGTTCTTCTTCTTTAACTACAGCCGCTGCCCTTCGTGTCCTATGTGACCAGGATGCTGGCTTCCAAGTGGTTCAATTTATAGCTGCCAATAACACTCCATCACCTATCTCCTGGAGCATGCTCTCTAGAATCTTCTTATGCACCAGTAACCAGAACTAGTATAGGATCACCAGATGCAGCTTAGTCTTGGCCATGATTTGGTCTTACTAGGTTTGTCTCTCAGTCATCATGATTTATTTACTATTCTCTGTACGCATTTAAAGGAATGACAGATCTGGATTCAAAAGAGCTAAGCATTAAACTCCATGCTTCCAGGAAGAGAGAAAATGCTACGCTTATATCCTCCGCATTTCACTATTCTTTAACTTTTTGCATCATGGGACATGGCATCACAATGTTAGTTGTCTGAAATTTTCAGTAGGATAGAAAATATAGGAGACCAATAAAACCTTCCAGGATCCAACCTATCCCAAAATGAGTATTTTAAAATCCTGATTTTAGTGTAAAGATTGTAGCTCAAGTCCATGACAAACAAAACGAAATTATCAAAATAAATTAGGAAAGTATATTTTCTTCATCATTTTTCACTGATTTTTACACAATGCAGGAAGCAGTAATGGGCCCCCTAATTATCAAATTGAGTTATCAAATTATCAGCACAAGCCGCGCTGAGAGCCGAGCCGGGGGCTGTGCTGGGGGTAGCCGGCTCCAGTTGGAGCCGGCTCCCCCAGCACAGTCCAGGGGTTCGGGTGGCAGCTGCAGCTGCAGCCGCCACCCGATCCCCCAGCTCTCAGCACAAGCGGCGCTGAGATCCGAGCCGGGGGCTGTGCTGGGGCTGGCCGGCTCCAGTCGGAGCCGGCTCCCGCAGCACAGTCCAGGGGTTCGGGTGGCGGCTGCAGCTTCAGCCGCCACCCGATCTCCCTGCTCTCAGCACAAGCCGCGGTGCTTGTGCTGAGAGCCGAGCCCGGGGGCTGTGCTGGGGGTAGCCGGCTCCAATCGGAGCCGTTGCTATTGGCGACTGCTGGGTAGCGTCGGTAGCGCAATGCACCAGGGGAGATAATACTGGGGACTCTGGGATAGGTACCCACAATCCCCTTTGCTTTCCTGGAGGACTGCGATCAGAAGCGGGGGGGCTTTGTTCCGTTCCAGCAAGCATGGTGTGTACGCGATCTCGCGCAACAACAGCCACGGGAGAATTATTGCGGAAGAGGATTATTGCGCGTTAAAAACGGTAGTGTGTACATAGCCTAAGTTTTAACATTGTAGGTTTTACCTTTAATATGCTGTTAGTTTTTTTTCTTCCTTAGTTTTATTTTTGTTAGATTAAGTTTTATTATTGTGCCCTGTTATAGCTTTAAGATCCTTTCCGTGCCTCCCCCGAACCCCCTCCTCCTCCTCTGCCGTTTTTCCTGACCCCCTGAATCCACTCTCTGCTCCATTGCCCCTCTGCCGTCCCTCTGCAGCCCCTCTGCCGCCTCCCCTAATCCACTCTCTGCTCCATTGCCCCTCTGCCGCCTCCCCTAATCCACTCTCTGCTCCATTGCCCCTCTGCCGCCCCCGAATCCGCTCTCTGCTCCATTGCCCCTCTGCCGTCCCTCTGCAGCCCCTCTGCCGTTTTCCCCGGCTCCTCAAACCTGGTCTCTGCTAGCCGCCACTCTCTCGTTTGCTGCCCCCTCCCCCCGAAACTCCTGTCTGGTCTTCCCCTCAACCCCCCCTCCCAGATCCACCCTAGACCTCCCCTCTACCTCCATTCCCTTGCCCAGTTTCCCCACGCACTCCCTCCACGTGTTACCCTGCCCCCACCTTCTAAGTGTGCTTACCTGGTCTGTTCCCCTCTGCTTCAAGCACGCTCCAGCCCGTCTTCAGTGCCTCCTCACCGGACCTGCAGACTGACTACTCCAGGTCTCCCCCTGCAGGTCTTCAAGGCTTACTGCAG
>ML685785.1:23610780-23639896 GCA_007922175.1 Pelusios castaneus
TCCTTAACCCTCTGCTACTGCCTGCCCATACTCCCTGGCCATTTCCCTTAACCTCACTCTCGCATCGATACAGTTGCCTTGTATGTTTATGCTTGTAAAAAACCCCATTGGTTTATATTAATTTACATTGGTTTATATTAAGCTATATTAATTTACATTGGCATATTAATTTACACTGGTTTACATTGATTCCACCACTGTGACACTATACTGTTCAATAAAGAGGCCCATCTCCCAGTACCCCCTATACACCTCACTGCCCCATTCCATTTACCCTTGTTCACTCCCAATAAAGACACTTATTAATTCCAACCTCACTAGCATGTGTGTGTGTGTGTGGCAGCTGCTCCCCAAGATCCTCTACCTGTTGGCAGGGACATCTCCAAGAAACATCACATGTCAGATCAAGATCATGTCCTGACATTAAACTAAAAGCAAACAAAAACTAAAAATCCTAAGTATTTTGATAGGACAATATAGCTAAACACCTGATATAAAAAAAACCTCAACCTACAGACAACAAAGCAGAGTCAGATAACAATGCATCACTCCATTTTTATTAAGCGATGATGCATTTGAGAAGAATGGATAAGTCAAAAGTTGACTATGTATAGAACTTATAAGACTAATCACCAGTTTTATAAGGACATACTTCCTGTGATGTTACTTGTAAAAGAATAATATGGTGATTTTTCCCACCTTGTTATTGTTTTATTATTATTATTATTATTTTCCTCCTCACGTTATTTTATAAATTAATACAGTATTATGAGTTATTTACCACAAGGTTGAACCTGTGGTTGTATACTGAGATAGCATTTCATGAACGTCCTGATGATTTCTGTTGAGGCTCCAGTTCAAACCATTGACTTTTAACCATCAAAATAAAAGCCTTTGGCATTAAGCAAGCTGAGCATTTAGAAAGTTTCTAGGCTATATATTAGTTATTGACCCACAGAATGTAATTACAGTTGATCAAAAAAACCTGACCAGTTGCTGAAAATGCATTTTCATCAAAACATTGTGTGGAAACTGTGGGTTTAGATGCAATTTTTGATGAAGTAGCAAAACAGATTATTTCAACTTAATTTAGATATTATTGAAATGTTTCAACTTTGTTTCATTTGATTTTGAAATTAGTATGCTATTTTGGCATTATCAAAATGAAAAATTTCAATTGTCCAGAATTTACATGGGGGCGGAGGGGGAGGAGTGGGCAGGGAAGGAGAAGAAATAGTAAACTTTGACTTATGGGGGAGTGGGGGTAACCAAAATGTCAGAAATTCCTGTTTCCGAGCAGCACTTTTTCTAGTTTTGTTCGTTTAATACAAAGACATGCTTATCCATATGAAAGTTAGTGCTGTTGTCCTAAAGAAGAATTTGGTTCAGTCATTTTGAACTAATCTTTAGTAAAACAGAAAAATATAATTCAGCACATTATGCTATCTTCATTTATATTATCTTTAATACATCTTGAATCCATTTATCTGAGATCAAGATAGCATATACTTTCATTTATCCAGCTGTAGATCAATTGAGTCATTCAGATACTAAAATGGTGAAGATGGTATAAAGGTCTCTAGATAGATTGAGTGATTCTTCTGTAATATGTTAAAAATATTCAGCTTCAGGATAACATAATAATTAGTCCCAAAGGACTTTCCTTTTCACCCAAGGACTCTGATTCTTGGGGGTATGCAGCCCTGAGAGTCACCTTGTTATTTCCTGTCGCCAGCATAGGGAAGTCTTTCCTGTGCCTTGCTATGGAAGCCTTTCCTGTCTTCAGCCTGTCAGACACTGAAAAACTGTCCTTGGGGCTATGCCAGCCCTAATTTTGCCTTGCAGGTTAACAATAACTACACCCAATCCTTGAATCCCCTTCAATTGTTTCCCCTTACTCTGGTTTACTCTCAGAAATTACAGCGCCTCTACTGCCAGAGGTGCAGTGTATCCCAATTTAATCGTATACCACTTATCCTGTAAGTGCTTACAATAAAACAAAAGTAGTTTTGTTTAAGAAAGAATAAAGATTTAAGTAGAAAAGAGAGAGTGGTGGAAACAAATGGTTTCTATACTATAGAATAGTATTAAATAGAAATTATGATTATAGTATTAAATAGGAATAGTAGTATGAAACACAAACCCAGGTCTTCATTCATCAATAGTTACCTTTCCTATCTAAATAAAGTAGATTCCATCCCCCCCACCACCCCAAAGTTCAGGGTATGTCTACACTGGGGCAAGATCTAAAGTCGACATTGAGATACCAAATTAATAAAAGCAAGGAGCATGTCCACAGCACACTCCTTGCTCTGGCTTCTTACGACCCCATTGCTAGCTGTCAGCACCTGCCCTCACCACCCAGTATTTACCTGCCTCGCTGGCTCTGATGAGGGGCAGGCTTCCCCCCACCCCTTAGCGGGGTGGACTGGGCTGGCCCTTCACAGCAGGGGAGGAGCACAGGAGGGTCTGTGCTACTCAGAGTCTCTTGCATCTCTCCTCCTGCACTTTGTGAAGGGCCATGTGTTGCCCCACTGCAGCCTGTCACCCAGGGGCCACACACACACGCCCTGCCCTCTCCTTCCCTATGCCACTGGCTGCCCTGCTAGAAGCCATTAAGCAAAATAATTCTTGCTTTGTGCAGGCTGTAACACTGTAAAGCGCTCCACCCTCCCCAAACAGTAAATGCAATTCAAGCTTTCCTGGGGCTGCAGGCAGGGCAGGAGCTATTTGCTGATGTTGTCATGTTGAAGCATAACAGGAAAGACAGAACTGTAAGAACAGGGAATTCTGGTATAGATCCTGGAGGCCAGTAACATCAGATTCAACTGCTCTCTGTCTACATTGACATTAAATTGCATTTTTAAAATCAAACAAAACTTTACGCCTCCTGCAGGGTAGAGTTACGACGCCAATTTACGGCAACAGTTAATTCGACTTTATAACCACGTGAGTGTGTACGCAGGCATTATAGGGTCGACATGAGCAGCATTATGTCGACCTAAGCTCTCAGTGTAGATCAGTCTGTAGCAGACCTAAAACAGAAAGCATTTTTGCTTCCAAGCAGTTTTCCCTCAGTCACTGTATACAGAAGGCATTTCCCTCCTCTGTTTTACATTGAATACAATCTACTGTTTCTATTCACAGAGCAAACCTCATTTTTTTTGTTAAGTTTCTGTTTTACCTTTGAGTGGTTTTGATAGTTTGTTGTTGCCTCTAATAGCTTCCCATTCAGAGTTTTAGTAATGTGCAAGACTACACAATTGAGCCTTGCATGGGCTCACTGGTCAGCAGGGAGTGCACAGGAATTGAAATTTCACAGCTTTTGGAGAGCCCTGTTGCAGCCTGGTGAGCTCTGTTTCCCTGCTGATTACTGGGAGGCTTGTCCCCCTACTTAGCCTCCTTTGTACATATCCCCACTGAGCAGGGTGACAACTTTGCCTTGCTTGAATTGTCCATCTCTGAGACATATTATCTCCTGATGATTATTTTTTACACCAAGGCCATAAAGCATACTTTCTTTTAAAATACATTATTCCTTAAATGTTATTCATATATACATCTTGCAATGACTTAAACTTGATAAGTTACAAGATATTTATGCATAAAGAGTAACATGCAATATGTGTGTGGTAGAGTGAGTTTATCAAGTGAGAAATATTTGCAAAGAAAAGAGGACCTTTTGCAAAAGGGTCTCTGTGTCACAGACACTAAAGATTGTCAGTCCTTATATGCATTTCCTTTCTATAATCCATGAGCAAAATACTAGTCCCTTTGAAATCAAGAAGTAAAACATGACTTCAGTGAGATCAGGATTTCTCACCATGTATTTTATATCAAGTTACTCATTGAACCACCTCCCCACCCCCACCTCCGGCCACCTTTTTTAAAATACGGAACTTTGTCAGAACTTACAATGCATAGGACTGATCCTGCAAATTTGCATACCCAATACTCCCATCAACGTCTGGGTGCATCAGCAATTGATGTTTAAATCCCAACACCATTTTTAAATATTACATAGTGTGGAGTATTTTCTGCTGTACCATAGGAAAGTTGAAAAAAAAGTCCCTGAGGTAATATATATTCCTGAAGGAAGTTATTCTAAATACATTTTGCTAACTTTGCTTAGGCCCATTATAATTCTGAAGTGCACCTTCCTGGGGAAAAATACATACATACATACATACATACATATAGATAGATATAGATATATTTTCTACTTTCGATAGCCAGCTCTGCTTCACATCTTTAATTTTTAGAATAGGTGCTACAGCAATATATACCCAAAGCAACAGTGCTCCTGAGATAACAGTGGAATGCAATACTAATGCTTTCTGACACTACACCTCTACTACTATGCCAGATGCTCATCCAGCAATGTGTGTGCCAAATCAATTGTCCAAGTTCACTGACCTGAGGAAAAATGAACAAAAGTATTTGTAGACAGTGTCTTAGTCAATGGAATGTGACTGCCATATTGTACATTCACATTCAGAGCCAGGACTTAATGGTAATGTAATTGCTGAAACTGAGGTCTCAGATGACAGTTTGACAGAGGGAAAGACAAAAAGAAAAGGAAAAAAGTGAGGATAATATATATACAACGACATAGCTTATGAAAGTTGCATCCCTTTAAATCATAGGTCAGTATTTGGTAAAGGCAATTTATATTGTTAATAAAAATATTCCTGTAGAGTGAAAAAATGATATGTATATTGAAATATCTATATTTGAGAAATATCCTTAGAACTATACTTAGATCCTGTCTAACATGTTGGATTAAATATATAGTATATTGCAGGGGTCGGAAACGCCCGGCACGCACGCCAAACTTGGCACGCAGGCCGATCCTGAGTGGCACAGGGCAACGCTCAGGCTCCCCCTGCTGGCCCCGCCCCCCAGCATAACCTGGAGCCACAAAAGCCGCATGCCGCGGCTCCAGGCTCCCTCCGTGTTTCCCCGCTCCGCCCTGTTGGGGGTGGAGGCTCCAGTGCCCAGGACCCCAACTCCACAACAAGGTAAGTGCTGGGGGGGAGAAGGGGGAGCTTTGGGTTGGGAGCTCGGCTCAGCGTGGCCCAGGGGCCAGCTCAGGGGTAGGTGCAGGCTCAGGGGCCAGCGTGGCCCGGCTTGGGGCCCGGCCTGGGGACCCTGCCACCCCCCCTTTTGGCCCCACCTCTGACACCTTCTGAAGGTTTGGGGGCTGGGGCTGGCATGGGGGCTGGCAAAGGCTGCTGACCCCTGGTACATTGGTTCATTATTCCTACATAGCAAGATGTGTTAGTGTATGCACATATGATAGATTTTTTTTTTTATTTTGATGGACAGTTGTTTATTTTTAGCTTTATTTTAATTTAAAGTTTCACAATTGAACAAAATTATGGGGTTTTAAC
The DNA here is from genome assembly GCA_007922175.1 of Pelusios castaneus. NCBI lineage: Eukaryota > Metazoa > Chordata > Testudines > Pelomedusidae > Pelusios > Pelusios castaneus. The sequence goes on from ML685785.1 coordinate 23,616,174, forward strand.
TTTATTCTTACCTATTTAAAGGTTTAAATGTTGTGGGAAATGGGGTGGGAGCATGGGGGCCAGGGGTCAGGGAATTATTTAAATGATAGTACGCGCTGAGGTTAAAAAAGTTAAAATTTTATCATCATTAAGACAAAAGTTGTGAACATTATGTCAAAATAAGCAAAGTAAATATTTTTAAATCAAACTAATTAAATTCTCTAGCTGAATTTTTCTTAAGTTTGACTAGCAGTAAATGTTGATAATAAATGGAATTTTGGGGGGGACAGTTTCTGTGCATAGAGTGAAGTTAGCATTTACTGACATTTACTAACATATATCTAATCCTTCCAAGCCTACTTCTACATCTATTGAGCCATTCTGCTTGCAAGTATGCCTGTACATTGAAGGATTTGCATGGATATAAACAGCAGAGTTTGCCACAATACCATTTTTGTATCTATATACTATATACATAATTCACTTTTTTCTTTTAAATATCATACACCTATATAATTGGCAGGCCTGAGAGCATTATGTATTAAGGTTCTGATCCTTCACTTTATAATTTAATCAAGCATTAGTCATTCAGGACCAAGTTCTGGCTTCTCAGTGTCAGCATCAGATTTGGAGTTTTGGAGTTTTTCAGCCAAAATGGTTGCCATTTCCCAGAATCAGATCATGCAAAATACATTGCTTTGTCCATGTTAAAAAATGTTGGTGATCTCTTGGTTGAGACACTATATTTTGGAGCAAGATTTGTCAGGGACATGAACTTTGGCTGGCCCTTTGAAAATCTTTCTAAACTTGGCCAAGTTATAAGACTTTGAAAAACTACAATTCACACATGAATGACATTAATGACTTGCTAGAGCTTTGCTGTTAACTTCCCTGAAGATGCTGTCTGCCCTAATCATGCTTCAGCTGAGAGATGAGCAGGCCTTTTCCTGCAATTGCTGCTGTAGGCAGAGGCAAGGCACCAGAACTCAAAGTAACAAACTGTTCACCTTGTGCTCTTGATGATCACACCCTGCTGATGCCCAGGCTGCTTTCTTCAAATGCAGAGAGAAGATTGGCAAGGAGCCTGGGAAAGAGAGAAAAAAGAGCCTGGAAATGGTCAAAGGGCAGGGCCGTCCCGTGAGGGGAGTGGGGCCCAGGGCCAATTGGCCAAAGCGGGGCTCTACCCCCAATGCTGGAGAGGAGCGTGGTGGGCCAACCGGCCCACTCCGCCCCCGGGCCAGTAGCCCGAGGCTGCCGGCAGCTGCCTGTTGCCAGGGAGCCAGTTCCAGCCCCGGAGGCTGAGGCCGCCTTCGGGTGGGAGCTGGGCCCGGGCCGGGAGGCTGAGGCTGCCAACTGGGGAGGCAGAGCTGGCTCCGGTCCCGGAAGCCGCCTACGGCAGGGAGCCGGCCGTGTGGGGCAGGCTGGCCCAGAGGCCGGGCCCCACATGCTCCGCCCCTGGGCCTGTCTGCTCTGCCCTGGGTTCAGGGAGGGCCGGTGCAGGGGCTGGGCATAGCCCTCCTGGCCCACCCCGCTGCCTTTGGCTCACTGCCAAAGGCAGCCGGGTGACTGTAGGAGGAGGTGCTGCGGCGCACGTGAGCCCCACACTGCCCCGTTGGGGCCCGGGGTGATCGCCCCATTCGCCGACCCCCCATCCCCCTGGGATGGCCCTGGCAAAGGGAGAAAAACTGGGACTGCAAGCCAATGAGGAAAAAGTATCAGGCCAGAGAGAGAGAGACAGAGATCATATAAGATCTTGCTAGGCAAAGTGATTGGGACTGGAAATAAGTGGGGCAACAGGAAGGAGATTTGAAGGGAGGGAAGACAGACATTAGAAGCCAGGATGAGAGGAGAAAAGTGAAAGCAGCTGGTCAAAGAGACTGAAATAAGGAGCTGTGGAGGTGTGATGCAGGGTAGACACTGAGATTGAATTAAGTGCTGTGGGAGGGAGGGAGACTAGAAACCAATGTGGATGGGCAATGTAATTGGAAAACTGAAGGCCAGGTGAGAGACTGATCATAGGAGGAGCTGGGGAAGAGAGAGATAAATTCCAAATGAAACAGGTGTGTGGGGGGGAAGGAGTATTAGTACGATCAAGAGAATGGAAGGCCTATTTTAAGAGGTAGCTATACATGTTGGCTCGTTTAGCTTAATAAGTTGAAGGTTGAAAGGGCTACTAATGCTCTTGCTACATCCAGAGAAAACATCGGGGAGGATGAAGAGCTATTTAAGCAAAAGAGCAATGTTGGCACCAGAACAAATGGTTATAAACTGGCTATGAACAAATTCAGGCTGTAAATTAGAAGAAATCTTTAGCTATCTGAGTAGTGAGGATCTGGAACAGCCTCCCACTAAGAGTTGTGGGGATAAAACTATTTAGTTTTAAGAGATAACTGAACCAATTTAATACTGGGATTGTATGAAGGAATTGCTGGTAATGTTGTGGAGGCAGGAGGGCAGAGCCCAGCAACCCTGGTGGTTCTTTCTGAGTCATGCCTGATGTTCCTAAAATCTCATATTTCAGGGCTTAAGCTAGTCACCTGCAGGGTTCAGGAAGGAATGTCCCATTCCTCACCTCACAATGTATTTGGGGTTGGATTGTGGGTATTTACGATATTGTCTCTTTAGTTGCTTTTTAGACTGCAAACCTGTCAAGCAGCATTCAGACACCATGCTGATGAACATGGGTGGTGTGTGGACCGTCATTCAAGGATGCTAGCCCATGGCTCTGCCCCTGTCAGCATCACCCCTGCCTTGAGCTGGCCAGCCTGCCCCAGCCCTGGGCGGCCTGAGTCCTGGCTTGCCAGGTGGCCTGTACTGTCAGTACTTTGCCTCACACCAAAGCACCAACCAGTTGGGTGGGCCCCAGCCCACACTCCCAAAAGCTGACCCCAGTCACTTTGGCCCTAGTGCCCCAAGTTCCACTGGACCACTGGCTAATCTGCGTGCCTTGATTCCATCCCCTACCTACTTCAGGGGCAAGGCTGAGCAAGGGGAAGAAGCAGCTCTGGACTGGGGCCATGGGAGAAGAACAGGATGCAGGAGGAAAGGCTGGGGCCTTGACTGGAGATGGGTGGGGCCACACCTGATTGTTTTGGGGAGACAGCCTCTTCTAGTCTATGATACCCACCACCTGTGTTGATGGTATTGGTCATGCCAGAGCACTTAATGGGGAGGACTGCATGAAGGTTGCCTTCTTCCTTCTCTGCTGTTAGATACTGAGTTTCAAAATTTTGGTCTTGATTCTTTACTATCTTTACTTTAAAAAAAAAATGAAACTGTTTGCAAAGATGACTGTTTAATAGAATTAACAAATCCCCTCAAAATAATTCCCAAATTAACTTCTAATTTTAATTCCATTATACAGGTCATTAAATGGAACATATCTATTTTATCTCTAATTAAAAGTTTTGAAATCAATAATAGATTAATGACAGGATAAATGGTAGCTTTACACATGTTAGCATTTATGATTGTTACTGAAGAAACAGCTATCAGATCTGACCAATTCAAAAGCACAGCTCCTAGCTGCTGACAGACAAACTCATTTCTTATGTCATTCACGGACAGAATGAAACTACGTCTCCATTTTCACTATGTGAATTATATCTAACAAACAGTTAATATATCTTCTCATGGTGCCAATGCCCCACAGCAGACATTACAGGCAGAGGCTCATTGAAATGAAAGTATATTGCTTTTACCTTTGCCAATCTAGATAAGACGAGTGCCATCTGCAAGAAATTCCCAGCATGCAGCTAAATTTAGTAGTGCCAGCTGGATCTTGTTCTCAGGGTATAATAGCCTTAATATCATAATCCTTCCATTCATGGGGCAAATGAGACTGCATCAGCCATGAACCTTTCATTGCTAGTCTCTGGCACTGATAACAATTTTCTCTTGTACTTAGCCTATGTAAACAAACCAGAATAATGTTTCTATCTCCCCTCCTTTGCTGCCCATGTTCTGCAATTAGGATCCCACCGCTATAGAAGTAAGCCTGAGTTTATTAAAGTTTGATGCCAGGTGTTTTTTCTCTGTTGTTCTGACCTTCAGAATATGAACTGGATATGCATGCGGCTCAACACTGGAAAAGAGGAGAGTGGGTTCGTTCTTTCTTTCTTTCTGAAGATTTATTTCATGCATAATGTATGAGATCTAATTTCTTATTAGTCCTGCAGCAGAATAGAGAATATTTGTGGGAAATGGTGCAATTTGTGATAAAGGAAATGTAATTTTTTTACTCTTTTCTTTAGAACTAGTCTATGATTGACATATCTCTCTGCCAGCTCCCCTCCTCTCTCCTTTCTCTGTGTTTTTCAGATTTCTTCTTAATTAGAAAAAGTGCACTTTTTTTTTTTTAAACTGCAAATCCCTAGGATGAAAATGCAGGCTGAAATACAGGAAAGGGGTGGGTTCAAACATTCTGCATCTCCACCCCCCCCCCCCCCCAAAAAAAAAAAAAAAAAGACAAATCCTTTAAACTCCACTGGGGTCATGCAACTCTGATAGAAACCAATTACCTTGTGCTGTTTTCAGCAGTTAAAGAAAAGGAGAGGTATAGGATGTCTTGCTCATTGAGCCCAAATGATTTCTTCTTTAAACTGCCAAAGAGAAAGATAACTGTCATGTAATCACTTTTTGGGTTCATTTTGGGGAGTTCTTTTCATCTTTTATTGTCAGACCAGAAAGCAGAATAAAATAATTCAAACACTGAGTTTTGGGAGAAGTATTTTCTTTTATCAGTCGACATGGATCCAGCCATTCTGTAATACTTCCACATACGTAGAAGGGACACCAGTAAAAATAAACCTCTGTTCTTTCACCATATATTTCACACTTAGTAACAAAGCCTTCAGCAGTCCAAAGATCTTTTCAGGCTATGCACTTCTTGACAGACAACTCATACTCTTAATAAGAATATACATCTGCTTGGGGTCAGGTATAAGATAGCTTTTCTAGCTCTTAAAGCCAGGGAAGATTAAATTAGCTATATGGTTAGCTGTCTACTGGGGCAGATTAAATCCTGGGCACAGAATAGAAATAGATTTTGTCAAACAATGTTCTTCCACACTAATCTCTTTCTTACACTTTATCAAACTGGAAGGATACAGAAAAGCTCTTTCAAACTTTCAACCTGTTGATTGGAGTCATCACTAAAATACTGCATGATCACATCCTCTTTAGAGGTGTCAGTAAAGTAATTTGCATAGTAAAAGACAATAGAGGACCATGTGGACACATGCCTATTCAGGTCTAGTATTCTGTCTGGGGTGGGGAGAGGGCAATAATCCACACATACATTACTGCCAAGCAGACACACAGCGCATTGTTAAATACTGCAGATGATAATAGGATGTACTTCTATAGTAATTTCCATCCAAGAATCTCACAATATCTCTGTGATAATGATAGCCATTATGGCCCAGTCCTGCTATGAGTTCTATGTGATTGAACCCCTAACAAAACAAAGTGATTACCTGCCCTATATTACCACAATACTAAAAGCGAAACAAATTTGTCTTTGAGCTTCAGACAGAAGGATGTCTCAGTTCTTCTCTGTATGAAGTATATCAAGGAAAAAACATTCTGAGTTGCAAAAACTCCATAGAAAAGACCTGCCACTCACTTTCTCAAGCTTACATGTTTAGCTGTTCCAGACATGCAAATTTCAGCTGCTGCAGCAGGATCAGCCAGAAACAAAGCTGACTGGGGTACTATCCATAGGGACTATAGGAAAAGTTATTAGTGCCAAGCAAAGCTGCAGAGCCATTACACAGCAACTCTAGAGCTCTCCACCCTGCACTTTATCCACCTTGCTCATTCCCATCCTTCAGTCTGGGGCTCAGAGAGCTGTGCTACAAGTGTGCTCCAATGTACAAGGCTAATGTAATCCTTGGATGTATAAACAGGGAAATCTCAAGTATGAGCAGAGGTTATTTTATTTCTGTATCTGGCTCTGGTGCAACCACTGCTGAAATATTGTATGCAGCTCTAGTGTCCACATTTTAAGGATGTAAAAAAATTAGAGAGGGTTCAGAGAAGAGCCACAAGAATGATTAAAAGATTAGAAAACATACTTTATGGTGATAGACTAATAGAGCTCGATCTATTTGGCTTATCAAAGGGCAGGTTAAGGGCTAACATGATTACAGTCTATAAGTACCTACACGGGGAAAAAAAAATTAACTGGCTCTTCAGACTATCTGAAAAAGATATTATATGTTCCAATGGCTGGAAGTTGAAGCTAGACAAATTCAGACTGGAAATGAGGTGTAAATTGTTAATAGGATTAGTAATTATAAAAGAATAATTGGAACCCAGCTTACTAGGTATCATGGTGGATTCTCCATCACTGGCAATTTTTAAATCAAGATTGGATAATTTTTCTAAAATATATGCTCCAGGAATTATTTATCTTCAGACCTTGGAATCTATGAATTCTGGCCACTCTGTGCTGCAAAAATGTACCTGTTTCACTGTTTTCAAGGCCCTCCATGCCAGGCAGCAAATGGCTCTGGATTTACCTCTGTATTAAATATTTTCTCTTTTAAACAGATGATAAGTAAGTGTAACTAAACTTACAACCATATGATCTATGGAGTGTGTGCATGTGTGTCCTACTGTTCTCCCCTGCTCCTGGGCTATAGGCAGTCAACAGAAGCTCTTAACCATTCTGTGCATTCTGAATATCTGTGTGTTGCCAGTCAAACCATGAAGCTTTGTACAGTGATGCACACTATTTCAAAACAGTTCTTCTCAACTGTAACACATGATGAAAGATGAAAAAGGTAGCAGGGTGTAGCCCAAAATGATGTGAAAATGGCATCAGCTCGGCTTGTGGTGTGCTTATTTTTGCTCAATAAGTAAATGGATTGGCTGTCATATGCTTCAGAGATCTCTTTGCAATGGGAGATGTGACATGGGATATAATTGGTTTTTGAACGGTACAGAATAAATGTAAGGAAAGACATTGCAAATCCTTTGATGTACATTTTAATGTCCATATCAATGGCAATACTAAGCATCTGGTAATATGGTCAAAAGAGATGAAAATTGCAGAGGGATGGGGGAGGGGAGACACAATATGGATGTTTGGGCTGAGACTCTTATTTTCACAGTGCAACTGGGAAAAAGTCTATTACTATGACTGGTCAAATCTACTGCTTCCTGACTAACATGTCCCAGGTAGAGACTGGTCATGACATTTGTAAAGCCTTAGATTTTCCTAACTAGAACCAATGAATTTTCTGGGACGAGATTGAACAAAAGATCTGACTCCTCCTCTCCCAAGAACAGCACTGTTTTCTCTTCTTCTTGTCAAGATACTTGGCTGAAGTCTGACACAAAAGTGTATCAGTCTTCCTTCTTTCTCTTGTTTTGTTCAACCTCAACCAAAATGGATAAAAGCCTTTCCAGTATATGCTTATGTTCTTGCATTTACTTAAGAGCATGCACATTAAAAAGTCAACATTGTACCTCAGCTAGCTGAGATACCCCACAAGGTCTTTGAAGCAAGGGCAATCTTTTTGTTTTCTGTTTCTATAGCATCTAGCACAGTAGGGTCCTAGACTATAACTGGAGCTCGTAAATAGAGATGGGCAAAAAGTCCTGATGAATAGTAACGTCTCTGAAAATACCGTTTCAGCGCACCAAAGCTATCTGTGAATTAGGGTCAAATTTGTTAATAGTTTCAGCTAAAATAATGTGAAAAAATAAATTTCAAAAAGTTGAAACAGTTCATTTTGCCCATTATGAAATAAAACATTCTGACTTTTCCTGTCAACATGTCATTTCATAATACAGTTATATTAATTTAAAATAATCTCAAAGAGGTTTTAAAAACCCACCCACAATGGAATAAAACAAAAGAGTAAGCAAGCAAGATTTTCAGATAAATTGATGTGTTTCATTCCACCTGAATCAAACTAATTTGTTGGGGGGTTTTATGTACTTGTTTTGGTTAGAATTGCAGTGTCAGTTTGATTTTAACCAAGTTCTTCTAGATTTTTCTCATTTGAGAAAACCAGCTATTCACTGAGCTCTTTTCCCAGGTGCCACTACAGTATAAATCATCAACATCATAGGAGAAGTTTGCAGTGTCTTATTTAGCAAAATGGGTGTAATGTAGATAATGCTGATTTTTAATGGTTCTCATTCTACAACTGCAATCTTGAATGTTATTGGACTATTCTTGTCACCTCTAACAGCTATTGGGGAAATATTCTCAATGCGAAAGACAATAAGGAGGGAAATACCCTTTTAGATTTTCCCGAAAAATGGGAAAACATCACCTTGTTCTCAACTTGAGCCTTGTTTGTGAAAATGAACTACAGATGTCTATACTTTGCTACCAGTATTCCTAAAGCAAAAATTGATGGTATTGAACAGCAGTAATCTGTAAAATCTTTCAAAATAGTTTCATTAATCTAGGACTTCTAGCAACTGTTTTTCTTCTTTACCCGAAGCCAACTGTTTGCAATATTGTTCATACAAACAAAAGGCAAAATGCTAAAAAGACACATGTTAATTTTATATGGAATGGGAAGGGGAGGAGAAATCTGTGGTTGTTGCATATGTCAGTAAGATAGGAAAAGATGTTTAAGGATGCTCAGAACAGATAGTGGTAATACTTACCATCTTCTCTTTCTGATATGATGAGTTCTGTGGCTAAACTTTCATGACAGTTCAAAGGGGCTGGAAATCTTTCTTTCTAATGGCAAAAATAGTAGGTTGGAAAGACAGTATGGGGCAGATTTTTTAAAGGCATTTAGGAGCCTACATTCCACTGATTTTTAGTGCACTTAAATATTTTAATAATCTGTTTATATTTGATTATAATAATGAAGCTTTAGTATTTCATGATTTTACATAGTCTAGAGCACTGGAATTCTAAGTGCAAGCACTATTGGAAGAAGATCTATGATGATGCTGATAATAGTCCATGATGATTATATGTTAGGAAATAACATTACAGTTTATTATAACCTTATTCTCTTCTTGTCAGTTCTTTGTTAAAAAATAGAAACATTTGTATAATGCAGTAGGTAGTAAAAGAAGAACTACAACAAACTTTGGTAGAGAATATATGCAGCTGGGAGAGAAAATAGCACTTTTTTTTTCACTTTTCCTGTTAAAAATAAAAAGTTTGAAGCTGTGTTTTTTCCCTACTTCCTCAGATATTTTCATTTTTTCCTAACTTTTTCATGTGAGAGAAGTGAAGGGTTTTCTACATTCTTCTATCTTTTAGCTCAGCTCACCTCTTTCTTTCTAGTGGGGAAAAAAGAGAGAGGAAAATGTTAGAGAGAGAGAAGGAAAACAAAATTGAAAATTTGGAAATTGAAAATTAAAAATACAAAGGTTTCCATTTTTGAAATCCAAATTGAAAAGAAAATGTTTATTTCATTTCAAAATTTCATGCAAAAATATTTTTCTCAGGAAAAAAACACCATTTTCTTTCCAAAATCTCTAATCTGTCAGTCTGTTGCCCATTCACATAGCTAGGTTAGGTCCCTCAGAAGATCCTTAGATTCGTCACTGGCCAGGAGTGATATAAATCATCTTCAAATTTTACACTTCACTGCTGATATCCTTTTAATTAATGAATATAAACAGTATAGTACTTTCTGTAGAACCTGCTGTTAGTCTTTTGCCATGGTGAAATTTAACCATTTAGTCCTTCTCTTTGTCTTCTGGTTTTTAATCAAGTCTTTATTCCAGTGGTGTTGCTGGCGCTGGGAACACGGGGCATGTCTGGCAGGGATCTGGGGCCTGGCCGCTGCCAGCCCGCCAATTGGGCTCCCGCCGGGATCCGGGGCCGCCAGCCCAATGCGGCCCCTGCCGGGATCCCGGACCCGGCTGCTAGTGGCCAGATCCAGTCCCCACTGGGACTAGGGAGTCAGGGCCCAGCCACCGCCGGCCTGATCAAGCTCCCACCGAGACCAGGGATCCAGGGCCTGGCCACCACTGGCCTGATGTGGCCCCCACCAGGGCCGAGGCTGGGCCTCAGGCCAGCGGTGGCAGCAGCCCGATCCGGCCCCAGCCAGGGACCAAGGGGATGAATTGCCCCCCTCTCCCCCCCAGATGTATTAGGCCCTGGATTGAGCCCCCGGGCCCGGGACCCAAACCTATTTTGGGGGCAGCGACGCCCTTGCTTGATTCTGATTCCAGTCATGTAACAGCTGAATTGATCTTTGTCTCTCTGACTCAGATCATGTTACAGGATTTTATTAGTAACCTTACTTTGGTAAAATCTCTGTTGGCATCATGCATTTTGCCAGAGTAAGGAAACCACAATTTAGTCCAAATATTTTGGGAAAACTGGGTTTTTCTAAAAGATGTACTCTAGAAATTATTTTGTGAAAGTTCTATGGCCTGTTATAATCACGACAGATTAGATGGTCACGAAGGTCTCTTCTGGGCCTGGAGCCTAATACTCTACAAAAGGAGAAGACTTTAGAGTAAACCATATATGTACAAAAAGAGTGGTCTGCCTGTTTAAGGGTCAGTTTGTCTAGGGCCAGTCATCCCTGTTTGTTTACCAGATCAAAGCTGGAAAGGGGCCAGATAATCCTTAGAGAGGCCTGAAGAAACTTACTTTGAAGGGGCTCCAGAGATGGGTGGTTTGCTGCATTAGGGGGATTGAAGGGATGAGAGTATTTTTTCCAGCTCCAAGAAAAGCAAGGGGGGAAGTACTGGGTGTTGTAGGAACTGCTTTTGTTTGGTTTGTTTTTCTGTCTGTGTGAATAAACTGCCCCAAGGGAAGGGCCTGAAAGAGACTGCGGCAGTCCGAGTTCTCCCTCGGCTGGGGAGATAGGCCAGCAGCTTACCATTCCAAGTGGTTAAGTATTCATATTGTAGACAAAAGTACAAGCAAAACAGCATTTCCTTTGGAAAATAAATGTTGTTTTTTCATGGGAAGTACATTTCAGACCAGAAGGCATTGCATTTATTTTGCAGTTGCCATTTTATTACAGAATATATTTTTATTCGCTATTTTACTTTTCCATCTCAGCAAATTCACCTCATTATCAAACAGAAAAGAGTAGTAAAATGAGGCTATGCAATGCTGTGTTTTAATGGCTAAAGCACCATTGCCAGATCTCTGGTTTGTTAACGAACTGCTGGATTGTGAAGAAAAGCTCATTAAATTTATCACAATGTTTATCCAGATGCCTCACTAATCATAGCCAGCTCAGAAATAGGCTGACTGATCAAAGAAAAGTAATGACTATGCATGTTAACCGGGTATACATTCGGGTTAGTCAACATTACCCACTTTTTTTGGTTTTGATGCTCTTTTGTGATTACCTCCACCCTCTCACTTTCACTGTGGACAATTCATTCCATAATAACCCACTTTGGGGTTTCTTGCACTTACCTATTTTTTTGGTATAAACCACTGACAAAGGTGAGGTTGTGAACCAGAAGAATCAGTGGATTGATACGATAGGAAAATTCCTATGTTACCAATAAAATACATTACAGAACAGCATCTGGGTCAATTAATGAAAGGTAAATTAGAGTTTGAAAATTCTCCAGGTTTTAGTAGTCTAATATGTTCTTTAGTAACAGATAAGTACATCTTTTTCTTTTTTGAGTGTTAAATTGACAATATCCCTTTAATATATTGGTCTTTCAAATTAAAATTTGGTTCCATTATTAAGCAATGTTTATGACACAGAATGTAGAAAATAAAATAAAAGCATGTCCAGCAGTTACTCATCTTTGACAAGTAGTAAAATTGGTTTACCAGAAGATTCAATACAAAGAAATTTGGCAGCGTTATGTTATCATCATGTAATACTTTAAAGGGGTTTAAAATATCAGGAATTTTACTTTTTGAAAGTTAGAACAGATGTTGAACAGGAGGGCTCCCTATTTCCAGTGCCGCATTTAGGAGTAATGTAAAATAAAAAGGGACTTTAGAAAGAAAGAAAATCATTCTGTAAATTAAGGGTTGTGCATGTCAAGTGGTTACATTTCATGACTGACTTTAATACTCTGTAAATTATCCAACCACTTAAATTAAAGTTTATGCAGTATTAAAATGGTTAACAGATCTCTCTCCCCTAATACTTTTTGGAACAATATTTATTTGCCAAATGTGCTGGGTGAAAATCGTTTTGAAGCCTTGCAGAGAGAAGGAATGTAGATAGTTATTAATTAGAATCTCAAAAGGAGTAGATATATCTAACACATGTAAATTACTCGCAGTGTCATGCCTTCATATTGTAATAAAGCTTTTGAAAGTTGTATCCAGAAATTCTTAACTGAGAAATCATACACTTAGAAGGCTATATATTTGAGGAGTTTGTTTCCAGTCTGTTTTTTAAAAGCTGCAGTGTCTCAATTTCTGCCTTCAGAATTTAATTGGTCTTTTTGATCTAATGAATAACAGTCTTTCCTGAATAATAAATAATTTATTTTAATTCAATCTCATTCAACAGAGAGTTCCGTTGAGGTGGCTTCAGCTGTTTCCACAAGCATCTGAAATAAGCTACCCTTTGCTGCCGAGTAACACAAGTAGGGGTCATGCTATGCCACAATTGGTGTTTTAAGTCAAGGCCAAGTAACGGAGCCAGTGGACAGTTTCACTGGTAATGAATAGAATACTTGCTGTCCACATGTGTGAAATCAGGCAGGCATTGCACACTAGAGAATGATTGAGAGGAATGCTAAGTAGCACAGGCAAGAAAATGGCCAGTAACAAAATGGGCCTTATTCTGATCTTATTTACCTCAACGTGAATCTGAAGTATCTTTTCTGATATAGAATAACTCCTGATATATATCTGTGCTAGTAAATTCCAAATCTGGTCGATTGTTATTAAGAAGTCATACTCCCCACATTTCTTGGTATTCCAACTGCTGCATGAAATCAGCTTGGGCCTGATCATCAGGTTTGGATATCCATCCCGATGGTCATTATAGTTACACCTCTGGATAGGATCTACTGTGGGGAACTGTGCAAGGCTGTGTTTCATCTTCCTTAAGATCATCTGAGTTTGTTTCACTTTTCCCCTTGGTGAGTGATCTGATCTCATTGATCTGTCCGTTTAATGGCACTGTGCTAATTATTGATTCATAGTTCTCTTGTCAAGCTGTCTGGAGCTTCCTTAACATGCTTTTTTTCCCACTCTCGCCCTGCATGCTACCTGAAAGGAACACAGCACTACAGCGATGTAAGATGTGCTCATGTTCCGTTGGGGTGGCCAGGCCCTCTTTCTTGCTGCAGTACAAAGCCAGAACACAAATTTTGCCCATGGCTATGATGACATATGTTTGCTGAGGGGCAGCCAAGGTGTTGTTATAAGTTATGTCACCCTTCAGTTATGTATCTCTTTTCATATCAGACATGGATTATACAGAAATGTGTGTATGTATCTTTAAAGTCTAATATTGGCTTTTGTGCATGGAGGAAAAATTGTGTTGATACATGTAAATAAAGGTAGCAAGTCCAGACCTGATCTTCTTACTCAGTCCATCCAGGCAAAACTCCCAGGTCCCAATAATTTTCCTTTTCTTTTACTCTTTACAGGGTACAAATAACTCCACTAACTTTAGGGGAACTTACACATAATCAGGTAGTGGTGGTGGGGAGAACTGGCTGCCCCTTTGGATGGGACCAGATTTAGGTTAATGATGGTTAGCAGAACTATATAATAATTGAAGGAAATCTTGAACAAATCTCTCTTTTAGGTCAAACACTGAAGACAATCTGTTATAAGCTATTTTAGGGCTACAAGGTGACTGGAAAATTTGTTGTGTTTCTGGAGAAGAATCACCTCCCCCAGCAATATTCAGATTTTTTTTTTAAAGGACTATCAGGCTGTAGTAATATCTCACTTGAGAGCATTAAATAGAAGAACAATCTGAGTACGTTTTCGATCCAGGAGATCACTGTGTGGAGATGTCTAGAAATGTAATGATGAAAAGATAGATAGGGTATACAACACATTCAGGACCAATAGAGGCCATGTAGCTTCTTTGGTTTAACAGAAGCACAAATGGCTGCGTCTACACTGGTAAATTAAGTTGACTTAAGCTTGGCTTAAGTCGACTTAATTTCCCCTGCGTCTACACTACACTTTGCTTAAGTCGACTTAAGGAAAATAAAGTTGATTTAATGAAAATTAAGTCGACTTTATTAAACCACCTTTCTACTCGACCTAAGGCTTAATTCGACTTTTTCAAGTCGAATTAAGCCAGTGTAGCCGTGGAATAGCCCTAAGTCGATTTAGGGCTACCCCAGGACTACACCAATGCCCTCCCTGCCGGGGGGTGCACAGGGGGAGCCTGGCATGCCCCCCAAGGGCAAGGCATGTGGGCAAGGTGTGACACTGTCTGGATTTAGGGAAGCATTTATGATATTATTTTCAATGGATATCTCATAAATGCTATAATGCATAGGAACTACGTCATGTTTGGTATCAATAGAGAGGTAGTAACTTGCTGGGAATGATTATATAGTTTACGTCTAGGAATTCTATTTTGATTAGAAGTTAGGAATTCGGTGTTCTAGCTATACTTTAACTTATGTTATTTTATTGAAATGTCTGTGCAAAACCATTGTGTCCTTAATGTTTAGGAATGTTCCAGGACAGTGGTCCCAGGTAGTTACCTGATGAGCCATTAAGGACATAAGGAATACAACCTGGTCCCTGATGATTTCACAAGTAGAACAGATCAAATATGTAATTCTTTGGTTATATGTGGACAAACCAAAGAATCTGGGAGGTTGGGGGGAATAATTTCTGTTTGATATGAAAGAAAAAGTATTTGGGTTTTTTTTTCTTGCCGAAACAGAAATCTGAAAAAATAATTGGCATATTGTGTTGAATGAAACATTTCATAGAATCATAGAATAATAGGGTTGCAAGGGACCTCACGAAGTCATCTCGTCCAACCCCATGCTAAAAAGCAGGACCACTCCTACTAAATCACCCCAGCCAGGGTTTTGTCTAACCGGGCCTTAAAAATCCCCAAAGATGGAGATTCTACCACCTCCCTAGATAGCCCATTCCAATGCTTCACCACCCTCCTAGTGAGAAAGTTTTTCCTAATATCCAACCTCGACCTCCCCAGCTGTAATTTGAAACCATTGCTCCTTGTTCTGTCCTCTGTTACCCTCGAGAACAGCCTAGCTCCCTCCTCTTTGGAGCAACCCTTCAAGTAGTTGAAGGTTGCTATCAAATCTCCCCTCAGTCTTCTCTTCTGTAGACTAAATAAACCTAGTTCCTTCAGTCTCTCCTCATAAGTCATGTGCCCCAGGCCCCTAATCATTTTTGTTGACCTCCGCTGGACTCTTTCTAATTTGTCCACATCCTTTCTGAAGTGGGGAGCCCAAAACTGGACACAGTATTCCAGATGCGGCCTGACCAGTGTCGAATAGAGGGGAATTATCACATCCCTCGATCTGCTGGCAATACTCCTACTGATGCAGCCTAATATGCCATTGGCCTTTTTGGCAACAAGGGCACACTGTTGGCTCATATTCATCTTCCCATCTACCATAACCAACAGGTCCTTTTCTACAGCGCTGCTACTTAGCCGATCGGTCCCCAGACTGTAGCAGCGCATGGGATTTTTCCATCCTAAGTGCAGGACTTTGCACTTGTCTTTGTTGAACGTCATGAGGTTTCTTTCGGCCCAGTGTTCTAATTTGTCCAAGTCTCCCTGGATCCTGTCCCTGCCTTCCAGAATATCTACCATTTCTCCCAACTTGGTGTCATCCGTAAACTTACTAAGCACGCAGTCTATTCCATCATCAAGATCATTAATGAAGATGTTGAATAGAACCGGTCCCAGGACCGACCCCTGGGGCACTCCACTCCTTACCGGTTACCAACTAGACATCGAGCCATTGATTCCTACCCGCTGAGCCCGTTGATCTAACCAGTTTTTGATCCACCTTATGGTCCACTCGTCCAACCCATACTTCCTTAACTTGCCGACGAGAATGCTGTGGGAAACCGTATCAAAAGCCTCGCTAAAGTCAAGGTATACCACGTCAATGGCTCTTCCTGCATCCACAAATCCAGTCATCTCATCATAGAAGGAAATCAGGTTGGTCAGGCACGATTTGCCCTTGGTGAATCCATGTTGACTGTTCCTGATCACTCTATTTTCCTCCAAGTGTTTCAGGATGAATTCCTGGAGGACCTGCTCCATGATTTTTCCAGGGATTGAGGTGAGACTGACCGGTCTGTAGTTCCCCGGATCCTCCTTTTTCCCTTTCTTAAAGACAGGTACTATATTTGCCTTTTTCCAGTCCTCTGGGACCACTCCCGTTCGCCACGAGTCGTCAAAGAGAATGGCCAGCGGCTCTGCAGTCACTTCCCCCAACTCCCTCAGCACCCTCGGATGCAGTTCATCCGGTCCCATGGACTTGTGCACATCCAATTTCTTTAAGTGTTCCCTAACCTGACTTTCCATCACCAAGGGCCACTCTTCTCTCCATTCCGCGTTCCGCCGTGTAGTAGCCTGGGAGCTGGGCCTCCCTGTGAAGACTGAAGTAAAAAAAGCATTGAGTACTTCAGCCTTTTCTGCATCATCCACCACGAGGATGCCTGCCCCATTCAGTAAGGGACCTACACCACGTCTGATCCTTTTCTTGTTGCTGATATACTTATAGAACCCCTTTCTGTTATCCTTCACATCTCTTGCTAGCTGCAACTCCAATTGTCCTTTGGCCTTTCTGATTTTATCCCTGCAGTTCCGAGTAATATCTTTATACATCTCCCTTGTCATCTGTCCAAGCTTCCACTTCTTGCAAGCTTCCCTTTTATGTTTCAGCTCCCCACAGAGTTCCCTGCTAAGCCATGCTGGTCGCAGTCCACAATTACTGTTCTTTCTGCACATTGAAATGTTATCTTCCTGTGCCTTTAACAGGGTTTCTTTAAAATACAGCCAGCTGTCTTGGACACCTTTCCCCTTCAGATCAGCCTCCCAAGGGACCCTGCCCATCCGCTCCCTAAGGGAGCCAAAATCTGCTTTTCTGAAGTCCAGAGTGTGTGTGTTCTGCTTCTTTCCTTCCATCCATTGATCAGGATCCTGAACTCTACCATCTCATGGTCGCTGCTGCCCAGGTTGCCATTTACTTCTACTTCCCCGATCAATTCTTCTCTGTTTGTGAGCAATAGGTCTAGAGGTGCAAGGCCCCTAGTTGATTCCTCCAGCATTTGTACTAGGAAGTTGTCCTCAATATTCTCCAAAAACTTCCTGGATTGCCTGTGCACTGCTGTATTATCTTCCCAGCAGAAGTCAGGATAATTGAAGTCCCCCATAAGAACCAGGGCCTGCAACGATCTGGAAACTTCTGTTAGTTGTCCATAGAACGCCTCATCCACCTCCTTTTTCTGGTCTGGCGGTCTGTAGCAGACACCCACCACAACATCCCCCTTGTTGCATTCTCCCCTAAACTTAACCCACAGACTTTCAACCATCTTGTTTCCACTTTCATAGTGGAGCTCCGAGCAGTCATACAGCTCTTTTACATATAGCGCTACTCTTCCCCCCCCTTCTTCACTGCCTGTCCTTCCTGAACAATTTATATCCATCCATGGCAGTGCTCCAGTCATGCAAGTTATCCCACCACGTTTCTGTTACTCCAATTATATCATAGTTACTTGTCTATGCCAGTACTACCAATTCTTCCTGCTTGTTTCCCAGGCTCCTCGCATTTGTGTACAGGCACCTAAGATACCGGGCCCATTGCTCTACTTTGCCCTGTCGATTCTCCCTCCTGTTGCATCTTCCTCCTTGCAATTTCTCCTGGTGTCCTGCTTCCCCACTCACCTGAGGTATTATGACTTCATCAGGAAATAAAAAACAATTATTTGATCCCGCCCCCCAGTTCCAACTACCTTCTCTTTTATTCCTGCTGTTACATCCCCAGCACCCCCCAAGTTCCATCCCTTTCCCCAGGTTTCCCTCAGTTTCACTTACCTGTGGGCCTTGGTCACCTTCCCCCTTCGAACCTAATTTAAAGCCCTCCTCACCAGGTTAGCCAGTCTGCTTCCAAATATGCTCTTTCCCTTCCTGGATAGGTGGAGTCCGTCTCTGCCTAGCAGTCCTTCTTCCTGAAACAGCACCCCATGGTCGAGGAAGCCAAAGCCCTCCTGGTAACACCATCTCCGCAGCCAGACATTCACCTCCAGGATGCATCTGTCTCTCTGCTCAGGCCCCTACCCTTGGCATATTGTGTTGAATGAAACATTTGAACTGACGTGATTTCCTCCTCCCATTTTTTTGATTAATCAAATAGTTTTCATCTGCTTTTTGCCCTTTTCGTTCATTTTTAAAATATCTCTTGCCTCTTGCAGGCCAGAACAGCATTTGCACTTCAGGAAATGGGTGCACACATCACCCTTGTCCATCTTACTCTTATAAAGGGTAACCCTCCTTCCTTCACCCAGACTCCTCCCTCAGGAACATTTCAAAGAATACTGTACACAAATAGCCAACGGAGTTAGCATGTGACCTAAATGAAAAGGTACAGGTGTGTCCCATAGGTAGATTTCTCACATCTCCAAAAAGTCCTTTTCCTTGAACTAACAGAAAAAGAAAACCTACTTTGCTGATTAAGACTAGCACAGGGAGTGGGTGCTACAAAATGATTTTGCCGAGAGGAATCTAAGCTCCCTCCTGTGATAGAGCAATTCATCCCCAACAATCTATCAAAGAGGAAAAATCATCTCCATTCTACACATCATTTGTTTGTAAAAATTTCAGCTGTTGCGAAGTCTTGATAAACTCTTGACAGCTAATATGCCAAGCATGAGTGATATGCTGTTTGTTTTTTAACATTTTTCTGTAAATTCAGTTGAGAGTGTAATGATTGTCTGGTTTCACCAAATACTTGTTATACAGACATTTAATGCACTAGATGAGGTACACTACATGTTGTGATAGGCATGTGTAGGATGAATGGATCTGGAAAGGTGTATTATACAAAAAAGCAAGTCTGGAAATGCAATTATGGCAGGGTTTGGGGCTGCTTTGAGTTTGTGCGTCCTGATCTGTTGGGAGCTTGCTTCTGGTAATGATCTTGGGGAGACTATGGGGTTGCTTGAAGTGGGGTTTCGGAAAGATTTCTTTCAGGATGTGGTTTCCATTGAGAATGTGTTGTATTTGTTTAATAATGCTACATATAGATTGCAGCTTGGGATGTTGGGTGATAACAAGGGGTGTATGGCCTGGGGTTGGGGCACCCTTTTTTGAAACAGAGTGGCTGAAGTGGCTCATGAGTGAACTGCTTATTTGGTGGCATGTCTTTGTTTGACAAAGGTGGATTTAAGTGTGTAAAAGAGTATATAAGTGTGTATCCCAGACTTGCTCCTTACAGCATATTCTTTAGTATCTGAGGCTGTCTACACTTGTAATTTTAAGTCGACTTTAACTAAGTCGACTTAACTAAGTCGACTTCAAGTTGACCTAAAGTCGACTTAGTGAGTCTCCACTTAGAATTAAAGTTGACTTTGGGGGGAATTTACAAAGTCGACCTGGAGCGTCCACACTGGATGCCTAGGTCGACTTCTAGGGGGTAGGTGGACCTATGGCAGGTCCATGGAGGGGGGGCACCCCTTGCCCACTGCCAGGGGGTTTAGCCTTTGCCCCATTGTACATAGGTACAATGGGGCAAAGGGGGTCAGGGATCCTGGTAGGGCATAGGGGCAGGGTGGGCAGGGCTCTGCCCTGCCCTGTGGTGAGGCATGCCAGGCTCCCCTTGTATCCCCGTCCCCCCCGGCAGGGAGGGCATTGGTGTAGTCCTGGGGTAGCCCTAAGTCGACTTAGGGCTACCCCACGTCTACACTGGCTTAAGTCGACTCTAGGGAGTCGACTTAAGCCCTAAGTCGACTTATTTAGAGGTTTAATAAAGTCGACTTAATTTTCATTATGTCAACTTTCTTTTCCTTAAGTCGACTTAAGCAAGCTGCTTAAGTCGACTTAAGGAAACTGTAGTGTAGACGTGGGGTAAATTAAGTTGACTTAAGCAAGCTTAAGTCAACTTAATTTTCAAGTGCTGATGCACCCTGAATGCCTGGCTTCAGATAACAGATTTCTTGATGTATTTGGGCTATTCAGGTAAGTGAGAAACCACTTTAAAAATCTCAGTTGACCTACTGGGGTAAAGTAAATCGTTCTTAAGAGCTGTCAAGACAGGTTGAAAAGGATGGTAAAAGAGTTCTTCAATGAAACAAGTGTCAGGTTAATTTCTGAAGTTGTGAGATTAATTTGGAGTAAAAGATGAAAATCAATTTGCAATTTCTGTTCACTAAAGGCAAAAGTCTGCTCTTGCATCCGCATAGTAGTATTGAACTTTAGCATTCTGTGGGCCATACATGGGAGTGACAATCAGCATGTACAGGTAGAGCGGAATTCTGAAGTAGAGTGTTACTATACAGATCTCAGTGGAGAATTTTGCCTTCAGACTTCTTTTTTCATTATTATTACAAGTGTGGCAAGCACCTGATCTTTAAAAAATTATTGTAAGAGAATTTTTTTTTTTTTTTTTTTTTAAAAAGCCCCCTGTGACAAAGTTGGGCTGACTCACCACACTGGGTACCTGGTAAATGCATGCACATGGGGCAAATGAGGTAGATAATTGATCACGGACTCAGTCATTAACCAGTTGACAGAACGGCTCTGAGAACAGAGAGACAAGAAAAGGAAGAGAAGAGAAGGGTAGGATTGGGTAGAGTAGGCTTGAAGGAAGAACCAGAGAAGTAGAACGTGAGCGAGATTCTCTCTCCTTTATCTTACCCGAGTCTAAGAAGAATGTTGACAAGTTCCAAGGGGATAGCCATGTCAGTCTAGTTCAGCAAAGCAAACAAGGAGTCTAATGGCACTTTTTAAAGACTAACAAATTTATTTAACATAAGAACATTGAGCTGTGGAGAAATTGTTCTGTTCTATTCACATTGTTAATAAAGTACTTGGTGCTCAGCTTGCCATGAGTTCTATCTGAGAATTGTCTGCAGTAAAGAATCCAGTATGAGGGAAATCCACCATGAGAAGCCCACATTTTTGAGAGACTGCCATTAGTTTTGTTCTAATTTTCTTGTTAAGACAAGGGTCAAATGCTGGAGTCCTTATACAGAGAAAAATTTCCATTGATTGATTGAAGGTTTGATCTTGCAATCCTTATTTGTACCAACAACTCTGACTACTTGAGTAAAGGTTGAAGGATAGGGACCTTAAATCTAAATTTTGCCTAAATAATTAATTATTTTTCCTCATTGGTTTCAATGGGAGTTTTGCTTCAGTAAAGAGTGACAGCCTGATCCAGTATTTATTGCTCAAACAAATAATTTCCCACTCTTTTTTTCTAAACAAGGAGTACATGAATAGGCCCAATATAAGGAATACAGGTTTTGTCCAATATGTTTTAGAGCTTACCTTCAATCTTATCAACAATAGGAGTCCCCAGATTGGAATCTTAGTTCCATGAAAATCATTTGCAAAATTTCCATTGGCTTCATTGGGGCCAGGATTTCACCTCAGGTGTGGAATTTGAAATACATCAACATAAAGCATATATGACTTTTTTCCCTTACTGTTCGTTTCTCAAATAATGACTTATCTCGAGGGCTATGTCTATACTGGTTAAATTAAGTCGACTCTGTTAAGTCGACCTAGAGCGGCCACACTGGAAACTTAAGTCGACTGCCCGTGTCCACCCTGGCAGGTGCTAGGTTGATGGAGGAGAGCCGTGGCTGGGGAGATTGAGCAGGAGAGAAGCGGTCTCCCCTTCTCCCCAGCCGCGGCTCTCCCCTTCTCCCCAGCCGCAGCTCTCCCCTTCTCCCCTGCCTGTTCCCATGATCACAGCTCTCCTTCTCCCCATCCCATCCCCTGGCCTGGAAGCCAATGAGGTTGACTTAGTTTGTCCACACCGGCTTTAAGTCAACTTAATAAGGTCGACTTAGGCGTTAAGTCGATCTTCAGAGGTGGAGTTATTAAGTCGATTTAAGGAAGCGCTTATGTTGACTTCAGGAATTGCCCAGTGTGGACGCAGCACTCTGTAGGTCGATTTAAGTGTAGTTAAGTCAACTTAAGCTGCAAGTGTAGACATACCCTGGGCATCTAGTAAAATACAGGAGATTTGGGGTGAGGAGAGATTCTCGTGCTAATGTTCTTCCCCCTCCACCCTCATACTGTTTGATTAATAATTTTTCTTTTTAGTAAATGTCAGTTGCACAACTGGATAAAATGTATTATCTATTTCTGTTCTCCTTTACTCCTGTAAATTGAGTCAGTTTGTTCCAACATTTTATTGGAATATACAATTTTATCCTTTATTCCAATAATATAAAATTATTTAGGGAGGTCTAAATAACACAATGTATTACAAAGCAAAGTGTAAGGAATTGTCTCGTTCTTTCTGAAAGAAACACGGTGGATGAGGTAAGATTTTTCGTTGGATCAGGTTCTTGTTGGTGAGAGAGACTCTTTTAAGCTACACAGAGCTCTTCTTCTGTCCTGGGAAAGGTACTGGGAGTGTTGCAGTTAAATACAAAGTTAAACAGATATTTTGGCATAGACATGCAGTGGTGTTATATCCTGTTGTTCCCAGTATATTAAAGGAAAAAGGTGGGTGAGGAACAGCTTCTGTTGGTGAGAGAGACAAGCTTTTTTCCTTGTTAGTGATGGTAAATGCAATACTTATTGTTTACTAATGCACACTAAAAGTGTGAAACATCATTGGTAATGTTGTAGGTTCTCTCTGATAAGCCATTGAAAACCAAGGTGTGTTGAATAAAGCAACATGACTTTTAACTAACAAGTGAAAAGACACGCTGAAAATTGTGCTCTCAATTATATATACAGAACTATGGACACCATTTATCAAGAAAGGAGATAATATTTGCAGAGCAGGAAATCTGACAAGACTCTGGCCATCAGTAACTGTAAATTGGATTCTGTAGATTATTGCCCTGCCTATGTGGTGAAGGAAAAATATAAAATTAATCCAAGCAGGCAATACACAAGCTGAAGGAGGAGAAGAAAGCAAGCTTTTATTGCAACCACAGGGTCTTGCTAGTTTTCCCAATGTTGAATATTACTTTGCTACTTGAATAATTCCACTGAAATCAACGTGACTACTCATGCAGTGGGTCATTAGTCAATAGGAAATACATGTATCAGAATTTGACCCTTACTTTACAGCTCATGTCATGGTAAAGAAATCATTCTAACCACTGTGCAGCACTACAAATCTAAAACACAGGGCAAGAGATAAAAGCAACAAGAGTCCTGTGGCACCTGAAACACTAACAAATTTCTTTGGGCATAAGCTTTCGTGGGCTCCAACCCACTTTGTCAGATGCATGAAGTGTAAATACCTCTCAAATGTAGTTTCCACTTCATGCATCTGACAAAGTGGGTTGGAGCCCACGAAACTTATGCTCAAAGAAATTTGTTAATCTTTAAGGTGCCACAGGACTCTAGTTGTTTTTGCTGTACACAGACTAACATGGCTATCCCTAAAGCAAGAGATTATTAAAGAGAAAGAAAGAAGTTTGGAACTTCAGCATACGCACAGGATTCACTGGAGGACCATCTCTGAACACTTTCAAACAAGAAGTAAAATCATGTTTTGCTGTCTTTAATTGTTCCCCTCCCCTTTGGAAGCTTTCACTCAGTGCAGTATTGATTCTCTAGAGCTTGGGAATTCCTAGGAGATCTGCTAGCTAGCTTTTCTTTCTTTCTTTCTTTCTTTCTTTCTTTCTTTCTTTCTTTCTTTCT
>ML685785.1:23639906-23665644 GCA_007922175.1 Pelusios castaneus
TCTTTCTTTCTTTCTTTCTTTCTTTCTTTCTTTCTTTCTTTCTTTCTACTTAACTACCTAAGGCAGCTTTTAGAGGTCAGCAGACAGAGTGCTAAGCTAAATGAATCTATTAAACAGTAATATGATTGCTGACACAAGAACAACTCTACCTCATCTTAATTATCCTCAACCACCTCTTCCATAGCACAATGGTGTTTGTTAATTTTAAAGATTCTCTGCTTTAATGGAAGGCAGAAAAGCACTTCAATTAGTAATAATGGCTCCAGCAATATTTTTTTTTTCTGTGATAGGCTCTGGATTCAGCGATGATCACAGCCACAGAACTATGGAAAACTAGAACTACTGCTTATGATGAACTTCCCAACATATAAATCATCTGAATTGACCAGAGATGTAAGCCATCTAGAGAGCAGGAGCCAAGTCCTTACAAATATATTCTCAGCTAAATGTGTAATGATTTAGCCATTAAACTCCAATCAGAGTTAGCAAAAGTCATGGAGGCCAGAACTTGAAATGAAGGAAAATTGGAAAAGAAAACATATTCTCTGGATTAAATAAAGTCAGTCATTTGTCTATCTTCCAGTTTCCTCTTAATTCTAGCCTTGGTCCATGCAACGTTCTTTTATCCTAATGGGACCTGAATGGCTTAAATCCCACTCATCAGGTTCAGAATCTAACCTTTAGGTAGGTGGGGAATAACAAGGAGCTGTCATCCAACAGAAAGTGATCAAATAAATATTGCAATAAAGTATTAAACAATTCTAAAATATCCTGGAATAAGAAGGGAAATAGAAACATAAAGTATGTGATCTGACAACATTTGCATAATTCTTTAAAAATATACCAAGACTTCCTTTCACAATTACTTTTGTTCTTTACTTACATGAACAAGGTAAAAAATATGTAAAAACTAATTTTCAATGAATCTGCAGGTCCACACTGAGTCTTTGTAAGGTGTAATATAAGATTCAGTGTGTGAAATTACACAGGCGAAAGATATTAGCTGACTGAACTTTAAAAAATATCATATAGATTTCTACTTGTCATGGAAATATGTTTATTTAGATTTAAAGACATATTAGAACATTATTAACTGGAAAGTGAAACACAGCAGTTCTTTCATGTTGTGTTGGAATTTGTGATTAGAATTTTGGTGTGTTTTCTATAATTCCTCACATGGCAACATTACACTAAATAATAAGAAGGAGGGCCATATGAAAAACATATACAAAGGAAGCTTAATTCCTGATATAGAAAGTGGTGGTGGAAGATGCTTGTCTGCAGAATAGCAGATGCCTTTAATAATCAGCAAAGCATTATGCAAACAGCTGCTAGCAAGACAAAGCATCTAATTACACTAACTGTACTCTTGATTTTATTCCCACCATACTGAGTGAATGAGGATTTCAATATGACATTTAAAGGGAAATCTCAGCTGGTTTACACATCAGTTTGCAACCCTGGCTTTGGAAAGGGTAACTGACTACAATCGCTAACAAGCTCCATAAAATTGTATATAGCATTTTAGCTTTTTACGGGACATGAGTGGGTATTAATTATACCTAGCTAGACTCAGTCTACTCAAGTAGACTGCTGATCTTTCCTAAATAGCATGTCTATCGTATTTTGCATTTCTCCCAGATTCCTGTACTACTTCTAAATAGGACCTATTTCTGAAGGCAGCATCCCAGTATGAGCTGATATTCCTTAATGTGTGCTGCACTTCTTTAATTTTTTCAAACACCGTTGGGCTGGAATGAGAAATTTCCATGGCATATCCTGGCAACAAAGGAAATAGTTTTAGTAGTTCACTAAATGGCATTAGCAAAGTTATCAGAAAAGCGACTTCCTGATGATTTCTTCAGTGACTTTCATCGTAAAGCAATTCAGCTTAGAAGTCAAAACCAGACTAGTCTATGTGCTAGCACAGCATGCTCGACCTGGATATCAGACTATGTTTTTTCTGCTTTTTACAGTATCACTTATCAGAACTTAACTGGTATTCTGCAGATGATATATACCTATTGGCAGCTGTATAGGATGTTCAATGACTAGAAAGAAGTTTGCTTTTTATCAGTGAGCTCAGCAGGCCTGACTGCAGCAAATGACAGGGATGAGTCAATATTTGCCCAACATATGCAAGTTGCCCCAGTGCTGTTTTTCCAAACACACTTTTTGTTACTTTTGGCAAGAAGTACAGTATTTATGCTATGAATATCCAGCCCACATCTTTACTTGTCACAGGACAAAAGAAGGAGACACAAAGTTGACTGCATGAAAATTCAACCCCGTGTAAAGTTACAACAGACTCAGAGCTGGATTGTGGAAACATCCAGTGATTAGCATCTCCTCTGGAGACTTTTGTGTGATCATGGGCAAGTCACTTAATCTCCCTATACCTCAATTTTTCCCATCTGTAATGCAGACATAATTGCATTTTATGTCCTCCGCAGGGTGCTGTGAGGATACATTGAAGCTTGCAAGTTGCTCAGATACTGCAATAATGGGGGCCATATAAATACCTAAAATCATGCACTAGTATGCACCCAGTTGTAATGGCTCTTAAGGGGTTGTTTTGGAGTGGAGAGCTGTAACTGCTCTAATTTATGCTGTGGAAAAGGTCAGCCCCACAGTTGAGGAGCAGAAGGGTGCTCCTGCCACTAAGGTGTACTCAGCACAGCTGCAGATTAAGTATTCAGTCTGTTCAAAAGTCTGGAATTAGGAAAGGTAGTGGCATGTCAGAGACACTCTCACACCTCTCCCTTAACTTGAACTAGAATTGCAAATATTGCTTTGGGGGTTGTACAGAAATTCAATTAACTTTATGGTTTATTATTTATGTATGTGTATAAAGCTGTTCAGTTTTCAAACAAGTCTAAAGTGCTAAAGTCTTGTGAGAAAACTAGTTCTTGAGCAATTTTGAGACAAATTTTTAAGGCTTAGGAGGTTAAAATTCTGTCTCTGAACATTCTGAAGTTCATATATCACTGTTGTGAATGTTTCCCCTTTATTCTGACTGCTCCTGTCCAGACAAAACATAAACAAAACAACTGTGCACTAGATAACATCTGTTTGTGTTTTGGTTACACCATAGGTGAATCACTCTTTTGTTCTTCATTGCACACCACATATCAATTGCTTTAATTACATTGGCTATGTCTACACTTGGAAATTTAAGTCGACTTAGTGAGTCTACAGTTAAATTTTAAGTCGACTTTGGGGGGAACTTACAAAGTCGACCTAGAGCGTCCACACTGGATGCATAGGTCGACTTTGTGGGGCTAGGGGGACCTAGGGTAGGTCCATGGGGGCAGGGTAGCACCCCTTGCCCAGTGCCAGGGTGCTCAGCCTTTGCTCCATTGTACATAGGTACAATGGGAGAAAGGGGGACAGGGACCCTGGCAGGGCATAGGGGAAGGGTGAGCAGGGCTCTGCCCTGTCCTTTGGAGGGGCATGCCAGGCTCCCCCTGTGCCCCCCCCCCAGCAGGGAGGGCATTGGTGCTGTCCTGGAGTAGCCCTAAGTTGACTTAGGGCTACCCTATGTCTACACTGGCTTAAGTCGACTCTAGGGAGTTGACTTAAGCCCTAAGTCAAACTAAATCTAGGTTTAATAAAGTCGCCTTAATTTTCATTAAGTTGACTTTATTTTCCTTAAGTCGACTTAAGCAAGTTGCTTAAGTCAACTTAAGGAAACTGTAGTGTAGACGTAGGGTAAATTAAGTTGACTTAAGCAAGCTTAAATCGACTTAATTTACAAGTGTAGATGCAGCCATTGTGAGTTGCATGAATCCACCCGAGAAAAAGTCCATAAATATGATTAAGGAATGTCACTTTGACCTTACTATGAGTTTCTCTCTTTTTTTCTAGTTTGTGACAGCGTGAAACAATGTGTGGTCCAAACTCAGGTAATCATTACACAGTATTTATCTGGTAGTTTAACAGCTTTTAGGAGACCAATGCTCTCAGCAAGGGAATGACTGATTAAAATGCAAGACAACACATTAAGAGAGTTCCAAGTGAAATAAAACAGTCTTTAGTCCACATTAATCTATTTAAACTTCATCCTTTTACACCTATCCAGTGATCTATGTGCATTTCACACATTTAAAATACAAAACAATGAGCTAAGTAAGAGTTAGTTTAGGTTTATTTGGCACTAAGAAGACCATAACTAAGATTGTATCAGAATTTTCTGTTTATCAGAGTCTTTAGCTCAGCACTTTTAACTTTTACTGGGGACATTTTTTGGTAAATGTTCACATGGGATTTTAAACCACATTTTAGCCACTAACTTAAGTATGTGGAACAATACCCAATGTGCATTTTATGTTTCTGTGTAGTTGACTTTTTTAGGGAATGTGGACAATTGGAACAATGGAAAAGCCTGTTTTGTCTGTCTTGTTCATTTGGCCTGGTCTACACTGGGATCTCAGGTCAATGTAATACCACTTATGTTACCCTCTACTGCACGCGTACACACTTATGTGGCCGTAAAGTCGATCTTTATGATGTTGTAAATCAGCATCGTAACACCAACCCTGCGGGAAGTGTAGCATTTTGGTCAAATTCAATAATGTGATTGAATGTCAGTGTAGACAAAGAGCAGTTTAATGCAAAGTTATTGGCCTCTGGGATCCATCCCAGAATTCCCTGTTCTTGCAATTCTGGCATTCTGGTGCTGCCTCACCTTGGCCACCTCATCAGTAAATAGTTTGTCCCCTACTTGTAGTCCCGAAGGTTTGAATTCCATTTCTTGCTCGGGCAGCATGGAGAGCTTTTCAACTGAGAAGGTAATGACGTCTGAGCACAGCAAATGTGCCCCCGCTTGGAGTCGTCCTGAGATCTTAAATCTGAACAGCCTGTGGGATGAGGAATCAGTGCTTGCTCAGCTGCGAAGCAGCAAAAGGAATTGGGACATTTACGAAAAAAGTTCATGTAGTATGGTTGAGAGGGGCCACAACAGGGACATGCAGCATTGCTGCATTAAAATCAAAGGGTATGTCTACACTGGCAATTTAAGTTGACTTAAGTAGCCTTAAATTGACCTAGATTACTCCCTGTCCACACTGGGCTTTCATTAAGTCGACTTAAGAAATTCCTTAAGTCGATTTAATGAAAGCTTAAGTCAACTTAGTAAGAAACACCAGTTAGGTCAACCTAACACTTAAGTCAACTCCTTAGGTCGACTTAAGCACAGTGTGGACATGGATTAACCCTTAAATTGACTTAAGGGCAGTTAGGTCACTTCACTAAGTCCACATTCAGGGTAACCACTTTAGGTCGACTTAACAAAGTCGACCTAACTTTTTCTAGTGTAGACACAGCCAAAGAGCTTCAGCAGCCTTATCAGTGGACTAGGGAGGTGAACAGTCATTCAGGGTCTGCACCAGAGATGTGGAGGTTTCATGAGGAGTTGGATGTGATTCTTGGTTGTTACTCAACCAGTATGCTGTCATGGAACTTTTGATACATGTGTGAGGACTCCAGAATAAATGAGGACAATTCCATGGATGAGGTGGAGTTGGAGGATGATGAAAATGGGATTCGTGAGACCCAAGTATCAGTTCTCCCAGTCAATCAGGAGCTTTTTGTCACCCCGGAGAAGCCTGCCCCAGCTCAGGATGGCATCAATAACTGTGATGTAGGGGAATGCACATCAGGTGAGTGTTTGATCTGTGCTATGCTCATTTCACAGTTGCATTCCATTGATAGCTGCCAAGACTGGATGAGGGGAGGGGGGAGCGCATCTGACCACACCATCTGGGGGAAAGTGATGTGGCCTCTGGCTGCTGCAGGATGGACGCAGAGTCCACCACATTGGCGGACAGAACAGGCCATTAGTGCGGAGACTGTGTGGGGGAGGAACCAGGTCAGCAGCACTGGGAAAGTGGGAGGAAGACATAGCCGTGGGGTGTTGGGGAACCCAGCCAGCCAGAGCGTACGGAGGGTGGAGAGGAGGTGCAGCAGGCCCATGGGTGGAAGGAACTCTGGAGGGGGTTGTGGTGGGGCTGCGAGGGGGATGGGTGAGGGAGGCTGCCATCACAGATACATCTTGCAGCATGTATTTTACTCTCCCCTGTCCCAGAGTAACTACTCAAAAAGAATTCCAAAGGGGTAGCCGTGTTAGTCTATTGTAGAAAGACAACAGAGTCTTGTGGCACTTTTAAAGACTAACAGATTTATTAATCGCATGAGCTTTCGTGGGAGAAAATCCCACTTCGTCAGACGCTTTGAAGATAGGAAAGTTACAGAGTGGGAGGAAATTAAATGCAGGGGAGTGTATGACATAGCATCAGGTCAGGCTGTAACAGCAAATCAAAATAGGTGTTAGGACTCAAAACACTGGGGAACAGCACATAGAGGAGGGGGAGGTCAACACACCTAGCTATCTGAGAGACACTACAGATTTCCTGAGAAAAATCCAATCCATTGATGGTCTTCCAGAAAATACCATCCTAGCCACTATGGATGTAGAGGCTCTTTACACTAACATTCCCCACAAGGATGGATTACAAGCTATTAGAAGAACCATCCAGGATGATGACACAGCTAAACTTGTGGCTGACCTCTGTGACTTTGTACTCACCCACAACCATTTCAGATTTGAAGATGATCTATACCTTCAAGTCAGTG
Source organism: Pelusios castaneus (assembly GCA_007922175.1). NCBI lineage: Eukaryota > Metazoa > Chordata > Testudines > Pelomedusidae > Pelusios > Pelusios castaneus. The sequence continues at coordinate 23,646,540 of ML685785.1, forward strand.
GCACTGCCATGGGTACCCGCATGACCCCACAACATGCCAACATCTTTATGGCCGATTTAGAACAACGTTTCCTCACGTCTCATCCCAAAGCACCCCTACTTTACCTACGCTATATTGATGACATCTTCATCATCTGGACCCATGGTAAAGATGCCCTTGAAGATTTCCATAGAGATTTCAACAATTTCCACAACACAATCAAACTTAGCCTGGAACACTCCACACAAGAGATCCACTTTCTGGACACTACAGTGCAAATTAGCGATGGACACATAAAGACCTCCCTATACCGCAAACCTACTGATCGGTATAGTTACCTACATCCCTCGAGCTTCCATCCTCGACACACCACACGATCCATTGTGTACAGTCAAGCCCTAAGATATAACCGCATTTACTCTGACCCTTTAGACAGAGACAGACACCTTCAGGATCTCTACCAGGCATTCTTAAAACTACAGTACAAACCCACAGAAGTGAAGAAACAAATTGACAGAGCCAGACGGGTACCCAGAAGTCAACTACTGCAGGAGAAGCCCATGAAAAATAACAACAGAACGCCACTGGTCATCACCTACAACCCCCAAGCCAGACCTCTTCAACACATCATCAAAAATCTACAGCCTATTTTACAAGATGATCCCTCACTCTCTCAAGCCTTAGGAGACAGACCTCTCCTTGCTTTCAGACAGCCCCCTAATCTTAAAAGGATACTTACCAGCAACTACAGATCACAGAGCAGAAACACTAAAGCAGGAACACAGCCCTGCAGCAGACCACGCTGCCAACTTTGCCCTCATATCTACACTGATGACACCATCACAGGGCCTAATCATGCCACCTACTCCATCAAGGGTTCATTTACCTGCTCATCCACCAATGTGATTTATGCCATCATGTGCCGGAAATGCCCCTCTGCCTTATATATTGGGCAGACAGGACAGTCTCTGCGCCAAAGAATCAATGGACACAAATCTGACATCAGAAATTGCAACACTGCAAAACCTGTAGGGGAACACTTCAATCTCCCTGCCCACTCCCTTAACGATTTGTTAATAGCTGTGTTGAAACAGATGAATAACAAATCACAGCTTCAAAGAGAGTCTGCAGAACTCAAACTTATATGCAAATTTGACTCAGTTGCCTTGGGGTTAAGGGACTATGGATTTTTCTCACATTACATCAAGTGAATTGACCTCCCCCTCCTCTATGTGCTGTTCCCCAGTGTTTTGAATCCTAATACCTATTTTGATTTGCTGTTACAGCCTGACCTGATGCTATGTCATACACTCCCCTGCATTTAATTTCCTCCCACTCTGTAACTTTCCTATCTTCAAAGCGTCTGACGAAGTGGGATTTTCTCCCACGAAAGCTCATGCGATTAATAAATCTGTTAGTCTTTAAAAGTGCCACAAGACTCTGTTGTCTTACTCAAAAAGAGTTTCGATGTGCAGGTGGATGCTTTGATTATCATCCAGTGATATGTCCGCAAAAGTCTCATACAAGTATTCATGAATCCTTGTAAAAAGGTTTCTGGGGAGGCCTGCCTTCTCTACCTAGCACGGAATGAAACCTTGCCCCGCCACTTGGTTATTAAAGCTGAAGGCATGAGCATGGCACATAGCAGTGTGGCATACGGGCTGGACATGGCCCCCCACAGATTGCTGTTCACTCTGGGACAGCATGAGCCTCAGGAGGCTGATGTTGCACATGGTCGCCTAGGGAAGATGGTGCACAAATAGTCATCAAACAAGGAATCAATCTCCCGTGATTTCACCTCCCTTCTCTCCCCCCCTCCCTCCCCAGCAATGGGCTCTGCACGGTGCATTGTGTTTCTCCACCTTACTACCTCTCCTATTCTAATTAGGGGGGAGGGGTGGGGGGCGACTCCCTGTAATGATAGGTTCCCTCAAGCTTACCATTGTGTGGAAGGCACTTTGGCTGCATCTACACTGGCAAATTAAGTCGACTTAAGCTTGCTTAAGTCGACTTAATTTACCCTGCGTCTACACTACACTTTGCTTATGTGAACTTAAGCAGCTTGCTTAAGTTGACTTAAGGAAAATAAAGTTGACTTAATTAAAATTAAGTCGACTTTATTAAACCTTTCTATTAGACCTAAGGCTTAAATCGACTCCCTAGAGTCGTCTTATGCCAGTGTAGCCGTGGGGTAGCCCTAAGTCAACTTAGGGCTATCCCAGGGCTGCACCAATGCCCTTCCTGATGGGGGGGCATAGGGGGAGCCTGGCATGCCCCCCACAGGGCAGGGCAGAGCCCTGCCCACACTGCTTCTATGCCCTGCCAGGGTCCCTGTCCCCCTTTGCCCCATTGTACCTAGGTACAATGGGGCAAAGGCTGAGCCCCCTGGTATTGGGCAAGGGGTGCCCCCTGCCCCCATGGACCTCCCCTAGGTCCCCCTAAGCCCCTAGAAGTCGACCTAGGCATCCAGTGTGGATGCTCCAGGTCGACTTTTTAAGTTCCCCTCAAAGTCGACTTTAATTTTCAGATTCCAAAGGGGTAGCCGTGTTAGTCTATTGTAGAAAGACAACAGAGTCTTGTGGCACTTTTAAAGACTAACAGATTAATTAATAAATCTGTTAGTCTTTAAAAGTGCCACAAGACTCTGTTGTCTTTAATTTTCAGTGTAGACTCACTAAGTCGACTTAGTTAAGTCGATTTAAATTACCCAGTGTAGACATAGCCTTTGAGCTGTGTTAGCAGTCAGTGTGTTCTAGTCAAAATGGAATGTCTTTCCAAAAGTATAGTTTGCAGCAACTGGGGGAGTTCAGGGAGGAATGCATGATTCCTTTCATTGCATCGTCTCACCTAACAATGGGAACATTGTTTTTTTGCTCATTACAGTGGATTCATCGACCTTGGGACATTCCACTCCCACAGAGCACCTTAGCCAGATTAAAAAGAGGAAGTGTAAATCTCGGGATGACATGTTCACTGAGATCATGTACTCCTCCCAATGGCAGATTCGGAGTTCAGAGCATGGTGGCTCTCCTTGTTCAAGAAATTAAAGTTTGACATGGAGGACAGAAGAGCAGCACGGGAGCAGGATCACGAAATGTAGCAAGAGATGCTGCGGTGCCTGATTGAGCTCCAGAAAGCACAGTGGTCACACAGGGTCCCCATACAGGCCCTGAAGAATGCACTGCAAGTTGTGGTAGTCAGTCCCTCCCACTACTGATCAAGGATGAACAGGGACAGGTTGCAATCTGTGGCTGCCTCAACACCTTTGCATTCAGGCCGAGCTTTGTGATGAATTTAAGAATTGCGGTGCCTAGGTCTCCTCCAAAAGTCCATCCAACCCCCGTTAGCCCAGAAATGTGAACACAATAAAGTAATACTTGTTTTCAATACCTGTGTTTATTTTTGGTGCCATGCTACAATGCCTTGTGGGTAACAGAAGGGGCAGTAAGGAGTGTGTGGTGTGCGAAGTGAGTGCGCAGTGACAGCGGGCACAAACATCACTCGTGCTTATTACAAAACCATGCTTTCAACGCTTCCCTGATATGCATGGCTCCACGGTGAGCTCACACTGTAACACTTACATCTGTCTGTTCAAAATTTGGGGCCGGTAACTCAGCCTAGAGGGAACCTTTCCCCAAGTGCCTCATATAAATTATGCAGCACAGCAAGCACTTACAATTATGGGTATATTTTTCTCAGATAGATCAAGCCTAGTCAGAATGCTCCACCACCTGCCTTTTAAATGCTCAAATGCACATTCTACCACCATTCTGCTGATCATATGATTGAAACGCTCTTTATCAGTATCTAGTGTACAGCTTCATTAGCCAGGGGAGCAAGGGGTATTCTGGATCCCCCAGGATCACTATTGGCATTTCAACATCCGTAATGTTCTTTTTTTTTATTTTATTTTATTTGAGGAAGAAAGTTCCTTCCTGCATCTTTTGGAACAGACCAGAGTTCCTAAGAGTGCACACGGCATGAACCTTCCCAGACCAGCCCACATTAATGTCTGTGAAATGGCCCCTGTGATCCACAAGGTCCTGCAGACCCATAGAGAAGTACCCCTTAGAGTTTATGTACTTGGTGGCAAGGTGATCTGGAGCCAAAATGTGGATATGTGTCCCATCTATGGCACCACCACAGTTTGGGAACCCCATAACAGCAAACCCATACATTATGTCCTGGACATTTCTCAAGGTCACTACCCATCTCAGCAGAAGTCTATGTACAGCCCTGCACACTTGCATCACTACAACTCCCACGGTGGATTTCCTGACTCCAAACTGATTTGCAACTGACCAGAAGCAGCCTGTGGGTGCAAGCTTCCACAGAGTGATGGCCCCCCGCTTCTCCACAGTAAGAGCTGGTCTCAAGCGAATAGTCATACTCTGCAGTGCCGGGGTGAACTCTTTGCAAAGTTCAAGGAAAGTACCCTTTCGCATACGGGAGATTTGTAGCCGCTGCTCATTATCCCACACAGTCAGCACAATGCTGTCCCACTACTCTGTGCTTGTTTCTTGGGACCAGAAACGGCGATCCACAAATTGCAGATTGAGCATTACAGCCTGCAGAAAACAGGAATTATTTCAGTTGATGGTTTCCAGCAGGGAGGCCTCAGTAACATCACACGTTTCTGCACTGCAGATCCAGCTGTGCTGCTGGAAATACTGCAAAACAAGCTGAGATATATTTGAAACACTGTCCATGCCTGCAGCAGAGAAAAATGGCACAAAAACCGTTTCCTGTTTCTTTGCGAGAAGGAGGGGAGGTGAGGAGGCACATTGCATCATGGGAGTACAGCTGACTTCTCACAAGACACAGTGCTCCATTGCACTGTGGGACACCTACCCACAGTGCAACACTTCTACATTTGACCAAATAACTAGCAATGAGGACGCAAGAGTGTAGGAGTAAGGAGTGTGACGTGAACGTGCTCCTCCGCATTTAATCATTCGGCAACTCAGCCACGGCTTTAAATCTTGCCCCAATGTAGACATGGCCTTTGTCAACACAGAGCACATTTGCTGCCTCATTCTGTTGGCTGAAAACATTGTGACATCAGAGGTAATCAGCCACTTACCACTCTCACCCTCCAGCTTTTTTTCATGCTTGCAGAGATTCACTGTTGCATTGGTAATTATGATTATGGCTACCTTTGATAAATAATTTCCCTTTGAGGACCCTAACATCACAAAGAATGGTTCCAGGAGGAGCTTGAATGAGTACAATTCCTCTTGGGTTTGGATAAGATCCTGTGGTGCTCCGTTGGGTTTGAACTAGGGTAAAGAATAATTGTCATTTAAAAAAAAAAACGAAAAGGATTCCATGACAATCAGATATAAAAAATCCTGCTTCTTTTCATATACATTGTTTAGATGCTTCTTATGCTTCTTACAAGTTGTGGGAAGGGATGTGACTTTCTGAATCTTTACCTTACAAAAGAGGGAGAAATTACAGATTTGAGTCCTGAATCAGTTTCCTGTTATGACTTTTTGAGAAAGTTACTTGGATGTTGCACTATAACTGAAGTGTCTTTTTAAAAGTTTTGTTAGAATACCTAAAAGCATAAGAATGGCTATACTGGATCATACCAATGGTCAGTCTAGCCTAGTCTCCTGCCTTCCTCAGGGGCTTCAGAGGGAGTAAACAAAACAGGCAATCATTAAATGAGCTGTCCCTTACCGCCAAGTCCCAGCTTGTGGCAATCAGAGTTCAGGAACACCAAGAGCTTGGAGTTGGCTCCCTGACCATCTTCGCTAATAGCCATTGATGGACTTATCCTCCATGAACTTTTCAAAGTCTATTTTGAACTTTGATGTAGTTTTGGCCTTCATAACCTCCCCTAGCAATGTGTTCTATTGTGCACTGTGTGAACTAGTAGTTCCCATAGTTTGCTTTTCACCTGCTCCTTATTAATTTCATTATGTGATCCCTGGTTCTTGTGTTATGTGAAGAAGTAATTGTACTCCCTTATAAGCTTTCTACACACCGTCCATGATTTTATACACCTCTATCATATCCCTTCTTAGATGTCTCTTTTTCCAACCTGAACAGTCCCTGTCTTTTTAATCACACCTCATAGATGCTCTTTCATACCCCTAATCATTTTTGTAACCCTTCTCTTGTACCTTTTACCACTCTAATATATCTTTTTCTGAGATGGGATGACCAGAACTGCAGACGATATTCAAGGTGTAGGTGTACCATGGATTTATATAGTGGCATTTTGATATTATCTATTGTTGTCCCTAATGGTTTCCTAACATTCTGTTAGTTTTGTTGACTGCCACTGCTCATTGAGCTGTTGTTTTCAGAGAACTATACATAATAACTCCAAGATCTCTTTCTTGAGTGGTAACAGCTTATTCAGATCCCATCCTTATATAGTTGGTATAATGTTCTTCAATGTGTATTGCATTATCAACATTGAATTTCATCTCCCATTTTGCTGTGCTGCCATCCAGTTTTGTGAGATACCTTTTATAACCCTTCACATTCAGCTTTGGCGTTAACTATTGAATAGTTTTGTATCATCTGGAAACTTTGTCACCTTACTGTTTTCATCTATTTTTTCTAGATCATTAATGAATATGAACAACACTGGTTTTAATATAGAACCTTGGGGAACCCTACCCTTTATATCTCTTCACTGTGAAAACTGACTAATTATTGCTACCTCTTTTTTCCTATCTTTTAACCAGTTAGTTACCATGAAAGTACCTTCCCTCTGATCCTATGATTCCTGCTTTGCTTAAGAGCCTTTGGTGAGGAACCTTAACAAAGGCTTTGTGAAAGTCCAAGAACACTATATGTACTGGATCACCCTTGTCCACATGACTGTTGACCCACACACACACAATAATTCCAATAGATTGGTGAGACTTGATTTCCTTTTACAAAAGCTTTGCTGACTCTTCAACAAATCATTTACATCTAGGTGTTTGATAATTCCATTCTTTATCATCTTTTACCATTGTTGCCTTGTACTGAAGTGAGACTTACTGGCCTATAGCTGACAAGACCAGCTCTGAAGTCTTTAAAAAAAATGGTGTTACATTAGCTATCCTCCAGTCATCTGTTAGAAAAGCTTATTTAAATGATAGACTACATACTACAGTAAGTACAATTTAATTTAATTACTTTCAATATATTGGTCAACATGGTACTGAGTGGTGAAAAATTAAGATTCACAAAGATAACACTGGCAGTAACATACAATGAAGACAACAAATGATTAAGTACTTTGTTATTTAAATCGTAAACATATAAAATATTTTCTTTCTATTAAAAAGTAAGGAAATTCACAAAACAAGATGTCAAAATCAGTGTTGTCTATGTAGCCTTAATCATGCATCCTTGTGTGTATATATTATCCTACAATCTTTAATTATATGTAAAAATGACTATTCATGAAAAATATGATGCAAGTGACTTGCACAGCATCACATGGCAAGTTGCTGGCACTTGCAGGCATAGAATCCAGGTTCCAGGGTGGCAATCAACCACAGAATCTGCTATTCTCTTCCTGCATCCCCTTGCCTTATTCATTATAAAACCTTTCAACTTTTGCAATAAATAAGGCAGAGATCCTTAAGACAACAGACTCCTTCATTATACAAGATTGATTTATAGAATCATAGAATCATAGAATAATAGGGATGGAAGGGACCTCACGAGTACATCTAGTCCAACCCCCTGCCAAAAAGCAGGACCACTCCCACTAAATCACGCCAGCCAGGGTTTTGTCTAACCGGACCTTAAAAATCTCCAAAGATGGAGATTCTACCACCTCCCTAGGTAACTCATTCCAATGCTTCACCACCCTCCTAATGAGAAAGTTTTTCCTAATATCCAACCTTGACCTCCCCAGCTGTAATTTGAAACCATTGCTCCTTGTTCTGTTCTCTGTTACCATCGAGAACAGCCTACCTCCTTCTTCTTTGGAGCACCCCTTCAAGTAGTTGAAGGTTGCTATCAAATCTCCCGTCAGTCTTCTCTTCTGTAGACTAAATAAGCCTAGTTCCTTCAGTCTCTCCTGATAAGTTATGTGCCCCAGCCCCCTAATCATTTTTGTTGCTCTCCGCTGGACTCTTTCTAATTTGTCCACATCCTTTCTGTAATGGGGAGCCCAAAACTGGACACAGTATTCCAGATGCGGCCTGACCAGTGTCGAATAGAGGGGAATTATCACATCCCTCGATCTGCTGGCAATACTCCTACTGATGCAGCCTAATATGCCATTGGCCTTTTTGGCAAGAAGGGCACACTGTTGGCTCATCTTCATCTTCCCGTCCACCATAACCCCCAGGTCCTTTTCTACAGCGCTGCTACTTAGCCGATCGGTCCCCAGCCTGTAGCAGTGCATGGGATTTTTCCATCCTAAGTGCAGGACTTTGCACTTGTCTTTGTTGAACCTCATGAGGTTTCTTTCAGCCCAGTGTTCCAATTTGTCCACGTCTCCCTGGATCCTACCCCTGCCCTCCAGAGTATCTACCATTTCCCCCAACTTGGTGTCATATGCGAACTTACTAAGCACGCAGTCTATTCCATCATCAAGATCATTAATGAGGATGTTGAATAGAACCAGCCTCAGGACTGACCCCTGGGGCATTCCACTCATTACCGGTTCCCAACCAGACATTGAGCCATTGATTCCTACCTGCTGAGCCCGTTGATCTAGCCAATTTTCTATCCACCTTACGGTCCACTCGCCCAACCCATACTTCCTTAACTTGCTGACAAGAATGCTGTGGGAAACCGTATCAAAAGCCTTGCTAAAGTCAAGGTATACCACGTCAATGGCTCTTCCCGCATCTACAAATCCAGTCATCTCATCATAGAAGGAAATCAGGTTGGTCAGGCACGATTTGCCCTTGGTGAATCCATGTTGACTGTTCCTGATCACTCTATTTTCCTCCAAGTGTTTCAGGATGGGTTCTTTGAGGACCTGCTCCATGATTTTTCCAGGGATTGAGGTGAGGCTGACCAGTCTGTAGTTCCCCGGATCCTCCTTTTTCCCTTTTTTGAAGAGAGGTACTATATTTGCCTTTTTCCAATCCTCTGGGACCTCCCCCGTTCGCCATGAGTTCTCAAAGATAATGGCCAGCGGCTCTGCAATCACTTCAGCCAACTCCCTCAGCACCCTCAGATGCAGTTCATCCGGCCCCATGGACTTGTACCCATCCAATTTCATTAAGAGTTCCCTAATTTGACTTTCCATCACCGAGGGCCGCTCTCCTCTCCATTCCACGTTTTCCCGTGTAGTAGCCTGGGAGCTGGCCCTCCCTGTGAAGACTGAAGTAAAAAAAGCATTGAGTACTTCAGCCTTTTCTGCATCATCCACCACGAGGATGACTGCCCCATTCAGTAAGGGACCTACACCACGTCTGATCCTTTTCTTGTTGCTGATATACTTATAGAACCCCTTTCTGTTATCCTTCACATCTCTTGCTAGCTGCAATTCCAATTGTCCTTTGGCCTTTCTGATTTTATCCCTGCAGTCCCGAGCAATATCTTTATACGCCTCCCTTGTCGTCTGTCCAAGCTTCCACTTCTTGTAAGCTTCCCTTTTATGTTTCAGCTCCCCGCAGAGTTCTCTGCTAAGCCACGCTGGTCGCCGTCCACATTTGCTGTTCTTTCTGCACATCGGAATGTTATCTTCCTGTGCCTTTAACAGGGTTTCTTTAAAATACAGCCAGCTGTCTTGGACACCTTTCCCCTTCAGATCAGCCTCCCAAGGGATCCTGCCCATCAGCTCCCTAAGGGAGTGAAAATCTGCTTTTCTGAAGTCCAGGGTGTGTGTTCTGCTTCTTTCCTTCCTTCCATTGATCAGGATCCTGAACTCTACCATCTCATGGTCGCTGCTGCCCAGATTGCCATTTACTTCTACTTCCCTGATCAATTCTTCTCTGTTTGTGAGCAATGGGTCTAGAAGTGCAAGGCCCGTAATTGGTTCTTCCAGCATTTGTACTAGTAAGTTTTCCTCAATATTCTCCAAAAACCTCCTGGATTGCCTGTGCACTACTGTATTATCTTCCCAGCAGAAGTCAGGATAATTGAAGTCCCCCATAAAAACCAGGGCCTGCGATGATCTGGAAACTTCTGTTAGTTGTCCATAGAACGCCTCATCCACCTCCTCTTTCTGGTCTGGCGGTCTGTAGCAGACACCACAGATCCATTCTTGTGCATTAGATGATGCTGGGGTCCTGTGGAAATAATACTGGGATCATGTAATGAAAGACAGAATTATAATGCATATGGAAAAAAGGCCAAAGTAAGATAACTTGAGAATGCTGACTTTTCAACGTTGTAATCATTTTTAATTCTTAATTTTGTATTTGCTATACTTTTATAGTTTAATTTGCTGACGAGAGTAACCTTAACTAATGTTAAATGCAGTTTTTGTTTGTAAATAGTTACTATATACAAAAAAAGTTGTAAAGGATTTTCTGTCTGATCAGCCCTCCAGAAAGACTCCACACCATCTATTCTCATCTCAGTTTGGCCTGATCATTCAAGTGAATTGAAAGATTCCCACCGACTTCAGTGGGTTTTGGATTTGGCCCATTAAGCATGATCAGGACATCCATTAATGTTAATAGAAGTCAGATGCATCTAGGGGGTCCATCAAGTGCCGTTGATAGTAAATACTTTTATGGAAACAGACACTGTTCATGTTTACATATTTTACAAAGGAAGAGCTGTGTAGAAAATGAAGTAATAGTAGGAGAAGCTGCCTAGAGAAGCATGGTTGCCACTGAATCATCCAGATATGTTAAAACATTTGTTTTTGTCTTTCTTGCAGCAGCACAGCTGCTTTCAACTTCTATGTTGCCATCTTCAGCCTGACGAGGCACAGAAGTAGCTACTTTTGCCTGATTGGGTTTGAAAATTCCAACTGCTGATTGTTAAGAGGATTGAGCAAAATTGTCTGGGGGACTGGGTATGAGCTGCTACATTTTCCCCCAAAGCAAAGAATGTGAGTTTTTAATGAGATTTAAGAAAACACAAAGCATAAGATCTTTTTACAAAATATTTCTTATACATGTAATATGGTGAGGAAGAGTTGCCTTCTTTTTCTCTGTATTGTTTTCTATAGTCTCTTGTTAGGGAATAAGTGATGCCAGTTTGCATTTAATAAAAAAGCCTGTAAAAATCAATGTTGTGGTCTCAGCCAAGTCTCCAGCAGATAAGTATATAAAACAATACTGATTGACAATCCTGAAGGGAACCTCAGTAGAAAGATCAAAGATTGAATGCACTTGGAGAATGATCTCTTCACCTGTATTATTACCATTTTATTGGTATTACAGTTGTACCTAGAGGCCTCAGCTAAGAACAGACCCTATTTGCTAGACAGTTCCCTACTTCAAAGAGCTTGCATTCTAAAGAGAGAACAGAGACAAAGGGTAAGAAAAAGGAGCAGAGGTGGTCTTCTTTGCTAAGGTTGAAGCAGACTGGCAAGAGATTGGCAAATTTTGCACGCCATCTGGAGTAATAAAGCTGCACAGCTGGGATATCTGGATAATTATGTAGTATACCTGTACTGTTAAAATGCCCATTCAATGAACCTCAGCCTACCACTTTGTTGCAGCACAGTCTAGATGTCTTTATCTTAAAACCTGAACTTTAGGGATCCAGGGCCGTCCCTAGGAGGAGGCGAACGGGGCGATCGGCCTGCCCCATGCGGCCAGGGCCAGCCCTCGGCGGCGACCTCGGGTCCTCGGCTGGGGCACCAGCCACAGCAGCCTGGGGTCCCGGCTGCGGCTGGCTCCCTCCACCAGCAGCCCCTGCTTCCAGGGCCAGGCCCAGAGCCGGCTCCCCACCGGCGGCCTCAGCCTCCTTTCCTGGCTGGCTCCCTGGGGAGGTGGAGCTGCCCGCCTGCCTTCCAGCATGTGGGTGGGGGGGGGCGGCCGCCTAGGCCAGTTGGCCCTGGGCCCCACTCCCCCCTGCGGGACAGTGCTGTAGGGATCAATCTTCATCTATTGTAAATTGTCATAGCTGCGTTGATTTGACTATAGTTATGTAAATTTACCTAAAATGAGGATTTTGCTCTAGTTCTAAATACCCAATCACTTTCAGAGATGGAATGTGACACATATTTATGTGATATACAAATATTTATATGTATTAATATAAACAAGAAAGCATTTTAGTAGCATCCAAAATGATTTTAAACAAATATTATAGTAGTCTGATCCAACGTCCATTGAAGTCAATTGAAAGACACAACTGACTTTAGTGGGCATTGGACCAGGACCAGTTTATCCTTTGTATATAAACTGCTACCAAGAAGGTCCTTTCATTCATATTACTACCAATTCATTCACACTAGGGAACAAAAGTATGTGTCAGAATGTACAGTTTCTTAACATTGTCTCTCTACTCCTTTATTTTACTTCACATGCATATAGATACTGTTTCACCTCTGAGCATTTGAGATAGATTTTGTATTTTTTATTGTTTTGGGTGTCTCTTTTTTTTTAATATCTACTCTGTATCCTAAATAAGTTAACTGTACATCACAAAAATTCTTCAATTTTCTAAGCAGATTCAGACCGGAGATGGTTAGTCTATCTATATCAATTTTTGCTATCTTTCAGAAAAGTCTCCTACCACTAGTTCTCTGTTAATGGATGAGCGAATATCTTCAGGTTTCCTCCCAGAAGACTGAAAATGTATCTTGTAAGTAAAACATTAAAGGTGTCTGACACCAATGCATACAATAATGAATCCCTTGGATTTGCATAGGGCTCACACTCGTATAGAACACTGTCTTCTCCCAATAGGCAAAGTTGCATAAGATACAGGTCCCTATTTCACTGAAGTCTGTCTCTGTTATTTTCTTCAGTAGCTAGAGCAAAACTACACTTTTCAGATCACAGCTTTACGAGACTGTCTAGGAATGACAAATTCTTCCTGCACCACTGATCCTTGTAATGAACAATATTAATTTTACCTAGACTCCTTTAATGGGTAGAGGCCAGAGTGCACACTGCCTTGGAGTTAAAACCTTTTAGATAGGTATCAGACATAGAGATAGATTCTTATACCGAAAACTCATACTTAGACTGTAAATTTCTTGGGCCAGGGACTATGTTTTACTATATCTCTGTACAAAGTTTACAAATTGGGGCCCCAAATTTCAGCTAAGGTCTCCAGACCCTACTTGTAAGTCCTACACATAAGAATATTAAGATATCCAGCCATTTGAGTAATTAAGATCTCTTCATTTCTTCTTTCATTCTTCAGCTGGATCTCACTGAAGCACCCAGTAACTCTTATGTAGTGAACAAACTTTTCCTAGCTGGCTAAGTGACCTAACTCCTAGGATGAGGATGCATGTGAAACATGCAAAAGACCCTGCTCTGAACGGTGATTCCTTCACTGGCTTTGAGCAGTATTGTTCAAACTGGCAAAATTGATGGGGGTCTCATGCATATAATGATCTTCATGTATGGTGTATGAAAGGATGGCCTTAACTTGTGGTAATGTTGGCTTTAAAGTTTATTTTATTGACCCCTGCATATTTTATGATACCTGCAAAGATTCTTCCACCTCCTGGTCTTAGGACAATCCTCTCAGAAAAATGCCATTGCTTCCTTTTCTGTATTGTTTTGGGTATCTATAGTGGTATATCATGGTGGGCTTTATACACTTGTACATAACAAAGAGGCTTGCAACAAATCCTTTCTTCTTCTCTACTACAGCTCTCACTTCCTCTGGCTTTAATAAAAAAGAAAAGATAAAGGGGGTGGATTATATTCTACCTCTTCAGTGACTAAATAGAATACTTCATTCCTCAGAGCTATCAAGCCACCATCTTTCATTAGTAAGTTCACTTGAAAAGGAGAAAATATCCAATGAAATAAGGGAAAAAATGTCAAGCAACTTGAAAAAAGTAATAGTTTTTATTGAATGAAGAAATAAATCTGTGTGGCACTATAGTTTAGATATTTTCTAGGAAAAGTGGAGCGGTGCTGGCTTGTAAAACTTGTTCTTGGCACTGGCTCAGCTAATAACAAAACAGGAAAAAACAAGCTGAGAACATACTGTTTACATCAATGGTTCTTTAAACTAAGAAGTAAGACCAGCTGCAGCCTTAGAAGTTGTTATAATTCATGAGTTCTTAAAACGACAGTCAGAGGGGACAACACACATCAAATAAAAACCAAGGCTGTAATTTTCTGTCTGATGGGAGATATTTTCTTAGTCTTAGACCCCAATTAGGGCTTCAGTCGAGAGGAGATGGAAAGCTTTTTTACTCCAGCAACACAAATAACTTTTAAATAGACTTAATGGGCTGATCTGGTTGTTCATAACATTCCACAAGGAAAAAAGAATGCACATATTCTAATGTCATTAGTTTTGCTATGGAAAAAAATCCACCTGAATTTATAGAATTATGACTTTATTTACTGATACTGCAAAGCCAGTAAATGAGCCCTAACTCAGTCAGAATATTCCAATTCCAGGCAAACACAGAAGTACCTTACACTTATACCTTTCATTAACATTAGCCATTTTACCTTAACATTTCAGCTGGTTCCATGGTGTATGTATAACTAGCTCACAATTCTATGAATTCTGAAGGGATCAGGAAGCACTGAGTGATTTTGAAAGGAGGAATGCCCTTTGTTCCAATATTCACTTTTGTTGTTTAAGTTTGACCATTAGGGTAATTTCACAGGCAGTAAATTTAATCATCATATGGAAAATACAAATGTCAATTAATATTGATTTTATATAAATATAAAAGACCTCAGCTGGAATATTGAGTCCAGTTCAAAGCATCACATTTCAGGAAAGATGTGGAGAAAATGGTGGAAGTCCAGAGGAGAGCAACAAAAATAAAGGTCTAGGAAACATGACCTATTAAGGAAAATTGGAAAAAAAATAATAGGATTTATTTAGTCTGGAGAAGAGAAGACTGAGGGGAGACATAAATTTTCAAGTACATTACAAAAAGAAGGGTGAAAAATTATTCTCTTTAACTTCTGAGGATAGGACAAAAAGCAATGGGCTTATATTGCAACAAAAGAGAGTAAGGTTGGACATTTTCTGTCAGGGTAGTTAAGCTCAGGAACAAATTATGGTATCTACATCATTGGATGTTTTCAAGAACAGGTTAGACAAATACTGGTCAGGAATAGTCTAGTTATTACATAATCCTGCCCTGACTTCAGGGAAGTGGATTAGATGACCTCTCAAGGTCCTTCCAGTCCTATACTTCTATACAATACCCAACTTCTTTAAAGAGTTTCACATAGATTTGCTTGTCAGGTAAATATTATCATTCCCATTTTACAGATGGGGAAGGTAAAACAGAGATTTTAAATCACTTGCTGAAGACCACAGTCAGAGCTGGCAGTGGGATTAGGACTCAAGAGTTCCTGACTCCCACCCATGTCCTCAGAACAGATCCATGCTGCTTTCTCCACACATATAATCTTGAAAATGTTCTTTATGTTACTTCCCATTCATTTTTGGAGTGAATAGTTACTCTTCCTATGGGTTCCTTAGTCCAGATCCTCCTTAATTACTTCATTTTGCACTATGGAAACTGGATATGGTAAACTACCACTCCTGCCTAGATGTGCTGCAAGATCCTTAGCATGTACCTTATAGCCCCTATTCCACTCTCCCTATAGTCTCATTTATAAATCCAAATCCATAGAGATGCACTGGTGAACCCCATCCCCTGTAATATTGGCTTTTGCAGTGCATATGGAATATAGACTGTGCTCAATTTTTCTAAATCCTATCTCCCCCACTCCACACGCTGTGTTTCTGGGGCTTCAGTGTTTGAATCTTACAACTTGTCATTACCTAGCTCAAATCTGAAAACACAGATCAGATGGGTTTGAAATTTGATTTTATTTTACAAAGCTTTAGCACAGGGATAGGCAACCTTCAGCACATGTGCCAACAGTGGCACACGAGCCCATTTAGAGTGGAACCCTCTATGACACCACAGAAATTGCTGCTCTTGCCATCAAAAGCCACTCAAGGTGGCTTCTTTTGGGGGCAGTTGGGGTGCAGAGGGGTCCTCACCATACCCATGCCCCAGACATGCCACCAAAAGGAGCCACTCCAGGCAGTTTCTTTTGCGCCATGCCTGGAGACTCCTGAGAAGCACTGCTCCAGGCAGTGGCTTTCCATGGTATGCTTGGGGATGGGGAACAACTGCTCCTTTCAGTGGAATACCTGGGAAGTGCCACCTCCCCCCTCCCCCCACTTCAGCCATGGCCACCACTGAATTTTCAGGTAGCTGCTGCTTTTTTTCAGCATAAGGGGCTGCTGGCACCAGCTGATGGTTGGGGAGGAGGGTCCAGCACGGGGGTTGGCAAAGGTTGCCAACCCTTGTTTTAGCAGATCCTCTCTTCATACACTGTACTATGAAGTTGTCAAGTAAAATGAAGACCAATGTACATATAATATCTATGATACTGTATTTATGGACAACTGTAATCCCTGGGCTCTGGGTGCTAAAGGGAATATCATGAAAGAACATGGTGCCCCTCACTGGTACACTTTGAATTTGGATTTCTGATGTAGTTGAAAAGATGGATGTAAATGAATAGTGCTAGAGAGCTCCTTGTGGGCTATACATCTGAGGAGGCTGAAGACAGTAGTGTTAGTTGTTCCTTCCAAAGCCATTTCCAATTTAAACTTACTAAATTCCATTCTGAGTTCTGCACTTTTTCAGCATTGGTAATAAATGATACTTTGTAGAGGCTGACAGCATGCTCTGTGCCAAATGTTTGTTCTGCCAATATTTTGCTTTTCTATTGAAACTTCTGTTTCTCGTATCCACTCATTTGGGTGGATCCATGCTATCTCAGTGCAAGTGGCATTGTTTTTGCAGTACAAACAGTTTATCACTATTTTACACTCTGAAAAGGATAGATCCTCTAGAAGAAGATAAGCTATTAAGATTGATTCATGGCCACACAACCGTTTTATTTGCTCAGTGAGTTTCACCTTGACTAATAGGAATGCTCCCACGATCAGCTGTCTTCTCTCTCTGATGGAGATTCCTTGGAGTGCTGTTTTGGAGTACAGAATGTGGCTGCAGAAGTCATCCTCGTACTGGAAGGTGGTCCAGGTGCAGAACAGACAGCCGCAAATTACAGTGAGGTCTGGATTTAGAGCTACATGTAGAGAATTTAGTTGTAAAATACAACCTCTGTCTGCTTTAATAAGAAGACCACAGCATGCTCTATGCTGTTATAAGTGTTAATTAACATAACTGCGGTGAAAGTTGACCTTTTATTCTAGCAATATGGTTACAATGTTTTCTTTTTGATGCATGTATGTAAATGACAGTAGAGTTAATATTGTGACTTGCAGGTGTGACACCGTCTAGATCAGGGAGACCATTTATGCTATTATTTAACGGTAATATTTCAAAATTACAATCATTCATATGAGATATGCCATGTTAGGTACTGATAGAAAGTGTATAATTTGTTAAGAATGGTTGTATTGTTTATGTGTATATGTCATTGTAATGGGATCTCTAAGCCCCATTCAGGATTTAGGGGGAGCATCCGTTCCTTGTAAACAAATGGAATGGCCACACCCAGGCTAAGCTGCAAATGCTGTCAGGCTTGGAACCAGACAACCACAGCTGCATCTGAAAAGGCAATCAAGCCACACTATAAAAGAAGTGGAAGATGGTGGGGGCACAGACAGCCCTGCATCAGGCAGTCTCCCCAAGCCTACAGACAATAAAGCCCCTGCGCTGACACACTAAGGATAACAACAAGCCCAGAGACTATCCCCAGCTGGGGGCTTGAACTGAGACCACAGGACAGCTCAGCTGGGAGCTTTTCCCAGACACCAGCAGCAACCTGTGAGAGTCATATTTGTATTGGAAGTTATGGATTTGTTTGATATATATGTATTTCAACTTGTGATGTGTTTCTGGGAGATACCCCACACAGGATGGCTGCAACAATTGTCTGCTTAATGGTCTATTAAGGAAACTCACAGGTACAATGGGCCCAGGGAAAGACCTGATGAGTCACCAAGACTCTCATGTGGCTCTGGACTCCATCTTGTTGCTATAAATCTCTATGGGCAGTGTGGAAAAGGCTCAGGGACATAAAAAGCAGTTGCACAGTCACCATCTTGTCTTTAGTTTGGTCTCTCAGTCTACAAGTAACACTTATATGTGGATCTATTCATCTACAACTGAAGCTGTGAAACGTACGGCTGAGATCCATCCAGGTACTGGATGTACACCAGAGGAGCTACATAAGCCTGTCCAACTTGATGTATATGGACTTGTATTATCTGATTGCCTTAACCCTTTAACAGTTCTCTCAAGTCTGGGTTTTTCTTCCTTGTATAATAAACCTTTAGTTTTAGTTACTAAAGAGTTGGCTGGCAGTGTGGTAATTTGAGGAAGATCCAAACTTATATTGATCTGGTAATGTCGCTAAGTCTTTGGCTATGTCTACACTAGGGAATTAAGGTCGACTTAAAAAAGTCGACTTTAATAAGTCGACTTAGAGAATCCACACTGGATTCCTAAGTCGACTTAGAGAGTCTACACTAGACTTTCTAAGTCGACTTGTTCGGTCCAGGGCAGCAAGCCCCTGAGCAATCCGGGAGAGAAGGGAGCGAGGAGCTCCCTTCTGCCCCAGACCACTTGGCTCCCTTCTGCTCGGGACTTCCCAGGTCCCGGGCAGTAGGGAATCCTCCTAGCCTGGACCACTCGGGTCCCAGGGAGAACTTCCATGGACTCGAGTGGTCCAGGCCAGGAGGAAGAACCGGAGTCCCACGCTCCAGCTGCTGAGCAGCCGGCAGCTGGAGCGGGGCTCCCTCCTCGCCGGGACCACTCAGGTCCCAGCAAGAAGGGACCGTGGGGCTCCCTTCTCACTGGGACCTGTCCTGGCGAGAAGAAAGCCCCGCGGTCCCTTCTCCCCAGGACCCGCGCTCTAGCTGCCGCAGAGGCCTCCCTAAACAGCTGGAGCGCGGCAAGGGCCGGCACTGTGCTCCAGCTCTTTAGGGGGCCTCCCTAAGCAGCTAGAGCATGGCAATGGCCAGCGCCACACTCCAGCTGTTTAGGGAGGCCCCCTAAACAGCTGGAGTGCCACGCCGGCTAGGAGGGAGC
>ML685785.1:23672392-23745143 GCA_007922175.1 Pelusios castaneus
AGAAAGAAAGAAAGAAAGAAAGAAAGAAAGAAAGAAAGAAAGAAAGATGTTGCAAAGCAAAGTGCATCCTTAGTAAAACTGGTTGAATTTTATTGTCTGAATGATTTTCCAATGAAAAATGCCCTTTTCACAAACCCAAAATTAGTTTAGTTCTGCAAATAGATAGATAGATTTTCCATTTGGAAAAATCAACATGACATCCCCCTAGCTGCTATCTTTCAGAGGCATGCTCGGGGGGAGGGTGGCATGGGGGCGAAGCAAGGTCATGCACCCCCCTCCAATAATTGACATGTGCACATGGATGGAAGAGCCAGCTTCTCCTGCCCCTACAGAGGCATAGAATGTGCCCCTCCAAATGGAGTCACATTTTTATGCCTGTGTATACCCCTATTGGCCTTG
This sequence comes from Pelusios castaneus, assembly GCA_007922175.1. NCBI lineage: Eukaryota > Metazoa > Chordata > Testudines > Pelomedusidae > Pelusios > Pelusios castaneus. Next base: position 23,672,792 of record ML685785.1, read on the forward strand.
ACGGCTCTTGTCAATTTTACTTTCTGGTAGTGAAACTGACAGAAACTTTCCCAGAGGGCTGCCAAGGCAGAGTTCATGTGTTCTGCTTTTACACATCTTGCCACACCCAACTCTGGGAGATGGAGAAATAGAGCCCTTCCTTATGGGCTGTTCCAAGTCTAGGCAGCCTGGTCTTTCGGTGTCCTCAGCTCAGGAGCAGCCCAGAGTTCAGTTCTGTCTGAGACCCTCATCTCATGTCAAGATTCTGAGGCCTTCCAAGCTCCCTGCTGTGGAACCAGGAATCTGGAAGTCCTGAACAGACTTCCTGAGTCTGCAGTTCCAGGACAACCCTGCTATAGTGTATCCAGGGCTTTCAGATGCTCATGTTTAATAATATTCTGGTTCTGCTGAACCTGAAAGCCCCTTTAGCTGGTGAGTGAAGCTGATCATAATGTCAATCTTACTCAGCAGATATGGGGGTCCCTGGCAGCATATTATTTTCAGAAATTCTGAACTATTTTTTCCCTGAGGATTTCCACTTAACAGGAAATGTTGATTTTTTAAAAAAAGGCTTTGTTTCAGTTTTGAATGAATCCAAATTTTGAAAAAATGAAATATTACATGAACTGGAAAGTCCATATTCTGGACAGCACTAATCCTTAGGTCTATATTAACCACACAATTATGAGGGAAGAAGGTGGCCTTGTGGCTACAGCAGAGATCTGCAGGTCAAGAAATCTAGGGACTAGTCCCAGCACTGACACAGATTTTCTGGGTGAAATTGGACATGTAATTTCATCTGTCTGTGATGTAGTTTTCCCCAGTTGTAAAATGGGGCTAGTAACCATTATCTATCTATCTATCTATCTATCTATCTATCTATCTATCTATCTATCTATCTATCTATGGTATATTAACTCTTTGTGAGCTGGTCAGTATTATGGTGGTGAGGCCTCTAGGCAGGTACAGTTAAATATCTGTGTCCGTCTTATTTAACAGATGAAGTATAATGTCTACCAAATAAGCAAATATTATTAAATCTGCATTTTAAAGAAGATATTTTATATATAGTACATTGGATTTCAGATATTATCGTTTCTATTTAGAGCAGGGTGCATCTTTAAGTACTGTCTATTGCAGTTGGTCCAGTAAATACAAATATTTCACTAGAACTGTTTGCTAGTCTTTGAGCTTTTTACAGGCCACTTTTAATTTGTCGGAATCTACACTACAATTCAATTTATTTATGGGCATTTCTCTGGCTGCCACTAACATAGGGGGCACAGGGGGAGCCTGGCATGCCCCCCAAAGGGCAGGGCAGAGCCCTGTGTTTGATGCCGTCTGGATTTAGGGAAGCATTTATGATATTATTTTCAATGGATATCCCATAAATGCTGTATAATCCATAGGAACTATGTCATGTTTGGTATCAATAGAAAGGTAGTAATTTGCTGGGAATGATTATATAATTTATGTCTAGGAATTCTATTTGGATTAGAAGTTAGGAATTGGGTATTCTATCTGTACTTTAACTTATGTTATTTTATTGAAATACCTGAGAGAGGTGGGTGGGTGTGTCAAACCATTGTGTCCTTAATGTTTAGGAATGTATCACAGATAATGGTCCCAGGGACTAAACTGATGAGCCATTAAGGACACAATGGGTGTATTCCTTATGTCCTTAATGACTAATCAGTTTAGTCCTTGGTACATTCCTAAACATTAAGAATACCCAATTCCTAACTTCTAATCCAAATAGAATTCCTAGACATAAACTATATAATCATTCCCAGCAAATTACTACCTTTCTATTGATACCAAACATGACATAGTTCCTATGGATTATAGAGCATTTATGAGATATCCATTGAAAATAATATCATAAATTCTTCCCTAAATCCAGACAGCATCACACACAGGGCTCTGTCCTGCCAGGGTCCCTGTCCCCCTTTGCCCCATTTCACACAAGGGGTGCCCCACCCACCACCATGGACCTGCCCAAGGTCCCCCTAGCCCCACAAAGTCGACCTAGAGCATCCAGTGTGGATGCTCTAGGTCAACTTTGTAAGTTCCCATTTAAGTTGACTTTAATTTTAAGTGTAGACACACTAAGTCGACTTAACTAATTCAACTTTAAGTCGACTTAGTTAAAGTTGACTTAAAAGTGCAAGTGTAGACATAGCCATAGTGTGTTAGCTCTTAATTATAGTAGATGTTAAAGCAAGTATTTCAACAAAGGGTTTCTCTGTGTGATAAGCCAGCATTTAGAATGATAAACAAGATATAAAAATAAATGTTTATATTTCATGATGCCAGTCATAAAATGCTTGAACAATACCTATTTTCAGTGCAAATGCCATGCTGGCTTGGGATACAGCTTTAGAGAACCTATCATTAAGCTTAACTGAAAACTCATTAGCCTTTTGTAGTTTTATTCAAAAGTCACTTCTTCAATGCCTTAATGATGAATGATTTCAGTATTTTCTGGTTGAGAGCCTCACCATTTAGAAGATTCAGAAAGATTAATGGATAAAGAAATCAGAACTTGGATTTTTAGTTTTAATTGTACCATAGCCAAAAGGCATCAGGTTCCCAGGAGAGGGCCTACACTGTGAATCCATCATGATGTACTCCTCTCTCAAGTTTGTTACTGCTGCAAGTTATATTTTAAATATCTCTCTTGGTTTGTGAATGATGGTAGGAAAAAAAGAAAATAAAGTAAAACAGCCTTTGAGCATTAATGTGACTGCGAACACAGTGAGGAGTGACACAGTTGTTTCTTATGCCATTGGAAACTTAATGTCATGTTAATAACTTTAGGTTAGAGTTACTCTTTAAAAGAAAAACAAACAAGGAGTCCTGTGATACTTTTAAAGACTAATAAATTTATTTATCGCATGAGCTCTCGTGGGAGAAAATCCCACTTTGTCAGACGCTTTAAAAGATTTCTGAAAACCATATAGCTGTGCTCTATGATCTCCTTATACAAAACAATCCATGCGTTTGTAAGTTCCTGAATCTAACTACATTCTTAAGTCTCAGACAGTGATGTACTGTGAGTTTTTGGCACCCAGGGGCCAAGCCTGCATATGTACCCATCCCCCTGGGCCTCACATACTCTCCACCACCTCTCCATGCAGGGCAGGAATCGTCCCTGGCTCTCACCAGATGGCATGGTCCCTCAGCTGCCCCAAGGAAGGCGTCTGTACATGAGGGGTGATGGGAGGACACACACATACCACTCACTTCCTTCTGCATGGGGGACTTGCTGGCGCTTATGACTCCCCTCCCCCCAGCACTTACCAAATGCGTAGCACCCACCTCTCCTGCTCCAGCCCCACAGACCAGTGTCTGCTTGGGTGGGGTGGCTGCACCCCTGGCCAGTACGTAGCATGGTGGTAGGGAGCTCCTCCTGACCATCAGAGCTCCCCATCCCCTATACCTGCCCCTGGTTCCATCCAGCCACCCCCTGAGAGCCTGCTGTACCCATTGCCTTTGACATGCTACTCATCTCCAATCACCACAGTGTCTGAGTATCTCATGGACATTAATTTATTTATACTCACAATTACCCCATAAGGCAGGGAAATATTATTACCTCCACGTTACAGAGGGAAAAGCTAAGTTATGGAGAAGTTGAAGTTGAATTCATCCCTGATCAGGTCTCAATGTAGACAGAAAGGATGTGACTTGTAACTGCCTACATCTGCCCCCCTGTAGTGCATCTGTAGCTCCAGGTTACCCTCTATCACCTTGGATACACTGCAAAGAGCCGTCCCAGCAATTCTTCAGGCTCTCAGTCAATTGGCAGCTCAGGACAGTCCTCAGGTGGCAACCCCAGCAGCACATCTGGCTCCAGCAACAAGCAAGATGCATTTATCTCCCCTGAAAAACAACAGAGTCCTGTGGCACTTTTAAAGACTAACAGATTTATTTATCATATGAGTTTTCGTGGGAGAAAATCCCACTTCGGACGAAGTGGGATTTTCTCCCACGAAAGCTCATGCGATAAATAAATTTGTTAGTCTTTAAAAGTGCCAGAAGACTCTGTTGTTTTTCTGCAATAGACTAACACGGCTGCCCCTTTGGAACTTATCTGGTAGCTGCTGCCCAACTGAGTTGCAGGCTTTTATACCTCTTGTTCCTGTTCTATCCCTCTGCTTCCATCATGGTGGGTATGGCTTGCTTGGTTCCATTTACCAGAGGACATCTGGCCCTCCCTTATTCTCAATCTCTGAGGTAGGCCATGACTTTCTGCTACATTGTGCTAACACATCTAAGGGAAAAGGAAGAAAGCCAGCTTCCACAGAAACCCATAGGGACAGGATGACGCCCTGGTTTAATTTAATTTTATTCTCAAGCAATGTTCAAGTCATATGGATATCAAGTAACCTTGTGTATTTTGCTTGGCCTGTACTGAAAATAGAGTGTAGGTCTCTTTTTTGGTACTAAAGATCAGGATATGCATCAAGCCAATTTAAAATTTGTAATTCATAAGGTATGGGCAACAGCTGCTGTCTTTTCTAGGGTGCTAAATAGGGTGCATATTCATCTGTTTAGAAAACTATTTTACAGTAAAGTCAATAGGCGAAAATATTTTCTAGAATGAGATTCCACAAGATATAGTTAATAGCAGATAAGGATCCTTTTTAAAAAATGTACAGTCAATATGATGCAGTATTTGTGAAGGCTCACCTAGCATTCTGAAAATGTGCTTACCACAATCTGCTTACATTTTCCTTTCAAATACTAGATTAAAAAATAGCTACTTAAAATTATTAGGTTCATATAAATTTACAAGATAAAATCAAAAGCAAACATATCAATGCAAGGTAAAGGTCATACCAAACAAGAAAAAGCATGTTCTGTTTATTTTTAATAACAGTGTGGTTATAGTTTTCCATGAAAAGTGATACAAGCTGATATGTTTCTGGCATCATAAAAAATGACATGGCACAAAATAGATCTGCAAAATAAGAAATATGTTAAGGGTGGTGGGCCTGGTTGGTTTGTGCTTTTATTTATAAGAGAACAAAATCTCTTTACTGCTTGTGTGACCTGGCAAATAACCAGGGAAAAGGTGAACTGGTTATTAGTATATACTTCTCTCCAACCTTTATGGAACTTACATTATTTTTTTCTGAACCATCTCTTCTTGAGCCAACAATGTACTTCACTACATCAGTCAGGTTCCATTTCTTCCTCCCCTCAGTAGCCCTTCATTTCCTTTTGCATAAATATTTTGGCTTACTTTTTGTTCTTATGAGTGGCTGCTTGCATTAGGTGTAATCAGGTGTTTTCAAAGCTCACTTAAAACACCCTGAAAAAATATTTTGTACAATAGTTTCTGTTAATCTGGATATCTTTGATCTGGGTCTGGCAGTTATGATGCACTGTACCAATCACTGTGATGGTGATATGAGCATATTTGCAAAGGTGTGATTCAACATATGTAGGGGATGTGGTTTATCAATTTAGTCTATGACCTCACAACCTGATCTTTGAGGACACCTGCTCTTACTGAGTCCCAGACAAGTTCCATGTGTGTATTAGAAACTGCCTATATAATTGTTAGAATGTTTTCCCCCTAGTCCAGCCAGATTACACATGCTTCATTTTTCTCACTTAAATAACCCTCCTGAAGACAATGAGACTACTCATGTAGGTAGAAGTTGCTCACCTGCTCAAGTGTTTTCAGAATTAGGGTTTTCAGTTATAAACTACTGGGGACAAGAACCTGATCTGTGTAGTCTATGGCTTCAAATGCCAAATCAAAGCACAAAGAATAATGAGCAGAAGAAGCAGTAAGCAAAAGAAGTATTAACTAAAAACAAAATAAAATAAACCTTCCTGCAGTCTAAGAACAATAATAATCTAGAACTTCACTTCTTTAAACTATACATGAGCTTTTTCTTATATCAGCCTATTCATTATAGGTGCAATTAATTCTGGCCTCTTGATTCACATCCTTTATAAATCAGGACCACCCATGTGGTCTTAGCTCTTGTTGACTGATTCCTGATGTACTCGTAAGGCTTTAAATTATCCCAATGTGGTTGGCTGTCTGCCTAATAGCTGCTCTGGGCAGAGTGTGGTTGGTTACTCAGCTTGTAGCTGGAGTAAGCTAGAAAAGGAGAAGTAATGTTTTTGCTTTCGCCAAAGGTAAATGTACTTCTACAAATTCTGATGCCTGCCTCCCCCTCCACCTTTTAAAAATTGAATTGGGGTTTGTCTGTGTAAGGATTCAGTTAAGTTTATAGATTTGGCTCAGAGCCTCCAGACAGGAAAAATAAACTAAACTTCTTGGGAGTGCCAGTGCTTAATTTGTAGTGAACGGGGTACTGGAACACAAGCATTTTTTTTTTTACATTCATAACTGAGGCAGCAAGCCCAGAGGTTCCAGAACTCAGCTCTGATAAGCAGCACCATAAATTAAGCACTGAGAAGTGCTCTTGTTCCAATTGAAGTTAATGGCAAAAATCCCTGTTCCCCCTAAAAATCACTGTTAGACATTTACTGACTCAGTGCAGGTCTGTGTAATAAGGATATGAACTGGCCATCAGGAAGTTTAGTCTTGAAATTAGACATGTTTTTATTCATCAGAGGAGTGAAGTTCCAGAGCAACTTTCCAAGGGGTGCAGTGGGGGCAAGAAGCCTAGCTGGCTTTAAGATGGAGCTTAATAAGTTTATGGAGCAAAAGGTGTGATGGGACACCCCAATTTGGCAACTGGCTAATCTTTCACTGCTAGCGGTAAACATGCCTGATCATTTGTGATGAGATGTTAGATGGGGTGGGGTTCTGAGTTAATACAGAGAATTCTTTCTGGATGTCTGGCTGGTGAGTCTTGCCCACATGCTCAGGGTTTAGCTGATTGCTTTATTTGGGGTCAGGAAGGAATTTTTCCCCCAGGGCAGATTGGCATAAATCCTGGGCTTTTTCACCTTCCTCTGCCCCAGTTGCAATGGAGAGCAGTCAAATGTGTGGTGTGGAGAGCATGAGGTGGGGAGAACATGATGGCTACAGACAAGGGGAGACTTGTATCACATGAGTTACATGTCCTCCTCCCACCCCTCCAGAACTCCACCTCTCTCCTGCTGGCACCTGTAAAAGTTGGCACCTGTACTCCCTCTTCCTCTGCAGCTCTATGTCATACCTTTCCCCATCCAAAACTTGCTCGCCAGCCACCTTAGTGAGAGAAAATTGCAATATGGCCCCTCATGCTAAAAGATTGAACATATCTGTGTTAGCTCTTCTGTGGTCCTCATAAGGTTGTCTTGTCACCAACCTGGGGATTTGCCTTGCGCTCCATCATTCTCTATTTATAAATATTTGCATTCTTTTTCCTCCCAACAATAAAAATGACAGAATTCACTTTTCATGTACTGTGCTAGGAAAGTAAAATGAAGAATATTAAGTTTAAAATGATCCCATCATTCCCTGTTAACATGAATAGAATTTATGTGGACTTCTAATTATGATTGATGATGCATAAATGAAGCCATGCTTCTCCACTACTGCATGCCAGTCATGGTATTGCCTTAGAATAAAGTTGTCAGTGCAGTCCGTTCTCTGATGTGCACCACTGTTTTATATGCCAACAGAATCTAGAGGGTTGATTTTTTTTCCCCCCACATTTGTTAAATGTGGTAATTAAAATTGTATATCAAAGTACTGGGCATCAGATGCTTTTGTGATTTGTTTTACATGGTGAATCACAGATTGACTGTCATCCCAAGTGTGCTGGAGTCCAAAGATGTTGCACCTTAGGACTGAATACATGATTGACACATTGTGCCAAAAGGGTTCACAGAAAAAGACACCTATTTAAATAAGCAAGAACCTTTGCTCTCTCTCAAGCTGGAGTGGGTCTTTAACACATACAGAATAACATAGGAATACCATGTGGTGTCAAAACCTTATTTTGTATGGAAATTGTACTGCAGGCTCTAATCCTACAATGAGGTCTGAATAGGTGGGCTTTCACTGGGGTGTTGTGATCTCTTTTATGGGTCTAACTATTTTATGTTTCTATGGGCTTGTCCACACAGGGCCATTGAGGAAAGTTACTCCAAATTAATTTTTAAAGGGCATTAGTTAAATGACATTAAACCCCTTGTAGAGACTCTTATTCAGAATTAAAGTGGCCTTAATTCAATTTAGCTTAGTTTGGAAGTGAATTTAAGATAAGAGCACCCACATGAGCATTGAATATGGTTTATCTGAACAACTTTCAATTCATAGCTTTAGTTAATTCAGATTAACTTCTCTGAATGCCCATGTGTGGACAAGCCTTATATTCTGAGTACACCCCATTGTGGTTTCTGTAACATATTTTTCTCTTTATTATATTTAGAAACTTTTAACCCATTTACTAATTCCTTTCAGCACTGCTGTACTTCTAGTAGAATACAGAAGCCTTTTCTCTTCTGTGTGGAAGGTTAAACTTATGAAATTCACTGTAAGAGATTGCACAGTAGTTTCCATCCTGATTAAAATTGTGTCTTAATGGAAATATCTCTGTTTTAAATATTCTATTTGCATTCTTATGAGTAAAACTCATGAGCCAATGGAACCTCTGGGGATGAAGTTGGGGAAGATTCTGGGTACTTACTCTATTTAGTGTCTTAAATGATAGTTTATTTGTGACATAGTATGTCACTAGAATTATTTGTAATTATTAACATTGTGTGCTTACTTTGCACTGTTGTCTCAACTTTGTCCAATCACGTACAATGAAAAATCAAATTGAATTAGTGACCTTCTCAGATCTGTGGGCAGCTTTTGGACTTTCTTTGAATAAGACTTATATAGATTTTCAGCATAAAGCAGTGTAATAAACCTCATATTTTTACATTAATTGAGTTTTTAAAATACTTTTACTCCTCAATTTTCTCTTCTATCCGCAGCTACCCTCTGCTGCTTTGGTGTACTTGACAATTGCTCTAGCTGGTTCACTTTTCTAATGTTCTCCATCTTTTCTTATCTCAGCTGTGTCCTTAAAATAAGTGCATTGAAAACTTGTTTCAATTTTACTGATAAGCTTATTTTTGCAGCACTTAAAAATAAGAAAAAATAGCTTAATTAGTAGATAATTCACATCTAGCCTTTTTCTTCTTTTGTTGTTTTTCACATCTCATTTTTGTACCAGAATGCATCTTCTAAAGGCCTTGAAGCATAATAAGCTTCTTATAACATTCTATATTTAGCTAAATTCCTAAATATTTAGGAATTTAGGAATTCCTGCTGCTATGCAACACAATAATAACAGTGCTCATGAACAGTGTCTTGTATTAAATCTAAAATTGTTTGTTGATTGGGCCTAATCTTTATTGGCTTTTAATTACAAAATAAAAGTGGATCTTAATTTTTTTTTTACATTTGAATTTTAAAACCATAGACTTTGCCAGCTTAAATTTTCAGAACTGACTGTGAGTTTGGGGTGCCTCAGTTTAGGGGTGAGGCATTTTAAATTACTCTGATTTTTCAGAAAGTGCAGTACACACAGGTCCCATGACTTTAAAATCAGGCCCACTAAAGGTATCCCAAATTGGACACCCAAAATCAATAATCTTATTTGACAATGGAGGCTAAAATTTTTCTAATCACTACTTTTACTCACTTCACCATAATGGATCAGTGGTAGCTAGTACAATTCTGATTGATTAGCTATTGATGCTAAGAGACCACAGCATGTCAAAATGAATGTAAAGCTATGTCCTATTTTTTTTTTTACTTTTCAGTGAAATAAAAAATCATATATAATCTATAAACAATTACAAAGAGCGTGAGGCTCCAACACTAAGAAATCTAATTAAACAAATGTATTGATTTATGACAAGTCAGACATTAGTAATGTTCTGCACTTACTAAATAACAAGAAACAAGACTTCTATGAACTGTATTAGAAAGAAGCTTCAGGTTATGCAAAATGTAGGCTCTGTAGGCATGTGCTTAGTGTGAAGTCCACACTCTTGTGCTATTAGATTATAGACTTTAGGGTCACAAGGGACCACTATGATCATCTAGTTTGATCTCCCGCACAACACAAGCCACAGAACCTCACCCACCCATACTTGTAATATACCCATAACCTATTACTGAAGTCCTTAAATAATGGTTTATAGACTTCAAGCTACAGAGAATCCATCAGCAAACATATCTGGTTATGGTTAGGATTGTTAGATGAATTTTTTTATTATAGCCTGAGAAGTTAAACAAAGTGACTCTACCTCAGATGACAGCATGAAACCTCATATAACATTGCATTAGTCACCTTGCCAAAGGGTGGACAACTTTTAATTTCATAAAGAATATTTTTCTGGTATTTCTCTTGAAAATGTCAAGGATGATTCTCACTCCACTGCTAGTGTTCAGGAAGATAATTACCTTGTCTCTGCTAGTCACTAGAGAAGTAATGTTCAGTATGGATTATGAGTCATTGACAGTCTTGTTTTTTCAAGTCTGTGTACAATAATTATATTGTTTGTGTTTCAAGTGGGTGGTGGTTACATAAAATGAAAGTCTCCTTGGGCACTTAAAAAAATCCCAAACACTATTCAAACTTATTGTGATTCAGAAAACTAGTTAACTTTTTAATTCTGCGTTTTTTTAAAAAAAATCTGTTTGCATCTCTAGGTTTCTTCTTGGAGAAGCAGAAGTGTCAAATTACAGTGGTTGTTTTATGTCATGAAAGAGGAGTTTTGCTAATTTGTAAATGCACAACTCCACGAAAACATAAAGTGATGCAGAATTTCCAGCCCACGTAGGAACATGAGAATTCTACCACTTCATGAGACAAAATTTTCTTGTGGGATTTTTCATATTTAGGCCATTCAGATAGTTCAGAGAAGCTTCCAGCAAGCAAGCTAATGTGGAGGTAAAGGGATTAACTAATCACTGGAAAAACAATCCCACAAGTACCCTAAATGGAGAACCACTATTAACTTGAAATGGAGATCCATGAGTAAAGTGTTTCCAGGACTGGACTGTTAATTAGTTATTGTCTGTAGAGTACTTTGAGGATGCAAGTGTTCTTCAAATTCTAAGGGGTATTCTTATCTGAACTAAAGTTAAACCCTGATCTAACCTCTTCAGGTTAGCTCATCTCTAATTAATTAGTTTATTTTCATAAAGCACTTTGAATATGTTCCAGTAATACATTACATTAAGTGCTAAAAATTCTTAGTAATTATTATTAGTGGTGTTGCTGTTTTGGCCCTTATCTCTTACTGAATTCCTCAATGGATTTCCGCTATTCAATTTAACATTGATAAAGAGTAATCTTTATTATAGCCACAGAGTGTTCCAGTTGCCTAAGTGCTAATTCGATGCCCCTTCCCCCATTACTGCAGTATCTGAGCATTACACAGTCTTTTAAGTATTTATCCTCACTGGGATGGACTGTATATAAAATATTTTAGAGCCAAGCAAAATTTGGAATTGAAATACAATATTTCAGTTTAGGATTTAATTATAAATTGGGGGGAAGAAAGTTAAAGTTTCTACAGTTTTGGCAGAACAGAAATTCAAAAAAATAATCAATTCAGGAATGTCCAATATTTCATTTCTTCATTTTCAGTTTGACTCAAAACATTTCAAAATATTCCATTTTGCTTTGTTTGGATGAATAGAAATGCTTCATTTCAAGTCAGTTCGATGATAATCTGCCTTTTCCCATTCTGGCATATGGTCTCATTGAGGTGGTAGTTCAGTGGTGGAACTACTATCATGTAACCCATGTGATGCACCACGCAGAGAGACATCTTTATTGTATTACACGAGATGTCGTTCTTCCGAGAGCGTAGTCCATAGGAGACAGTGGAGGACTGAGATACAACTCCCATGAAATGTGTTGCCTCATAAATACAGTTTAATTATTTATTTTACTGATTTGAAATAAATATTTTGGAACAGTTCAGCAAAATAAAATATTGTGAATTCTGGGTTCAAATGACCCAATATAGAGTACTTAATGGACAACTGAAATTTTTCAATAAAATTAGATGTTTCAATTTGGAATGACTTTTCAGAAGGAAATGGACATGGGAAAATTCCCAGCCAAGTGTATTCACAATCTTTAATGTGTTAATTAATTAGTTTATCAATCAATTTTATATGCATAATATATAGTACAATTTTACAGATGGGAAACTGAGACAGAGAAACATAAATGGTTGATAGGCAAAGAATACAGTAGGGAAAACAAAGGAATTAAACCTTTAGAACCACTGGGTGAAATTATTTCTCTGTGTTTCATTAAAAAAAAATACCCCAAACACGAAAACTACTATGAGAACCTTGCCTCTCTGTTTGCTGACTTTGTTTGAACCTCCCAAATTTCTATCTTACCGGTTTGAATTCTCAGATTTGGAAATACAGTTTGGTAGCCAGAAATCCAAATACTGAATAAACATCTGGTGAGCAATAAGCTTAAAATTACCCCCAACAACTTTCAGATGATAAACTGAAATTCCAACTTTTTGTGCGCATATGAGTTAATGAGGCTGTAAGAGGTCTTCAGGAGAAGATTAACTCCTGGTAATTATTAACCCATTATATTCTGTCATTTATTAGACCAATTTTTAACAACTTTTTTTTAAAATGCAATGACCATACCAGCTGGAAGATTTCCTGCTATTTTCCAGGTGACTTTGTAAATGGACACTAATTCAGAAAAAAAAAATCTATTTTCTGCTTTGTTAGTAAGAGATATACAGGATGCTACCAAATATTAACAAGTCTACGTTGCATTACATCACATTGCAGAAGACACAAATGTAAAATGTTAAGCCATTAGATAATCTATTCTTAAGCTTTTCAGTTAAGTCAGTAAAAGGTTAATGATGAAAGTACTAACACTTGCAAAACACTTCAGCCTCACTATTTCTAGAAGGCACATCATTCAAATATATTAGATACATTTGTGTGTGTGTGTGTGTGTGTGTGTGTAGTTTACTAATTCTTTTTATTAGTCTGTGGACATACACAGGCATTCAATCACTACGGCTATGTCTACACTGGCAATTTTAGTCAATATAAGGAGGCTTAAGTCGACTTAAATTTAGCCACATCCACACTAGGTTTTCATTAAGTCAACTTAAGAAATTCCTTAAGGCGACTTTATAACTACCACTCATTAGGTCGACTTAACCCTTAAGTTGACTCCTTAAGTCGACTTAAGGACAGTGTGGACGTGGAGTAACCCTTAAGTTAACTTTATTAAGTCAACTTAAGGATGGTTAGGTTGACTTAACAAAATGGACTAAGTCGACTTAAAGTTAAGTCAACTTAGTCCACTTTGTTAAGTCGACTTTAATAAGGTTGACTTTGTCAACCTTAAGTCTACCTAAGGATGTCGACCTAACTTTTTCTAGTGTAGACATAGCCTACATGCCTAGTTAGATGGGGAGAAAATAAGTACAGTTTTGATAAGACCGAAGATCCCATCTGACAACCCTTCATTCTGGCTCAATCATTGACATCATCTTTGGCATGATTTTGGTATCATGGGGGTAGTAACTGTCCATTAATTACTATGTTAAAAGTTGGGACTGACTATGCCCTTAATTATGAAAAAAAAATTCCAGTAGAATCATCACTAGATGTCAAAAAGCCAGTTAAGAGACTTTCACTAGAAGGAATAATATTATACCACACTTGAAGAAAATCTTTCTTTATTTCAGTAAATATTTGCTGGGCACTTTTTGTAGTTTGTATTAATTTTGATCTCTTTCTTTGTAGATTTTTTAACCTAACTTTTGTCTCCATACTTCATAACCATATCATCTTCGATCTCTTTATACTATAAATATGTATGTCCTGATTTTCGTCTTGGCACTCATAAGCTCGCACCTGAGACTTTAATAAGGAAGACTAGAGTTCAGTGGGAGAGTATTGAATGAATATCTGTAGGAGATTAAAACAAAACAAAAAGACCCAAAACAAACAAACAAAAAAAAAGCAGTCACATTCCCATAAACTAGGGACCAGGATTCAGCTAACTAGCTTGCTTATCAGTGATAGACATTAGGGTGTGTTATTGCTGCATCTAGACTACCAAAGGAAATACTAAAAAAAAAAAACCAACCAAAAACCTCTCAAGCTTGTTAAGTCTCCTCCTATAAGGCAGGTTTTCCATTCCTCAGATCATTCTTGTAGTCCTTCTCTTCACCTGTTCCAGTCTGCATTCATCTTTCTTAAACATGGGGGACCACAGCTGCACACAATATTCCAGATGAGGTCTCACCAGCAACTTATACTAACATCTGTATATAGTCCAATTGTAATGGATAGACTGTCCTCTTCCCTCAGTCATCCTAGCTTTTATTGAGAAAGGGAAAAGCAATGTTGATTTTTTTTAATACTGATTTTTTGGATGGCCAGTACTAATTTGAGCTCTAATGATATTAGTTTGCCAATGTTCATGCAAGCAGGCCTCAATATGGGATAGAATACAATCATACTGCTCCTGAAGAAAACCAGAGAGGGAACTGTGATTTCCAGAGATGCCTTCAGAGTCCCCTTTTTTTGTGTGAGATTGTTTTAGGAGGTTCATCCACTGTTCTGGACTGGTCTATGGAATTACAGGGCAAAGGCAAGTATATAAGCTCTGGAAAAAAAAGTGGTAAATGAAACTAATATAGGATATTAGACTATATATTATGAAATATCTTTCTAGCAAAGGATAAAGAATGGGATATGTCTAACACATTTCAAGGTTTATCATTGAACAACCTAATTTAAAGCAGTTCTCAATTTCTTTATGGAAACTTCACATGGGCACTGGGCTGATATGGAACAATACCGTATTCCATTGACATATAAAAATATTCAGGATGTGACATCAATTATGGGGAAGGAAGGAATTAATTCTGAACATGGCCTCTAGATATTTGTCAGCTTGTCAGATGGTGATTTTTCTGTTGAATAGACAGAAAGTAGCTAAAGAAAAAAGTAATCTTTAAAGAAACCTAAGAGTGAGGCTAGATGGGGTGAAGTGGTAGAACTGAAGTCAAAATCCTTTACATTGGACTAAAACTGGCTGAATGTTCCTTGAGACTACTTTCAAATAGACACTACATCTTTTTATTTATTTTGTGGCTGGAGGCTTTAGAGTTTAATTGATCGAGCTGTTTTCAGGGGAAAAATAAATTGGAAGACAACAAAAATGGGTGATAAGTATGAAAATAGAGAGGGGGATTCAAACACTGTACTAATGGAAAACTGGATTTTAATGAAATTCTATTCCATTCAGTTAAATTCTCAGATTATTTCCAAGCAAATGGCTAAGACGATAATAAACTACTACTTATACAGTGGTGCCTTGATTTACGAGTTTAATTCGTTCTGTGACGGAGCTCGTAACTCAAATTACTCGTATGTCAAATGCTGGGCGGATGTTGCGGCGTTCACTGCGCCACCTAGCGGTGGGTTATCTGAAGCTCAGGCTCGTAACCCGAATTTTAGCTCTCAACTCAAAGCAAAAAATCGGCCGAGAGACGGCTCGTATCTCGAAAAACTCGCTAGTTAGGACACTCGTAAGTCAAGGTACCACTGTATATTTCTTTCTATCAGTCTAGTCTAGCGAGTTTAGGAATTGCACTGTAGTATCAACAAAAATATCTTCACTTCAGTAACGTAATATACATTTTTAGTGATTTAGTTTTTATTGTGATACTTCAATGCTATTAAACTTTTTAATATTAGAGGCCTTGTGATTGAGAGATCAGATTTTCACCTCCAAGAGAATATTAGAAAACTAGTTCCACACTGTGGCTATCAATATTTTGGCCAAACAGCATTCACTTGCTAATATGTGGCATAAAATAGGGTGCTAGCCCAGTTCCCAATGCAAAAATGTCTATTTGGTAAATGCCAGCAATTATCACAAAAACAACGGTGATCATTGAATACAAATTGTTACCTTTGACTGGAAACTCAGTGGAGCGGTCAATGGAGCATCTACATCCCTTTTTATCCTCAGAGTGATCTTTACAACTCAGTGTTGAGGCATGTTGATACGGCTCTGTTGGAAACCTAGAACTGTTGATGACCACTCCTTATAACACATAAAATAATCATTTTAATTTTACTTTGTGGTCTCACCATCTTGTTGTATTCCCCATTTTTTTATTTTTCTTTCTTTTTTTAAAGTTGTGAGCTAGCCCCTGTTTCAAAAAACTCATTGAGGGAGTCCATATCAGGTACAAGAGCAAGATACCTTCCCCATGAATCCATGAGGGATTTTTGTTTCAAGAGATACAAGTTTGAAACTTTCTAATATTATACTGAAATTAATTAATTATTTAAGTGCAGTAATATAGTAAGTGCCTGTAGTTGGAAAGAATAGAGTCACATGCCATTCTTTGTATAAGAAAAGTTTTCCCAGGAAATGAAAAAGGGAAAAGAATGTTTGTATTTTTTGATACCTGTGTCCCTGTACAGACTTTTGATTACAATTGAATGTCAGTGAAATAGTAGGTAGAAAGAGAGCCTACAGCTGTTCCACACTCACTCATCTTTTTGGATATCTTCTATGGTAAGAGATTCTGACTCCATTTTCAGTGCTTTAACCACAAGATTCACTCTCCTAATTTATAATTCCAAACATGCAAAACAATGTTCTGATCCAATAAATGTAAAATCTGTTATATAAGACCTTCAGGTTAATAAGGATTTACTGTAATTGAAGACTGATGTAAGACAATCAAACCCAATTTTTCTTCTTAAAATCTTTCCTTTTTTTCATGGATAACTAATCTTGTTTTATCTTTTCCAGAGTTTCCTATTCTTAGTATTCCCAGTGCTTATCTGTATTGAAGTAAGGTATTTTTTTTCCTAAGTCAATTATAGAAGGATAAACACTGAAAACATTACAGTCTGTGTATTTTTCTTCTCTACTTATAGATGGTAGTCTAAAATAAAAGTCTATTGAGATAATTAGAAAATAAATAAGAATATCCACACAACATTTATTGTAGTTTAGCAAGAGACTGTAATGCTTTTCATCTCTATTTCTGCTTATTGTCTGTTTTCTGAAAAAGCAAGTGTCACATTGATGCATCAATAGGTTATTTCTCTAATTGCTGTATTATTCAGAGTAGGAAAGGTGCATAATTGGAATTTAACTCTATCTACCTAAGATACTTTATTCATCTTCCATTTATTTTATCAACATCTCCATTAATTAAAATATGTCTTGTTTTTCTAGAAAAATCACTTACAGTTAAACTGTATTTGTAGTCTTTGCGATAAACTTAAACTCTTTATCCAGTTTTTGAGAAAAGAGGTTTATAGATTGTTTCTCTGAAACAGTAACTAAATGCAGGCAGACTTAATTTTGCAAATAGTTCATATGTTTTCTGGCATTTGCTATGTTGTTTATTCAGACACTGGAGGGGTTAAGAATTATTAAGAAATATTGTCTTCAGTGTATTTGAAGTCTTCAGATTCAGTGGAAAGAAATTTATTGCATGAGTATGTTTCCTGACTGAGGTTATTCATGCACTCATACATGCTCAGAGCCAAGTGCCAAGCCGCCATTTGTAAATGAAAACTTACCATGTAAAACTGAAAACACACCCAGTGGTTCAGACTCATTTTATACATTCTTTGTGCTGTGAATGATAGCATAATTTCTATAACAAATATTGAATAAGAAATTATACCTATCATCTCACTTTCAGCATACGCTGTCTGCTTTTCATTCTGCCAGACATAATTAAACATGCTATTTGAAAGAATCATGGGTTGTTTTTTTTAAAATCAATTTATAAACACAGTTGACAAGCTTGCAATAAAGAATTAAAGCGTATTCAGAAAGGACCTTTCTTACATGATAAGCTCTGTGGAGATGGCCCAAGCTCCTTGAAATTGATGGGAAGGCTCTCATTGATTTTGATGAGTTTTGGATCAATTCTCACATAGAAATAATTCAGCTAATAGAAAATAAGATGAAAGCTTATTTCTTTGAGACCTTTGAGGTAGTATTTTTTTTTTTAAATAAAGATATGGCTTGCTGATAAAGATATTCTTCAATGAAGTGCACAATAGCTGAAAAAAGGGATAGAATGCAGAAGGGCATTTTTTGTCTGAGGACACTTCCCGAATGGCAGAGTACAAAACCAATGGTTATAGAACACTTTTTTTTAAAAATAGTCTTTACCTATTCCACCCCCATTTATCAGAACATCTCATCTTTCTAATTCTGTGGATACCATCTATGTGTATCTGAGTACCTGTGTTAGTAGTAATCTAAAGGTAGTGAGTCATGGAATGTCACTGGAGAAAAACATTTTTCTCCTTGTCTGTGTCTTATATTTTATTTAGAAAACTCAGATTACAATAGCCCTATTCATGCTGAATTGCACTGTTATATAAAACAGTGATAAGCATGTGTTACAAGTCCCTTTCTGCCAATCCAGAGAATGCCAGAGGGCAGCCATCATATTTGTCATATTGAAGTCAGCGGCCCCAAAGTCCTTGTATTTCCAAGTTTGCTTTCTAACTGAGCTATTGAGCTTGTTTGTTGTCAGTACTTAATGTAATAGAATTAGGCAGAAAAATAAACCGGTGTCACATGTGATAACATCTGTCCTTGAAGGTTTCTCAAGATAGGTCTATGCTACTGCTTAAGTCAATGTAATGTACTTCACTCAGGTGTGAAAAATACCACTTCTGAGCAATGCAAGTTACACCAGCCGAAGCGCTATCCACATTAGTGCTATGTCAGTAGGAGATGCTCTCCCACCAACACTACTCCACCTTCACAAGAGGTGGAATCTATTTATGCTGACGGGAGAGCATTATTGGTTTAGAGTATCTTCAGAAGTAGTACTACAGTGGTACAGCTGCATTGATGTAGCACTTCTAGTATAGACTAGCTCTCAGTCCATGTTCAAATTCCATGTTATTCTGCCTGAGTTTGGATTAAAAGTCACAGAAGAATATCCTCCTGGACATGACCTGTGGTGGTAATGACACCCAGTAAATGGGAGAAGACTCATAGGCTATGTCTACTCTTAAAAAGTTAGGTCGACTTTACTAAGTCGAGTTTAAGTCGACCTTATTAAGTTGACTTTAAGTTGACCTTAAGTCAATTTAGAGAGTCTACACAAGACTCTTAAGTCAATTTAAAGGTGACCTTACTAAGTCGACTTAGAAAGTCTACACTAGACTCTCTAAGTTGACTGGGTAGGTCGAGGAGAGCAGAGCCTCGGCTCCCCAGACTAGGGGAGCCACGGCTTCCCTCGGAGAGAGCCAGCCATGCAGGGCTGGCTCTCCCCGAGACTGGGAAGCCGCTCGCGGCTCGTCCCCGGGAGAGCCTGCCTTGTGAGAGTGGCTTTCTGCGGGTGGCTTGTCCTGGGGAGAGCCAGTCCCATGGTGCAGGCTCTCCCCGGAACAAGCTGCCCACAGCTTCTCTGTCCCTGCAGGGAGAGCCAGTCCTGCAGGGCAGGCTCTCCCCACGGGAAGCCGCCAGTGGCTTTCCGGTGAGAAGAGAGCCACCAGGGCTCCAGCAGGATTCCCCCACCGCCCTGGCTTGGGCTCCAGCCATGGCTCCTCTTCCTGGGAAGCCATGGTCCTGGGGAGAAGGGAGCAGGGGCTCCCCCGGGGACAAGTGAGCCACAGTGGCTCCCCTCTGCCATGCGAGTCTCCCTTGTCCCTCCGCCCTAGGTCGACTTATAGAAGAAGTTGACTTAGGGCGTCAACACTGGCTTAAATTGACT
The DNA here is from genome assembly GCA_007922175.1 of Pelusios castaneus. Classification (NCBI taxonomy): domain Eukaryota; kingdom Metazoa; phylum Chordata; order Testudines; family Pelomedusidae; genus Pelusios; species Pelusios castaneus. The sequence continues at coordinate 23,692,496 of ML685785.1, forward strand.
TAAGAAGTTGACTTAAGACTTATTTTGACCTAAAACTAGGTTTTACTAAGTCGACTTAATAAAAACCCAGTGTGGACGTGTAGTAAGGTAGGTCAACTTAAGCCGCCTTAAGTTGACTTAACTTTTAAGTGTAGATGCACCCATAGACTCTAAGGTCAGAAGGGACCAGTATGATCATCTAGTCTGACCTCCTGCACAATGCAGGCCACAAAACCTCACCCACCCACTCCTGCAATAAGCCTCTAACCAATGATTGTGTTATTAAAGTCCTCAAATCATGATTTAAAGACTAAGATACAGGGAATCCACCAGCAAGTGAGCCATTCCCAATGCTACAGAGGAAGGAAATCCCCGGCCCCCCTGCCACCCCCCTCCCCCCGGCCAATCTGCCCTGGGGGAAACTTCCTTCCTGAGCCCAAATATGGTGATCAGTTAAACCCTGAGCAAGTGGGCAAGTCTCACCAGCCAGTCACCCAAGAAAGAATGAGATTTGTTATAAGAAGCTTTCCTCTTCTGTTAAAAAATGACTTCCTGTTTATTTTAGGAGAAAATAAAGCTGATGACAACAATGGAGAGCCTTTTCCTGATTCTTGTGTAAATACAAAATATGCAAATGAAAGAAAATGTAAGCATAATGATAAACATATCTCAACAAATAAAACTGACTATGAGATATGCCCGAAAATCTGGAATACCTGGCTTTCACTGGGCATCATGATATAACTGATAGATATAATGAGTTTTAACAGTAAAACCTATTTTATAGCTTATTTGCTCAGAATGCAGATTAAAACAGTTTTTTTTAATAATAAAAATTTGGGAGGAAAAATTTTACCATATGCAACTATAAGGACTTTCCCTATGAGTTGAAGTTGGATTCTATATACTCCTAAAAATAGGTTTCTATTACTGTTTATGTTCTATGTGAAGCAGCTAGATATTCCATGTTTGGTTGAGGTATGTCTAAGTTGATAAATATATACATTTTATTGTGTCAGTTGCATGCCTGGGATCTCCTCAGAAAAGCATTGGAGAGGGAAGCATTTTGTAAACTTTGAAAAATGAACTCCATCACAAATGTAGCAGCCAGCCTTCATCAGCAGACACTCAAATGAATTATTGTCATACCTCAATTACTCTCCTAACTTCCTGGTATCTGACAGAGGAGCTAATTCAAAACATGAAGTGACTGAAAACTCATCTTCTGTGCCATATATCACTGATCCTCCAGGACATTAACTTTGCAACGATAGGAAAGAGTTGATCAAAAAAGGATGACCAGTTTTATATGGGACTGGAACACACTCAGATACCACAAATATAAGATGGCATCAAATTTGATTAATAGTCATCTTAAGAGGCAACTCTTGTTTCTTAAATATGCTGCAACTACTGATAGGCGGTAAGTAGTACATTCTGTTCTGTATATTTAATTCTCCTTCTTTAGCATTTTTAAATGTAATTGCAGATCCATTTTTCCACAAAAATAAGGATGAATTGATCTCAGATTACACATGTTCTTCCTGCATTGCTGAAATAATTGTTTATAAATGGGTATGAAGAACACTCTTATGAAAAGGAGTTTAAAAATGGTACAGTTGTAGGGCCAGATTGTGATTGACTCTGCACAAGTGCTCAGCTGAGGGATAGAAGGGGCAAGAGAATAAAGTCTCTCCTCTCTATTGCTATTGACTAGCAAGGATTTCTGCACCTCTCTTGAAAGAATCTTTCAGTCAGACTGAAGGGGGATTTCCTAAGTTGATTGAAGAACCCTATCAGTTTCTCTAGTGTGTTGACTGATGCACTATTGTGCTACTACTGCAGGATTTTAAGGGTAGACAAGCCTTCAGATGCTACCTCATTTGCACTGACATTCATTTTGGTAGTTGTCTAATCACTGCTAACTTTATGTGGTGAAAACTGAAAGAAAGAGGCATTTAACATTTCAGTATTCTTTTCTGTTGTTGTTTTTTCCCTCCCCATTTAGTAACGGGCCGTCTCCTGTTTCTTCTGATATATTTATAAAATGTTTTCTTGTTATCCTTTATGTCCTTATCTAGTTTAACCTTGATTTGTGCCTTGGCTTTTCTAATTTTTCCTTACATGCTTGTTTGTTTGTTTTTTTGTTTTTTTAAATTTCACTCTTTTTAATTTGACCTAGTTTTCACTTGTAGTATAATACTTTTTTCAGGTCACTGAAGATCTCCTGGTTAAGCCAGGGTGGTCTCCTTCCATAAATCCTATCTTTCTTCTGCATTTGGAAAGTTTACTCTTGTGCCCTGCCCTTAATGGTGTCTTTAAAAAACAAAAACAAAAATAAACAAACAAAAAAACGCAAAACAACCACCAAGAAAGAAAAAAGCCCTGCCTACTCCATCTCTCTTAAATTCCTCCTTCCCCCTCCCCCAATCCCTTAGGCATTCTTACCATGGGATCTTACCTACAAATTTTCAGAGTTTGCTAAAGTTTACTTTCTTGAAATCTGTTGTTTTTATTCTGCTGTCTTTCTTCCTACCATTCCTTAAAATCTCGAACTCTCTCATTTTATGATCACTTTTCCCTCGGCTCTTTTCCACCTTCAAATTCTTCACCAGTTACCCCCTATTTGTCAGAATCAAATCTATGATATCCTTTCCCATAGTTGCTTCCTCCATCTTCTGTAATAAAAAAGGAGTCCTCAGTGCATTCTAGGTACTTGTTGGATAATCTTTGTCAAGGTGTATTTTTTCCAACAGATGTCTTGGCAGTTGAAGCCCTCCATGGCCATGTTTCACACAGCTCTAGCCATGTTTTAGATATAGCCATGCAAATGTTAACCACGGTTGAGCCTGGTCTGGAAAAAAGTCTCCCTATAGTGTATATTATTACCAACTCTTAGATTTGATTATGTTAGCACTATCTATGACACCCTTATGGGAATAGAAAGAACAATATAAAACTGCATATCTGGGTCTCATTTGATAAAAAGAAATAGAAAAATGAATTTGGCATGTCCAGCCAAATAAATGAAACCTAATTTCAGAGACTCAAGGATTTATCAGCATGTCAAGGAAATATATTCCCATATGCTGTGACACTGATAGAAATGTTAAAAGAAACCCCAAGAAACATTTCAGATTAATGAAAAACATAGTAACTTGTCCATAAAATATTGCTGCAATATGGTGAAGAAGATAAACTATAAAACAAGTTCTGAAAGACTAAAGGCAACAAAGCCTTAAAGCCTGGCTCTTTGTCACTTGATACCAATGATTTATTCTTGTTAATCACAATTGATGGGTCTACCCAGATATGTTGCCACTGGGGTAAAATGGTAACTCTTGCTGCCATTCTGTTTATTAGCTGGTGACTATGTGCTTTTTTCTCAGCTTCCAGAAAGAGGAAAACTTCTAGAAGGTCTAAGTGTATTAGAACAATAAGGGGCTGTAATGCATAGAGCTTTGCTGCTGGTGGAAAAATGTGCAACCGTAAAATGATAGTTACAATAAAATACAAAAAATAGTTTTTCTTACCTTTTGTGGGACTTATTTTTAGACCATTTAAAATAAAATAAATACTGATTTCCTATCTGATTTAAAATAAAACATGTCATTCCTACCTACATCAATCTATAAAGTTACACTCAACTGTATTTACACCACCCATGCTCCAAATCTACCTGTCATCCATCTCACTCATGTGGATCTAATTGTGAGATCAAGGACTAGATTTGTAAGATGTATGTACTTTACTTGAGTTATTTAGCAAATGTTCAATTAAATCTGAACATGCAACAGGGGTATGAGCTTGTAGATACCACCCAGGTGAGAAAATAATTAAGATTCAGAGACCCATGCAAGCTTGGGCTTCTGTGAGAAGACTACAAAAATGGTATCTGGGTTTTTTTGGGTTTTTTTGTGTGTGATGTAGCTGTCTATTCTAGAGATAAAGATCTATTATAGTATTTCAAAAATGTAAAAATCAAGGAGTCAGAAAATCTCTTCTTGCACTTTACTTCAGAAAGGAAGGGTGAAAGAATGGTAGCTTACAGTATGGGCAAGATGTGTATCTGATAGCAACATTAGTGCCTACGAAATAGAGGAGAAAAGCAACTAGTAGAAATGTAACAGAGTCCCGTGGCACTTTTAAAGACCAACAGATTTATTTATCACATGAGCTTTTGTGGGAGAAAATCCCACTTCATCAGACGCAGATTTTCTCTTACGAAAGCTCATGCGAAAAATAAATCTGTTAGTCTTTAAAAGTGCCACAGGACTCTGTTGTTTTTCTGCAATAGACTAACACAGCTACCCCTTTGGAACTTGACTAGTAGAAATGTGTAAGACAAACTTTCTGCCTCTTCCACTTTATTTCTTAAACCTTCCTGCAAGTTGCTTTTCCTGCTGCATGTACCTCTTCAACCCTCTTTGTGTAAGGTACACTGATTTAGTTCACACTCAGTGCCAGTTAAGTTGATGGACTTTTCTGTTGCTTAGAGGTTGAATGTTCAGCTAATAGTATTGCCTTAGGTTCTGGGATTATTTGTTTCTATGACTTCTCAAATGGGAAGCAAGTCCAATCCTGCATTTGAATGTCTTGCAAGTCTGGTTGTTGAGGGGAGAGTTTGAGGTATAGCCTCAAAGCATGCTCCCTTCTCTTGCCCGGACCTGACATGCCATTCTTGAAAAGTAGTCATAGCCTCGTGGCACAGACTATTCAATCTGGGTCTGTCCAGTGCAATTTGACTCCAGTTTTTAATGTCTCTTACATGCTTTGAGGTTGTCTTTCAAGGTGGTTTTGTATCTGAAGAAAGATTGGTCCTTAGTGTGGGTTTCCATGCAAGTTGGCTAATGAAGACTACTTTTGGTATATGGGAAACCTCCATGCAGACTGAATGTTTAACCCACTTGAGCCCTGATGGCAGGGTTTTAGCATTTTTCAAGGACTTCAGTATTGGGGATCTTGTCCTGCCACTTGATGTTGCAGATGGATGTTAGGCAGCAAAGATGGAAGCTATCTCATTTTTTTGCAGCATTAGGAGAGTATCATGTCTGACAGTCATCAAGGGGTGAAGTGAGCACAACAGCATGGCAGATTTTTATCTTGGTTCTGCAGCAAACTCCATGCTGTCTCCAGGACCTGTGCATGAGCTTGCCAGATGCCATGTTAGCCTTTGCCAGGTGCTTAATAATCTCATTGTCCAACATGGCTTCGCTGGAGACCATGCTACCCAGAAGCAAAATTTCCTGATAAAACTGAAGGGTGATTTGTCCTTATGACTGTGGAATCATGATGCATATGATATTGGTGGTCTAGTGCTCTGTCTTTTTCAGGCTGATTGTGAAAATGAAGCATTTTGAGGCACAGGCAGTACTGGTGCATGATAAACTAAATATGTGTGTCCAAGGAGGGCACAGTCATCAGCAAACAGAAGATTTTTATTAGCTATTTGCAGTGTGAGCTTTGAATCACTGTGGATTGAATAGACCCCTGCCCAATCTAAACAAAATGTGTATCAGCATACTGCATTGTGAAAAAGAGCTTGACTGTAACCAGTCCTGGAACCATTATGCATCCTTGTTTGATGCCGTTGTTGACAAGGAAGCCTTCTGATGAGTCACCACATTTTATCAAACTGGCCATCCAGTCATGAAATAAGATTATAACAGCAATCATATTCTCTGGAAAAGCAAATTTATGAGGGAGCTTCCATAGGCCTTTATGATTCACTATATCAAGGCCTTGATCAGATCAACAAATGCTGATCACAAGCCTTCTCTTGTATTTCTTGGACTGCAAAAATCATGTCCATGGGGCCATGGCCAGCACGGAAGTCACACTATGACTCTGGATACACAATCCTCTAGGTGAGAGAGAACCCCGTTGAGGACAATCTGTGCAAGTATCTTCCCAATATGTCACAGCAGTGAGATTCTACAGTGGTTGTCATACTAAATATATTTCCCTTTCTTTTGTATAGATGGACTATGAAAGCATCCTTATGCTCCTGGGTACCCTGTTCCCGTATGATGTTGAAAAGGCTGGTGAGTTTTCTGACCAAGTGAGCAGCTCCACATTTGTACACTTCCGTGGAATATTGCTGGGGCCTGCAAACTATTTCATGGACAACTGTAAGTGTAAGTTACACATTTTATTTTTAATTAGCTTACTCCAATGCTTTCTTGCAATACCATTTACATTCCTGCTGAAATTTGCCACTGAGAAACAGAAATGTGTTTTCATGATATTTGCAAAAATGTTTTTGTTAACTTTAAATATTACTCTTCAGTACTGGAACCCCAAATACAATGGCATTGTTCTAATGCATGAAAACCAGATGGTGATTCATTTGGTTTTCTTCCCCAAGCTGTATAAAATATTTTTATTTATAATATATAAACATAAATATTAAAAAGTAAACTATATTTATTTCTGTTTTAATAATTGTGTGACCATTTCTTGTGGTGAAGAACTATAACTAAATGAGTTTTAGCTTGACACAGTTCTTTTTAATTCCTTGGGGAAAATGGATCTACTCATTTATAAATAGCAGTTCCCTGGATGTACATTCACGTAGTTAAGAATATTCAAGTGACTTTTGGTTTTTGGTGTCCAGCTCAGGAGAACATAAGACTGCCAATTTTCAGAGCACAGGCACTCAGCAGTATCTGACAATCATGTCATTTTGAATACCTAAAAATTGAGGCACCCAAAATTGCTAGTCACTTTTGAAAATCTTGGCCACTTGTTTTTAAGGACCTGATCCAAAGCCCATTAAAGTCAATTGAAGGATTCCTTCCTATTGATGTTAAGGCATTTTGGATTAGGTCTTAAGTGCTTATAACATTATATGTACTGTCCTTATGTCACAATTGATGATATTGAAATTCAGTGTTAACACTGATAACAGAAAATTTCTGGTACTCTCCCCCTAGCCCATGGTGACAGTCCTGAAGGTTATTTCATTTTCAGAAGGAGCTAATTTTGTATTCTTTCTAAACACAGGCCAGCATGTGCTGATGATGCTTAGAGCTATGAAGTTCATAGCTCTTCAAGCATACTGTCTTTTTTCCTCAGATCAGTTTGACTCTGAACCTTTTTTGCTGAAAATGAATAAAACCTTAAGATTTTTTTTTTCTTCTGTGGTTTATTTACTCATCTTACCTTTCAAGGCTTTGCATGACCCTGTCTCTGGTTACATCTCTGTTTCCATTTCTTCTCACTTACATTATCTGCCCCCCCCCCCATTCTTCTCCATCCCTTCTCTTTGTGCCTTCCCTTCTTCCCTTCCCCCTTCCGTTATGCACTGTCTTTTTGTAACCCATATGCCTCAAAAGGCTATCTCTGAGAGACCTGCTGAGGGTGGGTTACTGTTGTTGGGCAGATTAGCGACCCACAACTGGAAACTTCCAGTTGTAGAGAGTGGTAGCAATTTGAGCATGCTCCACAGTGTACCCTGCTGGTGTGATGGGATGTTGTCAGTCAGATGACTGGAGAGCAGCAGCCTGAGCAGACAGCAGGCAGGAGCTGCCTTCAGGGGAGACCATGTGCTCAGTGTTCTGGAGAGGAGCTGAGCCAGGAGTGAACAAGATGTTTTCTCCATGTAAAGGAGTCATTTGCGACAGACCTTGCAGACATGCATATGGGACTGAGGGCTGGTTGCAGAGGAGAAGAGAAAGCCTGCATGTAATGCTACAGAGGATCCCAGCAAAGAAAGAAGAGGACAGCTATTTCTTGCCACTCAAGCTTCCACACTGGAACAGAGACTGTAGCTGAGAGTTGGGTGAACTCCACACAGACTTTGGGACTCTTGGGTATCTTTCATGCAAGGGATTGTTCTTGGTTAATTGTAGTTTGTTTTCTTAGGATAAGGTTCATTTAGTTAGTAGTTAATAAAGTTCATTGTTATGTTTGTTTTTAGTAGTATTTTAATGTGTGAGTGTAGCTCTGAGCAAGCTTCGCCGTGAGTCCTGTACAGACTGGATCCTGAGTCTCCAGCTGCTTTCCCCATAGGGGTTGGGATTGATTTCTGTGGGGCACTGGAGAAGGGCAACTAAATGAATTTAGCCCACCTGAAGGTTACATTTTCACATGCAGATTAACAACCTCCATGTTCTTCAAGTTCTGTCTGTAAAGCCCTCCCAGAACAGCCATGGAGACCTTATTACACCCAGGGCCAGATTAAGGTGTTTAGGGACCCAGGGCGGTTCACTTTTGTGGGTCTCCCACCATGATGGCGCCCAGCCTAAAGGCAGGGCAGGGAGGGATGGCGCTCAGGCATGCCAGCGCTGTGGCCCATCAGACACACCAACTTTGTAGGGTAGGCCAGGGCCCACGGATTGGCCAGTCATAGGGGTAGGGTGGTCCAGTGCTCATCTCTGGGACCCAATATGGAGCACCTGCTCAGGACCGAGGCCACAGCTCCCAGCACTCCCAATCAGCCTTGGGGCAGGAAGGGCAGACTGGTGTGTGCAGGCCAACAGCAGGCAGCGGCAATGCTCAAGCAGGGACTCCTGGGATTGCTTTGGACTGGAATAAATAGATCAGGCAGACCACCAGGGGTGGGGAGCGGATGGGACGGGCAGGTGGTGGCATTCCATGGTCAGGGTCAGGGCCAGGGCTGGCAGTGCTGTCGGGATGCATATGAGATCGGCCAGGCCAGCTTGAGCAGTGAGGGCCTAGTTGGCACAGGCCAGCACTGTACAGGCTGACGCAGTACTGCTCAGGCTGGGGCCAGGGTTTTTGCGGGGTGGCAGGGCTCCTCTTTAGCCTGGGGCTGCAGCCCATAAATTCTCTGCAATAATCTGGCCCTGCTTATACCATTTCTAAGTCCTGATGGCGCTACATATTGTTTGACCTGTCTTTGTATTTGAACTAGATTTCTTGAGAGCAGGTGCCATGCTGTCTTTGTCTGTAGAGTGCCATCACACTGGCTCAAGATAAATAAAAGCCTTGTATTTGAAGAAGGCCTTCCTACCCTTTTATACTGGACTATAGAACAACTTTAGTTAAATGTATTTAGTGGTGAAAGAGAAATTAAACTTTCTAATATATGTTCAAATTTAAAAGCTATCCTGAAATTTTTTAACTACTTTTCTCCAGTGTCTCTAATTCTCCAGTAAAGAGAAGGTTCTTATTTCCAGACACCTTTTGCTCTTCTCAAGAAGGAGTATGTGTCTGCTTTCCACTCAGCCTAATTGTCTTGTAGAGGTCAGTACTGAACTGATGTAGTCCTATCCAAAGGGCTGCAGTTTCACTATGTCTAATATTCTTCATTAAAATGAATAAAAACTCTTCGACCAGTGATACTCAGATGGAGCCTCTCAACCCTCCTGTGGCTCTTTACAGCACATGAAATTAAAACACCGGGTGAATGATTTTATAGTACTATAGCAAATGAAATCATGTATTCACATGGCTATGACTTTTCTAAGTGATGATGATTCCTAATTTGGCTCCTGAACCACTGAGGTCTGAATATCACAGCCTTAGACCATGATTTTCTGAGGTCTGAATATCACAGCCTTAGACCATGATTTTCTGATCGGGCTACAGTTGTTATTCTAAATCTTTACATAGGACCTGAAGTAAATTACATTGTATTCTAAATTGCTGAGCACCTCAGCAGTTCCCACTGGCTCAACACTTTTAGAAAATCTGGATGTAGGAGCTTTACTGTGGGCTTCTTAAAAAAAATAAAAATTAAAATATAAAAAAATCTTGGATTTCAAGAATTCAAGCTGGTTGCAAACTGAAGCAATCCTTTTTAATCTGAGCTGTCGGGAACAGCACTTGTAGAGAAGGAGCTGCCACCTCTTCTTTTCATTCCTTTTTAAAAATCTACTTTTGCCATGGTGACTACAAATCAGTCTTCACTTGTATTTGTTAGGCAAATGATGAGCTGTGACTTCTGCTTTTCTGCTCAATGCTGTTCCTTTTGCTACTTTATCCTCCTACACTTTCCCAACGTTTGTCTGCCTTGTCTTCCTGTCATGTTCTGTCTGTCTTGCTGGGTTTTTTTAGTGTGTCTAAACGGAAGGGGGAAAAAAATCAACCTCCAGGATAGCTAATTCACGTTAAAATAGCAGTGAGGAGTTAATTCAGGTTACTTCATACATTTGTGTTATGTATTGGTAGAATGCCTAGCACAATAAGGTTCTCAGTTTTGACTAAGGTTCCCAGGTGTCACTGCAGTACCAATAGTAAATAGGAAGGCGAATAAATGGTACAAAAATGATAGCTCCTATGGTCCAACAAACACTGTAAATGATTCTGTGCCTGAAATAAGGAACTCTATCAATTCAGTTCTTTAGAAAGCCAGGAAGACCTCTTGCTAACTATACTCTAGATCAACAGGTGCTCATAAGAGTACTGATTTTTATTTTGCACCTATTTCTTGAACAAGATTCTTATTTCTTGTCATCAAGATAAACGTAATTTTTGTGTAGTAAAAGATGCATCAGAATCACATGTATTCTGAAGGGCTAAACTTTAGCCCTGCTCAGTCTCATGAGTATCAGCAGAGATGATGCCCCTGAGTCCTCTACTACACAACTTCTATTGGCCTGGGAAAGGCCAGAACAAAAAGCATAGCAGGATGCATATTGTACTCCTCAGATGGGAGTGGTGAATATTACTGACTGGGCTGAAATGGTTTTCCCATCCCATGGAAACGGTTGTATTTTCAAAATAATATTGTTCTTCTGCCTCAGGACACAACTAAGACCTTTTAAACATTTTCACAAAAAAGAGAAAACCATTCCAAATCACTTATAACCAGTTGAATAGGCTACTCACTTAAAGAGTGGAAGACCTGGACTGACGTTTCTGCTTTGCCTGATTCAGAGCATCTTAGGCACTCTGCACCTTAGGAATGTTCTGTGACATGGTAGTCTGACCCTTATGGTTACTGAGGCTTAATGATCAGCCCACTCTGTCACATGGCATGGCTCTTTATGTATAATTGGACATTACGGACTCTTAAAGGGCAAGAAGATGGTGGGAGAGTGTAAGTGGTCTCAGGAATAAGAAATGTTTGGGAGGAGGATGTTTCTTTTAGGGCCTGTGGCCAGGAGTCTTGTAGAGTAGATGGGGTAAGACTCCTCTCTTATCCAATCAATTGAAGATGAGCTGGGAGAAGGGAAATAGCATAAATTCTGTTTTTTCCCTCACAGAAGGGCAAACATTAGGAGAAGGAAAAACCAATCCACTAAGCATATTGAAGACTAATTCAGAAAAAAGGGTGACCCACTGAGTGATAAGTTGGTAGAAAACCTACAGATGGTTAACCCGGTATGTCCTTCCAATGAGGAAAGGCTGAGGGCTCTTGCTTAAGAAGGACTAGAGAATGTGAATAATACAACCCAGTCTCAGAGAGAAGAGCTGGAGAGACTACTGTGTAAGCAGAGAGTGAGGGACTAATTAATACAACCAAGTTCCAAAAAGAAGAGTTGAGGATTCCTACTTAAGGGGAGACTCAAAGGCTATGTCTACACTTGTAAATTTAAGTCGACTTTAGCTAAATTGACTTAACTAAGCTGACTTAAAGTCGACTTAGCATGTCCACATGTAAATTTAAAGTCGACTTAGGGGGGAACTTACAAAGTCGAACTAGAGCGTCCCCACTGGACGCCTAGGAAGACTTGTAGGGGCTAGGGGGATGTTGGGCAGGTCCATCGTGGCAGGGGGGGGCATTCCTTGTCCAGTGCCAGGGGGCTCAGCCTTTGCCCCATTGTACCTGGGTACAATGGGGCAAAAGGGGACAGGGACCCTGGCAGGGCATAGGGGCAGGGTGGGCAGTGCTCTGCCCTGCCCTGTGGGGGGCATGCCAGGCTCCCTCTGTGCCCCCCCAACAGGGAGGGCAGTGGGGGAGTCCTGGAGAGCCCTAAGTTGACTTTAAGTCGACTTAGGGCTACTCCAGGTCTACACTGGCTTAAGTCGACTTTAGGAAGTCGACTTAAGCCTAAAGTTGAATTAAAAGGAGGTTTAATAAAGTCGACTTAATTTTAATTAAGTTGACTTTATTTTCCTTCCAGCTTGCTTAAGTTGACTTAAGGAAAGTGTAGTGTAGACGCGGATTAAATTAAGTCGACTTAATTTCTGAGTGTAGACACACCCAAAAAGAGTAACCCTAGGAGGGATTTCAGAAACAGGCTGTTTACACGTGTAGTAGCAAAGAATTTCCTGAAGGAAGGAGTCAGAAAGTACTAGTTGGACTGAGTCTGATATGATGAATGTCCCCTGGTGTGTCTGAGTAAACTCCTAATTATGCTTATGGCTATCATTAGTAACTAATAACCTTAAAAAGGTGAGTGACCTTTGATTAAAAAGGTTCTTCCTGGACTTGTTTAAGATCAAGGTGGTGCTTAGTGAATGAGAGGTGAGGCAGGGTTCATCTGTGGTGCCATGCCTGACTGACAAAACTTTTGGTGGAAGATGGGGCCACTTTCAAATACAACCCTTTCCTGAGGAAAAAGTTCCAGTTTCATTGAACTGGCATTTTCTGACAAAAAGCATTACATTCCTGGCAAGGTCTACTGTTGACAATAACTTAGGTACAGTTCCTGGCAGGATAATTTCTATCTTCTAATTAGTACTAAGACCCCTTGGAGGCATATTGTATGGGCCACTGAACTAGGCATTTGTAGTTCCCAATGTTTTCTTGCATCACGCGTATTACAGAGGGCTCCCTTCCTGCTCTTTATATAAAAGGAAATGAAGCTCCTGACAACTTCTTCCCTCTGCACCTCCGCTTGAGCATCAGTGCAGTAAAGGGCAGGAGCTAGCAGAAATTGAACTTGCATCAAAAATGTTTGTAACAAATAGACACATTTCTACTGTAATTTACAGGCACTTTAAGGCCACTTGATGCTGCTCCAGTGCTGTGAATGGAACACTGCATGTGAACATTCAAAAATCACTGCCCACTTCTGCTCATCTTGGCTTTTTTACGTAGCTGAGTTGTGGAATAGAGGGAAATCTAGGTCTAATTTAATAATCATATCATTGTAAAATGTGTTCTCACCTCCAACCCTATCACAAAAATACACTCTGGATCATGTGACTAAGTTGCATTCATTATCACAAACTCTGAAGTAAATATTTTTTTCTAACTACAAGCCAGGTAATTTTTAATAGCACCGTATCTTGATCTAAACTTCTTGTCCACCCCTTTATATACAGACACTTCAGAACATCTGTGGATAATTGGGGAAATAGACATACTGCTTTTGAATGTAAGCCTTGAGATCTTGCACTGCTGAATCTTTTGCTGCTGCTATTCATTTACTGCCATCTTCTGACATGATATATGTTTGCTGCTAATGCAATTTGTCACCTGTCATAAGCATGATGCCATGTCTATGTATGTGTTGAATTGCTAGGCTGTACTGGTAACTTGTCTTCCTTTTTAATGCCTCTTTCATTTCATACTTTAGTTTTATATTCTTGTAAAAATTCATATGTCATTTGCTGTTCTCTTTTAGATCCTGAACGAGAGATCTAAGAGACTGGATCTGAATATCCAAAGACCTTTTGGGGAAGTTCAGAGCCAGATAGCAGTCAGACATTTTTAGATCTCTGACTTCTTTGTAATTGGTGGATCAGGAAGAAATAAATAACAAAGAGGAGTAAATGAGACAAACTATTACTTCAGTTTTCATGTTGAATCATGAAGGGGAGAATAATATGTAAAAATAGAGGTGAACCTAAAAGATTTTGGATTTTAGATTTTTACATATTTATGTATTAGGTCTAATGTACTGATATAAGGAGATGTTTCCTCTAAATTCATAAACACCCTTTACATAGCCCAAATGAATGAAATAATATTTTAGTAGTGCTCTATTACACATTTTTGGTTAGAAAAATAGGTAGCAAAATGTTCTTATAAAAGTCAAGAGTAAAACTCATGCAATAATCATTAATTACTATATAAATACATTAATCTTGTAGAAACAGTATATTGATTCAGATCAACTTCTTTTCTCATCTGTTTCATGCTAAAAATTCCCCAAGGAGAGTTCCCTTTAAACAAGAGGGGAAGGATTTGTGTGGGGTGCTGAAAACCAATTTTAAGTAGCCACATCCACACAAAGGATTTTAAATTATCTCTTGTATTACACAGGATTTAATCTGGTGGGTGAAGGGTGTGTCAAGAAAACATGCAAATGAATTCCATACAGGAAGCAATCCAGGTTTAAGATACTTGGCACTGATTCTGCTCCCATTTAAGCTCCATGACAAAGTCCCGTAGACTTCTATGGTAACAAGATCAGACTCCAAAACAGCAGCCAAAGACGCATCAAAAGGTTTGCAGACAACATTAGTGAATTGAATTTATGAAGTTCAGTGGCTATCTTGGTGTGTAGGGGGCAAGAGGGAGTAGAAGATATAATTCCTGACATTACTTATCACTTGCAAGTAACTTCTGCCAAAGTGTTGCAATTATGATTTTCTATTCAAGACACACTAATGAGAAAGGGTGGTACACAGTAAGGGTGCATCTACACTTGAAAATTAAGTCGACTTAAGCTTGCTTAAGTCGACTTAATTTACCCCATGTCTACACTACAGTTTCCTTAAGTTGACCTAAGGAAATTCAAAGTCAACTTTATAACGCCTCGTATAAAGTCGACTTTGAGGCTTAAGTTGACTATTTAAGTCGACTTAAGCCAGTGTAGATGTGGGGTAGCCCTAAGTTGACTTTGTCGACTATGGGCATGGGTCCCTTCTCACCGGGACCACTCAGGGGAGAAGGAAGCCCCACGCTCCCTCCTAGCCGGGACCCTGCAGTCCCAATGAGGAGGGAGAGCTGGAGATCCACGCTCCAGCTGCTCAGCAGCTGGAGCGCGGGCCCCAGGGAGAAGGAAGCGCGGGGCTTTCTTCTCCCCGGGACCTGAGGGGTCCCGGCGAGAAGGGAGCCCCATGGTCCCTTCTCCCAGGGATCTCTGGTCCAGCTGCCCACTGCTGAGCAGCTGGAGTGTGGGTCGCGACCCACACTCCAGCTGCTCAGCAGCAGGCAGCTGAAGCTCGGATCTCCGGCTCTTCCTCCTGGCTGGGACCACTCGGGTCCCGGGGAAATTCTCCCCGGGACCCAAGCGTCCCGGCTATAAGGGTTCACTTCTGCCCAGGACCTGAGAAGTCCCGAGCAGAAGGGAGCTGAGTGGTCTGGGGCAGAAGAGAGCTCCTCGCTCCCTTCCACCCGGGACCGCTCAGGGGCTTGCTGCCCAGTGTAGACACTCTAAGTCGAGTTAGTAAGGCCCCCTTTAAGTCGACCTAGGAGTCCAGTGTGGACTCTCTAAGTTGACTTAATACGGTCAACTTAAAGTCGACTTATTAGAGTCGACTTTTTTAAGTCAACCTAAATTCCCCATTGTAGACATAGCCAAAGAGAGATGCCTTTGTTCTGTAGAGAAAGTTGGGAGATTGCACAAGGTCTGCCTCCAATGCATCTGGTGAAGATGAGTTCTATTCCCTGAGGTCCTCCAGACAAAAATTCTGAAGTATAAAATAAACCAACATGAAGCTAATGGTTTTATGCAGAGCAATGTGTAACCATTTGCCTGTACAATGCTATGTATACCTAAAACTGTATTGATATTCATAAATAAAGAGAGTGGGGGTAGTGAGGATAGAATCATAGAATAATAGGGTTGGAAGGGACTTCACGAGGTCATCTAGTCCAACCCCTTGCTAAAAAGCAGGACCACTCCCACTAAATCACCCCAGCCAAGGTTTTGTCTAACCGGGCCTTAAAAATCTCCAAAGGTGGACATTCTACCACATCCCTAGGTAACCCATTCCAATGCTTCACCACACTCCTAGTGAGAAAGTTTTTCCTAATATCCAACCTTGACCTCCCCAGCTGTAATTTGAAACCATTGCTCCTTGTTCTGTCCTCTGTTACCATCGAGAACAGCCTAGCTCCCTCCTCTTTGGAGCACCCCTTCAACTAGTTGAAGGTTGCTATCAAATCTCCCCTCAGTCTTCTCTTCTGTAGACTAAATAAGCCTATTTCCTTCAGTCTCTCCTCATAAGTCATGTGCCCCGTCCAACCCATACTTCCTTAACTTGCTGATGGGAATGCTGTGGGAAACCGTATCAAAAGCCTTGCTAAAGTCGAGGTATACCATGACAATGGCTCTTCCTGCATCCACAAATCCAATCATCTCATCATAGAAGGAAATCAGGTTGGTCAGGCACGATTTGCCCTTGGTGAATCCATGTTGACTGTTCCGGATCACTCTATTTTCCTCCAAGTGTTTCAGGATTGATTCTTTGAGGACCTGCTCCATGATTTTCCCAGGGACTGAGGTAAGGCTGACTGGTCTGTAGTTCCCCGGATCCTCCTTTTTCCCTTTCTTAAAGATAGGTACTATATTTGCCTTTTTCCAATCCCCTGGGACCTCCCCTGTTCGCCACGAGATCTCAAAGATAATGGCCAGCGGCTCTGCAATCACTTCCGCCAGCTCCCTCAGCACCCTCGGATGCAGTTCGTCCGGCCCCATGGACTTGTGCACATCCAATTTCTTTAAGTGTTCCCTAACCTGACTTTCCATCACCAAGGGCCGCTCTTTTCTCCATTCCGTGTTATCCCGTGTAGTAGCCTGGGAGCTGGGCGTCCCTGTGAAGACTGAAGTAAAAAAAGCATTGAGTACTTCAGCCTTTTCCACATCATCCACCATGAGGATGCCTGCCCCATTCAGTAAGGGACCTACACCACCCCTGATCCTTTTACTGTTGCTGATATACTTATAGAAACCCTATCTGTTATCCTTCACATCTCTTGCTAGCTGCAATTCCAATTGTCCTTTGGCCTTTCTGATTTTATCCCTGGAGTCCCGAGCAATATCTTTATACGCCTCCCTTGTCATCTGTCCAAGCTTACACTTCTTGTAAACTTCCCTTTTATGTTTCAGCTCCCCGCAGAGTTCTCTGCTAAGCCACGCTGGTCGCCGTCCACATTTGCTGTTCTTTCTGCACATCGGAATGTTATCTTCCTGTGCCTTTAACAGGGTTTCTTTAAAATACAGCCAGCTGTCTTGGACACCTTTCCCCTTCAGATCAGCCTTCCAAGGGATCCTGCCCATCAGCTCCCTAAGGGAGCCAAAATCTGTTTTCTGAAGTCCAGGGTGTGTGTTCTGCTTCTTTCCTTCCTTCCATTGATCAGGATCCTGAACTCTACCATCTCATGGTCACTGCTGCCCAGGTTACCATTTACTTCTACCTCCCCGATCAATTCTTCTCTGTTTATGAGCAATAGGTCTAGAGGTGCAAGGCCCCTAGTTCGTTCCTCCAGCATTTGTACTAGGAAGTTGTCCTCAATATTCTCCAAAAACTTCCTGGATTACATGTGCACTGCTGTATTATCTTCCCAGCAGATGTCAGGATAATTGAAGTCACCCATAAGAACGAGGGCCTGCGATGATCTGGAAACTTTTGTTAGTTGTCCATAGAACGCCTCATCCACCTCCTCTTTCTGGTCTGGTGGTCTGTAGCAGACACCCACCACGACACCCCCCTTGTTGCAGTCTCCCCTAAACTTAACCTACAGACTTTCAACCAGCTTGTTTCCACTTTCAGTGGAGCTCCGAGCAGTCATACAGCTCTTTTACATATAGCTCCTCCCCCCCTTCTTCCCTGCCTGTCCTTCCTGAACAATTTTTATCCATCCATGGCAGTGCTCTAGTCATGCAAGTTATCCCATCACGTTTCTGGTATTCCAATTATATCATAGTTCCTTGTCTATGCCAGTACTACCAATTCTTCTTGCTTGTTTCCCAGGCTCCTCGCATTTGTGTACAGGCACCTAAGATACCGGGCCCATTGCCCTACTTTGCCCTGTCGATTCTCCCTCCTGTCGCATCTTCCTCCTTGCAATTTCTCCCAGTGTCCTCCTTCCCCACTCGCCTGAGGTATTATGACTTCATTAGGAAATAAAAAACAATTATTTGATTTCTGCCCCCAGTTCCAACTACCCTCTCTTTTATTCCTGCTGTTACAGCCCCAGCACCCCCCAAGTTCCATCCCTTCCCCCAGGTCTCCCTCAGTTTCACTTACCTGTTGGGTTTGGTCACCTTCCCCCTTCAAACCTAGTTTAAAGCCCTCCTCACTAGGTTAGCCAGTCTGCTTCCAAATACGCTCTTCCCCTTCCTGGATAGGTGGAGTCCATCTCTGCCTAGCAGTCCTTCTTCCTGAAACTGCACCCCATGGTCGAGGAAGCCAAAGCCCTCCAGGTAACACCATCTCCGCAGCCAGGCATTCACCTCCAGGATGCATCTGTCTCTGCTCGGGTCCCTACCCTTGACTGGAAGGATCGAGAAGAACACCTGTGCACCGAACTCCTTCACCCATGCTCCCAGAGCCTTGTAGCCACCTTTGATCTGCTGAGGGTCACCTCTCGCAGTATCATTGGTTCCCACATGGATGAGTAGCATGGGGTATTAGTCAGAGGGACGGATGAGTCTCGACAATCCCTCCGTAACGTCTCAGATACGGGCCCCTGGGAGGCAGCATACTTCCCGAGAGGCCTTGTCAGGGTGACAGATGGGTGCCGTCCCCCTCAGAAGAGAGTCCCCAACCACCACAACCCGACGTTTCCTCCTGGGTGTGATGGTTGTGATCCTCCCAACCTTGGGGGTGCATGGCTTCTCCTCTTCCACCTCATCTCCTGTCGGTAGTGCTGCATAGCGGTTCTTTACCACAACGGAGGGTGGGATGGGAGCAGGGGAGGAGCACTGTCTGCTGCCAGAAGTAACCAGCTGCCAGTGTCCACCTTCTGCCTGAACCATCTCATCCTTCTCCGAGGGTGTGGCAGCAGTCTTTTGCACCTGGATAGTTTCTTCATTCCTGCATGTTTCCTCATGGATACTATCCAGGAACTTCTCCAGGGCATGGATACTCCTGAGCCTGGCCACCTCCTCCTGTAACTCCCCCACCTGCTTCCTGAGAGATTCCACCAGGAGACACCTGTCACATTGAATGATCTCCCCAGCCTGGCCATCTGAGAGTGGGACATGCAGGCCACACTCCTTGCAAGTCCATGCCAGGATCTGGGTAGAGATATTCATGGTCAGTATGTCTGTCTGGATACATGCACAGGGGGAGGAGACAGAAGCAGTGCTGGCACAAGCAGCGCAGCTCTTCTTCACCATAGTGGCTCCACAAACTGCAAACTTCCCCCCAACTCCCTCTCAAACTCCCCTGTTTGCAGTCCCTGTATGAACCTCCTTAGACGCTTTTTTTTTTTTTTTTAGTTTCATGGTAAGAGTTTTTAAAAATGTTGATATCTTGTGTTCAATACCAAAATATGTTAATTTTAAACCCATTACTTGAAGGGTTTATATTTAGTCTGTTCCCCAAAATCCCATTATAGGACTTTAAAAAATTTTCTGAGATTTCAAAAATCTTCCTGCTCTGTACTGGAATACAACTAAGACTTTTCGGATCAACCCACGTTAAGATAGCTAATAGCCTGGTTGTTAGGGCATTCACCTGAGATGTGGGAAACCAGGTTCATGTCCTCGCTAGACCAAGAACTTGAAACCAGATTTCCCACATTCCAGCTGAGTGTCCTGACTACTCGGCGATACATTCACCCCTCTCAATGCTCCTGTTGGAGCTGCTCCACCTTCTATGCATAATTAAATAGTCATTGGATCAGGATCTCGAACTTGTGCAGCATCCTAGGTGAATGGCATGACCTGGGCAGTCTCCAACTCCTCTGATGCAATGAAAAGATCGCCAAACAAGAGAGAGTGAAAAAGATCCAGCATGGCACATTTCATAGCCCACTCTCCTGCAATGTGTAAGACTCAAGTTAAAATCCCTTCTCCACTCTAGGCAGAGGAGGGAATTGAGCATCAACCTCCTACATCCTGGGAGAGTACTGTGACCATTGGGCTAAAGAAATTCCTCCTCCAGAACCACTCCTCCTTTGGGCATCCTAACTTTGTCAAAATTCTGAAAATTTAAATGGAAAATGTCATCTAGAAATGAAATATTTTACTTAGAATTTTTTTTTAAAACTTTTGGTTCACTGAAAACTGGCTCAAATTGAAACTAAACTGTTTTGATTCTTTCCGAATCGCCAGCAAATAAACAAAAACAAAAGTATTATTTGCACAGCTCTTCTCAGTATCTTGTGAGAGTGAGACCTGGAACAGAACTCCCCACTTGTCTGAAGCAGAATGGCTTCAGCTTTTAAGGTATACAAGTGTGATGGAACAATTGCCATACTCTCTAAAAAAAAAAATTGTGCTGTTACTTGGGCTTAATTCCATGAATATAGAGCACCCTCAAGTGCATATATCTGTACGTTATTTTTGTTCGTGTTTTTGTTTGTTTTCTGGAAGATGTAGCCATCTTTTCTGTCCACACTCTTGTTAAATGTAGGCACATTTCCATTTGAGATGTAAGACCCCTGCAAATATATAACATTGATTTGCAAAGGAATGTTATTTACCCCTATTTTGGCTGCCTTATATTGTTTAATAAAGGCCTGAAAAAAATTTAAAAAAATAATTTTTCAGATTTATTTTTATACCATAGCAATATTAGAGCAGTCAGGTCTTGTCTTTCTTTTCTTTCCTGGAGGTCTTGAGAATCTAGGGGGTGCATTAACTGAATAGAAGGGCTGTCTAACAAAATATTTTTATTAACAAAAATCAAGATTTTAAACAGACCAAAATTCTATTCGTCTCTAGATTTTTCAGGAGTTTGTGATGATGTAATCCCACTAACATTCAAATACTAAAAAAACTATTCCTTTTCTTCTGATGGAAAAAACAAGTTGGGGAGGCGGAGGCTGAATAGCTAGCAAAAATCTAAGGGAGTTACTCTGCATTTAGTTACATGAAACGGAAACTGACCCAGTGTGATTAAACATTAAAACTGCATGATAGCTTTTACTAAATATTTCAAGGGAGTCTCTATTAAGGTAATGCAAGATACATTTTCAGAGCATGTCTATACTAAGTGGATCTGATGGATAGATCTCATTAGGTGGGAGAAATAGAAGAGTGTTTAAATCCCAGCCCAAGTACTTACCTCCTAGGTCACTAGATACGAACTCAAGAAAGGTAGGGAATTGCACCATTGGTCATTTTTTAAAGGCTTCAGGCAGCATCATGAAGGTGAGCATTGATCAGATGTGGTGGTACTTAAGCACCAAGAAGAGAAATCAGTGACAGCAAAAATAGTTCTGTATGTGTGTAATGGTGTAGTAAAAGGTGAAACAGAGAATAGGTTTTTGCCTCTGTGAGTGAAAGGCTAAATAAGTTTGAAAAGAGATATTCAGCCAATGAAACACAATGGTTTTGGCTATACCACACTTCCAAATAATATACAGAGAGGTATACATAACTGAAACATGCAATCTGCTGCCAGCTTCACAAGGAAGGTAAAAAAATTGGAGATCCAGTGAAAAAATTGTGCCCTGTCCTCTTCCCCTTTGGGGTTTACTGATGGAAGTGAGATATGCTAAAAGGAGTGGAGGGGGGGGGGGAGAGAAGGAAAATATCACATCTTCCACATGGCTGTGCTATAACAAAGGTAAGCTACAGAAGTTTGACTGCAAAGCATATTTGTCATTAGAATTTGTATCTAAGATCTTATGCTTCAAATGAAAATTCCATGTCTAAATTTGCCAAGGGCATGTACAGAAGAAAGGCTGTTTTTCCCAGTCAAAAAAGAAGTCATTTAATAAGTAGGTTTAGGAATAGCTTAAGAATTGTTCACGTGCTGTGTCTCCTTTCCCTCCCATTCACTTAAACGAATCGGGCACTAAAGTCCAGTCAATTTGTGGAAACTGCTGATGTTCTAGGAACGAAAAACACTGCAGTTTGCAATGAATTGTCAGATTTACTAATCAGCGGAACTTCTGACTGTGCTAACCATAGTTTTCACACAATCTGGAAACTAATGGAATGAAAAAGTATTTCTAGAGGAGACCTATTAAAGAAAGCTGAGTATATATTAACTACTGATCAGTGAGAAGAGAGCTTGCCTAGAAAATGAAGTAAAAGGTCATTTTTTAAAAAAGTCTGTGAGAAGTGTGAAATTAAAGACTAATCTTGCTGCCTTGGAAATTTATTGGAGTTTTGAAGCTGATTTTACTACCACAAGATTAAGTTCTAAAATGTACTGTTGTAAAGGATTTTAACCCCATATTTTATAAAGCTGTCATGAAAGCTGTCACCTTACCTCACAGGAAACAGATCTATAACAATCAGTGGTTTACACGTTCCTAAATAATTGTCCAGTCCTTACCATTTACTTACAGCTTAATCCAGCACCCACTGAAGTCAATGGAAAGATGCACACTGTATCTGGGACTTATTACTGAAGGTTTGAATAAATGGATTGTAGTAGCATCTCCTAATTTTCTCAGTACCTAACCACATCAGTACCTGGATAAAAGGTTGCTCAATTACCAATTAATCTGAATCAATATAAAGCATCTGTAAACTGCTTTAAGTGAGTCTGCACAAGGGTTTTTACTGGTATAAATCAATTTTATAAAGGGATTTTAGTTAAAGTGGACAACTTGTATATGTTTGAAAGCCTCATATACCATAGGTGAGAATAGAAAAATGTAAAGAGAGAATGGGGGAAATAAGTTAAATTAAAGGCATATCTTACAATAGCCAATACCACCAAATAAGAGCCGTACGAGGATTCAGGAGCAGGTGCAAAGAAAAATTGTAGAACTGATGACTTGTGGCAAGAAAGAAGTGGGGATAAGCTAGAGAATCGCACTGTCTCCATGAAAAGTCAAGTCTAAGTGATTGGGGACTACCTGCTGAGAAGGACAGACAGGCCTGTAACCAAAGCTGACCCAGAGAACAGAAGGGTGTGCTGCTTGCTGGGCGCTAAGATAAGGGATGTCGATCTGAGACTGAAGAGGATTCTAATGGGATTGGGAAAGAATCCTCTGGTTGTCCTTCATGTGAGTACAAATGATATAGCTAGATTCTCACTGGAACATATCAGAGTACTATGGGGCTGGGGCGAACTCTCAAGGAAATAGAGGATCAGGTGATCTTCAGTGGGATTTTGCCTGTCCCTAGCGGGGGACAACAAAGGTGTGAGAAGATTCTGATGATAAACAGGTAGCTCAGACAGTGGTATTATAAAGAGGGTTTGGGGATATATGGTCTCTGGGAGGCATTCCTGGACAGAAAACTGTTCTCTGGGGATAGATTACACAGGATTAGGGAGGGAAACAGACTTCCGGGAGGGAGGTTAGCACAACTGATCAAGAGAACTTTAAACTGGGGAATTGGGGGGCGATGGTTGGGAGATGCCCAGATATTCTCCATGCATGGTGTCATTAGGTAAATGTACTATGAAATATGTAATCTGAATGGACACAGAGATGGTGAGCAGAATGGAGGTTGGAAGGAGGGATAGTGTAAATACTGATCTAATGGGAGATATTGGCAGTAGAATGATGGAGACAAATCGAGTAAGGAACATGAGTGAAGCTAAGCAGCAAAAACTAAAATATTTATATACTAATGTGAGAAGCCTGGGTAACAAAATGGAGGAACTGGAGCTACTGGTAGAGGAAGTGAAACTAGGTATTATAGGGATAACAGAAACATGGTAGAATAGTAGTCACAACTGGTGTACAGATATTGATGGCTATGTGCTCTTTAGGAAAGACAGATATAAAGGCAATGGCAGGGGAGTGGCATTGTACATCAATGGTGAGGTAGACTGTAAAGAAATTCAGAGTGATGAAATTAACAACACAGAGTCTATCTAGGTAAAAATTGCATTGGGGAAGAAAGCTTACTAGTGTTTCTCCTGGGAAAGTACTTGCCGTGTGTTACAGACAACTGGGATCTGATTTAGACATGGATAGGGACCTCTTTAAAGGAGTAAATACTACTGGGAACTATGGCTATGTCTATACTTGTTCAAATATGTTGACTTTAAGTCGAGCTTGCTAAGTCGACTTAGCATGTCTACACTATAAATTTTGGTCGACTTAAAGTTGACCTTGCCAAATCAACTTAGAGCGTCCACACTGGACGCCTAAGTCGACTTATAGGGGCTAGGTGGACCTGAGAGTGGTGCATGATTGGAAGGGGGCATCCAAGAGGTGCCCCCTTCCCTGGGCATCCCTCCAAAAGTGCCAGGGAGCTCAGCATCTTCCCTATTGTACCAGGGTACATGGGGGCTGAGCAGGACAGGGGCAGTGGCAGGGTACAGGAGCAGGGTGGGCAGGGCTATGTCCTGCCCTGTGGATGGGCACGCCAGGCTCTGGCTGTCCCAGGCACTCTGGGAGGGAGGTCAGTGGGGGAGCCCTGGGGACCCTTTAAGTTGACTTAGGGCTAAGCCACATCTACACTGGCTTAAGCTGACTTGATAAAGTTGAGTTAACCAATAAGTCGAAGTAAAACTAGGTCTTATTAAGTCGACTTAAAATTTCCTTCAGTCAATTTAAGCAGCAGCTTAAATTGGCTTAAGGAAACTGTAGTGTAGATGCAGAATAAATTAAGTCGACTTAAGCCTGCTTAATACGATTTAATTTACAAGTGTAGATGCACCCTATGTGATTATGGGAGACTTTAACTTCCCAGATATAGACTGGGAGTGCTAGTAGTAATAAAAGCTCCCAGATTTTCCTGGATATGATAGCCAATGAATTCCTTCACCAAACTGTTACTGAACCAATGAGAGGGGATGCCATACTAGATTTGGTATTGGTGATTATGAGGACCTCATAGAGGAACTGGTTGTAGGTGACAACCTAGGCTCAAGTGACCATGAGCTAATTCAGTTCAAACTAAATGGAACAGATCTGTGACTAGGGTCTTTGACTTTAAAAGGGTTAAATTCAGAAAATTAAGGGAATTAGTTAGGGAAGTGGACTGGACTAAAGATCTCATGGATGTAAAGTTGGAAGAAGCTTGGAATCACTTCAAGTCAAAGTTGCAGAAACTATCTGAAGCCTGCATTCCAAGGAATGAGAAAAAATTCATAGGCAAGAGTTGTAGAACAAGCTGGATAAGTCAGCATCTCAGACAGGTGATTAGGAGGAAGCATAAAGCCTACAAGGAGTAGAAAATGGAAGGGATCATCAAGGAAAGCTACTTCTTGGAGGTCAGAACATGTAGAGACAAAGTGAGAAAGACAAAAAGTCAAGCAGAGCTGGACCTTGCAAAGGGAATTAAAACCAATAGTAAAAAGTTCTTTAGCCATATAAATAGGAAGAAAATAAAAAAGGAAGAAGTGGTACCACTAAAAACTGAAGATGGGATGGAGGTCAAGGATTATCTAGGCATGGCCGAATATCTAAATAAGTACTTTGCCTCAGTTTTTAATGAGGGTGATGACGTGCTAGGGTATAGAAGTAGAGTAGCTAATGGGAGTGAGGACATGGAAGTGGAAATCACCATATCCAAGATAGAAGCCAAACTCAAGCTTGATGGGACTAAATCAGACAAGAGGAGGAGCGGAGGAGGGAG
Source organism: Pelusios castaneus (assembly GCA_007922175.1). Lineage (NCBI taxonomy): Eukaryota > Metazoa > Chordata > Testudines > Pelomedusidae > Pelusios > Pelusios castaneus. The sequence continues at coordinate 23,717,953 of ML685785.1, forward strand.
GGGGATATAATCTCCCTCCAAGGATATTAAAGGAACTGGCACAAGAAATTACCAGCCCGTTAGCAAAGATTTGTAATCAATCTGTAAACTGTATGACTGGAAAATTGCTAATATAGTTCCTATTTTCAAGAAACGGAATAAAAGTGATCCAGGTAACTATGGGCCTGTTAGTTTGACCTTGGTAACATGCAAGATCTTGGAGAAAATTTTGAAAGAGAAAGTACTTAAAGATATTGCAGATAATGGTAACTGAGATAAATTACAACATGTCTTTACAAAAGGTAGATTGTGACAGACCAACTTGATCTCCTTTTTTGAAAGGATAACAGACTTTTTAGATAAAGGGAATGTGGTGGACCTAATTTACTTAGGTTTCAGCAAGGCATTTGACACAGTGCCACATAGGGAATTATTAGTTAAGTTACAAAAGATGGGGATTAATATGAAAATAGAAAGGTGGATAAGGAACTGGTTAAAGGGAAGCTGCAGTGGGTTATACTGAAGGGTGAACTGTCAACCTGGAGGGAGGTTACTAGTAGAGTTCCTCAGGGATCGGTCTTGGGACTGGTCTTATCTAACCTTTTTTGTTACTCACCTTGGCTCAAAAAAGTGGGAATGTGGCAATTAAGTTTGCGGATGACACCAAGTTGGGGGGTATTACCAATACAGAGAAGGATCATAATAACATACCAAATGATCTGGATGACCTTGTAAACTGGAGTAATAGGAATAGGATGAAATTTAATAATGGAAAGTGGAAGGTCATGCATCTAGGGACAAATAACAATAATTTTTTCTATAAGTTGGGGACACATCAGTTGGAAGTGATGGAGGAGGAGAAGGACCTGGAAGTACTGGTTGATCACACTATGAGGCAGCAATGTAATGTGGCTGGGGAAAAAAGTTAATGTGGTCTGAGGATTCATCAGAAGAGGTATTTCCAGTAGAGATAACAAGGTTTTAGTACTGTTATACAAGGTGCTGTTGAGAACACATCTGGCATATTGTGTGCAGTTGTTTAAGAACCCCATGTTTAAGAAAGGTGAATTCAAACTGAAACAGGTGCAGAGAAGGGCTACAATGATGATCTGTGGAATGGAAAACCTGCCTTATGAGAGGAGACTTAAAGGCTATGTCTACACTGGCAATTTAAGTCGACTTAAGTGGGCTTAAGTCGACTTAAATTAAGCCACGTCCACACAAGGCTTTCATTAAGTCCACTTAAGAAATTCCTTAAGTCGACTTAATGAAACTTTGTTACTACCACTCAAGTCGACTTAACCCTTAAGTCAACTCCTTAAGTCGACTTAAGGACGAGTGGACATGGAGTAACCCTTAAGTCGAATTTATTAAGTCGACTTAAGGGTGGTTAAGTCGACTTAAAGTCAGTCTTATTAAAGTTGACTTAACTTTTCTAGTGTAGACATAGCCAAAGAGCTTGGCTTGTTTAGCTTAACCAAAAGAAGGTTGAGGGAGAGATATGAATGCTCTCTATAAATACATCAGAGAAATAATTCCTCTCCTGCCCTGGTATTCGAGTACAACACCAATGTGGACACAAGAACAATTGGACACAAACCATCCGTCAGGAAATTTAGGCTTGAAATTAGTCGCAGGTTTCTAACCATCAGAGGAGTAAAGTTCTGGAATAGCCTTCCAGGGCGAGCTGTTGGGGCAAAAAACATAACTGCCTTCAAAACTGAGCTTGATAAATTTAGGGAAGGTATAGTATGATGGGACGGCTTAGTTTGGCAGTTGGCTGAGTTTTGACTACTGGTGGTGGATATGCCAATGGCCTTAGAAGGGAGGTTGGATGGGGTGGGTTCTGAGTTATTACAGAGAATTCTTTCTTGGGTGACTGGCTGGTGAGACTTGCCCACATGCTCAGGGTTTAATTGATCGCCATATTTGGGGTCAGGAGGGAATTTTCCCCCAGAGCACTTTGGCTAGAGCTCTGGGTGTTTTTTGCCTTCCCCTATAACATGGGGCATGACTCGCTTGCTGGTGGATTCTCTGTATTTTATAGTCTTTAAATCATTATTTGAAGACTTTAATAACTGAGTTATAGTTAACTCAGCCATAGGTTAGAGGTTTATTGCAGAAGTGGGGAGGGGAGGGTGAGATTTTGTGGCCTGTATTGTGCAGGAGGTCAGACTAGATGATCATATTGTTCCCTTCTGACCTTAGAGTCTATGCGGAGACAATTACAAGGGCAAACAGTTTAATTCTCCAAAGGCTACAAAACTAAGCATGCCTAAGAAAACAGCAAATTTACATCATTTTATTAAAAAAATTGTGCAATAGTGTAATGGAGGAGGTCAAAAGGAGTCTATGAAAAATAAAAATAAGAGGAACACTACATTGACCAGTAGCACCACTGATATTTGGTTTTGATTTGTTTAGCTTTGGACATTTGCTTGCCAAGTAACTAATATTTCTGAGGAGGAAGATTTGATCTGGCAGAGATGGATGATGATCTCTAAGTAAGAAGATAATGGCTCTGGACTATCTGGGAGCTAGGTTGACTAGACAGCAAGTATGTAATGGGATGAGCTATTACTGCTGCCAATTCTAGTTTTACTCCTGTCTTTTTCATTTTAGGAAGAAAAAAACCCCACCCTCTCACTGTAGGTGTATTTTCCTATTCTCTTCTAATCCTTTTAAATGGGTTTTCTCCCTTATCGTAAGCTCTCATCCTCTGAACTTTTTTTGTTTTTCTTCTCAGTGAGCGTTGTTGCATATGCTGAGCAACAAAAAAGGAATGAAAAATTGCAAATGTTAAATAGGACTCAATATTTGCAGTTAGGACCAGATTTTCAAAAGCACTCTTTTCCCATGGGGGCACTTCTATTAAGTGTTCAGCATATATATAGTAAATCTCACCTATGTTGTTAATGGGAGTCTCTAGAGAACTTTTAAAAATCTGGCCCCTAACTTTATTAAAGATTAAACAAAAGGAAGGAATTATTAACCTCACATTCATATGAAGTTTTTGCACAATTCATTGGATATTTTAATTCCCACTAAAATTGCAACGCATGTAAGTGATGTGTCACTGGCATGCAGTTTTGTCTAAGGAATCTCTCTGCATATCTGTTCTGGGCTAGTTGAAAAACAGTTAGAAACTGCTGATGCTGCAGAATACAAACCACACTTTGATTTCTCAGGAAATCTTTGTTCCTTGTCTTGTGGCTTTTCTATTTTAAAATTAAATATAAATGTAATAAATAAATGGGTTTTTTAATCTTTAAAAGTGCCACAAGATTCCTTTTTGTTCATTTGTTTTTCAGTTGTTATCCAGACACAACCTCCTCCCCCACCCAACACCTGAAGGGTTAAAATAGGCCTATTTATATTTATAGGCTGTATTTATAGGCTACACCTGCAGGGGAGATAAGGCCTGCTGAGGCCTAATGGTTGATGGAATCCAGCTGAGGGAGGAACTGGGCTATGTTTATAAAGAGAGGAAGTTGCTCTTCAGGGTGGTTTGCAAGGAAGAGCTCAGCATTTCATTCATTCTCTAGAGTGGAGAGGAGCTGCTAGGTACAAGAAAGTATTCTAGGGGGATAAAAAGTTCTGGGATCCTGCCTTTAACTTCAGGTTCTGGTAAGAAGATAAGGGGGGTAGCTATGAGGAACAGACAAAGTTCTAGTGGTAACCCAAAAGTGGACTAGAAGATGTGGAAGAAAGATAGGAAAGAATCCAAAGAAGCAATAATATAGCTTGGGTGTTAGTAGGCCATAGTTGCTAGACATAGACCCGGAAGAGTAGGTGGGCTTGGCTTCCTCTATGAGCTGCTGCATAAGTGGCACAGGACCTGGCTCTGGACTGGAAGTCAGTCTGGAGGGGCATGAAGACAGCTGATCCAGTGGGATTTTGAGGGAGGACTGTACAGTGATGTGGTTCGAAGGGCTTAATCACAAAGAAGAAGGCCTTATGAGTCCTGGAGAATAAGTGAGTGAAGCATGTGACACTGCCTCATAAAAATGTGGTTGCTGCTGATCATATGGGCTTAGTGTAAGTTGAGCATAAAGGAAGCAATCTGATAAACTTGCTATTTGGCCATTCATGTGTTTTATGTGAACCTACACAAACACACAGGTACGGGCAGTACCAAGGAAGTCACTGCAGTTGTAAAAATTGTTTGTCATTTTATAAAATAATGTTCTATGAGTTCACCTCCATGTTTTCCTGTTGGAAAGAGGAAAAACAGCTTCCATAAGTCACTATAACTTCAGTGACAATGAAAAATGTCATGATTTTGCCCATAATAAAAACTTTACCATATTCATGGTGAGAACACTGTTTTGGTAAGATCTTCAGAGCAGATTTACAAATGCTCTTGAACATTATCCACTGTTTCACATGTAAAACCTCCATAAAGCACAAATTCTAAAACATAGGGAAAGAGTAAGAAATGGCCACATTTTTGCAGAACAGATCATGTTTATAAGCAGAACATCCCACAGACTTTAATGCAGAGTTCTACTTAAAAGCTGATTGTACAATAGGACCATGATCTACATGAGGGAACTGGGTGAACTATCAGCAAGAGCAAATGAATGAAACTGGAGGGGGAAAAAAGTAAATCCCCCCATATTTCTGCTTTAAGTATAAAAATTTCAGCCAGTTCTAATTTTGGTCTTGCACCAAATCCACTGGTTGATTCAATTTTGGTTAATTATGAGGAAACTCAATTCAGCATTGTGTGTGAAGCAATTCATGGCTCCAATAATTGTCTGTAGGTTAGTAGTGCTGTGGCATAGACTTTTCAATGGTTAAGGTATTGTTTGTATCAAATATTTTGACTGCATCTTAAAAAAAGTTATTCAATGATTCTCACATTGTCAGCTTATACAATTCATTAATAAGATTATACTCTGTTTATGCCTGTTCAGATTTTTGGTACAGCTAATATAGGAGCATAATGGAGGACAAAGAAACTTCTTGTGCCAGCCAATGGGTAACAGCCTAAGATAGGAAGCACACTTCACAGTATTATTTCCCGTACTGCACAAATGGATGGGAGAGAAAGAACGCAGTAGGGTGTGAAATAGGTTTCCCATATTCCCCAACCAATCTGCTGCGGGGTAGTGCTCATGATGGTACAACTGTGTTGTCTGATGCAAAACATACATTGCACCACATAGAGACCTGATGAAGTTTATTTTGTCCCTTGGAGCAGCAGGGGAAGTGGGAGGGAGGTTGACTCTGAGTCAAAAACTCCTTCCTTGACTGCTTCAGAGACAGCACAGCAGTGTGTTGCTCTTGCTGGACCCATCACATGAATGATCTAGCCCTCTAAAAGTAATATCTGTATATTCACTTACTGCATTCCAACAACAACTCTAGACTTTGTTATTGAACAAATTTATACAGGATAGTAAATATTTTAACTTAAGAATTCACAAATGGGGCCCTGTAAAGGAGTATATAAACTGATCAATGGAAAACAGGGTGGGGGTTAATGCTTGAATGTGGGCTCAGGTGGCTTTGCCCTATGGCACCCATGAGAAATGTCAGTGTTAGAGAGAGGAGCTTATAAAGGAGAGCCAGAGCTCAGTAGATGGCAGGCCAGGGAGGAGAGCAAATCTTAGTGTTCAGCTACTGATGGCCAGAACTTCAAGGGCCCCTCCTTGAGCAAAAGCAGTATTGTATCCTAACTCATATTGAGAAGAAGCCATTCCCCTGTACCCATGACCTTCAATTGATGTGCATTCATTTCACTGGTTTGGGTTCATTGACTACCCAGAAAGAGGAAAGATTTTAAAATGACCCTGTTGGAGACTCAGGGTGCAGGCCTAGAGCTGCTATCAACTAGAGGACGCCCAGTAGGGAGGGTGCTGCTATGCTATCTCTAGCCACAAGAAGGCACTAGTGGTGAGTCTTCCCCTTCACAAGCCCCTAGTCTAGCCTTTATCCCAGATATCCTAATGTAATTTAACATCAAATATTTCAAATAATATTCAAATAATGTTCTTCCTTGTATAAAATAAGTACAAATAAAATTGCACACTCCAAAGTGTGCATGCCTTCTTATTCCTTAGTGTATTCTCTCCCCAATTCCTCGGAAGAGAAAAAAGGTCTGTCAGCATCAATGTGCTGACAGACTTGATGTGAAGTCTGTATTCCGCAGCTGAGGGGCCCTCTCAGAATATGTCTTGCTGGCAGCCCTCGGATATTTATAACAAGAGTCTGTACCAATGTCAACTGCTGAAATATGTTACTGGGAGATAGATGGTCTTTAGGGTAATCAAGCAGCAGACTGTGAAGAGTCTGAGGGCTGGTCTATAAACACTAGTTTAGAAACAGATGTAGCTGGACCAGTGCCACTCACTAGTGTAGAAGGAGTTATACGGGTATAAATCTATTGTCTCCTCTCACTTACTTCAGTGACTTTTAAACCAGTATAACTGGGCCCACACATATAGGTGTTGCACTGATACAAATATATCTGTGTTTAAATGAATGTGTAAAACTGTATGTAGACCAGCTGTTGCTCTTCACTTTACTATTAAGTACCAAATTACCTGAGAGACCATGCTGAGGTGAGACACTTTGCAGACCAGTCCTTTTATGTCTTTAAATCTTGCCTCATGTGGAATCATGCTTTAGTAGGGTCTGTTCTGTCCATTCCCTTCTCTGTTCTACACATTCTAGTTCATGGATTTTTGTTCTTAACCTTCTTCACAGATATTTACACTTCTCTTAGTTTGCCATGTTTTATGTTTGTTTAACCCTCTGTCAAAACCCTACTATCTTTCTGGAATGTATGTCTGTGATTTCAGTCTGTTTCTCCTCCATTTCAGCTGTTATTCTGTCCTCGCTTTAATTCCAGACACTAATACTTGTGTGAGTGTGTGTGTCAGCAATAGCAGACCTCTTTACCTGAAGTGAGTGCTCCTCATTATGTAAACTTTCTCCCAACTCCTTGCTTAAATATTTCTACTCCTCCTCCTTTGTTAGTCTTCTAAGTGAGCAGTCTTGTGCTTAAGGTTGAAAGAGGCCCAAGGAAACCTCATTCCAAAGTCCCTGCCGATCGCCAATAAAATAAAAGTGCAGCCACAGATTTTATTTTAGCAAGTTATATTGTATCATAAAAGCAGTTCCCTAGAGGTGCAGCAGGCACATGCTGGCAGTGAATCATTCAATGGAGCATCTTATAAATTTTGTTGAACTCCTAGACTCTGAATCTAACCATTTTGCTACCTTTTACTCTAAACATCATTGCTCCATTGAGTGATGTGTGCAACTGCATAGCCAGCCATCTGCAGCCTTCACTGCTATATCCTCAAAATGCTGCCACTTCACACATCAAAAATGAACAATAGATGGCTTTTAATTTCTCTAATCTGGTGCCTGAAATAGGAATCTTTTAAAGTGACCGTGAGTGATACTTACTGGAGCAATCATGGTAGAAGTTCTCAATTTACTTAACATATGTGTATGAAACAATCACACAGAAGCAGCTTCCATTCCACAGCTATGTCTACACTTACTAAAGTTAGTTTGAATTAGTTAATTCAAGCTAACTAATTTGAACTAATTTTAGTTAGTTTGAATTAACTTAATTTGAACTAGGAAAATTTAGTTCAAACTAAGCAAGTGCCATTCATGGCACTTGCTTAGTTTGAATTAGAGAATTGCATTGAGTTCAATGGGCTAGTTAGTTCGAACTAAACAATTAGTTCAAATTAACATGACCACATTGGTTAATTTGAACTAAGTAGTTCGAATTAACCCTTAGTTCGAATAGCATATTCGAATTTATTAGTTCGAATTAAGGAAGCCCTTAATTCAAACTAATTAAAGCCTAGTGTAGCCAGGGCTTTAGTTAGTTCAAATTAAGCTTCCTTAATTCAAACTAACTTGCCAATGTAGACATAGCCCACCTGTCTTGCTGAACCACTTAATACCACTTATGGATGAGAAGGCACTTAAGCTTTTTTGTTTTGTTTTTACAGTACATACTGCTAAATGCCACATTCAGATGAATTTAGTGAAGTTCTCTGTAATTTTAACTAGACATCCAGCTAGTGCAAGGTACTCGTTAATGTTTGTCATCTTTCTCTAACAGCTCTTATCTGTGCAATATAAAGGGATTTAAACTTGGGCAAAGACATCTGCAGTGGCTTTGTGATCTTCCACATTGGAAAAGCATCCACTTAGAATGTTCTCTTCTGTCATGTGCCACAGGACTCCTTGTTTGTTTCTCTTCTTTCATGAGAACATCCCTGAGGCACTGTAGAGTTCCTTAATGAGTCAGTCAGTCATCTTCATAATTTGACAGGTATTTGGTGTAGGCTAATTAATATGATATACTGCAGTTTGTGCACCAGTGATGTGAAATGTTAATGGTGTTGCTGAAAGATTATGAAATGTCATTAGCTTATCTAGCTGACATTACTAGGCGTTATTTCCTATGTTTTTTTTGCAAACAGTTCTTGTGACTCTCACAAGAAATTTTGTGGGGGCAGACTGATTGTGTAATTAATTACCAGTGTTGGCTGAGTACTGTACTAGTAAGCAGACATTAATAGAATCATAATGCTCTGTCTTGACCAGTCACTGTTACTGTTTTCTTATTTGAGAAAGGGTCCTCTCTGTTTTCCATCTACTATCATAGGCTATGTCTGCATTTAAAAAGTTAAGTCAACTTCATTAAGTCAACTTAACAATGTCGACTTTAAACTGACTTAAAGTTAAAGTTGAATTAACAAATTGATTACACTTTAGCAGCAGAAAGAGCCATTTTATTGTCTTTAAGTCGACTTAATAAAGTCCACTTAGCATTAATCCCTGTCTACACTGGCCTTAAATCGACTTAAGGAGATGATTTAAGGCTTAAGTCGACCTATAAAGAGGTGTTATTAAATCGACTTAAGCTTTCCTTAAGTCAACCTAAGAAAAGCCCAGTGTGGATGCGACTTTCTTTAGGTCAACTTAAGCATCCTTAAGTTAACCTAACTTGCCAGTATAGATGTACCCTTAGAGTCTTCTTCTGCTGCCCATTGCCATAATGAGTCTTTTGCAAAATGCACTGGATTATGTTGCTGGATAACTGGGTTACGTACCTAATTCCCTCCACAGACTTTCTTTGTGGATTTGGGCAAATAACAGTTAAAGGGGTCCAGATCCTGAGGTGGTTTCAACTGGCCCAGCTCCACTAAAACTAAATGTTTGAGGCATGAGACAGAAAAGCTGTTTGTTCTTTTACTGACCTAAAAATTGGAGAAATTTTCAAAGGTGAGGTTGGGTGGAATTATGTGAAAAAGGAAATGCCTTTCTGGATTGCCATGCTGTCCCAAAGGTCAGGCTCCAAGAATGCACTCAGTCATCTGGATTTTTCCAAAGGCAACTGTCATAACAAGATTGTGGTACCTAATCGTGGCTGTGCCACTTTACTGTGGAGGAAGGGGCCCTAGCACCTGCAGAAAGCAATACTGGGTTTATAGAGTGAACACTAGGTTTGAGACAGACCTGAGTCACAGAAACTGTGGATTCACTAAAAGTTCATGGTTATCTGTGCAGAGGCTCTGAGCTTCTGTAGTTTTGCCCCAGCCTTCCAGATTCCTAATGGTGTAACTTTATTGCCAAAGAATCCTGTTGCCTAAAGGGTCACTTTTAAAAGAATGGGGAGGTTTTGTGTAGGAGAGAGCTTAGGCTGTATTAACTTATCTGTGGATTCCCATAGTATTGGCTGGAAGGTAATTAATACTCTCCACATCATTCTGCTATTCCCCATTCATGGAACCTTGGTTGTACGAAGGATCTTCTGCATAGGGACCCAACTCCCAGCCTTGTGTCCCTCCATTTGAGGAGGGGGAGAATCTCACAAGGAGGAGGTCTTCTGTACACACATCCTAGGAAAACAGTATCCCACAACACAAGCATTAGAGCAGCTGTACAATTTGAGAAAGTCACCTAATTTATTCTTCTAATTAGAGCAATTCACCTAATCTATTTATCTTACTAGCACAATTAGAGCAATTAGAGAAAAAATTCACTTAATCTATTTTATTTTAACCTTCTAAAATGGGAGCCAGTGACATTTTTCAAATATGTGCTGAGTATCTTCCAGAACTAAGACCAAAGGCTAAAAGTGTCTCAGTGATCATCTGATTCCTGGGGGGGGAGAGGGGGGAGAGTGATGCTTCAGGTATTGTGAGCCAGAAAGCGGATGTTCCTCAGTTTGTGTGATCATCTCCTTGAGAGGCTCATGTGTTATTTGAGTGAGTTGGTTGGAGCTCTGTGTTGCTCTAGAGGATGAATAAATCCTGAAGTAAATAATAAAATAAGTCTGTATCTATATATCTTCTCAAACTCTTGGCATTTTTATATCTTGAAAATCAGAGGAATTTATTGAATGTGAACTCGTAGCTGAAATCAACTGGCCAGATTCTGTTCTCTATTGAAATAATTCTTGGCTCTTAAAGATTCTGAACAGAAGAGGGACCAAATGTGCTTTGCTTTCACATTTGTGTGAGTTCAGGTCAAGATGGAAGTAAGGATGTACAGTAGTCTTGTCTCATTCAGCACTGCATCCACATTCAGGACCTGATTTAAAGCCCACTAAACCCAATAAAAAGACTCTCATTTATTTCAGTAAGCTTTGAGGGTTACATGTGAAAGAGGCAAGAGATTCTTTAAGGGGAAAAAATATTTTACATGACCATGTAATTGAAGACTGCACTATAACTAAAGTTGCTTGGAAACTTTGTGAATTTTTTCAACAAAATGTCAAGCCACAAGTTCATGAAGAAGATAGTCTTCTGTCAGCTTTCATTTCTAAAATGGGCTCATCTTGAGGGTATGCAAGCTTTTCCTGCTTAAGTGCTTGGTGCCATACATAATTAAAATCAGTTCTTGTTTTGATGAATTAGCATTCTGCATTTAACAAACAGGATATATTCATAATTGTGCATCAGAAATGAAGTGCATGAGAGTCCAAGTTTCCGCCCATGTACCACATTGGTTCAATCTCCTTCCTTGCATTCTTGTCTCTTTCAATTGATCAGCTTCCTCAACCCTGGATCTAACAGGGGAACATTGAGAATATGGAAGATACAAACAAGCTCCCTGTTCTTACTTCAGGTGTCTAGCTCTGGCCCAGCATGCAGCAACCTACAGCTGCAGGAAAAGACATGATGAACAGTGAACCAAAACATGCTCAGTGAGGATGGAATAGTCTTAGATGCTGGCAACTAAATTTCCTAAAGTCTCTTACTAAGGATGTATGAACTGTAATTTTTCAAAGATTTATAACAGACTTTCTCAGATTATGATGGAGAGGACAAGATAAATCCCTGAGACATAAGCCATCCTTCTGACATATGTAAAGTTCCTGCTTCAAAGTATGAGAGTGGTACAGGATTTTACAGAAAAGGTTACAGGAAATTATTAACATGAACAAAAGTATATTTTCCTTAAGAATTGTTCTCAGAAATGTTTAGATGATTTTGGCTGAAATTTAAAAAAAAAAAAAAAAAAGGCAACAGGAAGCTGGAATTGAAAATTTCAGCTCAAGCATTTAGTCTAGCAAAACTTATAAGCAACTGAACATAGGGTTTTATAATGGGAAGTACCAAGTAACCTTAATATGCAATGCTAACAGCCTCACCTATAACAAAGACAGACATACGTCGGGTTTGAGAAAGACAGCCATAGTAAGGAATGTATGCACCTGTTTGCCTCTGTCATCTATACCCAGCCCATCTTTCTTCATAGTTTCTTATATTTTGATCTAGATAGAGTAGAGGGCCAAAGAGAGGGTAGTACACTTTCAAACAATAATGAGAAGCAACTGCTAGAGCTTTCTGAAGAGTGGAAACTGGGAGAGTTTTGCCATCTATGTCTCACCATCACTGTGGAGCAGTTTTGGAACAATTGCACTATTCATTCCTGAATGGAGATGCAAAACAATTCTGCTTCCTGACCCTAGTCACAAAATTAGATGGGGTTATTCACTCCACTCAAAAAGAAAAGGCTGAGAGCCCGCCTTTGGATAAATAAAAAAAAGAAGTCCCTATGGGGAGGAACTTTTAAAAGTAATAATCTTCAGAGGTAGTTCAGGTTAAATCTTTGAGTTTTGATTGATTTCCCAATTACAGCACTGTTTTTTTTCTTAAAAAGCAACACATTGAAGGGGTGAGATTTTTCTGGATAATAAAAAATTCTGTGTGGTGGGGAGGCAGGTAATGTTGAAGGGACTTTGTCCATTCACTGTCTTGTTCGTGATCAACTGATTTGATAAGATCAGAGCAGAAAGACAAATGAGACAAACTTTGGTGATTTTTCAACAGCCCCAGTATCCAAATATGAGATTTGAAAAAAATCCTTTTAGCAAGAGCTGTATGTCCTTAAATATCATAGATTTTACTTAGTGATTTGCTTACTAATGTTGCTGATAGTCCATGTATAAGCCATGGTTATACAAGTGTCAGTGTGACCAAGAATGAGTATCTTCCATGACAATATAACATTAGGGATCTACTATCGGCCACCTGACCAGGATAGTAAGAGCGATGATGAAATGCTAAGGGAAATTAGGCAGGTTATCAAATTTAAAAACCCAATAATGGTGGGGGATTTCAACTATCCCCATATTGACTGGGAACATTTCACTTCAGGACATATTGCAGAGATAAAATTTCTCGATACTTTGAATGACTGCTTCATGGAGCAGCTGGTATGGGAACCCACAAGGGGAGAGGCAACTCTAGATTTAATCCTGAGTGGAGCGCAGGAGCTGGTCCGAGAGGTAACTGTAGCAGGACCGCTTGGAACTAGTGACCATAATACAATAGCATTCACCATCGCTGTGGGGGAAAGAACACCTCAACAGCCCAACACTGTGGCATTTAATTTCAAAAGGGGGAACTATACAAAAATGAGGGGGATAGTTAAACAAAAGCTAAAAGGTAGAGTGACTAAAGTGAAATCTCTGAAAACTGCATGGGCGCTTTTTAAAGACACCATAATAGAGGCCCAACTTCACTGTATACCCCAAATTAAGAAACACTGTAAAAAAACCAAAAAAGAGCCACCATGGCTCACCAACCATGTAAAAGAAGCACTGAGAGGTAAAAAGACTTCCTTTAAAAAGTGGAAGTCAAATCCTAGTGAGGCAAACAGAAAGGTGCACAAACAGTGCCAGCTTAAGTGCAAGAGTGTAATAAGAAGAGCCAAAGAGGAGTTTGAAGAACGGCTAGCCAAAAACTCCAAAGGTAATAACAAATTGTTTTTTAAGTATATCAGAAGCAGGAAGCCTGCCAAACAACCAGTCGGGCCCCTTGATGATGATAATACAAAAGGAGTGCTTAAAGATGATAGAGTCATTGCAGAGAAACTAAATGGATTCTTTGCTTCGGTTTTTACGGCTGAAGATGTTAGTGAGATTCCCAAACCTGAGCCGGCTTTTGTAGGTGACAGATCTGAGGAACTGTCACAGATTGAAGTGTCACTAGAGGAAGTTTTGGAATTAATTGATAAACTCAACATTAACAAGTCACCGGGACCAGATGGCATTCACCCAAGAGTTCTGAAAGAACTCAAATGTGAAGTCGCGGAACTGTTAACTAAGATTTGTAACCTGTCCCTTAAAATGGCTTCGGTACCCAAAGACTGGAAGTCGGCTAATGTAACGCCAATATTTAAAAAGGGCCCTAGAGGGGATCCCAGCAATTACAGACCGGTAAGTCTAACGTCGGTACCGGGCAAATTAGTTGAAACAATAGTTAAGAATAAAATTGTCAGTCACATAGAAAAACATAAACTGTTGAGCAATAGCCAACATGGTTTCTGTAAGGGGAAATCGTGTCTTACTAATCTATTAGAGTTCTTTGAAGGGGTTAACAAACATGTGGACAGGGGGGATCCAGTGGACATTGTGTACTTAGATTTCCAGAAAGCATTTGACAAGGTCCCTCACCAAAGGCTGTTATGTAAGTTAAGTTGTCATGGGATAAAAGGGAAGGTCCTTTCATGGATTGAGAACTGGTTAAAAGACAGGGAACAAAGGGTAGGAGTAAATGGTAAATTCTCAGATTGGAAAAGGGTAGCTAGTGGTGTTCCCCAAGGGTCGGTCCTAGGACCAGTCCTATTCAATTTATTCATAAATGATCTGGAGAAAGGGGTAAATAGTGAGGTAGCTAAGTTTGCAGACGATACTAAACTACTCAAGATAGTCAAGACCAAAGCAGATTGTGAAGAACTTCAAAAAGATCTCACAAAACTAAGTGATTGGGCATCCAAATGGCAAATGAAATTTAATGTGGATAAGTGTAAAGTAATGCACATTGGAAAAAATAACCCCAACTATACCTATAATATGATGGGGGCTAATTTGGCTACAACGAGTCAAGAAAAAGATCTTGGAGTCATTGTGGATAGTTCTCTGAAGATGTCCGTACAGTGTGCGGAGGCGGTCAAAAAAGCAAACAGGATGTTAGGGATCATTAAAAAGGGGATAGAAAATAAGACTGCAAATGTATTATTGCCCTTATATAAATCCATGGTACGCCCACATCTCGAATACTGTGTACAGATGTGGTCTCCTCATCTCAAAAAAGATATTCTAGCACTAGAAAAGGTTCAGAAAAGGGCAACTAAAATGATTAGGGGTTTGGAGAGTGCCTCGTATGAGGAACGATTGAAAAGGCTGGGCCTCTTCAGCTTGGAAAAGAGGAGACTGAGGGGGGACATGATAGAAGTATATAAAATTATGACGGATGTGGAAAAAGTGGACAAGGAAAAGTTGTTTAAATACTCCCATAATACAAGAACCAGGGGTCACCAAATGAAACTGATAGGTAGCAGGTTCAAAACAAATAAAAAGAAGTTCTTCTTCACACAACGCACAGTCAACTTGTGGAACTCCTTACCTGAGGAGGTTGTGAAGGCTGGGACTATAACAATATTTAAAAGGGAACTGGATAAGTTCATGGTGGCTAAGTCCATAAATGGCTATTAGCCAGAAAGGGGTTAAGAATGGTGTCCCTAGCCTCTGTTTATCAGAGGATGGAGACGGATGGCAGGAGAGTGATCACTTGATCATTGCCTGTTAGGTTCACTCCCTCTGGGGCACCTGGGCACTGGCCACTGTCGGTAGACAGATACTGGGCTAGATGGACCTCTGGTCTGACCCAGTACGGCCTTTCTTATGTTCTTATGTTCTGATAATGTTATGCATACTTTCCTAACTTGTGGGTATTAATTAGTTCATCTTCAAATCATTTTTTAAAGATTGTGTGTACGTATGTTCTTAATGTTCTTTTGTTTTATGGTCTTTCTCTCAGTAAAGCTAAATGAAGCATCATAAATACTCCTCTATATTTTTGGCTCCCAAATTAGAGCGACAACGATTAATTCAGTAACGTTTTTAAAAGACCAAAGCAAACAATGTTTTCCTACTCTGAGACTTTTTAATATTTATGGAGACTCTGAGAAGATGTAGTTCTTTTGGAGGTCTTTTTCTTTCAAATCCAGGGTGACTGAGGAGGGAATCATAACTGTAGAAAATGCATTTAGCGCTGCTAAGCACAATGCAAAATGCCTCAAGGCAATTTTTAATACATATATTTGAGGATGCATAGCAGTTAAATTTATGAGATTCTTTCCTCTAAGCTATACAGCATTGTGTTCCTGAAAGCTGTTCCTTTTAAATGGAAATGAGATAACACTAACTTTTATCACAGAACACTCACTGTTTTTTTGTTTTGCTTTGTACGCTTTGTTCTCCATCTCTATTGTAATATACTCTACAGTCTAACAGTAAGGAAAATATGATGCCTCAATCCTGCAAGGTGCTCAGTTCCCTCCCTTCATTACCACTGAAACTGAGGACTCATAGGCTATGTCTACACTGGCAAGTTAGCTCGAATTAAGGAGGCTTAATTCGAGCTAACTAAAGCCATGGCTACACTAGGCTTTAATTAGTTCGAATTAAGGGCTTCCTTAATTCGAACTAATACATTCGAATAGGGTATTCGAACTAAGGGGTTAATTCGAACTAACTAGTTCGAATTAACCAATGTGGCCATGTTAATTCAAACTAATTTCTTAGTTCGAATTAACCGGCCATTGAAATGAATGGGGATCGCTAATTCGAACTGAGCAAGTGCTTGCTTAGTTTGAACTAACGTTCCAGTGTGCTCATGCTAGTTTGAATTAAGCTAATTCAAACTAACTAAAATTAGTTCGAATTAGTTAGTTCGAACTAACTAATTCGAACTAATTTTAGCAAGTCTAGACATAGCCATAGAATCTCTCTGGAGGCTCCTCTTTGCATCCTGGCAAGCCGTTTTACCTTTTTCTCTTGCACCTCTTTCTTCACACATATATACCCTCAGGAATTATTTTGTTTTTTCTTTTAATTAACAAAGATTAATAATCACAATTAATGCCTGATCTGTGCATCTTCCTATTTTGTTGGTACCCAAGTTCTCTTTTCCCCCATCCCCACCATTAAATTGAGTGTTGTACTCTCTTTATCCGCCTTATCCACACTCTTTATTTCAAATAAATGTAATAGTAGTAAAAGGCATCATAAGATTGGCAGCTGAACTTCTCTAGTCTCAGGACACATAAAGCAAAGAGAGTGGGAGTGATTCTCCTTTCACTTATATCAGATTTATACTGGTGTATATCCACTGATGTGAATGGAATTACTTCTGACTTGCATCAGAGTAAAGGAGAGGAGAATTAGATCCAGTGTTTATACCCACTGCTCCATTAGTGTGCTTGATACCATCACGAGGGAGAGAGATGTTCAATCTCCATACCCTGTAATAGTTAGGGCTGAAGCATATGCTAGTTCTGTGAGATGAGTTATATGGGGACTTGCCTTTCATAAATGCCACTGAATATCTACCTGCTTTAAAGGTATTTTGCTCACTACTGACCTGTGTTAGATTTGTATCAATACCCTGGGCTAAATATTAAAATCAACGGCTATCCAGCCTCCATTTGGGTAGGCATAAAACTAAGCATGCTACACACGACATGTGCCTGCCCTTTACAGTTGTAAACACAGGTACGCCCATTTTAAACATTGTAATTCATATGTATGCCTAATTGGTAGAATTAAAAAATGCAAGATCCATTTGTACTTTCACAGTGCCAGAACTGTTCACACAGTGATCAGGGTGTGAAAATCCAGATCTCGCATGCATACAGTTGTCTTGGATAGTGCCTTACAGATTTGAAATAGGTAGGACCAATACAGTTGAAGAATATGAAGGATGTTTCGTCCCTTAAATGGTACCCCTGCCACCACTGATGCAGTTTCTTTAGTGCTTCTCTTTACTTTCAGTATTGTGTCTCATTATGACAATTCAAGAGGAGGAGGGAAAAGCATTTATGTTTCTACGATTGTAATGGACAAGAGTTAGATTTAAACACATCGGATTAAATGGTAAGGAAGCAAGTATTTAGTTGCTACAACTCACTCTGTGAAAGTCTCTTAAAGTGTATTACCATGAAAATTATGAGATTGTTTCAAGGAGTTTTGAATTAAAAAAAATATATTTATTTTAAAAGAACCCAAAGAGACATGTGAAATGTACAAAATTAAATAGAACGATTTATTTGATTCAGTGATTCACATGATTCAATTCTCATAATTAACTTTGACCCTAACTACAGAAGATGACTTCATAGACCACCCCTATATGGGTTACTCTTAGTGGGTAACAGCCCAGCAGAGAGAGCAGTCTCCATCAGGCCTCTGCTCTTCTGTTTCCATATTTGAATAGGTAGTTGGTCAGGTGTTGAGTCCACATCATTCAGTGTGTCAGCCAGGTATAAAAATGTCATTGATTCCTTGGGAATCCAGGAACCAGATTTTGATTCTGGGACACAAACTAGTTCCTGGTCTGCCCTTTAGATAGTAAAAATATGTATTGTACTTTGCTTGTGACTTCTGGCAAAGCCATCACTGATCGTGTACAATTAGGTAAAACAAACAGAGTCCTGTAGCACTTTTAAAGACTAACAGATTTATTTATCGCATGAGCTTTTGTGGGAGAAAATCCCACTTCATCAGATGCTTTGAAGAACTTTCGTGGGAGAAAATCCCACTTCATCAGACGCTTCGAAGATCTTTGAAGATCTTCAAAGCGTCTGATGAAGTGGGATTTTCTCCCATGAAAGCTCATGTGATAAATAAATCTGTTAGTCTTTAAAAGTGCCACAGGACTCTGTTTGTTTTTTCTGCAATAGACTAACACGGCTACCCCTTTGGAATTTGACCACAATTAGGTAGTGTGACTTCCTTTATGAGAGCAAAAAGATTGGATAATAAGGACTGATCAAGATGGGTTATTACATTATTGTTAATGTGGACTCAATTCACCACCCTTACTCATTTAAATCACATCAGGGGGATAGTTTATGAAATAAAGTGATGTCAGTGTAAATGAGACCAGTAGAATCCAGCCCAAAGTTACTAGAACATATTTGTTTTACTGCCACACCTAAGAGCCCCAGTCATTGACCAGGGCTCCATTATGATAGGTACTGCACAAACACAGGACAAAAAAGACAGTTCCTGCCCTTTGAACCATTCTACTGACTCTGGCCATTGGCCCACACTACCTTGCACACCAGAGCCATCCTATTGACTCCGATCATTAGGACATACATTTCAGAGAGAGAAAACAGTCACATTGACTGCACCCCCTTAGCTAAGGAGAATGGGATATATAAAAATGGGGCTAGGAATCCCTACATTCCCCAAATGGGAGATGGTTGCTTTTGCCCTGGCTATACCTTCCTGCCTTATGTACCTTTTCACAGTAGTTGCTATCACAATATATGCCTTAACTAGAGAGAATGGCAGATCCATTGGTTATAGGGTTCATTTCTAATTCTAATTCATTTCAGTTTTAATAACATTTTCAAAAGTGACTTAGGTTCCTGAATGCTTGAGGCTTTTCTGAAAATGGGACTTAAGCTCCCAACTCATTTAAGCACTTTTCAAAATTTTACCCTTAGCCTCTCTGCCTCGGTTCCCCATCTGTAAAATGGGTGTAATGTACTTTCCCATGGGCACTATGAAACGAAATACAGTGAAGATAGTATGTATCAGATACTATGGTAATGGGTGCCATATAGGAACCATTTTTTTTTATGAGAAGCAACTGTCTTTTTAGGGGCTTATGCTCTCTTATATTGGGATGTGCCAATAACATGAGAAAGAAAGCATAAATATTGAGGCATCTGACTGCAGAAGAAAGCAGTTTGAAAATTAATTCAGTTCAAAACATTTGTTTCAACATTTTATTCTGTAAATTGTTAGGCAATTCTGAAGGAAATCTAACTTTAGTTTTCATTTAATTAGTGGTTTGTGCTCTGTTTATTTTGGAATTTATTTAGTTCTAAAATGACTTGTTTGAAAACAGAAATTCATGCAATACTGGGTTATGGGTGAAGTTGTTGAAAATGGGCTTTTTTTATTTGGAAATTTCTCATTGCCAAAGTTTCAATAGGATGTACATTTTGTCAAGATTAATCCCCCCCCCCCCCACACACACACACACATACCTTTTTTAAAATAAACGTGCATGAGTTATTTCTCCCTTCATTATTGAGCTTTTATCTGAGGCACAAAAAGGCTAATTCTGTTGGTTATAGTTATGAAATATAGACATATTTATGTATTCTTTATTCTGCTTTTCAGATTGTATGAATGCATGTATATTAAGTAAACATTTGTTGAAGGCTAAAATTGGCTATATTAACAAAAGTCAGGAAATTTGGAAGTGTTTCTCATTGTGATTTTTACTTCTGTCCTCTTGTTTAATTATAGTATACGATAATTTCATGCTGGCTGAAGAATTTATACTAGACAGCAAATAATTTTCTACACAATGGCAACTTATTTGGATGTACACAATTTTTTCCCCTGTATTCTTTCCCCTATGTGAGCCAAAGTATGTTTTGTTTTTTTACATAGTGATGTCACATACAGTTAAATCAATTGTCATCAGCTATCTCCTAAAAGCTGAATGTGAATTGTGCGCTCCTGTTGCATGATCTATGGTGTCATTTGATTTTGCATATATTCTGTTGCAAATCTGAAGAATTAGACACCTTAAAGATAAGAGGAGGGAGAAAAATTACTGCCCCAGCAATAAATGTATTCATTCAACAGAAAAGCTAAAGAAAATAACTTATCCCACACCCAGTGTTTTGTAAAAACATCGCTGGAATTGCTTTTATATAATATGTAATTAAGGACACTTCTTTGACTTTAGTTTTGGCTGTAAGTATGTTCTGTGCTCCAGCCCATAATAACATGAGCTGAGCTGAATAATTAGTTTTTCTCTCTTGACCAAAAGGATATAGATAGATATCCTCCCAGCCTTGCTGTTAGTAAGAGATAAGACCACAAACTATAAAGAAAAGTCAGTTACCCTCAGTATAGTTGCTTTCTCATTCTCAAGTTTTCTTTCTATACACAAGCTCTTCCTGAAAACTGACTGCCAACAAAATAGTACTCTCCCTATTTAAGAAGTTCCTTGAGGGAATGAAGGCAACTATCCAATAGGAAAATGAAACACTGTCTAAGTTTAGCATTGATGCTGTCATGAAACAATGCTGTGTATTAGCACTTACCAGCTTTAACATCATCTTCTCTATTCTTCTTAATTACACTTTCAGAAGCAATCAATCTGGCATACTAATTGAATCAAACACAGACAGCAGCTTGTTTTAACCTCAGGGAATTTCAGCAAAAGGTGTGTCACCCAGCTTACTATTCAGGATCTGCTCTTCCCAGGTACCACTGCAATCATGTCTAATTCATCCGATGAATTGCAGATCAGGATAAATAAGTTCTCTGAAATCTCTGATGCATATATCAAGTTCAGCATGGTAATTAATATTAAGAAAAGAGTTATCAAGTCTTATGGAACTAACATCCTATCTAAAATATACATCAATAATGAAGCTCCGAAGAACATGGTTCACTTCTGCTGTCTTGGCTCAATTTTAACCATCTCACTTAGTCTTGATACAGAACTTGGTGCGAGAATTGGCAAAGCCTCTGTTGCCTTTTGGCAAACTTATCTCATGTGTCTGGAACAAAAAGATGCTAACTCTGAATACAAAGCTGTCTATTTATCAGGCTTGTGTCCTCAGTGCACACTTGTGCAGCTGTGAAAGCAGGGTCACATACTACAAGCAGCAGTGGAGAGTAAACATCTTCCACCTTTTTGTTTCAGAAGAATCCTTGGAGTCACTTGAGACCAACATATCACTAACAAGATCCTTGAGAGAACCAGTCTACTGTCTACGCAGACTATGCTGGGACTGGGACTATGCTGATTGCTTGTCTACTTTGCTGACTGGGAGTGCATGCCTCCAGATAACCTGCCAAAACTTGGGCTCCAAGAACTACCTGTGACACAGAGGCAGGCCAAAGTTTCAATATAGTCACAAGGTCAAGCAGGATCTCAAGAAATTCAGCATTTCCACTGACAAGTAGGAGAGCCCTGCCCACAACCGCTCAATCTGGAGAAGTTTGGTTACGGCTACAGTGGTCATCAGAGAGCCAAGGCTGAGACCTATAGGCAAGCCAGGAAGCAGTGTGTGATGCAACCTCCACCTAGTGTTTGAATCCTAACACCTATTTTGATTTGCTGTTACAGCCTGACCTGATCCTATGTCATGCACTCCCCTACATTTCATTTCCTCCCGTTCTGCAAGTTTCCCATCTTCAAAGAGTCTGACGAAGTGGGATTTTCTCCCACGAAAGCTCATGCGATAAATAAATCTGTCTTTAAAAGTGCCACAGGACTCTGTTGCTTTTCCACCTAGCAAGTGGACCTGTAGCCACTGTGGGAAGGTCTGTAGCTGGCACATTGGGCTCTTCTCCCACTCTATTGCCAAACACCACTCACTGACTTTGTCATGTTTCCTTTCATATGTCAGATGTTGGATGGTCATATGAGTTCCACTTAGCACTATGTCTCCAATTATGAAGAAAGTCAGACAGTGTCTAGTTCAGATTAATCCATTTAGTTAATATCTAATTCAGGAGTCAACCAAAAAAGCCTATGTTCAAAATCTTTGCTCAGTCAGTTATGTGGGAATAGTCTTTATGTTTGCTTGTGTGATCCTTAATGGTTAGAGGGTGAAATCTGGTTATTCAGAAACCAGTTCAAATCTAGGTGTCCTATGTGGGTGGGGAAAGGAAGATGGGAGCTTAATCATCTGTGAGAGAAGCGTACATATTGAATTTCATGAAGTGTAATGGGGCAAGTTGCATGGATTGATGGAGGCAAATTTAATTGTTCTAGGTTCTCTAGCTTTCTGATAGTGGTTTATGTTAAATTCTACTGTTGCGTGTGGAGTACTAGGTGTGATGTGGTTTTTTTTTTTAAGATATGTCAAAAACACCTAAAGCATATAGATAGGAAACTTTTAAACATATGTATAACTTGAAATAAGTGTTTGCTGCTATGAGTAATTAAATTTTGAAATAAATGTTTGCTATTATAATAGTAATAGGAAATATTATTATTCGAAATACCATTAAAGGTACTTGATGATGCTGTTCAATTCACCATGGATAAATCGTTTTCCATTTCAGTAGTATGCTGGCCTTTAGAAATCCTAAATCAATAACTCAGAATAGGGATTGGGATAAGGAAAGTTCTTATGTGAGCTTGGTAGAATGGCATAGTTAGAACAATGCGCTTATATGTGTCTGTTTTGTATAAAGGCTATAATGCTGTGAACGAAGCTATGCTGAGGCTAATGGCAAGACTCCTAAGTAGTAATGTAAATAATACTGTCATAGACCCATATGATATTTTCCTGTGAAAATTCCCGTGAGAGAGATCTTTGAGTGAGAAAAATTTCTTGCCTAGATCATCCAAAGTTTGTCTAAACCATTCCAAGTGAGAGGAAGAAGTGGATTTTGGTCTCTCTGGGAATGGAGAGCCAATATACATCCAGACAAACATGTCAGTAAGAAGGTCAGCCATGTGGATGACCTACGTATGTTGCCACTGACCTTAAATACTCTTTCTAGGCAGGTATAGCATGCATAATACTCTTGCATTGGGTTAACTTAGTGTCTATCCAACAGTGGGTGCCAAATCACCACTGAGTTGCAAGAAGGTTCTAGATGGGTCTTTGACTGTAAGAGTAGAAGGCATCACATAATTCAGTCAAACTTCTTTATCATAGGCCATACAGCATCCATAAATAAAACCCAACCATAATTAACCCATTTATGGGCCCTGGCCTAGGTAACTGTACGTTACTGCCCTTCTGGAGCCTCTCATCTGCATCAGGCCAGGAGTAGAGGGGTAGCAGATGAGCTCATCATGCAGTGGTTGCTCCTGTCCAGGGGGTTGGAACACTTTTTGTAGTGTGCATACTGAAAGCCACTGAACAAAGCTGTAAAGCTGGTATATGGTGTAAGCCATGCAAGCAGTTACTTTTATTACTTTAAGCCAAGGAATGTGACTGCACTACTAGTTTCAGCACGCTTGTTCCTGTTCTCATAGGTCAGCTCTTCACCCTGAGCATTGTAACCTGATGCATGGGGTCATAGTACCAATCAGACTTGTCACCCTTCCATCACTGAGAGGGGACAGTCACGCCAAACCTGAGTGACTGTGCTACCCTGTGCTTCAAGATCTCAGTGCTGCTCACTTAAGCTTGGACAGGCCACCTCTCATCACTGGAGGTGTGGCCGAGCCAAACTTGAGTGGTGCTGTAGTCCCGTGTGCTGGAATGCCCAGAGTGGAGAGTCAGGCCCATACTCTTGCACCAGGCTGGGATTAGTGGTGCAGTGCCTGGTGGAGAGTGTATGGGTGGTGGGTCACAATAAAAGACAAAGTGTAGCTGGTTAGTGACCTTATTAAAATGTCTGGAAACCATTCCTTTAAATTCCTGCCAACTTTACCCCAGGACCTTAGGGGATAAAGCATATTACCACCTCTGACTATCCTGCTCCATGAATCTTCAACCTTGCACAGAGTCCTCTATGGCATTTGAGGCAAGAGGATAGTGCTCCAGGTGGAACTGACTTCCATCAATCTTTATTGTATGGATAATCGGTGCCCAAGGAAGTTTCCATCTGCAGTGCTGCATTGGAATTACAGATGTTAACTGATGTTTTAAATTAATGGTCTCTCAAATGGAGAACCAGAAATGTGAATTCTAAGCAAGTATCCATTGATGGACACTATTGAGAAGGTAACTTGAGAAGTTTTAAAGTGAGATTGGTGATGACAATCTACAACAGCATTGATCATGTAGTGTGAATTAGCAACAATGTATGGGAATTGTCTCTGCTCACAGTGACATTCATTGTTCCTGTACTTTGTGGAATGGCATCAGGGGAAAATTGGAAATTCTTTTACGCTCTAACTCTATTTAGCTTTCAATAAATCCAATTGGTAACTGGAAATCCAGGCTCTTAGTACCTGGAACTCATACAGTTTGTCCTAAAACGTCTATGAAAGTTCTTTGACTTTGGATGTAACCACGGAGAACTATGCTACATTAATCTGAATTAAATCAAATCTGAGTGCTCACAATATTTAAAATGTGTAGATTAGTTTTAGAGCATTTACTGCACATGGCTTGCCATTGCCAATGACTGAATTTCCATTGATTGAGTAACCAGAAGTAGTCCAATGTAACACTGTTGGCTTCAGTAGATTGATGCTGGTATAAATGAGATCTGAACCTGACGCTCACTCTCATTCATCTCAATGCATTTTGCTCTCAGAAGTCTCCAGGTTTCATTAACCAGGTGTGTATATATACTGCTGAACTGGAAGTTTTCTGACCTGATTCTATTCATTTTCATTATTGTAGTCAAGTATTGACAAATTATTTGTCTCCAGAAGAGTCCATCAGTTTACTTGTAAATTTTGGCTGAGATAATTTAAGGTGTGTTTGTGTGCTCGTGAGTAGGAATTTTTTTTTCTGGATTTTGTGTTAGTTTTGTTTTGTTTTGGGGGGTTATTTTTTTGTTTTTGATTTATGGAAGCTTTCTCAGAAGGCACTTATTACTGTGTGTGTTTGATGTCATGGTGATGGGGTCCAGAGAATCACCATATTTTGGCCTGTGATACAGGTAATAAGAAGAAGGGCCATGCCTTCACTATGAGAAAGATGCTTTCTCACTTGATAAATAGTAATAAACAAGAAGTGAAAATTCTAGTTGGGCAAGGCAATTAATAGTTTTCATATGAGATAGTAGGTCAAAATAAATGCTAGAGGAATTCTAGTCTTGTATTGACCTGCTAATGTGTGAAAACTGCAGCCTGCCCTGCCAGCCCTCAGACTTTACCTCTTGTTAATTACAAAGTATTGGCTAACACGTGCTCTGAACTCATTTTGTTTTCTATACTTAAGGCAAGATTTAACCCAAATGAAACCTGTGTCAATGGCTATGTCTACACTGCCAAGTTAGTTCGACTTAAAGAGGCTTAATTCGAACTAACTAAAGCCATGGCTACACTAGGCTTTAGTTAGTTCGAATTAAGGGCATTCAAATAGGGTATTTGTAAGGGGTTAATTTGAACTAACTAGCTCGAATTAACCAATGTGGCCATGTTAATTCAAACTAATTTCTTAGTTCGAATTAACCTGCCATTGAAATGAATGGGGATCGCTAATTCGAACTAAGCAAGTGCTTGCTTAGTTCGAACTAACATTCCAGTGTGGCCATGCTAGTTCGAATTAAGCTAATTCGAACTAACTAAAATTAGTTCGAATTAGTTAGTTCGAACTAACTAATTCGAACTAATTTTAGCAAGTGTAGACATAACCAAAGTGTCCTGAAATGGCTCAAGAGCATGGGTACCAGGCTCAGGAATACTGTCGGGAAACAGGGCACAAACCCCAAATTGGACTTTAGATTTCACAAACCAATCATAAAGTGTAAACTCCACAGGCACTATAACCTTAAAATGGTTAAAATTGGAGCACTCCTTTTGCCTTTGGAAAATCTTCCAATGCAATGTTATGTTTCTTCTCAATAAAATCATAATATGTACTGTCACTTTCTTATCACTTTCAGCTAATTGTTTGGCACTAAACCAATTTCTTCTGATCAATCAAATATCTTTTATGCTAAAAGATAAGGTATATAATATTTGAAAGCTATAGAGGTGGAGGTTTTTGTGTGTGGAGATGGGGAGGAAATCATTTCTTAGTGATGGAATTTTAAGCCAAAATTTGTATTAAAGGACTATCTGGCTGATAAAAATAACATTTCCATTATATGTAACTCAGGCTGCTCTAAGTTGATTTAAACGTGTGTATTAATATAACAGTTGGACATTTATATATAGAAGTGTGTTTATAGGTTGGATTGCCATGAATTATTTTTAGAAAATCTATTTACATAACTAAGATGTGTAAAGATCAAATAGCCCTGAGACTGTTGAAATATGGATTGTCAAATCTGCCTACTATGAATGGAATTTCCCAAACTTCTTTTCCTGTTACAGATGCTAAACATGGATTGTGAGGGAGTATGGCATTCTTCACATGTTAAAGTGTACTGCTTATACTTATTTGTTCAGTTCCCAAAGTGGGCCAATAGTTTTAATTGAAGTAAGGATTTTTTATAACAAACAAACGTGGTAAATGGATGAGCAATTCTCAGTCAGGTCTGCTGTCCTTATGGAAAAGTTGTTTTGTTCAAAACTCAAGCCAGTTAATGTATTTAATCTAGTTTCATAAATACTACTAACTGGTAAGATATGATAGGTTTATTCTTCAGTATTGGTGCTATGAAAGCTTTATTGAAACATACTTTGCAGTATGTCATAAATCAAAAAAATTCTATGGACTTTAGTTTCTTGATTATTTTATTCTATGGACTTATTTTAGTTTCTTTCAGGAGGTCAGACTAGATGATCGTGCTTAGTACCAACTAACCAGCCCATTGAACTCAATGCAATTCGCTAATTTGAACTAAGCAAGTGCCATCAATGGCACTTGCTTAGTTCTAACTACATTTAGCTAGTTCGAATTAAGTTAATTCAAACTAACTAAAATTACAACAGAGTCTTGCGGCACTTTTAAAGACTAACAGATTTATTAATCGCATGAGCTTTCGTGGGAGAAAATCCCACTTCGTCAGACGCTTTGAAGATAGGAAAGTTACAGAGTGGGAGGAAATTAAATGCAGGGGAGTGTATGACATAGCATCA
>ML685785.1:23745153-23818225 GCA_007922175.1 Pelusios castaneus
TGATGCTATGTCATACACTCCCCTGCATTTAATTTCCTCCCACTCTGTAACTTTCCTATCTTCAAAGCGTCTGACGAAGTGGGATTTTCTCCCACGAAAGCTCATGCGATTAATAAATCTGTTAGTCTTTAAAAGTGCCGCAAGACTCTGTTGTCTTTCTACAATAGACTAACACGGCTACCCCTTTGGAATTTAACTAAAATTAGTTCGAATTAACTAATTCAAACTAACTTTAGTAAGTGTAGACATAGCCTCTGAGTCTAAATTTGTTAGTCTTTAAGGTGCCACAGGACTTGTTGCTAAAACTATAATACAATGGTAAGAGTAAAGGTCAGTAATAGCTACAAAGCTTTAAATACTGCAACAGTCAGGCAAGGAATTTTTCCTCCCTTTTTCAGCTCGATGTGTGTATTGTCAACGTGAGTGGAGTTTTTTGCCTTTTTTGTTTTGCTTTGGTTTAGTTTTGCTGTTGCTTTCTTTAGAAATAACAGGGAACTAGACCTAAAAGAACAATGCTCTGATCCAATAGCGAAGATGCTATTGTTCACATTCCTGGGAGTAGGAGTATAATAGTTAATTTAAAAGGGCCATATTATTCAGCTTGTCTCCTACTTTTTGCCTACTTAGGAGCTGTGTTAATTGGAGTGTGTTCCCTACTCCACATCCCTGAACACAATTTATCTTCTTCTTTTCCCTAATCCAGCCAGCATTCTCATCTAGGGTAAAATACCTTATTAATAGGATTAATATTCCAGGATACTTCAGCTAACAACTGTGGTACAACATCAGGGATGAAACTAAATGAGGAATTTCAGCTAACAAAGATTCTATTAATGCAGAATACACTATAAAATGGGTTCCTCTGGCCATTTCTCTACGTTTTTGTAAAGTCTTCTTAGGCTTGGTCTATACTAGAAAATGAGGTCCGTTAAACAATGTTGGTAGGGGTGTGGAAAATCCAGATCACTGAACCGTATTTTTAAACCAACCTAAGTTCCTGTGTAGAAAATGCTAGGTTGATGGAAGACTTCTGTTGACCTACCTACCACCATTCAGTGGGTTACCTATGCCAGTGGGAAAACCATATTCATCAGTGTAGACAACTACCACTGAAGTGCTACAGTCGCATAGCTATGCTGCTGTAGTGTTTTAAGTGTAGAGAAGCCCTTAGCATGGGTTTTACTTGCTTTTTGTCCTACAGAATTATGTAGCCATGTGGTAACCATTACTAAGTTTCATTAAATGTTCTGGATCAAACTGAAGTGAATGAAAGTTACGCTTTTTTTCACAGAGCTGAATTTGATCCTTCTGTCCCCAGTATGCTTAAATAATAATGGAGTCAAAAGAGAATTGCTATCCAAATTCATATATATAAGTATTTTACAATTGTATTTCTGACTTTGTTGAAACCTGCTCCTGCTGTTTGATATTCAGGTAGTTTTTCATGTGTGGCCACATTCTCAAGGCCAGAAATACACCACTGTCTCACCTGTCACCTGATTTAAACAGATCATAGGGCAATTTCAAATAACCAACAGAGAATTTATCTGGCATAGTGAACTCCCTGGTGGTGCAGCTATGGTACTACTAGATCTTGCATAATTGCATCATTCCTGGTTAGGGGGTGTGGCAGATATCCCTTCTGTTCCAATTATCCTCCACTGGCTTAGAGTTGATTTGTCAAGGACTCTTTGGGTGCATCTACACCAGTAACTTAAGTCAATTTAAGCAAGCTTAAGTCGACTTAATTTACTCTGCGTCCACACTGAAGTCTCCTTAAATTGACTTAAGCTGCTCCTAAAGTCGACTCAAGGAAAACGTAAGTCGACTTAATAAGACCTTGATTTAAGCCAACTTAAGGCTTATGTTGACTTCTTAACTTGACTTAAGATAGTGTGGACACCCTAAGTCGACTTACGAGTGGTCCTGGCAAAAAGGGAGTTGAGGCTTCCTTCTTCACGGGACCCCCGTGGGTCCCGGCCAAAAGGAAGCCAGTGGCTCCCCTCTGCCTGGGACCCCCACGGGTCCTGGCCAAAAGGGAGCACCGGGCTCCCTTTTGGCCGGGACCCCAGCAGTCCTGGCCAGAAGGGAGCGTGGGGCTCCCTTCTCTCCAGGACCTGAGTGGTCCCGGCTAAAAGGGAGAGCGGGGCTCCCTTTTTGCTGGCACGGCCCTCCAGCTTATAGGGAAACCACCTGCATTTCTCTATCAGCTGGAGCATGGTCCCGGGCGGAAAGGAGCCCCACGCTCCCTTCTCCCCCGGACTGCTCCAGGGCTTGCTGTCTCTCCCCAGGACAAGACCCCTAGCCTGGGGAGCCTAGGCTCCAAAGGAGCCTCACCTCTCCCTGGACCTAACCAGTCAACTTAGAGAGTCTAGTGTAGACTCTCTAAGTCGACTTAGTAAGGCCAGCTTTAAGTCAACTAAAGAGTCCTATGTGGACTCTCTAAGTCAACTTAATAAGCTCGACTTAAAGTCTTAAAGACTTAAAGCAGAGCTTGACACAAGAGAGCACCTGCCCGAAAGCTTGTCATGACTAAGCCCCTTACATCACCTTCAGTCTTGTACAGCTATTGGTTTATTGGGTTTCTTTGCAGCTCTCTACAAGGTTTCTTTCATTTGTTTTTACTTCTGTTTCATACATGACTAGCAAGAGGTCCAGTAAAAATTAAGTGTAATTAACAGTTGTCAGTTCACAATAGCCCCTTTATCTTGCAAGGAGTTGGCATGTGTCTTACTATAAACCTTGATTGATACAGTGCATTTACATAATAAACAGTCTATGCTTCATCATTTGTTTCACATTCTGTAGGTAGTTCACGTTACTGTTCTATAGGTAGTTCTGAAATAGCAAGCATTCTGCCATGCACAATGCTGTAAGTCTGTATGATCGCATTGTGCAGAGACAAAACAGCCTTCTCTCTCTTTCTCCTTTTAAAATGAACCTGTCCAATTACAAGTCACTGAGTTTTCTTTGTAGTTGTGTAATTTCCCACCATCACCAGTGGGTGCCTCTCTTGGTACTACTTATTTAGAACTTGAAATGTGGGATAGAGGTTGAGTAAAGCAGGGAGAACAAAAACAGATTGTAACTGAAGTGCTGAGCTCCTTTATAGCAGTATTTAGGGGCAAGGAGGAGAAAATATAATGACAAATGCAGTTTAGCTAGCTACCTTAAATGGTGAAACATTTCATTCACCTAATGGTATTACAGTTGGGATCTCAGTTTACAGGCTAGCTGCTGAAGAATTAATATTTGTTACTCTATTTACTATATGCTGGAATGAAGGCTGTATTTTGTTCAAAGAATGACTTTTCTTTTGCACAAAGTTATCTTGCTACAGACACTTGGAACAAAGGGCTAAGTCCTGTGACCCAAAGAACATCATTATGGCATAACTAACTTCCACATTTCAACTGCTGGCTACAAGCTGATGAGTTGCCATGTGAAATGCACTTGTTTTCATTGGTAGTGAGTAGCCCCTCCCAGCTGGACCAATGTGTAATGAAATGTGAATTAGAGCTGTTAAAACAAAGTTAAGACCAGTTCTTCGCAGGCATACAGATGTCTCCACTTATCCTGTTTATTTCCGTAACAGCTACACAGAAATGCCATAATACTGCTGTCACTCTAAACAGAGGGGAACTTAAAGGAATAGCTTTTTATCTTCATGGAGAGCTACATAACTCAGAAAATGTTAGAGCTGGCACACAACTTACTGGAGATAGTAGATCTCAGTTTTTAAAAGGTGATTTTTTTTTTTTTAAGTAACATTTTTCTAGAAACAGTGACAATTTCTTTTTCTTTCCAAATTTTTCAACTTTGAGAAAGTTGAACTCAAGTATTTGGGGAGAGCTTTAACTAATATTATTTTGCAATGTCAACTGTGATAGTTGAACTGGATAATCTTTCTTCGGAAGACACTGAGGGTGAAAACAATGAAAAGTCAGTTTTAAGTAAAGCCAAATCCAATGAACTACATGCTGATTGCTGCAGTCTTGAACGTCACTCCTCATATTCTGCACCCAGTGGTAAGCTTAACCTATATTGACTCTTCCTCTCCCCTCTCCCGCCCCTGCAAGTCTGTATTTATTTATCTATCCATGTAATGAACTATAATACCTAATACAAAAATAATTTTTACACAGTCTTGAAATCCGCAGGTATGAATCTGACTTCTTGTTTTAGTTAATATGTGTTGATTTCAGATGAACTTGAAAAAGAGGCTTTAAAAAGTAAAGGGCTAGATTTCTTATTGTGTGTCCTAAGAGCTGAGTTACAGAGGCTGCAGTTCAGAGAAGGAGGGGCAAATGTGACAATTAACTTCACATCACCTGTACTGTGGGCTGCTGCAGGGAATAAAACAGCTTTGACTTAAGACACTAGCCTTTCCTGGGCTGTTTATGGGCTACATAGTACAGAGAGCTATGACAATTTGCCTGCCCTCTGCAAGCACGACTTCACCATTCAAGGAGTGGTACTTTTTGTGGCTCTACATGACTCCTGAACATAGAGAAATTCTCTTCTTATCCATTGTGGCTCATTTCCAGGTTTTGTATGCTGCCAGAGCAGCACATAATCTTGAAATAGATGCCATGTGAATAAAATGAGGTTTTTTCCCCTCGAAAATTCACTTGGTTGCGTCAAAATATGGGCACATACCTTTATTGGATAGCACTAACACATTCAAGGGTGTATCTGCAATTAGTTCTGTTGAGATATTTCCCCTGTGCCTTTTCATATGTTTCAATTTATTCAAATGATTCTCAGCTAAGAAATACATTTAAAAGGCTGTTCTGTCTTCCTCTGGACTACACCACAGTTTTCATTGTGTGTTTTGCCTCATGTGACTCACTGGGGATGCCTCAATTAGATAATATTTGCACCTGCTTTGTAATTGCGAGTAGCACAGAAAGTACTAACAAGTTAAGTATATTGCTTCTGAATGTGAAGAAGGAGATGCTTTATTTTGGAAAAGAAGGGCAATCCCAACTGAACAGTGCAATCTTGGCTTCACAAAAGCAGGTGAATAAGTAAACAAGACTATTACTAGGAGTATTTTCTTAGTAATGAACTAATTGTCACTCTAAACTTTCTAACTTGTAATAGATATTGTCATCTACAATAGCACAGTATAAAAACATACGGGATGTTACCTGATACCTTGCAAGCAAACTGATTTGCTTCTTCCACATTTGCCTTCACATACCCTTAGTAATAGTTATTTTCTAATTGTTTCATTTTCAGTCTCCAAAAATATCAATGAGGCCCAAATCCTGCAAAGACCTACAAAGAGAGGTAGTCTCTTTGGGTGCGTCTACACTTAGAAATTAAGTCGACTTAAACTTGCTTAAGTCGACTTAATTTAATCTGTGTCTACACTACACTTTTCTTAAGTCGACTTAAACAAGCTGCTTAAGTCAATTTAAGGAAAATAAAGTCGACTTAATGAAAATTAAGTCGACTTTATTAAACTTACTTTTAATTTGACTTTAGGTTTAAGTCGACTTTCTAGAGTCGATTTAAGCCAGTGTAGACCTGGAGTAGCCCTAAGTCGACTTAGGGCTCTCGAGGACTCCCCCACTGCCCTCCCTGCCGGGGGGGGAGGCACAGGGGGAGCCTGGCATGCCCACCCTGCCCCTATGCCCTGCCAGGGTCCCTGTCCCCCTTTGCCCCATTGTACCCAGGTACAGTGGGGCAAAGGCTGAGCCCCCTGGCACTGGGCAAGGGGTGCCCCCCTGGCACCATGGACCTGCCCAAGGTCTCCCTAGCCCCTAGAAGTCAACCTAGGTGTCCAGTGTGGATGCTCTAGGTTGACTTTGTAAGGTGCCCTCTAAGTCGAGTTTAAATTTAGGTGTAGACATGCTAAGTTGACTTAACTAAGTCGACCTAAATTTACAAGTGTAGACATAGCCTTTGACTTCAGTGGAACGACTTGGATGAGTAAATTTAAATACGTACATAAACCTCTGAAGAATTGAAATAATGTGTTCATTTCCTACATTGGGCAATTTTACATCATGATATTTTCAGAAAATGTGCAATATCATATGATGAATAGCTCATGCAGGCCTGGCAACTACTTTTCCTAACAACAAACAAGAATGCCCTCGTTCACTAAGGAAGTGGGTCAGTGCTGAAGAACCATGATGAAGTGGGGCCTCTGATGATGATGATGTCTCTCCAGTCTTCAATCCATTTATTTCACAAATGATGAAGGAAAAAGACTGGCCTTGCAGCATGTCTAAATGGTTACTAAATGTTGCTCTGAAGGTGGTAAGGGTCTTGGAAGGTATGTGTTGGGGGATATTGAATGCTGTAGCAGTAGAATATATCTATAGTGTTTGCATCTGTTGTTCTGACAATGTCTGGTGCTAGTTGATGTATTCTGGTCTGTAGCGAGCTTGCTTCTGATGATGAGCTCAGAGAGGCTAGATATTTGAAAGCTAAAAGAGGGTTTAGGAAAGGTTTCTTTCAGGTTGGGGTTTCTGCCAAGTATAGGTTGTAGTTGCTTGAAGGTATCCTGCAGGGTTCCAGTGTCGGCTGGTAGGTGACAACTAGGGTGTGTGGTCAGAAGGGCAGTTATTCCTGTATCGAAGCAAATTCTCTTGAGGTATTTGCGTGGGCCCATTCCATGATTCAGTCTATTTCTCTGGTGGAGTGTCCCTGTTTGGTGAAGGTGGTTTTAAGTTTGTTAAGGTGTATATCTTGGACTTTCTTCTGAGACCATATTCTGTGGCCTATGAGTGTTTGGCTGTAGATATGATTTCAGGGTGTGTTTGGGGTGGTTACAGGGTCTGAGAAGGTAGGTGTAGTTATCCGGGGATTTCTTGTATATGCTTGTCTGTGGCGTTCCATTGTTGAAGCTGATTGTGGTGTCCAGGAAACTGATGCTAGTGTGGGAGTATTCACAGAGAGATTTTAATGGAGGGGTAGTAGTTACTGAAGTTTTTGTGATAATCTTTGAGAATGCTTAAGCTGTTTTTCCAGAGGATGAACTTGTCATTGACCTATTTCAGGTGTATCATTGGTTTGTGATGCATTTGTCCAGAGATTCTTCTTCAAGGTGGCCAGTGACGAGGGTGGCATATAGGGGAACTACCCTCATAGTTATAGCAGGTATTCCTGCACAGAACCTCTGTAACATGATCCAGTAAGCAGTGTTGGCCAGCTTAAGAGTCTCACAGATACAAGTAAAGAACACTGAATATGTGCTAATCATTGAATAATTCAGTTAGCTGTAGAATCAAAATAGTGGGCTCAGATCCCCTGAAGTCGGACTTACATACCATATGCTATATCAGGCAGGAAAGGGGAACACCCTCTCTCTCTATCTCGCTCTCTCTTCTCCCTTACCACAGAACAAAGAGAAGCACTCAAAAAGTGCTGATCTGTATACAGGGGACCTATTGGCATTTTCATGGAACCAAGACTAGAAACAAAATTAAATAAAAGCTGACTTTGTGCTAGAGATTGCGGCTTGTTATATTCAGGCATAAAAAAGCAGAGTGGAAAAACAAGTCCGATTTTTCTATAAATATAAATTGTTTAAAGAGAAATATCCTCTCAAAAAGATCCTTGGCCACTAATCTACCCCCCTTTGCATTACTACTGTGGCACAATAAGATACAGAGATGCATTGAAAATATTAAAAATTCCCTTGGATAAGGAAATCCCTGGGAGATATAAAGTTGGCATAGTTGCCTAAACAATACTTGCCCCCACTCCCCAGTATAGTGAGTGTACTGAGAATGAAACCAAGCATGTTTTTTTCCAGCAAGCCTGGACTAGCAGAATAGGCTCTTCAGTATAGAGTAGCTATTGTAATTGTCACTTGGAGTTGCATCTACATCGGGCTGCACTCAAAATAGGTACGTAAGACAGAATTGGAAGAGACTTCCTGGATCATCAAGTCCCCTTCTATCATACGCAACTCTGATGACTCCATTTTGATGAGAAACATGTCAAGGCCTATTTTAAAACTAGTTAACTTGTTTGCCCTGCTATTCTTCATTGGAAGGCTGCTCCAGAAACTCATTAGTCTGATGGTTAGAAATCTTCTAATTTGTAGCCTAAATTTATTCATAGTAACTTCAGACTCATTTGTCCTTATACCAGCACAATGCACTAGTTTCAATAGCTGATCTTTTTCCCTGGTGTTTACCCGCAGTGTATTTGTAAAGAGCAATCATTTCTGCTCTCAGCCTGTGTTTTCCTAGTCTAACTAAGTGAAAACCCCTTAGTATCCTTTCATAAAATAGGCTTTCAATTCCCCTCATCATCCTTATAGCCTTTTTTTGCTCATGTTCCAGTCTGATTTGTTTTTTTCATCTATTTTGTGGGTGGATGGCCAGACTTGTACAGAGTATTCCTGATGAAGTCTGAGTCTTATACAATGCCATTAATACTTCACTATCTCTACTGTAAATACCTCGCTTGATGCATCCTAATATCACATTTGTCTTTTTCACAGGCACATCATGTTGGGGATTCATATTCATCCTGTGATTGACTAATACAATAATTTCCCCACCTCTGTTTCCAACTGAGCCCCTAACTTATAGTAGAAAATGTTGTTAGTCCCCAAATGTGTGACCTTGGACTTTATCCTATTAAACTTCATCCTGTTTCTGTTACTCCAGTTCTGAAGGTCATCCAGTTCTTCCAGTTTTCTGTTCCAGTCTTCCACTGAATTAATGAAACTCCCAACTTTGTGTCATCACAAATTTCATTATCACACTTCTATTTCTTGTGCCAAGGTTGTTAATACCTAGAAGGAAAGGGGAAAAAAGTGGCAGAAAGCCATCTATGTTTCCCCTTTCCTTTCCATACTCACTAAGTGAATCTCAGGTGCACCTAATGATCTAGACTAGATCTGATATTTTCTCCTGAAATAACCCATATGAATAATTCACTTTCAGCAAACTCAACTTTTTGTGTACTCTGAAATATATGGATCAATTTAGCATTCTAAAAAAAAGTTCCAGAAGTGCCACATCTTTAGTGATATATGCATAAAATTCTTCTTGATTCCAGGTGAAATGAATATTTACATGGTGGGATTTTGACTTTGTATGGAATATTTACTTTAGTGAATTGGAAATATCTGAGTAGATGTTTACTTGATAAAAATATACCGTAAATAATTTGTCTATTTCACTGTTTATTGGATATTTCATAGTGTAAAGCCATATTGCTGCTACCTATGGAAGTCTTTTAAGCTGAAAATATTTCTATTATTCTCTGAAGACTGAGTTAATCATATTTCTTAAAAATCTCCTAAATCACTATTCTTCAATTCTGCCTTTGAGTTTGTAGTAATTTTCTCATTCACTTCTTCTGAATCATGAAAACAGCTTAGATTAAATTATATCATGGTGTTCAAGGAGTTGCATACACAACTGGGAATGGTAGCTGTGCATATAATCATTTTTGTGCCACAGTGACAAGTCATCCTAATTGTTCATTCATGCTGCTCTGATATAGTAAAGAAAAAACAAATAAAATACTAGGAGTTGTTGCTGTTAATTGAAACATCCAACATTGAGCTTTGGTCCTGCATGAGTTCCGTCCAAGATTGAGACATTAAAAATATAAGGGCTTTAAACTTCAGGAGTTTCATTTTCATTACTCTTGCCCCAATTTTCAAATTGTTAATCCTACTGGCCTAATGTGTAAATTACAAGTGGAATTTTTTGTAATTTACACTGGATCAGGCATCGTATTGCCACTTCTCTCACTCCCTCTCCTCTCCCCCTCCCTGAAAAAAAAAACCCAACAAAACAAAGGATCACAGGAAAATATTTCTCTTCATTCCTTCCTAGGAAATCTGGCAGAATAAAATTCAGTCAAGAAGATCAATATTTTGAATATATACTTCTTGTTATGTGGCCATGAAGGCAAGGTTCATTGCAAAGCCACCAAGATAAATAATTAATTCAGTGGTGGAGTTGAGACATAAGTTATTAGCAATCTCCTACCCTCCACATACTATGTAATGTATTTCATTCTTTTTTATGGATAACAGAATAACTATAGATCTTTTACTAAGCTGTTGTCATTTTTAATTCTTTCTTTGCCTTGGAGGCCAGATAGAACTGTTCTGTACAATTTGTGTCAAATTCTGGTAATAAGGGATTTTAACACATCAAATAAAACAGAGATAAACCATATTATGTCCATAACAACATTTAATATACTGCCACTTTACAATGATTAAATGGACATCTGCTGTAGCTCTTGGGGAGCAGGGGGAAGACTCAAACCTGGATGAACTGGAATATAGGTTCTGCAGCAAAACCTCAACAGTGCTGACACATAAGTACTCTGGCACAGATCAGCATTGTTGCTAGTCATCTTAAAGTGGTACTATGTGCTTGTGATGTTCCCTTCCCAGAATCTGGTCCAGTGTGCTGCTGTGACCCACCTATCTCCTCTCCTGAACCCTGACTTACCCTACTATGCCAGGTGGCCACTCACTCCTGATTCAGTCCACTTCTGTCCTATAGGGATCAGGACTTTTCCCCAATCATTGTAGACTCATGGATATTTGTCCTCCCATTTATCAATGAAATGGGTATGCCCAGCCTCACTTATTCACACCCTCTAAAGTTCTCACAGCTTTAGATGAAACAAGCACTAGTTTATTGATTAGAACATGATTTTAAGTGAGTATGTAGCAAAACAATCGCAATCATTTAATGAAGCAGTCAAGAGTTGTCACAAGCAAATAAATGATATAAAATGCATTCTAAACCTACATCATTACTTAACCTAACCTCATGGTCCATGATTACTTACAAGATGTTTGGCTGAAAGATGTTTTTACAGCCAGTTTCTGCCTATCACTAGGCAGGGCCCAGATCTTGCTTGAAGTTGGAGTATGCTTCATGATGGAGTTTCTTTGGTCAAAAGCCTCTCACAGTTCCAAGTGTCTCTTTGCTTTAAGTCCCCCTCCCCTCCTTCTCCTCCTCGCTGCTGCTTCTCTTTCTCCCACCTGAGCCAGGGAGCTCAATTTGCATCACCTTTGTCATGCATCTCTCCAGCCTTTCTGCTGAGAGATAGTCCAGATAGTCTGAGTCATGTAGCATGTCTGGAGACATGCTTCACATCTGCACACATACATGATGCTGCAGGAAACATGATAGTATAATATAGCAGAGCATTTGAAAGGGAACCGTGCATGGCACATTTTGCATCAAACCACACAATTACATTGCCAAAGTGAACAGAGACATTACACAGATCATAGCCCACTGTGCATCACATGACACTGCTACAAGTATGAAACCCTTGTTCTCTTAGTATAGAAAGATTAAAAAGTTCAAGTTTAAAAAAAAAAGAAAAAAGAAAGAAAAAAGCCCACAGTAGGCTGATAGTCAAATAATCATTCAAAACTCTGAGAGGTGTAGCTACTGAAGCATTCATCTCTTCCCCTAGGGTTCATAACTTCTATCCTTGCATGGCTACAATAGACAGAAACTAAGCAGGATATAGACATTTAATTTTTCCCAAAGGCCTAATTCCTTTTCTATGCTCTTCCTCCCACTAATGAGCTATTTACTTTTAAGCCGGGGCTGAGGCAGGACAACTAATTCTAATCTATTTAAAGAAAATCTTTTCGGTGATTTATTATTGGGCAATGACAGTCAGCTGTATTTTTCACAAACATTCATGCATTTTATACCCCAGATTCCCTCAGTGAAAATGATGAAATTAAATCTTGATTTATATACGGTATCTGTTGCTCTCCTAGATGCCACTTGATTGTTTTCTGATTTAAGGTACACCTGAAATTCTTCCACATTTTAAATTGCAATATTCAGTCCTAGTGGATTATTCTTATTCTTGCTCTCATTCTTTTTTCTTTTGTTATTAAGTCAGCATGGGTCTGCCTTATCTCTTAGTTTATTAGCAGCCAGTCTGCATACTGTATGTTTTTTCTTCAATGAGCCTAGCTTGACATACAGGTATCCAGCAGGCAGGAAGATACAAGATGTGCCAGAGGTGAAGATCACTAAGATACCTGCAATGTTTCCTAACAGTATCAGTGTAAGGGTATTGTCTGGAATCAGGGCTTCTAGCAGAGCTAGTCTCTAGGCAGCTTAAGGAGTGCCCCTGGCCTGCAACAAGTCTAAATAGCTACACTACAGGATTGACTGGAAGAGCTATCAGATTGTTCCTTAAATCATCAGCAGCAGCATCTACTCCCTGGGTGCTCAATGCTTACGCCCACCTGATTACTAGACTGTTGTCTTGTTCCAGCTGGCCTTCTCTTGCCTCAGCCTACTCCTTGCCTGAGATGTCTCCTTGCCTCTTATCCTGCTTGTTTCTGGTGATTTTGGCTCAGACCCTCAGCTCTAGTGTCTGATTCCTGCCTCTGGTTTTGTCTATCGACTCTGGCACCCAGTTCTTGACCTTTGGCTGGATGCCTGGCTTTGGCTTCTAACTACTGCCTCCAGCTCTGACCCTAGCCCCTGGTTTCTGATGTTTCCAATGGCTGCTCCAGACCCTGTGGCAACAATGACCAGGGGCTCTGGTGCAAGCATGGACCCTATTAAGGCTCCACTGTAACTGCTGAATGTTGTGCAGTACCTGCATCTGCAAGTGGTGAATGCAGAATGTGGATCTGCTGACTCTGTCAACTCTCTCGCTGCCACATAGTGTGCTTATGTTGATATACCTGGCAAAGACTCAGACAGTGCAGCTGCTGGGAAATGCCAGTGCCTGAGCCCCAAGGAGTCGGTCTGGGCATGGCTAGTTGTCTTCCTCCTCTGGGAGGCCCTTGATTGACACAGCAATATCAGCAAGCCAGTTTCCAATACAGCTTTGAATGTACCTACTGAACTGACTACTAGCAAGTTCCGAGATTCATCTAGAAGCCCTAGTCAACAATGTTCTCATTCTCTCTGAGCAACCTCTTCTTGACAAGCCATGAACACAGTGTTCTTGAAAAGCTAAAACAGAATCATCTGTATGTTAAGCCATAGAAATGCAAGTTTGACCAGGAAACCCTTCAATTTCTCAGGTGTATTATCTTGTCTAAGGAACAGGCAGTGGCCCCCCATAAGATGTCAGCCATCATAGAGTGGACAGCACTGAGGGATGTCCAAGGACTTTAGCACTTCTTGGGTTTTACTAATTTTTATAGACTTATCCCAGGATTTTCTGCTTTAGTTGCTCCTCTCACAGCCCTGCTATGGAAGTGAGTCAGCTTAATTAGTCCCCAGAAGCTCAGGGTGCTTTT
The DNA here is from genome assembly GCA_007922175.1 of Pelusios castaneus. Classification (NCBI taxonomy): domain Eukaryota; kingdom Metazoa; phylum Chordata; order Testudines; family Pelomedusidae; genus Pelusios; species Pelusios castaneus. The sequence goes on from ML685785.1 coordinate 23,758,397, forward strand.
GATTATTTGAAGGAGAGGTTCATAATGGCTCCTATCATGATCTACCCCAAACCCACCAGATCATTTGACACGAACACTTCGAACAGTTACGTTCAGTTTTATCCCAATCTGACACTCCCAATGAGCAGCTTCACTCATGTACTTTTTACTCATGAAACTTCACCCCTACTGAGATGAAATACAATATCCCGGAAAAAGAACAATTGGCCAACAGAATGGCCTTTGGCGATCAGTGCTACCTTGTGGAAAGGGTTAGATTACCCATCTATCTTCTTACAGATCATAAAATCTCACCTCAACCAGTAGCGGATATGCTGGTCCCTTTGCTTTCAGTGAATTAAGTTCGTGGTCACCTATTCTTATGGGAAAAGGAATGAAAAGGAAGATGGATTGTCACAAAGGAATGTGTACTGAAAGCTAAGCAAGTAGACTAATATTCTCAAGCCTTCAAACTTCATTTCTGACACAATAACCTCTGACTAGGTATCTGCCATTCATTCTCAGTTGCCTGGCAACCCCTTTGCCCTCTAAACCTGTGTAGCCTCAGACCACAACCAAGACAATATTTCCACAGTATTCATGTTCCACAATGGGATCCCATACCATAAGGCACTGTGTACCTGAAGGGGATACTTGACTTCGTCTCCTACAAGTCAACCACAAAATTCCCCTGGTAGGGCACTTTACACATTCCATGACAAGGAGCTTTTGCTGGCCAAATGTATGCTCCTTTGCATCCTATATACACCCTTCTGATCTTTGCACTTGGACCAAGATGTGTTCCTTCCTGTCCCCCATTCAAGATCACTAGGTCTCCTCCAGCCCTTACCTAATCCCCCCTGGTTTTGGACCATCATTTCCCTGGTCTTTATCAGAAAATATCATCTTCCCAAGGCCACATTATAATTTCAATAGGTGATTGACCACTTAACAATGATGGCACATTTTTGTTCCATGCTGGGTGTTTTTTCTCCCCTCAAGCGACAGCTCACCTGTTTGTGAACAACCTCTTTTGTCTCTGCAGCTTGTCTAGATACATGATATTTGATGGGCCACCATAGCTTATTTCCTAGTTGTTATAGGAATTTTTATGTCACCTGTTCATTGATGCCCTAACCTCAATGTCATATCTCCCAAAGACCAATGGTCAGGCAGAGTAGTTCAATCAGTCCCTAGATCAATACTTACTAATCTGTCATCAAGAAAATTAATTGCCTTTGATCCTTCATCTTGAGTTCACCTACAGCAGACTTATGATCTCCCTTCCTGATGTTCATCCAAAAATCCTGTTTGAATTGTCCAGGCCCGCCATCACCTGACTCATTCCCCACATCCAGCAGATACACCAAGATCTACAGGAGCAGTTAAAGTTGTGAAGGCAACTAACAAATGGTATGCTCTTTGGGCCCTCCATTCAACACCCAACTTTGGGATAGGGTATAAGCTCTGGTCCTCCTTCCAGAACCTATGATTAAGTTGCTTTTCTGAAAGTGGACCATCAGTATCTAGCATTCTTCCAGATTATGAAACAGATTAATATTGTTATATTCAAACTACAGCTACCAGATTATCTCAAGAATCGTGCAGCATAGCAATTGCCTTCAAACGACTAATGAGGAAGTCCTTTAAGATATGATATGCGAATTGCAGTTAAGTATGTTTCTGTTGAAAAAAGGGACTCACATTTGGATCTCTGTTATGCCAATATAAATTCAGAGCAACTCCACAACCTTCAATGATTTGTTTTACATTGGTGTAACAGAGTTAGTGGGCCATATTCTGATGCCACACAAGAACACCTGAAAATATATGGTAAGTAACAGGCAAAAGTGTTTAGAGGCAAAAGTGTTTTGCATGAATGCATGGAAAGATATTTACAGTTAACTGGGCTGGAAGCTGACTGTTATAAATAAAGAGGAGTCTGAGTGGTGCTGGAAAAGACGAAGTGTCTTCCAAGAGCACATGGTGAGAGAGAACTTGGCTGCCTGTTGATCTCCTTGTGCGATTCTGAACTGCAATATTTTACTGTTAAAAACCCACTGTCAAAAGTGTATCTCCAGGAATTACACACTTATGTATATAAAAATATTATTTATATGATTAATTAATCCCACATTTACTGTGCATGCACTTCCTCTTCCAGAAGAAATTGTCTCAATCTAAGCATGCTAACTGTGATTTGTGTAAGTTCAACCCCAAATAAGTATTCTTTTGTCTGTATTCTGTAAAGTGAATTGGCCTAAGATTACAATTTTAATGCAGCAACTAAGAGGTCCAAGTTTAAAGTATCCATTTATTTTTTTCTTAACTATATAACTTTTTTTTATTTTAATAGAGGCCAATAAACACTGTTAACCAAAACACATTTTCTTTAGTCACCTATTAATAAGTACAAATATCTTAAATCTACATTGTCAGATAGTCTTCAGTTGAGATTTATTTTCACTGTTGTATTTTCCTTTCTATGCTGCAATTCAGTGTAATATTATAGAAACACAATCTTGCAGTGCAATATAATGTAGTGTAAATTTTCATTTCAGACCATTACTAACTAAAGAAATCTTTTTTTTTTTTTTAGCAAATTCAGTTAAAGGCAATAAAATAATGTATGTTAGAAATTAATTTAATCTAATTGATCTCGCGCATCTCCCTGAAAACACAAGATTTTTTGCTACTCTACGTTTTGTCTTTCATAGTTTCAATTAAATGTTAAGCACTGGGGTTCTCACCACTTCCTCTGTAGAACTGATCCATCATCTGGTGTATATCACCCTCATTAAGCTTTCCTCCTAGTAAATTCAAGCTTCTCTCTTAATTTCATTCTATTATTTATAGTTACCATTCCATGTGCCACACTAAATTTTTCACCCTTCTTCCTGTTTGCCCCATTCAAATATGTGTGGATTATGCCTACCCTATATCTTCACATCATCAAGCTGCTCCTATTTTGGTTATAGAGTGTTTATTCAATGTATGTTCACTGTTTACCATTTTGGTATCTGGTGAACAAAAGATTAAACTAGCTGATTGTTCCCCACTTCTGTAGAGGGAGGACTATAAATTGACTGTAGGAAACCTTTCCTAATACCAAAAGTAACATGACAGGGTTTTCTTTGCATTGAATATATTAAATTATTTTACTTTTGCTATAAACACTGACTATTAAAGGAGAAGATCTTGTTTACTGCAACTATCTTGTCCTGCCAAGTCATTCAATGAGTAGTATTCTTATACAATAGATTTTCCTTAGCATATGAAAGAGAGATCTGACAACTGTTGACACACAGACTTTTTTAATGGTAATTAATGCTGGTTAGAAAACTATTTATTTTGCACAATAGTTAATTTTTCATTTAAAAAAATGTGTTTTGGCTTCTAATAACTAAAAACTGAAAACTTTCCATACAAAACTGCCAAAACCCAAAATTGTTAGTTTTCCTTTGAAAGTTGTTAGTTTTCCACAAAATAAACAAAACCTCCAATCATTTCCTCAGATAGCAGACCTTTTATGTGATTTCCTTTTCTCCATTTAATTGAACACCCAATTTTCTGTTGGGGGTGGGGGAAGAGGGAGGATTGATGGAAATCTTTTAATCAGCCCTAATGATGACTATTATAATGGATTGCAAATTTATTACAACACTGAACTCTCAAGTCAAGCTACCTGATACTTGTGTTTATATTTCAAGTTTGCTAAGATACTAATACAAAATTACTTTTCTTCCTGCACTGTAATCAGTTGAGCCAAGTGATTTGAATTAACTATATAGAGTCCCTATAAATGAACATGAGTTATAGCATATGGTGGTTTTTAAGTAGAAGATAATTCAGTATATTAAGGGCCCAAGTGTATAGCTATGACTCTATCAAAATCCATTTAAGTCGCTGGACATTTTGACTGACTAAAAAATTGCAGAATTGGAGTCAGTGCATTAAAAATTCAATTTCCAGTCTGCATTAATCACAAACATTAAGACTATATCAGCTGGCTCTAAACTGTCCTACTTAAAAAAAAAAAACGGGTGGCCAGTGAAAGCAATCTCTGGTTAAAAAAAACAAAACAACCACAACAAAAACCCCACCACCATCACCAAAAAATTCAGCGTATTGAAACGGAACCCTAGTTTTGTTTCAGCATTTGTTGGCAGTTTTGTGTGGCTTTGGTATGCCTGGTATGAGGCACTGGTTGTCTCTGCTCAGTTATAGTAAACCTATTTTAGAAATGAAACAACCATAAAAAATCTATTTTTAGTAGTATTTGATAAATTGGTTTTGGTTTTCTCTTTTTGACAAGCAACAACTAAATGTGGAGTCATTTTAAGTGTGTGTGGGGGGGTGGGGGGGTGGTATAAGCAAATATGTAAGAGTTCAAAGTTGGCAATAAATCTAATATCCAACATTCAAGGCCCATCTCAAAGTAGGTTGCATGAACTTGAGTGTTTATAAATTCTGACATCTCATTTTCTTGGGAGTGACTTGTCCTTGTCCTTTTGACTAATATAGCCATGAAGTAACAAATGTATTTTGGTTAATTCCCCACCCTCCCTTCATTTCTGAAAGTACACAAAGTTAAGGAAGTGGTGAGAGGATGTATATATTCTCTTGTTTTCATAAACAACTTGAGTTTTGAAGACAGGATATATCTTTATCAGGGTGTAACAACTTTTCCTGCTCTCTAGTAGTCCAAACTATAGCTTGCCATAGCCTCTCACAACAAATCTCACCTTGTTGACCACTCCTACCACAATACCTTTGAGGAAACCTTGTTCCCCTTTCTGTTGACATTCTCCTGGGATCATCTGACCTTAATCTCCATCTGTATTATTGTCTCAGGGGACCTAATCTGCTCCTTTGGTGTCTCATCACTTTTGGCTGTCAGCTCTCTACTCTTCCTTTCTAGGCCTTATCTCTCTTCCTGAATAGGCTTGTGTAGCGTCATCTAAGGTTATAGGAATTGCCATGCTGTTACTTAGTCCAGTATCCTATCTCTCACACTGACCTATACTAGCTGCTTCAGAGAAAGGCAGGAAACCCTACAGTTGGCCATGCCTCCAACAGAGCCTCCATCATATGGTGCTGTTCCCTCAAACTAAATATGATTAAAACTCAGCATTGCTCTTTCCCCTGCAACTTTTTCTGTAATCATAGATACCCCTATCATTTTGCTTGCCGCTCAAACTCCCCATATGGAGTTAATTTTACATCTAAATATCCATCTAAATTGATACGTTTCTGAAAACAAGTCAATTTGGATGAAATTTCATTTGGGGGAAAATATTTAATATCCTATTTTAAAATTTTAATGATACATTTTTATTTTTTTTCATTTTAAAGTTGATTTTTTTTAAAGTAAATTCATTGTTTTGATATGAAATGTTCTGTGAAAAAAATTAAAGTAAAAATTGGAACAATATAATCAAATGTAGAGCTGGAAGGGACGTTGGAAGTCATGTAGTCCATTGGCCTGTGCTGAGGCAGGACCGAAAATAGTTTGACCTTAAATGAAATTTGTTAGAATTTTGTTACATCAGAATTCTTGGGGAGGAGGGGAAATAATTTTATTTTGAGGTGCATTTTTCAAAAACACAATTTCCAACAAAATGGAAGATCCAGATTCTTCCTATATGTACTTTATATGTACTTTGGACCATATTCTCAGTCGGTGTAAATGGCACCACTCCATTGACTTCACCTCTCTCTATTCCCTACCTTCTTTTTCTCTCCATGTTCTATTATTTATAAAATCTTTAAAACAGAGACTGCATTCTTTCTTTGATATCTGTAAAACACCATGCATAGCTATGATGCAACAGAAGATTTCCTGCAAATAAATTAACATTTAGAAGAATTAAATATCATTTTCATTCATTATTCTTGTCCAACCTGTTTTGTTTTCCAGGGTTTAGAAAAATTATTGTGTAAACCACGCATTGTTCAGGGATTAAATGAGATTCTTAGCACTGAAATTTTAAAATGTTAGATTAGCATACAAAAAATTAATACAAGTGGAGTACAGCTCACAAATTACACAGTAGCTGCCATGATACCACTTGTATCTCTTCAAAGCACTGGGCAAACATTAACAAATAGTCCCAACAGTTCCATGAGTTAGGCAAATTTTATTTTATTTGTATGTGGAAACGAAGATGCAAAAAAATTAAGCTGTTGAATGCTGACCGATTTTATTGACTTCAGGTGGATTTGGATGCATTCAGCAGTTCAGAAAATTAAGTGCTGAGTGAGTTGCTCAAGGCAGGCATTCTCAGGACTTGTACTTAGTGACGGCAGCAAATTTGCTGCTGTTAGTTTGAGGTTCCTGATCGACTGTTCAGCTCTGTGAAGACCCCATCAGGGAGTCGATCCCTGAACATGACCCTGGCAGGAAGAGTAGCACTGAGTCAAAGGGAAGCCCCTCCCTTTGACTCAGCACAGTGGACTTGCCAGGAGTAGGGAAGATGAACGCAGATACGCAAGTTATTTTGAATATCTCTGTTCAACCGATGCTGAAAAGGCCAGATGGTGTAGACCTGCCTTCAGAACCACAATTACAGCATGGAAATTCCTTAAATACATTCCTGCATTTAGAACCACCTCTCCCTTTTTCACGTATTTATAAATTGTATATACCAGAACATTTACCAAAGTATATCTATACAATATTTATTATAATGCTTGATTCTCTTTGGTGATGTACAGTTAAACATAGAATAGTAATGATTTACCTTGGTGGCAACATGTAGTACTAATACCTAGCTCTTATGTTATTGCTTTTCATCCAAAGATTTCAAAGCAGCTTCTGCTATCTTTATCACCATTTCACAGACAGAAAACAAGTACAGAAAACAGAAGTGACTTGTTCAAGGTCACTCAGCATGCTAGTAGGCTAATGGTAGAAATGGAAGTAGAGTCCAGGCCCCCTGAGTTTTTTTCGTTCTTTCCAGTTGGCTACCCATGCTCCCAAATTTTAAATGCTTATAATTTCTTGATTTCCTGACAAAAAGAGGAAGCTCCAAGGGGCAGATTTTCAGCTCATGTAAATCTGCTTATTGCCATTATAGTCGATGAAACTTTACAACTGGTCTTGCCCTAAATTTTTAATACATAAATACGCAATGAGTGCAATGACTCTCTATAGCTAACCTTACCAGAAATATGATGAAATGTCATTGTAGGTGGTTAGGGTTGGGAGGTGAGGATTATCTGTTTTGTTCTTTTCAGCTGAAAGAGAAAACTGAAAAGTAACTTCCAAAAGGTATGTGGGTGAAAGCATATAAAGAAAACCCTAATAATACCTCATCAGGTTCTATTAGGTGACAGTGAAATCTATTGGAGTCCTAGTGAAATCATTTATTAGCATTACTATACCTTAAAACTACTCAGATGATCCTTCTAATGTATAGAAAACATTTATAAAAAACAAAGTTAGATATTTTGTTTTAGTGTGTATACTGTTTGAAGTTCTACATGTATAGTGCACAACTAATTGTAATTGCAGATGACTATAGATATGTAGCTGACTGTAAATGTCACCTTAAAATTCACAAGCAAATGCTATAAAATATAGCAGAACACTTAAGGAAATTACTATAAAAATCTTTTAAAGAAGATATTAGTCAGTGCCATTGCTACAAAACCAAGGTTTATCATATTTTACCCTTTGTTTATGTTCAATGACATGCAAACAAATGTCAGGCCTTCCTGAAAAAATAAAATGAGAAGGAGAGTTTTGTAAAAAAAAAAAAAAAAGCTGTTGATTATTGTATTTCATAGTCTAATGAATGTTTCATAGAGGCGAAATAGACCAGTAGATGAACTGAAAGCCTGAGGAGAGTGGAGAGATAGAGGGTAGGAGAATACTCTCAGATCCATGCATAGGAACAGTAAGTCAGTAACACAGTAATAACACATTAATAATACAGAAATAACAGTAAGTTAGTAATAACCTTAACAGTAAGTACTGAAACCAGATAATATTTGCCCAACTGTTCTAAAGGAACTTGTAATTGTAGAACTACTAACTATTGTATGTAACCTATCACCTAACTCAGCCTTTGTGCCAAATGACTGAAGGATAGCTAAAGAGATGCCGATTTTTAAATAAAGTTCCAGAAAGGATCCTGTCAATACAGCTGGTAAACCAAACTTCAATACCAGGCAAATTTTTTGAAATTATAGTCAAGAACAGAATTATCAGACATATAGATGAACATGATATGTTGGGAAAGGGTTAACACATCTTTTGTAAAGGGAAAAGGATGCCCTCCCTACCAATCTATTAGAATTCTATAAGGGTATCAACAAACTTTTGGACAAGGTGATCCATTTGCTTATAGAGTGCTTGGAGTTCTAATAGTCCCATAACAAAAGGCTCTCAAGCAAAGTAAGGAGTTATTGGATAAGAGAGAAAGTCTTCTCCTGGATCTGTGACTGATTAAAAGATTAAAAATAAACCTCCAAAGCACAGGAAAAAATGGCTAGTTTTCACAGTGAACAATAATAAATAGGAAGGTCTCCTAAGCAAGGTACTGGGATCTTTGCTGTTCAGCATATCTATAAATGATCTGAAAAAAGAGGATAAACAGTGATGTGGTAAAATTTGTAGACAATACAAAATTAGTGAAGATAGTTAAGACCAAAGTTGACTTTGAAGAGTTACAAAGGGATTTCACAAAAGTGGGTGACTGGCCAACACAATGGCAAATAAAATTCAATGTTGATAATTGCAGGGTATGTCTCATGCACATTGGAAAACATAATCCAAATGATACATACAGAATAGTGGAGTCTAAATAAGTTGTTACCACTCAAAAAGAGATCTTGGAGTCTGAGGAGGTAGTTTTCTGAAAACACCTGCTTAATGTGAAGTGGAAAAAACTAACAATGTTCAGAACCATGAGGAAAAGGATAGATAATAAAATATCATAATGTCACTATATAAATCCATGGTATACTATGCCCAAACCTTGAATACTTTGTACAGTTCTCATCGCTCATCAAAAAACAAGATATACTAGAAAAGGAAAAAGTACAGAGGAGGGGGCAACAAAAATGATTAGGTGTGTGGAACAGCTTCAATATGAGGATAGATTAGCTTAGAAAAGAGAAGACTAACCGGGAAGAGGGTGGGGGGGTGAGGAGGGGCGCGAGATGGGGAGTTGATAGAGGCCTATAAAATCATGGTGTGAATAAAGTGAATAGGAAAGTATTGTTTACTGCTTCACATAACACAGAAACAAGGACTCATCCAATGAAGCTAGTAGGCAGGAGGTTTAAAACTAACATTAGGAAGTACTACTACTTCACACAACACAGTCTGCAACTCATTGCTGGGGCTGTTGTGAAGGCCAAGGAATTAGATGAGTTCATGGAGGATAGGTTTATGAATGGATATTAACTAAGATGAACAAGCTGTAACTCCAAAAACTGGAACTGGTTAATAGTTGATGGAGATCATTCAGTGTGACAGGTGCCTTCTGGTGGAATCTCTCAGGAAGCAGGTGGGAGAGTTACAGAAGAAGGTGGCTAGGCTCAGGAGTATCCATGCCCTGGAGAAGTTCCTGGATAGCATCCATGAGGAGACATGTGAGGATGAGGAAACTATCCAGGTGCAGAAGACTGCTGCCACACCATCGGAGAAGGATGAGATGGCTCTGGCACAGGGAGGACACTGGCAGCTGGTTACTTCTGGCAGCAGGCAGCGCTCCACCCCTGCTCCCATCCCAACCTCCATTGTGGTGAAGAACCGTTATGCAGCGCTAGAGATGAGCGATGAGGTGGAAGAGGAGAAGCCATGCACCCCCGAGGCTGGGAGGATCACAGCTGTCACACCCAGAAGGAAATGTCGGGTTGTGGTGGTTGGGGACTCTCTTCTGAGGGGGACGGAGGCACCCATCTGTTGCCCTGACAAGGCCTCTCAGGAGGTATGCTGCTTGCCAGGGGACCGTATCCGAGATGTTATGGAGGGATTGTCAAGAATCATCCGTCCCTCTGACTACTACCCCATGCTACTCATCCATGTGGGAACCAATGATACTGTGAGAGGTGACCGTCAGCAGATGAAAACCCCAGAGTGTCTTGAGCATATATGTGGTACATCAGATATACCATACAAGTTTGAATGCTACAAAGATGAAGCCACTGTACATTAAATGTGGCATACTATCTTCTTTGAGACTGCCTGAAAAATTATTTTGTAGGATACTGCCATAAGAATCTAATTGTTCTACTGGGCTAGAGCTTTCTATACACTTGCAGAGGGCAGGCAGGCAGGATTTTCCTCTTATGAAATATTCATCTAAATGGGCTTTGCTATTGCAGTTCAGGAGAAAATAAGTATGAATGTGTTGCTTGTATAGGTGAAAGAATATTCCACCTTTCTTTTAGCTGGCTTTTACAAAAGACTGGCATGAAACAATGCTGATTTTCTTTTGTAACATCAGCTTTCCTCCATAAAGTATTAAATCTTTTATAATGCTGCAGAGTGCTTAGTTGCTTTCATGCCACTGGATAGGAGGGAGAGTAAATCTCCCTTTATTATCAGTTCACGTAATATTAAAGACAATTGACAGGAAAAGGGCCTATGCTTCTGTTAATTTAAAAACTGCACAGGTTTGTGAATAAGAAATGTGATAGCTCCTTGGAGTTGCAAAGGTTCAATGATATTTGCAGTCTTTGTAGCCAATATTTGATCTTTCATTTAAAGTAATCAGAAACAAATTTCCCCTATCATAGAGGATCCTGGTCCTCATATCTAAGGTGACTTCAAATATAATAAGATCTGGTCCAGCCAGGCATTGAGGAAACATCCTGGCATTACTCAGCACTCCACACAATTGGACTCACAATGAGTAATGCAACAGGATATGAAAATGGGATGCAAATGGCAATTCGTTATTAGTGTTCAGTGGTTTGTCACTTAATGCAAATAACATAGCCTCGAGTAAGGTTTTTTAATTAGCTAACATTAATTCTATCTCTTCTTTCTAAATTTAGCAAATTCTAATGGTAATAAATGAAGAAATGTGCCAGAGATCCTAGGCACCAAATATTTTAAATCTTAAACATGTTTTCCCTGTGACTCTTCCTTGCTGAAACAATAAATGGCAGTTAAAAATACATTTTATCTTGATTTAGTTGATTACTTTTGCATTGCAGCAGTAATTATTAGAATTTAATTAATACTTGTATATGAGCATATAAATAAGATATAATAGGAAGATTAAAGGAGCAGGAATTTTAACCCGGGAAGGGGGGTGGGGTAGGGTTGATACATGCAGTCTTTATTCACTCCAATCCCTTGTTTTATTATCTCTCATTGGTATGGTATGTTGCAAAGCTAAAATTAGGTGAGTCATCTGGTAAATCTGACTACCAACAGGAGGTATATTTTTTTTATGTATGCAAACAAACAGTGAAAGTCAAATTATCCTCAGTGCTATATGGTGTTTGCAGTAGATTACCTGATTCAAATGTCTTTGCAAAAATATGAAGCACCTGTGTGAAATGCAGGATGATGATTCACTGGGGTGGGGGAGAAGAGAAAATATGATTCACTTTTTACCCTGCATGTTTACCTAGATTTAAAATCAATTTCTATCTGAGCTATTTTTGAGATTCTGAAGTGTTCAGGCAGCTTTTTATTTTCTTTTTGTACCCTTTTGCAATTCCAAATCCTAGCTAAAGCAAGAAATGAAAGTATGCAAAATCTCTTTTAATTCAAAAAACATTTCCTGATGAACTTACCACCCTGATTTTTACAGATTCAAGTGATTCTGGCAGTTAATATTTCACTTAAAAATCTGGACTTTTGACCTTTATTAACACAATTGAACCCATACACCAAAAAGCTTGCATGTAACTTCTATCTATTATGACATGTGGTTTTATCCAGAACTCACTGAATTCAACAGAGAGACTGTCATTGACATTAGTAGGTTCTGGATCATGTCCTCAATTTGTGAAGTGTAACTTTTTTATCTATAGAAGTCTGCTGTGCAACATTGCAGGAAGCCACATTGAGAGGCACAGTACAGCCTGGTAGGAGTCTGTGTGTGTTCTCGCACAGAGATACTGTTTATGATCTGTCTGGAAGTAAAAGGAAGATCCTTTGCTTATAAAGTTGTGCTTGCTCTTTATCCCTGGGAAAGAATAGTAAAAATCTTTTTTAAAGGTCTGCTCACAGCTAGTCTTAATACTGATATAAAATACCTTAGCCATAGATGTTTAGAAAGGCATTTGATATAGGTGTATAGAGTCAGTCTGAAACCCTCCTACTGAGAAGAACCTTATTCTCTAAGTATTCAAAATGTTACTTTCGGACTAAGGCATTACTCTCTGTGAATAAGTATTGCAAAGACTAGCTCATAGTTATAGTTAGTGGAAGGGTACAGGGATGAATCCTGTTGTATGCCCTAAGGATCACTTTGAATCCAAGAAAGGATTTGTCTTTATGGACTTTACCTTTAAGTCTGGCACTCAACATGAAAGCCAAATTAATTTAACATTGTGTGTGAATGTAAAAAGTTCAAGACCGTGGACTCTAGAATGAGTGATTGTGGTAGACTGGTAGTAAAAAACAAACAAACAAAAACCCCACCCTCAACCCAAAAAACCAAAGCAACAACAAGAAGAAACCACAAAAACAAGGAAAACCATAGAACAAGCAGATCCAGCCCCGTAAAACTCAAGCAAATTGAATTGACTGTAGTAGTCATGCACTGCATTCAAAGAGCATCATTGACATGCTAGTTATGACTAGATATTGGTTCAATTTTACTATTCAAGGACAGAATTCCAACCGATGTAGCTAGAGAAGGGTTTTAATCAAGTAAAATTCCCAAACCTGATTAGTTGCTGATTGTTTAACAATCTCCACTTTAAATAAATATGTGAAAGATATTGAAGTAAGTCTCATGTCCAATGCACTGCGTTTTCTGCAGTCATTTACACTAGAGCAAAATTGGCATAAAATGCTATCAGGTCACTAGGACTGCATCTACACTTACAAGTTAGGTCAACTTAAGGAGGCTTAAGTCAACCTAAACTACTCCGCGTCCACACTGGGCTTTCCTTAAGACAACTTAAGGAAAAGTGAAGTTGACTTAATACTACTTCATTTTAGGTCGACTTAACTCGTAAGTTGACCTTATTAGGTCTACTTAAGCCAGTGTGGATGGGGCTTAGTGCCTAAGTTGACTTTATTAAGTCGACTTAAAGTGTTAAGTCAACTTAATATGGTTGAGAAAGGGCTATGTCAACACTAGAAGAGTTAAGTTGACTTTTGTTAAGTTGACTTAATAAGGTCAACTTTAAGTCAACTTAAAATCGACCTTATTAAGTCAATTTAATAAAGTCAACTTAACTTTTCTAGTGTAGACATAGCCTAGGATAGTGTTCTAACACTCAGTTTACACTGATTTAGCTGATTATACAAAGTGAAGAGCAAAATTTGTAAAAGCTGAAGGCTAGGTTGGTGGGTTGCTCAGCTGGAAATTAGAATGAGAGGGTACTCACTTCATTAGTACTGTACAAGTCATTGGTGGTGTGATGTTTTTGTCAAGAAATCATGTGTTTTTGTCTACTTTATGGTGTCCATTTTGACTGTATGGGAAACAAAGTAGTTCTTAATTAAGTACCCTTCTATGTACTAGCAAGGGAGCCCAACTACGTAATCTGAATCTGTAACAACTAAGGTGACCATCTATTCTGATTTTATAGGACCAGTCTGGATATTTGGGGCTATGTCTTATACAGGATAAGTTGCCAGTTTCACTGCAGGACATTTGGAAGAGGAATGAAGGTCTGCCTCACCACAAAGAGAGAAGACTATATGACATATAAAACCAGAGAGAAATGGGCCGACAACCCTAATGCCTCTCCTGTCCCTGTCCTTATCCCCAACCCCTTTCCTGATTTTTCACACTTGCTATCCGGATACCCTAGTAACATCTCATATGTTATGGTGTGTTTAGATCTGAGTATTTAGTTCAGGCTGATTGCCAATGCACACTAAAAGCTAAATTCAGCCAGGTACACAAGCAAGCACAAATCCCACTGAAATAATGGGAATTGGACCCTGATGGATGGATTAATGAATGAACTAATAGGGATGAATTTGGCCCTATGAGTTGGATTTGCTTTTTGTACTTTTAAAAAAAATATCTTCCTTTTGCTTTCATCTTTCATGATGGTTCTGAGGCTACTTGAATGGAGAATATGTTGCTGATACTATTCTGGTAACTGGAATAGAAAGACCTATTTGTGGCAGCCTCAGTTCCTTGAGCAATTATGAGTATCCTCTCCAGCTACTTCAGCTTCTTTATTTCATCTTGGCATCCTTGATATTTACTGATAGTATCCCAAGACACTGAGGCAGGATCCTCCTTCTAGATGAAACTGCAGAGAGCAGCTGTTAGTTCTTTGTGACCCTTTGCACAAGAACTTGACTGCTAGATTCACTGGAATGAAACTAGAAAACTCCATTTAGTTCCCTCTCAGCATGTCTAGTTTATACAACTGATGTACAATTCTCCAAAGTTTGGCAATGTTCAAAAAGAATTTTCACTTGGGTTCATGTTCCATACCCTCACCAGAGTGAATTAGTGAGAATAAAAGTGTTATCACACTTGTGTGTGCTAAATTCCAACCTTGTAACAAACCTACAATGAGTTGCCAGGAGGGGGACAACCTTCAGCACCAAAGGAATAGGCCTCTCATTTGAGCTGAAGAAGTAATTAACTAAGAACTTGTTGACCAATAGCCTTTCTGGTCAATCACTGGAGGAGACATGCTCATGTCACTTAGCAGCCAGCAGTGACATTATCACACTTTTTAAACTATTATTGGCAATATGCAGATACGATCAGAAATCATTTTCAGTGACCATAGTAACAATTTTAACTGGCTGCTCATTGTCTGATATGTGGGCAGTTCTGAGACTTAGCTAGTTGACAGATTGAAAGTGATAAAGAAGAATCTTCTTATCTCTTCCCTCTTTCCTATATTGATTGTATAGGAAAGAAACAAAGGAAATATGCTCTGGATTTAAACTACTAGGAGAGGTTTTCAACAGGGGTGGTTCGTCTTTGTTTGCAATGCTGTTAAAAAAGAATATGTTTATGTGAAAATCTCCAAACAATCAAACCAACAAAACTAAAACAGCCACTTCAGAAAGCAGTGGAAGTATTGTGTATGTGTTCATGATGTTCCTAAAAACATTGAAAATAGTAGCAAGTAGGTGCCAAAATAACATCGTTACTGTGCCAGAACTGTGTGTACAGTATGCATATTCCTTTGTTTTTGAGAGTAGGTCAGGCCATTCCTTTTTGGAATTAACTGTCATATAGTCTTCTCTCTTGTGGTGTGGCAGGCTTTCATTTCTCTTCCAGGTATCCTGCAGTGAAACCAGCTGCTTAAAATTAATTCAGAATCTGAGTCGCTTCATTTCACATGGAGATATTGAGATACTGTATCTTCGGGTAAGAAATATTTTGACTTTTCATATTGAAGTTGCTGATCCTAGTGTTGGGACTTTGGGGGCTCTAGACACTAACAGTCAGTCTGTTCTCATCATGCAAATGATTTGTACGTGTAGGAAAAGGACACGATTACTGGCTGCTTCTTCACTACTAACACCCTCTTGTCTCCGTGCTATTTCTTAGCACCTATTTCCAGTATCACTACCCTGCTGTGGCTCCTTTCCTTCCAACTTGATTAGATCTATAGATCTATAGCAGTTTGTATCATGGAAATATAACAATATAGAACAACAGGCACAATGTACCAAGTGTTTTGCCTATACCATCCTTCTAGTAGTTCCCATGTTTGTCTTTTCTTTAGATAACTCAAAATTTACTGAAGGCAAAACGCTAGTAGAGTCTGCCTTCTCCTTTCCTGATCATTTAGAACTTGCCAGTATTTTCAATTTCATAGTCAACTATCTTGCAGCACCAACGCTGATTATTTATTCACAGGGTGATATTTGAAGTTCATAGTTGGGACATACACAATTATGTGATATGCTCTCTCCCCAAACCTACCTACATCTAGGTAAGAAGGAACCCCTGAAAATGTTAGCCTTTCTCAGATGTGGACTGTGGATTTTTGTGTGAGGGACTTCTGCTGATATTCTTTACCTTGTTTAAAGTTTCTTCAGAGATATATGGCTAGAGTTATGTGATTTAAGATTAATAATAATAAGTACCCAGACTGATCAAATACTCATTGTAAGTAGGATTGTTCTAGAAAACAGTATTTTACACATATAGTTGAAAATAAAATTCTATCAGAATATTCAATTTCCACTGTAATAAAATTTTAGAAAATTTGAAATTGAATAAAAATGGATTATTTTAATTTCTCTCTTTCTTTTCACCAAATTTCCTCCTTTCCCACCCAGCTTTTTTCTACAGGGAGGGGGGGAATAAAGAAAAGGGAAGAAAAAAGTAGGGAGGACACCTTCAAACATCCATTTTGACCACCAAAAAACTACTAAAACTTTGAACAATGCAGAATTGTTTTTTGAAAGTGTTTTGGTTCATTTTTTAATTGAATGCATGTCAGCTGGTTCTAATTTCATGTTTATATTTGTTGTTGCCTTTGAAGAGATGCAAAAATAGAATTAAAAGAACCTTCCCTCCCCTTCAATTCTTGCCTGCCTCCTACTTCAGTAGAGAGCATGACTTTTAGCATACTCACATACTAGTTACATTATTTTCCCATATAGTTATTCCCGTTCTTTTGCCACCTTCCCCTTCCAACAGAGCAAAGAGCTCTCTGTGTTTGACATACAGAACTAATGTGGTCACCCAATATTTCATTAGGCCTGCCTGACATGGGAATAAGTAATGCAGTTCACCCTTGGTAGGATAAATATCTCTAGTGGCAGAAAAATCTTTGAGAACCAATTCTAATTGTCTTCTAGAATTAAACTTAGTCTTTGTATAGTGTTGCCAAGAGGGGAAAGAAACTTTCCAAAGCTGTTTGAATTTAATTTATCTACCACTCTGTTTTGAAGTTATTCCACATACATGAGGTCATCTTGAAACAAAACTATTATGCTGGTTTTGAGGCTGCACAATAAATTCTGATTAGCCTGCAATTTACAATATAATTTATCTCAAACCACCATTACCAATATGGTAGAGTTAAAAATATAACTGAACTACAACTTGTGAATGAATGTTCAGGGTACAGGTATATTAATTAACAAATGTGTAGCGTTCGTTCTTGATTTAATTTCCAAAGTCATGTAGCTGAAAGTTAAATATGGATGGTTTATTCTGATGAACACACGTCATCTTTCCTTGAACAACTAGCCTTTCCTGGTGAACCAACAGTAAAGTATTGAGCAAGATACTGTATTGAGCAGTATTGTATACTGAATTGGAACCAGCATGATACTGGCATGTGGTGCTCCTAGAAAACATGCACTGACCAATTTCTTTCACTTTTCAGGTTGATTATTACATATATTTTAATTACTTAAAAAAAAATCAAATGACAAACCACAGAAAACCACAGACAGCCTACATAGGGTCCAGTTCTCCAGTCCGCTAATGCTACTCCATGCTGTGTTAGCTAGTAGTACCTTTTAGAGCTGCTCTTATACAGCTATATCATTTGGTAGAGCCAGATGGTTCCAAAAGGATGGAGAGAATGTCATGCTATCTCAGCACCAATGGGAACAGGGTTCAGTTTTCTGCTCCACCACAGACTTCCTTTGTGACCATGGCAAGTCGTCTAGCCTCTCTGTCTCAACTCTCTAGCTGCAAAATGGGGGATCACAGCCAGTGGTTAATGTATAATTTGACAGACCCAGAACCCTCCTAATCTCCGGGCCCCCTTCCCATATTGTCTGGACCTCCTTCATGCATATGCGAGCCCCAGCCCAGGTAGACATTTGCAACCACTTCTCAGTACCACATGTATCGGTTATCACTCCATAAAAATATTTATAATATTATATGGCGTTTATGGCTATAGCAATTACTGTCACAGACTAGCAAACACTGCATAACACAGTAAGGATTGTAATTAACAATGGTGAGGCGTAGGACCTGCAACCAGCCAGGGCAGGATGGAACATGTGTTCTGCCGGATTTTTCTATTTTTAGGGGCCCCGGAACTCTGGCCCCTCAAATTAGTGGGCCCTGGAACTGCATTCTGGTGCATTTCCCCTTACTTTAATCCTTGATCATAGCTCTTCCTTTACTCAGAGTGTTGGTGTGAAGATAGTATCTGCATGCCTTACCATTTTTAATGTGTCCAGATAAGTACTTAAGGTAGACAGAACAGTTAACCAAAAGTTTTCTAAACTAGAGGTTCAATCTGGGGGTTATTCAAGTAGATATTCAGATTTTCAGGTGGTTGGTTCTTGTTCATCTGATCCTCTTCACTGGTGCTTATTTAAAAATTGGCTGGTATTCCTGATTTCATGGTCAGGGTGGTCCCGTGGGGGGAGCGCAGCCCAGGGCCAATTAGTCGAAGCAGGGCCCTGCCCCCATGCTGGAGGGGAGCGTGGCAGGCTGACTGGCCCACTCCACCCCCCAGGGAGCCGGCCCTGGGCCAGGAGGCCTAGGCTGCTGGAGCAGGGAGCCAGCTCTGGCCCTGGCCCCAGCGGCCGCCTGTTGCGGGGAGGCGGGGGAAGTCTGCTCCAGCCCCAGAGGCTGAGGCTGCCTGCGGGTGGGAGCCGGGCCCAGGCCGGGAGGCTGAGGCCACCTGTGGGGGGCGGTGGAGGCGGCTCCGGTCATGGAGGCCACCTGTGGCAAGGAGCTGGCCATGTGGGGCAAGCTGGCCCAGAGGCTGGGCACCACGTGCTCCGCCCCTGGGCCTTCTTGCTCCTCCCGGACCGCCCCGCCCTGCCCCGCCCCACCCCGCTGCCTTCGGTTCGCTGCCAAAGGCAGCGGGGTGGCTGTGGGAGGAGGGGCTGCGGCACGCGTGGGCCCGGGGCGATTGCTCCATTCACTCCCCCCAGGCATGGCCCTGTTCATGGTATAGACAAAGCTTTCTGGTAGTATAATTCCAGTGAAAAGAGTTGGAAAGAGAATTATCTACTAAGATGTTATCATGATCTGTGATTATTATCTTAAATAATAATACATATACATGTAAAGAAATCAAAAAGCACCAGCACTTACAAGCAGTATGCCATTGAGAATATAAAGGTGTCGCTGTAGACAGTTTGTAGTAAAATCCTAACTAGTCTGTAATTCAATGTAAGCTAAAGGGTTTTTAGAGACTCCAGTGTATTCAGGAAGTCCTTTGGTTTAGATACGAAATAAATATTTCTTTTTCCAGGAGCCTGCAAAATTTCAACAATGGGGGTGAGGGAAAATAAGTTTCCTTTCAAATTAAAAAAATACTTGGCTTGCCTGAATTTCTACTGAGATAATCATTGTCAGGGCACACCAACCTTACAACGATAATGGGAAGAAAGAGAAAACTACTGTCCTTTTCATAAGTAAGAGGAATCTTCCACTAATACAATGCACATCAGAGCACATTTCCTTTTAAGCTACGATTCTTCGAACTTCTGCCTTATTTTTCCCTGTGTATAAAACATGCATATTTAACCAAACTCTTATTATACTATATATTTTTCTATACTTCCCTTCCTACTCTAGAAATATTACAAGGAGAAAAGAAAGAGATGCAATTCCCTGACAAAATTACATTATGAACAGACATACACTAGATCACTTCGGACTACCAATCAGTCATTTTACACCTTCCAGTCATCCTCCTGATACACACAGATAACTACTGCTTTATTAGATTTGGCTGCAATATAAAAATTCTTTGTTCTTTATCCTCATGTATTACAAAATATAAGCCTACAAAATCTCTCTCATACTCACACACTCACTCACTCACAACCAGAACCAGATTTTCAACTCCACTAAACCTGATTGTCATTTCCAAAAGCCAAGCTGAGGGCTTCTCCTGCTTGGGAGTATTCTCTGGTGGTGTAGGAGTGGTGCAGTGGCACCAATTCCCCTTCTTGCTTTTCCAGTGTGTGGGAGCAGTGACCAGAGAAAAGAAGTGAAGCCCAGGTCCCCAGTTACCACAAGGCTTCTCTGAAGTCATTAGTAGGCAGGCGTAAGTTAAATCAGCTCTTTTCTAATTAACGACAAGAATTGGGGAAACTTTAAAGGTGGATTAAAGTCACTTTTATCCCCTACTTCCATCCCCTTCTTATATGCCAAATCCTTCTCAACGAGTCCAGAGTAACTGACTCTTAAGTTCTAAAGGAAAGTCTGTATTCAGTAATACTACAAGCTATTTTCTATCCTCCTTAGAATTCTTGGCTATGTCTACACTTAACAAAGTTAGTTTGAATTAGTTAATTCAAACTAATTTTAGTTAGTTCAAATTAACTTAATTCGAACTAGCATGGCCCCACTAGAATGCTAGTTCGAACTAAGCAAGTTCCATGCATGGCACTTGCTTCGTTTGAATGAGTCAGTTGCATTAAGGTCAATGTGCCGGTTAGTTTGAACTAAGCAGTTAGTTCAAACTATTATGGCCACATTGACTTAATTCGAACTAACTAGTTCGAATTAAGGGGTAGTTCGAAGTAAAATGAGGTTTTACTAATTCAAACTAACAGTTCCTTAAGGAACTGCTTAAGTCGAATTAAGGAAACTCAAGTGTGGACCCAGAGTAAATTAAGTCGACTTAAGCCTGCTTAAATCAACTTAATTTACAAGTGTAGATGCACCCCTTGTGTTTAGGGAAGATTCTATAGCAGGTAAATAAAGTCAGCATTTTCTTTGCCACAACTCCAGCATTCTTCTTTGTGTCCCCATATCGCTTTCACAACTTCTCTGCACACATGCTGTATGGTACTTGTCTAGGATGATAAGTGTATGCACCAGGATTTTCTGTCCAGATCATCATCAGATGCACAGATCATCAGACAGCAACTTATGCCAAAGTTGTTTGGATAGTCATTTGTATAGATGTTGAATAATGCAGGTGCTAAGATGCTATCTTGCAGGAAGCCGTTTTCTGTATTTGCCATGAGCTCTGTTTGCCATAAAAGTTCAGAAAGAATCTTCTATTTTCCACTATGGTCTGTTTTAACATCATGAAGTGGTGGTTCTTCATTACCATTAGTATCTTGTCAAGGAGCCCATGATAATTGACTGTATCATAAGCAGCTGAGGTATCAGAAAATACTGTTCCCATAATCAATACTTGTCATATCCATCTTTGATATGTTATGTTTAATTCAGAATCTGTCCAATGCATGACTCACCTAAGTGAAAGCCAACCTGTTCATCGATAAGAAATAGTTCAATAATTGTTGTAAGACAATGTATTTCAGGCAGTTGTTGCTCAAATAATTTTGTAATATTGTGTAGGAATGAGACAGGTTTTTTGGGTCAGATGAATTTTTATCAGGCCTCAAAAGGGCCACTACCTTTCCTCCCCCCACCCCTCCCACCCATATTTTTATTACCTTGAGCTGGATGAGGCAATTATTGAACATACTCAAGAGTGATGTGTAGTGACTGAAACTGGTCAGTTTGGCTGCCATCTAAACCTATTGCTTTACCTGTTTTCAGGACATAGATGAGTGTCCAGTCACTCCATGGTAAAGGGTACTGTAAGATCTAGATTGCTGGATATATGCAGGTGTTTTTGCCAAAGGGATGACTCGTTAACAGTTGTGCACTTAACCTTCCTGTGAGTAACATTTGGTTGGCAATCTGAACAGGTAAGATATTGAAATGTACATCAGTCTTTGTATTGTTGAAAAATCTATATATGGTCAACCATGGGGTTTTTTGCTGTTATGGGTCATATTTATCTATTCAATCAAGTTCTGGTAGGGTTTTTGGCACTTTCAAACAATTTCAGGCAGTAGATGTTTATCAGCAACTACTGTGTCATCTTCAAAGGGGTTGTCTTGAATTTTTTGCCTGTGTGTCTCATACAATAAAGCTGACTGGGATGTTAGACTGGGAGGTATATTCTTGCCATATCCACAAAGTATGTGTCTCCTAGTAGATAGACATAAAGCATTAGCAAAGTGACTTTAGTTCTCTGGTATCATGTTAATTGGCCTGACAACTATGCCAGGATCTTTGGAGAATGTCTGCCAGTTTGCGCTCTTGAAGTTGAAGCAATGTTGTAATGACACAACAATAGACACAACACCAGAATTTATCTTAATTCCACTGATTCTGTGATCTTGGAACTGGATCTCTAATGTATGAGTTAATATAGTTCAAACAAAAGTAGCTCAGGGTTATACCCACACTTCTATGGGCCACGGTTAAAAGAACTAGGTAACTTCATATGATGAATGAGCTCAGCTGATGAGCAATTGCTCATGTCTCAACCAAGTTTCCATAGTCATTGTTCTCTGCACAGGTCCATTGTGTGCTGTGGCTATTGAAATTATCATTTATGATGCAAGATATAGTCAGTCATTGGATGGGTGGGTTGATGAAATTAGAAAGGGTATCTCATAGCTTGTAGATGAATATTGTGGGGATCTTGTTGAGCTCAGTGGTGTGAAACAGTATTATTTTCGGTTTTATAGATTAATGCAATGCTGATGCCTGGCTTAACAAATATGGTTCTGCCATATTGACTGCTCTTTCAAAAGCCAACATCATTTTTTGTAATCCTCAGTGAAGCCACTGTAGGCAGAGAACATGGCACTCTTGTTTTGCACGAGTCATTTCCTGTGTAGTAGCTGACAGTATTTCAAGGTTTACGGAGAGGTATGGGTCCCAAGAAGTACAAAAACCATGAACTTGCTCAGATGTATTTGAAATGGGGCCCAGAGACTTCTGAGTTCTTTATCAAATCATGATCTGAGTTTAGAGTTTGTAGAAAAGTCCAAATCTGGTGGTCATTGCATGGTCTCTTGGTCTTTGGTGTAAGCAATTGACACATCTCAGTTACCAGGATTTGTGTCCATAAAGAAATAATTTTGTTTATGAAAATTTGTTACATTACAGATGCAGTTATAATTTTTCAATAATGCTTCCATCTACTGGAAGCATATTGTTACATTTGGGGTACTTTGAGCATGTGCATGAATCAAGCAGGAGCTAGGTATATTTGGTCAGTTTATAGAACTGCCTTGATGAATGTACTCCTGATCTTGTCCCACACCTCATAATTTTGACTGATTCAGTCACTTGCTGTAATAATCTATCACTATAAAAGAAAAGTGATAGTAGATTGGGCATCGTTGCTTGAGTCAGGTGAGAAAAATAAGAAAAAAATAGATTGAGATGATCTAATTAGCTATGATGCAGTAGGAACTACTGAAGTGTTTCTGGCATATTACTGTTAAAAGTTTATTAGATATGATCTTTTTAGAATTATATCCAAGGAATGAATCTGGTTCTGAAGTTTGTTCTTTTCCCCCAAAGTTAGAGGAATTTGGGTCAGGGCCAAATCTATTTTTTTAACATTATTATTATTATTATTATTATTATTTTATTTTTGTATTTTGATTTTACAAAAGCTTGCCTGGTTTTTGGAAAGGATTTTTAAAAATTTGTATTGTAATATGTTTCTCTGTGAAAAAAGTGGTCCAAACCAAATACTATTTTGTTTGTTTGAATTAAACTATAACCCACTGAGATAAAAATATGGAAAATATATTCATCAAAACTTTTATCAAAGATTTTTATTGAAAAATAAGGTTTTGTACAAAAGTAATTTATCTCAAAATCTTTTTTTTTAAAAAATTCAAAACAATTTTGCAAATATTTATTTTCAAAAACATTTAATTTCAATATGTAGGAGAATTCCCATCTTTTACTTGTTTGATGCTTATTTTTGTTTGTCCCTCCCACCTCCTGCCCCCCATAAAAAGGGGTTGGGTACAAATCTTAAAAAGAAAGCAAAAAACATTCATTTATAACAGTGAGAATAATTAACTATTGGAGCAGTTCATGGTTGAGTCCCCTTCCCTTATCATTTTAAAATCACAATTGGATTTCTTTTTCTGAAAGAGATACTGTACGTGTTATTTGGGGGAGCTCCATGGTCTGTGTTACACAGGAGATCAGATTAGATGATCACAGTGGTCCCTTCTGGACCCTTCTAGAAAATGAGAAAGAAGTAGAGTTTACACACTTAATTATTCCAATTCTTTTCCACTACTCCCCCAAACATGTTATTTCCTCATGGGAAATTTTCCTCAAAACTCACAGAAATTTTTTTCCCCCACCTGTCTCTAGTTAAGGTTGGAAATTTTATGGTGATCCATAGAGCCACTCGAGTCAAAACAAAAAGCAAAGCAGTGACAATAGTAAAAATGTCAAAGGGACGCTAGTCTGTATGTTTCATTTAGTTTGGCCTAGATCCTCACCTTTGTAAATTGGGACATATCCATTGGCTTTGGTTTGACCCATGGTTTTGTGTAGTTAGATATTTGAAAACATGTTGGTGGCTCTAGACTCACTTCTTTCACGAAAACCAACTTCAGACTGACTTCCTAAATTATAGCCCAGATTAAAGGCTGACTTTTTCAGGGTTTGTATTGACAACATATTAGCTTTAGCTGTGTTTCTTGTCCTGTTTGATATTGCCATTCTTTTAGTCCCAAGTACAGTAAAGAGTTAAGCAGTTTTAGTGGGACATAAACTCTGGAGTGGATTGTTTGGAACTGTATTTAGTAAAATCTATTTGTATATATCTTCAAATGCTGACTCCCATGGATCCATGCTGGGATAAACTACTACACTTGGGAGCAATAGTTGGTGTTCCCTCTTAATTCTTCTCCAGCCCTTGCATTTTAACTTGCTCTGCTAAAATTCTAACCTTGACAGGCTAGGAATTCGATAAACTGCCTTTCTTCAAATTGCTGTTGATTAGCACATGGCATTGTAGAAAGTTGAACCTCCTTGGCAATGCTCTGCTTTACTCAGGCTAAGCTAGAATGAGGTAATTAAATTTCTGAAAAGGCCAAGAGTGTTCTTTGTCATGTTATTTTTGTACTGCAGTGACTTTGCAGGTTCATTTACAACAGATAAATTGATTTAAAATGCTAGCTCTTCAATGGGATGACAGTCTCAAATACAGAATTTTTCTCATTTGTATGCATTGGGCAGGTTTAGTGTCTTACAGCCCAGTCAGAACCACTTAGCTTTTGAAACCAGGATTTTATTATATTTGTTCACAAACATTTCAAGATTATACCTCTGTCCTCTACCTTTGTGTAACCTTAAAACTGCACAAGTCCTACAGGGTGAATTCCGCTATTACTTTGATTCTGTCAAATGACTTTCCCTTCCAGTAGGTCAGGTGGCATTTAACATTACAAGACTTTAAAACTCATGCCAACAAGTTCCTTTCCTTGACCAGGTAAGCAATATATAACATTTTTCAAGACTGCAAAAGGACTATAAAACTTGATATTTTGAATTGGATGGGAGAATCTATTTGGAAACAAAAATATTTTTTTTCTGAATTCATCACTTAATTATTAGATTGTTTTCTTTCCCATTTGGTTCATATTATATCTACTACTTGATCTTCTGTACTGTAATTCAGACAAAACTTCCTTAAATATATTGGACCTCATTCTCAGTTACACTGAAGTCCTGCCTCTTAATGCCACTTTGGCAAAGAAAAGGAGTTTGAGTAGTCTGAAGTAACTCTAATTTACAAAAGATTTGAACAGGACTTTCACTGACTCAGAACATGGAGGAGTGCAAAGACGGCTTAACTCCACTTTCTGTACCTATGAATCAGATGCAATTTTATTTGGCCGAGTGGGGTTTTGTAGCCTATGTCTGTGTGTCTCAAATGTTGGTAAAGCACTGTCTCTGCCTTTCAAATAAACAGTGACTCTTCTGTGTTTAGTTCTTGAGAGGAAGAACTGAATAAAATTAACAATTTATACATTATATAAACTCTGTGTTAACCTTAAAAACCTAGGGTTTGCAGACTTTAAACAGTTTAGAAAATTTCACGATAAAATTATCTGCTTTCCTTCACAGTATATAGAATGTAGAGGTATAATTTTTCTGTAAGATCTAAAAATGTAATTCTTACGGCCTGAGCTCACCAAACTGAGCCTCCATGACTGCTGAGCCACAGATACTAAACGTGGTTGCTGGATCACATTGCTACTTTTTGTTCCAAAGACCGAATGACTCCATGGTAGGATTATGTGATATTTAGTTGCTCCCTTGTGACTGCTTTTAGCATTATTGGAAAATATGTTAAGAGAGTATGGGTCTGATTCAAAGCCCACTGAAGTCAATGTGAGTCTTTTCAATTAAACTGTAAGTGAATTTTGACTGGACAGTAAGTGAGCAGGTGACTGCCATGGAACACAGAACCCTGGGAGGGAGGCAATGAAAAGGACTGAGAATTGACAGCAATGGAGTAGTTCGTTGGCATCTCTAAATTACCGCTGCTGAGCTTACCTTGAACATCCGCATAGCGCAAAACCTATATCTGTAGCTTCTGGGACTTTCATTGTCTATAAAACTATTGTTCTTGTGCTGTATTATGCACTTCTAAAAGCCAGGCTTCCATTTTTCTATGAGATCATATTCACACCATGAATGTTTTGACTTCAGAACATTTCTTCTTTTTTATGGATCAGGATGTAAACATAGCTTTTTCTGTTTTCACACAGATTCTTATACAGCACTTATCACCCTAGTATTTGAGCACCACTAGGTAACAGACAGTATGTCAGTATGAATGGCTAAAACAAGGTACTTGATTGATAATGACTGAGTTAAAATTTACTGTATTGCATATTTCTAACCATAAATGGTTAAAATTTAGTCAGATGAGATATTTCATGGAGAGGGTCTTGAGTAGTTTTAATCCTTCAATGAAAATTGCTGATTTTAAAATTTGCTTAATTTTCATGACATTTCAGTATTTTTGCAAACAATTTGGCTGAGAATGTAACATGACCAAAATGTGGACCGTATAGAGCAATGCAATTTTTAGAATAGGTTGTGAAAATCCTGTACAGATGTGGTGTTTTAAGATTATTCACCACCATTAAGGACACAATGCTTGTATTCCTTATGTCCTTAATGGCTCATCAGGTCACTCCTTGGGCCCATTGTAGCTGGAAAATTCCTAAACATTAAGGACAGAATGGTTTGACACACCCGCCTCTCTCAGCCATTTCAATAAAATAACATAAATTAAAGTATAGATAGAACACCATATTCCTAATTTCTAATTGAAATAGAATTCCTAGACATAAACTATATAATCATTCCCAGCAAATTACTACCTTTCTATTGATACCAAACATGAAATAGTTCCTATGGATTATAGCATTTATGAGATATCCATTGAAAATAATATCATAAATGCTTCCCTAAATCCAGACAATGTCACACCCTGCCCACATGCCCTGCCCTTTGGGGGGCATGCCAGGCTCCCCCTGTGCCCCCCCAATAGGGAGGGCATTGATGTAGTCCTGAGGTAGCCCTAAGTCCCCCCCTAAGTACCCCAGGGCTACACTGGCTTAATTCGACTTTAAAAAGTCGAATTAAGCCTTAGGTCGAGTAGAAAGGTGGTTTAATAAAGTCGACTTAATTTTCATTGTCGACTTTATTTTCCTTAAGTCGACTTAAGCAAAGTGTAGTGTGGACACAGGGCAAATTAAGTCGACTTAAGCCAAGCTTAAATTGACTTAATTTATCAGTGTAGACGCAGCCTATAAGAGCTCATCACAGTTTTCGTACTGTAAAGGTATCTTGGTTATAGTATCAATTATTTCATTCTTATACACACACACACACACACACACACACACACACACACACACAGTGTGTGTGTTTATTTATGTGTGTGTGTACATTAAACAAAAATAAGTTGGTGATTATGTGCTTTCAGAATAAAGCTGGCTGAAACTTTTTTTCTGAAACTTTTTCCCACTGAAAAATGCCATTATGGTGAAGCCAAAATATTTTAGAGAAACTTATTTGTTTTGATGAAAACTTCTCTGGGAAGGGCTCTCAGGCCCAGAATGAAATTTGTATAGCAAAGAGGGAGCACGAGACCCCAGAACAAACAACACTTTGATTAGAGTATTCATGTGGGTGACCCTGGGTCAGTTCCCTGTGCTGCCAAATTCATGACTTGATTCCAGGTCTACACAGCCCAGAGAAGGGTCTTAGCCACTGTGTCATAAGGTTACTTTCATTCCTTGATCAGAGAATGCTCAGTTATTTATAAAAAGTGGAACAACTCTGTGGTGTTGTTTCAGGGTTCAATCTAGACAAGAAAGGAGTTGTCACCACTTGCCCTGAAACCTGGGTGCCTTGAATGCTATGCTACTCTGGTTCACAATGGTGATGCCAACAACAAGCATTCAGGTCATTATCCAGTTTCTTTTTGCAATGACCCCAACATCCCATTGGCCCCAAATTTCCCAAGAGCCATCTGCCTCTATTGTCCATCTCTATCTTGAAACATTCACAGAAATTAAGTTCATTGCTCTCTTCAGAGAGTCAATACACAGCAGATCATTAATTTAACTGGTGTTTGACAAGCACACATTTCAATCATGGCATTGAATTGGTTTATCATAACAGTAAAATAAGTTTATTAAACAAAAATGATAGGTTTAAGTGATAAGAAAAGTAAAAGGACAAGGGATAGAAACTGTTACAACAAAAGTAAAACTACTTTTCTAAGACTAAAATTTAACTTCAGCAAGTTATCATCTTTGCCTATGCAGGTTTCTCACCAATATTCAGTTTTCACAGTCCTCTCTTCCCTCCTTGATTGAGGAATCCCCCTTTTTCAGGTACAGGACAGCCCTGGCCTCTTGTATCTGCCCAGTGATGAAAAACAAAGAGTTTCTCTCTCCCTTCTTTTTGTTGTCCAATAAACCTTTGAAATGTATTCTTTGAAAAGTAAACCCAGACAAATTTTCTCTCTTGCTGAAGTGCTTATGTCATCCTATTTTCTCACCTGTTTATTAGTTTGAGAGATTTGTTTACCTTATATGTAAATATACATTCACCATTGCTCTCTGAGCATCAGGCTGATCAGACAAGATTCCTTTGTTTAAGGTAGTCTGTGCATATGCATTGCTTGTTAAACACATTTTAAGAAACCAAGATTAGTTTCTGCTGTGCCTGACTCAAAGCAGGGACTTGAACCTGGATCTCCCAGTCTTAGGCCATGTGTCCTCTTTGGTCTTCCACATAAAGTTTCATACAGTCTCTTATTACAGAATCATAGAAATGTGGGTCTGGAAGAAAAGTCACTCTAGTTCATACTCCTCTCATAAGAATATATAGTCTGGGATTAATCTAGACGGCAAAGTGTACTGATCACATTTACTCATGCAGTTGCATAAGATATTATTAATTGAGATGAGTGAAACACACAGAGATAATGAAGATTTTATTTAGTATTTAGATACAAAACTATAGAAAAGCAGATAAATATAGGAACATAATGATAGTAAGACACCCATGGTCCCCAGCATTGCACTGTGTATATTCACAATTGATGAAACCCATTGGAAGTGACAGTCCAGGTCTTAGTCTTTTTATCATTCCAATGTCCAAACTAGGCATGGGTTTGAGAACCTTTCACACTTTTTCCATGCCACCCACATAGTCCCACATCTGGCACTATATATGATAAAATCTCAGCCCCTTATTTATATTTGCTATTGCATTAAACCAAGTTCAGGGTTCCAGTTTTTCATGTTTGGCATTACAGTTTAGCATAATTGCATTTTTGACAATCTAGACATTCGTGCCAATTTTCTTCCAATAGCTTTGATACCTCAGTGTGGTTAGCGCTTACTGAAAAAGGCCCTCAAGTTGTTACTGTCTTTTCATTTATAGTTTACTTATATATTGAAAGATATAATTAAATTTTATAACCATATGCTTCATTTCATAACCTTCAGTCAATCAAATAGTATTTATGCTAACTTCTACTAGACCTCACTCTAACTCCTTAACACTTAATGCTTTAGAGCTATAGCCAAGCTTATTTTCAATTAATATTTTTGTTCTTTCTCTTACAGCTTCAATAACTTCCACTATTATTTTTATAATCATGCTTAGCAGATAAATTTATAATTTTGGTTAAATATCATCTTCCAGTACCAGACGAGGGTCGATGACCAACAGAAAATACTGAAACAAAAACAAATTTCAGAATCTTTTTTTCTGTTTCTCCCAAACATAAAAATAAAAAATGGTATGATCCAGCCAATCCTAGTCCGAGTCACCTATGCAAGCTATTAAGGTATGAGATCTGAATTTGAAGATGTGGTAATAAGGAGTCACAAGTTACTAAATGGCAAATTTAGTTCATAAATAAAATAGCTTAATTCCATATTACCAGTAACCTTAGAATGCACCCCCTCTCAATAGATGCTAAATACAACATTACTTTAATATCTTAACCTCATAGCAATCTTTTCATGTGTAAATGTTCACAGGTCTATTTTTGTAATAAAGAGGTCCTAAAAGCATTGGAATGTGAAGTCATAGATTTGCCAAAGTACATATTTAAATTATGCCATGAACTTCTACCAAAAATATATCATGAATGTCTTTCCATCATACATAAACAATTCAAGCATATCATTCCTTGCAATGGTCCGATGCAAATGAAATTCTTTTGTTATCCAGAACGTTCATCATATGCTTTTACTAAACTACTGTCTTTTTGGTGAAAATCGATCATTCCCAAGTGTCAGAAATTTTTTAACATACTTTCTAGGATCTGAAGTTCACTGAAGCATGTACCCCAGTAAAATATAGCATGTGTGAAATGACACTAGTAAAGCAAAAAGTCTTTGAAAAAGGAATGCAGACATTTTTTTACAGTTGCTTTCAATGAAGTTTCTTGTTCAGCTATATATTAGAGGTGTGGGGGGAAGGGTTGTGGGCCACTTCATTCATAGCTGATTTTGTTACCTTTTGGTGCACTTTTTGTGATGAACAAAGAATAAATTTCAGTGTAATCTCACATTAATTCAGACTGCATTCTCTGTTATAGTTCAGGATGTGCTTTTTACGTAGGCAGTCTTAGTGGGTGGGCAGGGGGGGCAACTGCCCAGGGCCCCGCAGGGTGAAGGGCCCCCAAACTGCAGCTGCGGGGGTACCGTGGCAGGAGTCCCAGAAATTCTGGATGTGGGACGGTGGCCAGGGACCCAGTGGCGGCCCCAGCAAGGCCAGCATGGGGGATGGCGGCCCTATAGCAGCCCCTGGAGAGGCCAGCGGAGGGTTTGGAGGGGGGGTGGAGAGGCCAGCGGAGAGGGGATGGGGGCCATGGCCAGAGCCCAGGAGAGGCCAGGAGGGGGGCAGCAGTGGGGCTGGTGGGGGCTGTGCCAAAGGGAGGGAAGTCAAGGATGGGACCCCCACATGGTGTGGGGGGCCCCATCCTTAACTTTTGCCGGGTGCCCTGGAATCTCTAAGGCTATGTCTCAACTAGAAAAGCTGTCAACTTTATTAAGTCGATTTAATAAGGTCGACTTTAAGTTGACTTAAAGTTGACCTTATTAAGTCGACTTAACAAAAGTCAACTTAACTTTTCTAGTGTAGACATAGCCCCTTTTCAACCTTATTAAGTCGACTTAACACTTTAAGTTGACTTAATAAGGTTGATTTAGGCGCTAATCCCCGTCAACACTGGTTTAAGTCGACCTAATAAGGTCAACTTGCGTTAAGTCAACCTAAAACGAGGTGTTAAGTCAACTTAACTTTTCCTTAAGTCGACTTAAGGAAAGCCCAGTGTGGACGCAGTGTAGGTTAGGTCAAGTTAAGCCTCCTTAAGTTGACCTAACTTGTAAGAGTAGATGCACACCAAGACCACCCCTAGTTTTTCAAGTAGGGCTTTAAAGTAACAATGCAAACAAGAATTTTGAAATCATGAAATTACACTGTTCATAATTAAACAACTCACCTACAAATTAGCAATGCTTATCTTTGTATGATTTTAATGTATAATTAAAGGTCTCCATTGTGCGGTATTAAGCTTATCTTTCTGCCTAGTAATTTCATTTCCCTCTCCTCTCCTAAAATTTCTATGCCTTCCGAATGCTGTGGTGTTATGTGGTGGTGTTTTTTTTCCTTTTGTTGCTATGTAATGGTCAATCTCATAGTCTAGTGTCTGGCTACAGAAGTGGTCATGTAAAAATAACTAAATGTGAGTATGAACATTAAAGCAGTTCTCTGTCCATCAATAGTGGAATGTGAGTGGTGGCTGTTTTAATACTTGTATCTCTCTTCTTGAAAGAATATTACACATTCCATAGCTCTGTGTCTGATTTAAGCTTTATCTTCATTGGTTTCAATGTCAGAGATATCAGTGCGAGTCTTTTCATTGAGTTCAATAAGCATTGGATCAGACCATATAAAATGATTGCTTCTAATAATATTTAAGCTAAACACATAAGGGATTGCCTTTATGAGTAGTCCTTTCTGCATATGTAAGATAACGACTGAATCATAAACCCGGTGTTTTTTATATTGTACAAATGTAGGACTTTTGTGTTCCTTTAGAAAAGGCATTTAGGTTTGCTACTAATAATCATAGCTCCTTTTTGCTCTTCAAAGCAGATACATCCAATTTTGCATAAAAGAATGTTGAGTAATATATTCTATAAAGCATTTCCTTTACTGAATGTTTCCAACAGAGGGAATTTAGAATAGTATGTGCATGGATCACTACATTATACCTTGACTGGTGTTTTTGGTGACTTGTCTCTTTGGGATTTTAAATCTCACCTTTCGAAGCTAGTTTGTATTATTGTTCCATGATGGCAGTCACCAACTGTTTTACATGACAATATAGTTTTGATTATACTGGAAGATTAAATTCTTCCTATGTCTTCATGGTCAAAAATTCTGTTTATTTGCTATGTATACTCTTCCATTCAGGAAGATAACACCACAATAGTAATACTTTTCTGAACCTAATCTGTTATATCTGATATGGAT
Source organism: Pelusios castaneus (assembly GCA_007922175.1). Taxonomy (NCBI): domain Eukaryota; kingdom Metazoa; phylum Chordata; order Testudines; family Pelomedusidae; genus Pelusios; species Pelusios castaneus. The sequence goes on from ML685785.1 coordinate 23,791,333, forward strand.
ACTATTATGTTAGTTTGCACTTCTCCATTATTCCTTCACCAGAACTCTTCACATTGAAGGCTTGTAGTCTTGAATGGGGAGTCAAGTGGTCTGAGACCTTGTGTAAAGTTCAGATCATTAGGAGCTATTTAAGGAAGGCAGCAATTACTCCAGAATAGTACTGTAAATTCTCACGTGTGCTCATTTGTTAACCTAGTGATGCAACAGATTCAGGGGGAAAGAAACATTTGTTATGGGTTTGTTGACACCAATATTGTAAATAGCACTGCAAGAGGTCCTTTATGATTATTAATAGTTCTTGGATTCAGTGGAGTCTTTGAAACAAGTAATTCCTCAGAGAATGTAATGACTTCAGAATAATGTCTCTGGAGCTAGTCACGTTTCTTTTCTGCCCTGTATAAGGGAAACAAAGGAAAACTATGACTAATAGCATTATGTAAGATACCCAGACTAAAACCCATTCCAATAACCATTTTAACAAACCAGAGCATTCTTTCTCATCTACTCAGTGACCATTAGAAATGCAAGCTCTATCATTTGTTTGTCAGCCATCTAAACAATCTTGAGAAAGGCAACAATGGAAATGGGATTCTCAAAAAAACAGTTGTTTTGACTCAGCCTAGTGCTGGAGACTTTCTGTTATCAACCACTGATTTTCAGCCTAACTTATCTTGCTGTTTATTTCAGTGAGACAGAAAGACAAAGGTGTTTAAATTAGAAACAACAGTGACTAGATCATAACAGCCATACTGTGAAATCTCTGTAAAACGTTCTCATGTTTTAAGCAATGTTTTTTCTGTGTTTGGGAACTATGTTGTTACTTTCTGCACTTGTTCAAGAAATATAATAAAGATTATCTCAAATAATATGTAATAGAATTGTTTGGAAATTTTTCAACTAAACATATTTTTGTCAGAAAATACCCTTCCTATTGTAATGAGGAAGAACAGGGACTTGAACTTGGGTCTTGCACATCCTAAGTGATTGTGTAACCATGGGGCTGGTCATGTGTGTCTTTGCAGAATAAAAACAAATGTCCCTACATACTTATTTTCCGACCAACTCTAGTAGTATAGCTTTAGATGTGTAATGAAGAAAAGTTGTACCTTTCATCCAGTCACCGCAAAGAATATGAGAAGCATTAGTAAAACTGAGCCTTGCAACATACCTGTGAAATGGTGGTACTAATACCCTCGTTTTACAATTACATTTGTTCTTATTTAACATGCAGGGTCCACTTTTCAAACATGATAAATTTTGTTATCCTATTATTTTTCTGGCCACACACGTATTGGGGTAATATTTATTATACTGCCATTTTCTCCATCTCAGCTTAGTTCTTTGCTGAAACATCAGACAGAGGTCAGGCTTTTTAAAAAGTATTTCACAGTCAAATCCCACAGCTTTTGTGTCCAAAACCCTGAACGTAGGTGTTAGTAACAGCTTCTAGTCATCTTCAAAGGGAAAGTATCATACAATTTCTTAGTAAACATTTAATACACAGAGAAAAATTGTAAACTGTATATGGAATGTTGATATAACTTTTAAACAAAAGCCATTAAGTAGTAAATCTACCTGTTTTCCATAACCAGATGTCCACCACTTTGCTGAAGTTATATATTTCAACATAAGGTTTCAACACAGGAGTTAAACTTCAATAATTCAGTACAAATTTTTTTTTTCTTTCTAATCTTCTTTCAGAGAGGATTTATCAGTTTTTACAGTGTGGCCTTAATATATAATGTATGTTACTTGGATTCTGTTCAGAACTTGAGACAATGATTCTCTTCAGAACTCATTCAATGTTTTTCCAAACTCTTAGCCTTTGTTGGCCAACAAAAGTCTGGAACTCCTTGAAGCTAGCAATAGTTCAGTCCCCAGGTTAACAGTTCACTAGATTCATCAGTTTTTGGTGAGATAGGAATCTTGTAGCTGTTATCCAAAGTGGTACAGGTATTGGGATCAGCATATAAAATCTCTTTCTTGAATTTCTATCAGACTTTCCCTCAGTAGAACATTATTTTTCTCCATGACCCCCTAAATCAGATAAGGATGTAAAAATGTCCTCGTTAAATTCTGGCTTTTGTCCTCTACATCAAATACAATATCTCAATAGAAAAATGTAATTTCTGTGGGTTCTGTAGTCTTTAAGGGTATGTCTACACTGCAATTAAGGACCCAGGGCTGACCCATGTCAACTGACTTGGGCACACCCTATGGAGCTGTAAAATTGTGATACAGACATCCAGAAGAGCTCTGTGTAGCTCAAAAGCTTCTCTCAATTGCCAGCATAAGTTGATTCAATAAAATGTATTATCTCACCCACCTTGTCACTCTAAAATTAACATGGCATATGTTAAATCAATTAAAAAATAGCTAAGTGATAGGTCTCAAAATATAACTGTAAATGGAGAATCATTGAATGGGTTTATTTCCAGTTTGGCCCCATAGTTGACCCTATGCTGTTTAATACTTTTTATCAATGACCTGGAAGAGAACAAAATTATTACTGTTGAAGTTTGCAGGTGACATAAACATTGGAGTGGTAAATAATGAACAGGAAAGTTCACAAATAAAGAGCAACCTGGATCTCTTTGTAAGAAGGGCACAAGCAAACAATATGTTTAAATATGGCTAAATGTATACATCTAGGAACAAATATCATAGGTTCATGTTTACAGGCTGAGGGACTCCATCCTGGGAAGCAGTGACTCTGAAAAAGTTTGGAGGTCATCGTGTATAATCATCCAATGAGTTTTAATGCAACACTGTGGCTGAGAGGATATGATCCTTGGGTGCAAAAACATGATAATCTTGAGTAGGATTAGAGAGGTTATTTTATCTCTGTATTTGGCACTGGTGCGACTGCTAATGGAATGCTGTGTTTGCTTCTTGTGTTCACAGTTCAGGAAGGATGTTGATAAATGGGAGAGAGTTCAGAGAAGAGCCATGAGAGTGAGGAAAGGATTAGAAAGCATGTCTTCTAATGATAGACTTAATGAGCGCAATGTATTTAGCTTAACAAAGAGAATACTAAGAGATGAATTGACCTATATGGGGATGAAATATTTAACAGTGAGCTCTTGATTCAATGGCTAGGAGCTTAGGCTAGACAATTCAGAAAGGAAATAATACATTTGAAAGCATAACAGTGAGGTTGATTAGCCATTGGAACAACTTACCAAGGATCGTAGTGGATTCTACGTCATCGGCAATTTCTAAATTAAGATTGGATGTTTTTCTAAAAGATTATGCTCTAGGGCAGAGGTCAGCAACCTTTTGCCTTATGCTCTAGGGCAGAGGTCAGCAACCTTTTGCCTTATGCTCTAGGGAAGAGGTCAGCAACCTTTCACTGGGTGCTGGAGGTGGGGCCAGCAAGTGCCAGGGGTGGGGCCAGCAGGGGAAAGAAGCCTTTGCATATGTGGCAGCTCTTGCAGCCCCAGGCTCTGCTGGGGGGGCTGGGGCCGGTAAGGGCGAACAGCTGTGGCGCTGGGTGGCATCACAGGGCCAGGAACCCTGAGTACTGCTCAGAATTGGCACATGTGCCATCTTTGACACATATGCCGGGAGTTGCCAACCCCTGCTCTAGGAAGTAAACAGGAGGTCAGACTACATGATCACAGCAGTCACATCTGGCCTTGGAATCTATGAAGCTCTCTTCTTGGAGTATCTTTTCCAGCTCTGTGAGGTAACTTTTCTTGTTATGATGCTCATGAGGAAAGTAGTAGATGAAGTGAAGTAGAAATCAATTATTTTAGTGCTGCACTTAATTCTGAGTTAGTTACTCAGGCATCATTCTTCCTGATTTCAGTCCCTCAGTCATCTAAGAAAAATGCTCAGGTCTGGGCAATTAATGATGCTTATCAAAATGGATAATTTACATGTTCATGCTAGTTACATATTCATGCCAGTTAATTTTCAAAATCAAATGTGACTACAGTAGGTAACAATATATTGGTTTACAAGTCCTCACAACATGAGTTTGAGCTAGCAGGAGAGGAGGCGGGTGGTTATGGTGCATTCAAAGGGGGAGGGTATGTGATTTAATGAATAGAAAACAGCACCAGGTTTCCTGGCTTCAATTCACAACTGTTCCACTGACTTGAGAAGTGACTTTGAACAAAGCAGTTGACCTCTGAAACTGAGTTTATCCATTTGTAAAAAAGCTATAATTCATATTACATGGGGTTGCAGTGTGCCATACATTATTAATGCAGGAAAAGTGCTTCTGAGATTGTCCAGTAAAAACACTATATATGCAAATTACTTTATTGCTATTTTTATCATTAAATTTATTAACTGAGATAGAGAATAATTAAAATTACACAAATAGATAATGGTTATAAGCAAGTAACGCTATAATTAGTATTAATGAAATTTAACATATTAACAAAGAAAACTTCCAGTTGTGTTTTGAGGTCTGGTTCATCAAGAACTACATTTGTCCTTATAGCCAGGAACATTTGCAGAAGTGGATTTGGTTATAGGCATCATTGTTGGAAGGGTTTTATCCTCTAAAGTCTTACATAACAGCAGCAAGGCTATGTACATTGCCTTAATGTTTAATTTAAATTATGTTATTGTTCCATACAATTGAATATTTGCCCTGGTCCAGTAGGCCTGGCAGAGCTCCAAGTGTTCTAACATGCTCTTATTATTATGATTTATCATTTATTACGGAATGCATTTCTTTTGTCTATGTAATGCTATTTGGAGCAGATAGGGAAAAATATTAAACTCCGAAGTGAAAATCCTCACAACACTATGTCCATTTAAAGACACATTTTCCCTGTGAAGGAAAGTTAATTTATTTGTTTCCCCATGTTTCAGTATACCGGGCTTTTCCAATTCTCTTTTCATTATTTTAATAAAGTATCTTTAGAGCCATTCTGTGGCTAATCCTTGTGTGGGGGTGGAGCAAGGAGCAAAGCATAATAAGGTGTAAATTTTTAATGGTGAGTGTAATTAATCATTAGAACAATTTATCAAGGGCCAAGGTGGATTCTCCATCCCTGACAATTATTTTTGTGGTCATTCTATGTTATGAAGGAGGTTAGACAATATGATCAAAGTGGTCCCTTCTAGACTTGTAATATATGAATATAGGGAGGCACAAATAATCCCTACCCTCTCCCGAACAGAGGGACTGCTTTGTTATACTGCCCCAAATCTCCTTCTATGCCAGCAAATACGGTTAGCTATCTACAAAAGGAAATCACATGTTCCATTCCCTCCCCTTCCTCCCCCAAGTGGTGGTGAAGCAGATAGACACTTCCTGTGTGCTGGGGACCTCCTTGGGTCGGTGCAACTCCATGCCTCCACAAGCACAGGCCAGTGCCTAACATGCACCCTCTGGTTCTTACTCTCTTTTCTGACTTTCTCATACCAAGAGGTGCTTAATTAAATTGAACAATTATCAGCTGATCATTATCCATCTCTTTCATGAACATTCTCACTATGTTTGCTTCTATTTTTATATGATGTTCACCTTTGCTCTATTAGTAGCTTTGGGGATGAGTGCAAAAATAAATGTACAGACATTCACTTGGATATTGAAATAAACTTGGAATCAAAGAATCATAGAATCATAGGGCTTGAAGGGACCTCATAAGGTCACCTAGTCCAACCCCCAGCTAAAAGCAGGACCACTCCCACTAAATCATCCCAGCCAGGGTTTCTTCTAACCGGACCTTAAATATCTCCAAAGATGGAGATTCTACCACCTCCCTAGGTAACCTATTCCAATGCTTCACCACCTCCTAGTGAGAAAGTTTTTCCTAATATCCAACCTCGACCTCCCCAGCTATAGTTAGAAACCACTGCTCCTTGTTCTGTCCTCTGTTACTGCCGAGAACAGCCTAGCTCCCTCCTATTTGGAGCACCCCTTCAAGTAGTGGAAGGTTGCTATCAAATCCCCCCTCAGCCTTCTCTTCTGCAGACTAAATAAGCCTAGTTCGTTCAGTCTCTCCTTGTAAGTCATGTGCCCCAGCCCCCTAATCATTTTAATTGCCCTCCACTGGACTCTTTCTAATTTGTCCACATCCTTTCTGTAGTGGGGAGCCCAAAACTAGACGCAGTATTCCAGATGCGGCCTCACCAGAGCCAAATAGAGGGGAATAATCACATCCCTTGATCTGCTGGCAACACTCCTACTGCCATTGGCCTTTTTGGCAACAAGGGCACACTGTTGGCTCATATCCAGCTTCCCATCCTCCATAACCCCCAGGTCCTTTTCTACAGTGCTGCTTCTTAGCTGATCGGTCCCCAGCCTGTAGCAGTACATGGGATTTTTCTATCCTAAGTGCAGGACTTTGCACTTGTCCTTGTTGAACCTCATGAGGTGTTCCAATTTGTTTAAATCTCCCTGGATCCTGTCCCTGCCCTCCAGCATGTCTACCATTCCCCTCAGGTTGGTGTCATCCGCGAACTTACTAACCTTGCAATCTATCCCATTATTGAGAGATCATTAATGAAAATGTTAGACTGGAATATTATTACAGTCCTTTTCATGTTCACTCTTTCTGTACATTTGAGTTAATCATGTTTCTCTTTTAAATATTCTCATAACATGAATTTCAAACTAGTGGGGGAGAGGGAATTTTCAAAAGCCAAGTTTAAAAGCACATGTATGAGCCCTCATCACAAAGTGAATGCAATAAAAATTTGACAGATTCAATAAGGAAATATTACAATACTGTGTGACTTATGCAGACAGTTATAACTCACTTGTTTAGCCACTTTCCTCCTCTCCATCATCTCTCTCTGTCCTTTCAGACACTTGAGTTCCAGATTCTTGGTTATCCACGTGAAAATCCAAGATGAATCTAATGCACTATATAAAAATGACACCTTCCTACTTAGCTTGTGTATTTTTAAGTCATATTTGTCTCTCAAACTCTTATAATGTGCTCACTCTTTGCCTTGAAGAGACCATTTCATTGCTGGAAGGAAGCTAGCCTATCCATCTATAGTGACTTGAGTGACTATTTTATTGATGACCAAGTTCTAATTACAGAACCTATGTTTGTCAATAAAGCCCAACCCAAACAAGGATGAATTTAACTCAACATAATGTGTGGACTTCGTTTTTGAGCAGTTTGGGAAAGATTCCTGATGACGCTTGCATTCTTTTTGCCCCCAAATTCTTAATTTCACTTGGAACGGCCTTTGTTCCAGTAATCACCATCCAAATTTGGAGATGCTTTTGAATCTGATACAGAGAGCCTTTCCTTGACTTTTTTTGGACTTTGGATCAGGCTCTAATTGTATTCTTGAATTTTCCCTTCCGCTTAATTCTTATTCATGCATAATGTTTCAAGCTTAACAAAATGCTGCAAACTTGATCACCAGTAAAGTATAACATTTCCAATTTGTGGGTTTAAGAATCAAAAGTTCACTTCTTAACAAAAGAAAGTTTCTGATATTTTTACTACCCCTCTTCCCATTCGGCAGCAGAAATATGCTGCTTAGTAAAAGTAATTTATCAAATGTCAGACTAGCTATTGGAAGGACATTAATGTTTTTGTTCAGCCCAGAGGTATATTAGCTCTGAACAGATTTATTGTAAAGAATCAGTCTGTTATAAAATACTGTAATGTGTAATATTTGTGGTACCCCCACTTTTCTGACAGGGTATTTAAAGTAAGTTCTCTTAACAAAACAATGTTAACATGAATAATAGCTTTGGAGAGGTTAATGCAATTTACACTTGTATAGTCAATGTTGCACTTTGTCTGCTCCCTGAATACAGATGGTGCCAGTGCTACATTTTTTTAGTGCATTGCCATTAGTCAGAGTTACATAATCAGTTCTGAAAAAACCCATATATAGGTAATTTTGGTTACAGTTGTAGTAGACAAGCATTTATCAATTTTGAATGTGCTCATCGCTATAATATCTAGGTATCACATACAAAGAGAACTAGTTATAAAATGGTATTTTTCTATTAAAATTTTCTAAAGAAACTAAAATGTGTTTTTCCTTTAAAAATATTTGGGGGAGGTTTTTTTTTCAGTTTTGCATTTAAAAAAAGCAAAAATAATATTTTTTAAAATACTTTAAAAGACATCTTTTGACTGATTCTGCTTACAAGGTACAGAAAAACCATCATTGCTGGACATAAGCTGACTCCTGTGGATGTTTCATGTTTCAGATATAGATGATCTTTGGATATTGATTACAGTGGGATAATGGTAGTGGTGATGCTCAAGTCTATTCAGCAGTCTGCTTTACTGAAGAAGGGCCTATGCAAAGAGACAAGTCTTTGACTGTTCTTTGAAGATGGCAATAGTCAGGCCAGGTCTAAACTTGTGGTGAAATTCGACAGCAGTTATGCAAGCTATGCAAGTTCCAAAGGGGGAGCCATGTTAGCCTTGGTCAGCAAAATGAACAAGGAGTCCTGTGACAGTTTTAAAGACTAACAAATTGATTTATAGCCTGAGCTTTCATGGGAGAAAATCCCACTTTGTCAGATGCTTTGAAGAGCTATGCAGAGTATCTTGTGCAACTCCGATTGACTTCCTCTTTAGCACGGCATCTTCACTGCACCGCACCAATGGGAAATGCATTCATCAGTTCCGAAGGGGTAGCCGTGTTAGTCTAGGTCAGCCAAACAAACAAGGAGTCCTGTGGCACTTTTAAAGACTAACAAATTTATTTATTGAAAGCTCATAAGATAAATAAATTTGTCAGTCCGTTAAAGTGTCACAGGACTCCTTGTTTGTTTGGCATTTGTTAGTGTGGACATGGCCTCAGTCTTTACCCGATTTCTGGTCAGAAGAGACTTCCACAGTAGGCGCCCTCCACTGAGAATATCCTTCACCTACCTTTTTAGAATCTCACCAAGGACATTGTCAGCTACAAGCAGGGGACAGGAGCTCCACACTGCAGATTCTTTTTCCCTGCTGGCCATGCTTTCCAGTGAGGAAGCACAGTCAGCAGGGGCCTGGCGCGGCGGCACACATGCCAGGGGTTGCCAACCCCTGTTCTAGGGTACTAGCATCGATGAAATGACATGACTGCTTCATCACTTCACAATACAACAAGAAAAGATTAGAAACAGAAAAATTAGAAAGACAGTTGGTGTTTAGCACTGATTTTTTGAATACTAGTGGGCTATTTGCATGTTTCAAGATGGCACTGAACATTTAGACTGCTATGGACCTAAGTGTTTTTCCAATGTCTTTACCCACTTCTGATGGAACCTTGCTCTTTGGCATGTGGTAGCATCCTTGCAGAGCCTCCATTTTAGTAAGAGGCCAATTTTTATTTTTTTTTATTTTGGGGGAGGGAGGGCATTGAGCCTCATGTGGTTACTTCCCTTGATTTTGTTGTCCTGGATGTGGTAAGGCTATCTCTGATTCCAGGGATTTTCAGGGACAGTTCTTTGTAGTGTGATGGACATTGATCAAAGTAAATAAAGGCAAAATAGATTTATTATAGACAGACCACTCTCTTGTACAATTAAACAGATTGAGATTTTGCAGGACATGTAGTAAAGGGGAAGAATTTCTTGGTCTCCCGCAAAGTTGTATTTGCTCAAAATCCTTACTGCATATTGCTGAGTTCCAAATGTGTTTTATTCAATCTGTTACCTACCCTAGAACTTTATTTGGTGCGTATCACCTGTGAATCATGTGGATTTGCATAGAAGGGCTATTTGGAGGACAGGTGTTATTGGTGTCTAAGTAGCCCTTAAGCATATTGGCAGGACCTTCAAGGAAAGAGTTCACATAATAAAAGACATCACAATCTGCACAAATTGATAACCCAGTTGGCCATCTCCGCAGAGAGAGGCCAGGAATTCAATAGAGAGGGTGATCTATCCTCACCTCTGGAAATTGTCCATTCAGATTGGTGCTGATATTTCTTCATTGGTTAGTCCGGGAAAAGTAGCACTGTCCTTGGTTTTACTGTAGATAAATAGACAATTTAAGTCTTCAAAAGCTGTCAGTTTATCATGGTTGATCAGTGCTAACCTTATGAAAAAAAATCTGAACTCTCTATTCAGTTTTATATATTCTTCATTCAGAAAAAACTTTCCATCAAGTCAGTAGACCAAATCCTAAGACTGTTCACTTTACTCAGTGCTTACTCAGAAAACTCCTTTTCGCGTAATTAGTATTTCGCCTCAGTGAGAACTTCATGACTTTGCTGTGTACTCTCTCTAGTTATGTCTGTCCCTGTTGTATTGGCCTTTAATTGTTTATTATTTGTTAATTGTCTTCACATCTGTCAAGTGCATCAAGCAGAATCATTGCTAGTGGAGTATCTAAAAAGCTGTAGCATGATATATGTCAAATATGAAAGCACAGTTTGCCATCCCTTGTAGGAAATATAGCAAACAGTGCAGTAATGGGGTGTGTTCTCTTTTTGTTTCATGGAACTTGCTTCGCCGTGTGGCAGTAGAAGTTTCTAAAGCTCTGTGTATGGCTTGAAAATGTACTGTGAGTAATGCTGCTTCATAACACATAACACACATACTTATAGTTTCATATGGTGATATTTAAAGAGCTCTTTCATTACCTAAAGTTATATCTTGCTTAGTTTCAAAGTGTAATCTGGACAGGCTCCAAAACACTTGAACTGTAATAGTCCATTAATATTAGTTTAATGCATTCTGCTCTGTAAGGATCTTTATGATTATGGTACGTATGAAAAACTGCAAAATGATGATAGTGCTTTTTATTCTTGTTTGTTTTATAGCCCTAACATCATGGAATAGATTTGTCTGCCTTTAAAATTATATTAAAGCATTTAAATGCCTGTAAATCAGATTTACTATATAAAATAATCTGTCATTTAACCAAAATGAAGTCCTTGTTCTACCATTCACTTTTTTGTCAAAAACTTGACAATCTTTTGTTTGTGAGAGTTTCCAGTCATCAAGAAACAGCAATCAGAAATTGTGACTTATATGTTACGCACATGGACTGCAGACTGGGAATTTGAACATCAAACTCTTTAGTTCTGTTTGAAGATAAAAAAGAACACATTGAAGAATTTGCAAATACTTTGAATTAGTGAACAAATGTATGAATTTTGCGCTCTATTTGCTGACAGTCCATGAATACATTTGAAAATTGTCAATTGACTGATTGCAAATCATTCAACCAGCTCTTCTATTTAAGACAAAAATTATCTTAGCTTCACTGCAGTTCTTCTACACACCTTCTTCTACCACTCCATATCTGTGATATCTGAACAACTTCTTGCCTTTTCATCCACCTCTAGAAATGATTTTGATCACTTCTGACCTGTGCCAGATTTGAATTCATGGCTCTGGAAAAGAGGAGCCAAATATGGCTTCATAATTCTCTTCCTAGCATCAGCTTATGGTGCTGGTAAGTTCTATCTTGTGCCACTGGCAACAACTCCTAAAAAGCCAACTGCCAGGTGGGGTAGCTAGAATTCTATGTGCTTCAGCCACTCCTCCTCCATGCATCCAACATGCATCCAGGGAAAGTATCTTATCAGAGGTGTTCTAGTCAGTCTCCACTCAAGATAGGGGTTGGTCCTGGGTCTGGTTCTGTTCAACATCTTCATTAATGATCTTGATGATGGGATAGATTGCCAGTGGTTAAAGTAAGGGGGAACTCACCGGAACACCGTTCCGGGGCCCACAATTTTTAGGGACCAGCGTTCTGGGGCCCCTAAAAATAGAAAACACAGGCAGAATGCTGCGTTCCGCCCAGGGGCCCCAGCAAAGCCGCAGTCTCCTGCTGCAGCCAAGCTGGGGAGGTTCAAATCTCCTGCCCTGAGCATGCTCAGGCAGAGTGTGCGCAGGGCAGGATCGGCCTGGCCCAGAAGCGGCTCTGCCGGCCATTGCTGCAGCTCCGAGCCTCGGGCCAGGTAAGGGGGCTGGGGGGAGGCGGAGGGCAGTGGAGCCGGGAAAGGGGCAGAGGGGCTGGGAAAGGGGCTGCCAGGGGCAGAGGAGCCAGGAAAGGGGCTGCGGGGGGTAGAGGAGCCGGGAAGGGTCCCAAGCCTGATCTGGCCATGTTGCTTGTTTCCCCCCTCAAGCTCTGTTCAGTCCTGGAGCAGAGGAACGAACATAACACATTAATGATCCAAAATGTGGTAGCCTTGCAGAGCTTTCCACCTTTCTGTGGGATCCAACTCTCACTTCTACCTTTGGAGGGGCCCAGAACAATGGATCTGACTTTTATATGCATGGACAAGCTGTCTCATGCAACTTTAAGGGTTTTGTGTCTTCCTCTGACCCAAGGAACCCTGAACTCATGGTAACTAATACACCTGCTGTTACAGTGAGAGTTTGAAAAATATTTGCAATAAATGTTTGTCTCTAAAGCATTCCTACAATAACTTTTTTCATGTAATGTAAGTATCATATACAGAGTATATGGTGGATTGTAGTTGGCATAAGTTGAGGATGACCTGCATTAACTCCTTTTGTCACTCATGAACTGCTTCCTCAGACTCATGATGGTAGAATACTTTTACTACTGTATCATGTATTCTCTATAGGAAGAATAACACTTGACTACCATAATATTTTAGAAGCCCACTATTCTTAATTGTTTATAAGAATTAACATTCTCATGTGGGCTGCTCACTCTCCGCCTCAAGCTCAATTTTTAAGTTTCAATAAAAGTGGCTCAGCCCTTTCCAAGAGTGAGCTTTGTGAAAAATAGCTAATTTTGCTAATGTTAAATGTCTTTTCCTTGAAGAACTCTAGTGCCTCCATGGTAAAACTGATAGAGTGATGGTTCTGGGGACAGAAAGGTCCCCATGAAAACACACCCAGATTTGGTCAAGGTATAAGCCTTTGAAAATCACCATTTGTGTATTTAGAGCTTTATGGATGTTTGCTAATAGAATTTCTGAACCTTCTTTCATGAGGTTGACCTTGACTCTGTATATGTAGGCTGGAAATGTGACAAAAACTGTGAGGTGTAAATGATGGTAGAGGCTAAGATAGTCGTGACAGCAAGTGTCATCGTCTCACATTTGTTTAGTAAATTAATAAAATTTCAGTTTAACATTTTTATTAAAGTTCGAATGAAAACACATCTATGCATTTCTTTTGAATTGAGGTACTTAGGCATGCTGATGCTTCCGGTGCCAAAAAATTGTTGCCCATGCAGCATCATGCCTCACAAATTGCTGCTCAGCAAATACCATAACTTGCTCAGCTGCATCATCAGCTTAGAGGGAACATTGGTGGCATCCATGATGTGTTTGCTAAAAACGTTCTGACACGCTGCACACGTGATGTTACAGTGGTCAAAAGGAAATTGTCTACAGGGTTAAGGTCTAAATAGTCTTTACTAGTGAATGGTTTAGTACTCCTTAAGGTCCTAATGAAAAATGCATTCATCTCTGTGCAAAGATGGTTTGCCAGGTGTGGGGTTATATTAGAGGCTAATATTGTTCAGTGGGTAAAGTATGAGAGTCTTGAATTTTGGGTCTTAGTCCTAGCTCTGCCACAAAACTGCTGTGGGACTTTGGGCAAAGTCACTTCACAACTCTGTGTCTCAGTTTCCTAATCTGTAAAATGAGGTTAGTCTGTCCATTTAAGACAAGGGCTCTCAAATGGGAGTTGCAACCTCTTAAGGGGTCACAAGGTTATTATGTGGGGGTTGTGAGCCACCCAGAGCTGCCAATAGCTGTGCAGAAGCAAGGGAGGCAATGGGGGGCTAAGTTTGCTCTGAAAAGTTGTATTGATACAAATTCTTTGCACCCACCAGTATTAAACAATAACAATTTAAAAAATAACTTCTCTGCATCTAAAAATAATTCCATAAAAATGTGGTTTAGTCTGAAGTTCAAAGTGGTGAGAAAAGATAAATTCATTTTAGGTAGAAGGTTTGGTTATTAATTTAGCATTTAAAATAGAGTTGTCTAGAAAAAAATGCATGTTTAATTTGGCAGGGGACCACAGTTGGAGGCTGGCTGTGTGAAAGGGATCGCCAAAGCAAAAAGTTTGAGAACCACTGCTTTAGGAGGTGGTACAATGTTTGGTTCATTATCCCTTGTAAAGTGATTTCAGTTTTTCAGATAGAAGGTGCTATGGAAAAGTGAGGCCTGATTTTATCAATCACAAGTTGTGGTGATTTTAATGCCATCTTCCCTTTTCTATCTATATTTAAATAACATATTTCCAAGTACTTCAACCAGCACCCAAGCTATTGGCAATGCTACAGAAGTCATATACTGGTGAAGTCTTCATTATAGCCTTGTGTATGTTAGCATTTTTTAGGAAAGTTCCCACCAAGGAAAGACCAGTGGAAACCATATGGTAGATAAGTTCCAAAGGGGTAGCCGTGTTAGTCTAGTTCAGCAAAACAAACAAGGAGTCCTGTGGCAGTTTAAAGGCTAACAAATTTATTTATTTTGCATGAGCTTTCGTCATCATACTTGAGTTAATGAGGCACGGGAGGGGTGATCTGGTGGTCTTGTGTTATGCAGTGTTTGCTAGTTTGTGACAATAATTGCTATAGACATAAATATTATATAAAATTATAAATATTTTTATGGCGCGATAACCGATGCATGTGGTACTGAGAAGTGGTTGAAAATGCCTATCTGGGCCTGAACATGCATGAAGGGGGCCCAGACAATATGGGAAGGGGGCCCGGAGATTAGGAGGGTTCCGGGGCCCATCAAATTATACTTTACCACTGTAGATTGCGTGCTTAGTAAGTTCACGGATGACACCAAGCTGGGGGGAATGGTAGGTGCACTGGAGGATAGGGACCGGATCCAGGGAAACTTAGACAAATTGGAACACTGGGCCAAAAGAAACCTCACGAGGTTCAACAAAGACAAGTGCAAAGTCCTGCACTTAGGACGAAAAAATCCCATGCACTACTACAGGATGGGGACCAATTGGCTAAGTAGCAGCACTGTAGAAAAGGACCTGGGGGTTATGGTGGATGGGAAGCTGGATATGAGCTAACAGTGTGCCCTTGTTGCCAAAAAGGCCAATGGCATATTGGACTACATCAGTAAGAGTATTGCCAGCAGATCGAGGGATGTGATAATTCCCCTCTATTCGACACAGGTGAGGCCGCATCTGGAATACTGTGTCCAGTTTTGGGCTCCCCACTACAGAAAGGATGTGGACAAATTAGAAAGAGTCCAGCGGAGGGCAACAAAAATGTTTAGGGGGCTGGGGCACATGACTTATGAGGAGAGACTGAAGGAACTAGGCTCATTTAGTCTACAGAAGAGAAGACTGAGGGGAGATTTGATAGCAACCTTTAACTACTTGAAGGGGTGCTCCAAAGAGGAGGGAGCTAGGCTGTTCTTGGTGGTAACAGAGGACAGAACAAGGAGCAATGGTTTCAAATTACAGCTGGGGAGGTCGAGGTTGGATATTAGAAGAAATTTTCTCACTAGGAGGGTGGTGAAGCATTGGAATGGGCTACTTAGGGAGGTGTTGGAATCTCTATCTTTGGAGATATTTAAGGCCTGGTTAGACAAAACCCTGGCTGGGGTGGTTTAGTGGGAGTGGTCCTGCTTTTTAGCAGGGGGTTGGACTAGATGGCTCGTGAGGTTCCCTACCATCCCTATTCTTCTATGATTCTATGATAGAGTTTTCCTCTCTCTAGCATCCCATTGCACCATCTGCTTCTCTGTGAGATTGACTTATACAGAAAGGTGCGTGTTGTAGATAATTATAAAACTAGAATAAAACCTTTTCTTTAAAAGCCATAGTAGTAAAGGCTGGTTTCTAGTTAATGAAATGTATAAGGGGAAAATAGTATACCCTGAGTTTCCTAGGTGCCCCAGAGTGTGTTAATATGTCACTAATACCTTTCATACGGGAGTAGTCCTATAGTAAAAAAGCCCAATGAAAGTCTTGGTAATGTTCTTCTGAGACATAATTTGATTTTTGAGGGGTGCCCTATAACTGTACTGAAGCACTAGAGTGAATAATACCCCTCCCTCTAGAGGTTTATAGAACAATACGTCAACATGAAATGTATGAAGACTACTATAGTGACATGGACACTGCGGTTGAGATTGTATTAGGGAAATCTAAATTCTGAGTGTCAAAAGCTTTGGACCATTTCTGCTTTTTCATAAATACTAACTGAACTGAAGAAATCTGTATCAGCAAAATCCTGGTATAATATGTATTTCAGATCTTCATCTCAAACCCTCACAAACACATTTTTATATGCCTATATGTTATATTGTATTAACAAGTTAGTAGAGAGGAAAAATGAATATGTGGCTATGTTAAGCATATCATATGGATTTGTATTAGCTGGTGAAGAAGCAAACAAAACAAACAGGTAAGTAATGGACTAATTTTTTATATTGGTTATATAGCTGTGTGGCTAGGGCTAGGACAGTAATGCAGAAAATTACATGTCTGAATAATTTATTAAGAAAATATTACACAATGTATCAAATTATTCCACCAGCTGTACATATGGATTATGGTTAAGTATTGAGATTACACTAAAGCTTTGTTGTATACCTTTTGGCTAATCATGTTTAAAATTTCATTATCTCCCATGACAACTGAATATCTCTGCACTTTATTTGGGAACTAGAGCCTTTCATCTCCAGGTCACTTATCTGTTTTGTCCTGTGTCAATACAAAGCAGAATTGGGGCCCATATCTAAAAGTGTGGAGGAGACTGGGCCCTTCTCCGGACTATTTAACTATATTGGTCATCTGGTGGCTGGTAGTTTAAATAGAATCTGCAGAAGGTTACTTCCTGTGCAATTAATGTATTAAAAGAATAATAAAAAATTGGTGCTCTTTTTGACAATCTTGGAAGAACATGAAGGTCAAGGATGGAATCAGAATAGAATTTAAAGAAGTCTGTTTCTCAGAGAGGTGTCCATTACAGAATAGTTCCCTATTTGCTGGACCACGCTTCTTCTTCTTCTTCTTCCTCTTCCTCTCATAGGTGTGCATATTGCTTTTATAAATAAATGAAACGCCAAGGTTCATGCTCCTTGAATCAGTTGAAGAAGGAAACAAAAAAAGAATATGGTGGGTAGAAGTAGAAGGTGTGGTGGTGGTGGGAGCATAATAATAAAAAGCGGGGTACTATGCTCTTTGGTACGTTAATTTTCCTACAGACAGTGGTTTATAAGATTACTTAGAGAGACTGCTGGCTGGAGGAGTATGTGGGAAAACTTCAAACAAAAACATTTAATTCAAAATTTGAAATTTGATTTTTTTTTCCTTGTTCAGACTGGAAAATTTCAGAATGAAATGAAATATTTCCTTTTCAGTTGGATTCAAAATTTTTGTTTTAAAATTTTTTCAAAATCTTGATTCCCCCAGCCCTTTTTTCTCCCTTCCTTCTAATTTTTCCATTTTTACTCAATTTTTGAAAAGATACATGGTCGTAGAATTAGTTTAATTTCATTTATCCCTATGTCATTCTGTAACTTCCATAGTTGAGGAAGTTTTTGAAAAATTAGAGGAGAAAAGAGGAGATGCTGGAACTCCAGACTTTCATTTTATGGTGTTCAGTGGCAGAAAAGAGGGAGAAAGGGACATAAATGCAAAATTTTGAAAATTGTGCAGTTTTTGAAAAGTTAAACCAACTTCAATTCAAAATGCAACAAATTCTCAAATTGATTTGAAATTTCTCATTGAGAAGCTGAATAATTTGTCACAAATATTATTTGTAAAGAAAAACCATATCTGATTAAATCCCTTTTTGGTGAGAAATTATTGTATTAAGAATTCAGCTAGCTCAATTTACAATTGATATATGTTTATTGAAGCAGAATAATGGTCTTGTTTGAAGAGGTTTGCAATTGTTAAGAAATTATTTGAATGGTGTGGTTATAATCAAATAGGCCAGAGCCAGAGGATTAGGGAGAGAACAAAGAAGATACAAAAATGAGTGTGATAACAGTGAAAAGGTAGCTACTCTATTCACTTGCTTGGGTTTACTAATGTGAAAATCTAAATGTATGTTAAGTTGGGTAGTAAGTAAAGTTCTTCAGGGTTTCAGCAAACTAACTAGTTCGAATTAACCAATGTGGCCATGTTAGTTCGAACTAATTTCTTAGTTCGAACTAACCGGCCCATTGAAATCAATGGAGATCGCTAATTCAAACTAAGCAAGTGCCATGAATGGATGGCACTTGCTTAGTTCAAACTAATTTTTTCTAGTTTGAATTAAGCTAATTTGAACTAACTAAAATTAGTTCAAATTAGTTAGTTCGAACAAACTAATTCAAACTAATTTTAAATTCCAAAGGGGTAGCCGTGTTAGTCTATTGTAGAAAGACAACAGAGTCTTGTGGCACTTTTAAAGACTAACAGATTTATTAATCGCATGAGCTTTCGTGGGAGAAAATCCCACTTCGTCAGACGCTTTGAAGATAGGAAAGTTACAGAGTGGGAGGAAATTAAATGAGGACTAAATTTACTTCTTAGTCTTCTAAAAATGTATACTTCTCAAGAAACAGAAACAAACAAACAAATAAATAAAAAGTCTCAAAGTTTTGATGAAAAATTGAAGGGCCACACTTACAAATATATACATAAATAAATAAACCTGGGTGGGTTTGCTTCCCTGCTCAAAAAACAAACTCGTGGGAGTTTAATGTGGTGTTAGACTTTTGAGCACACAGCTGGTTCTAAATCCTTTTATGGCAGTTAATTTATATAATTCAGGCTCTGAGATCTAACAAATATATTCCAGTATATTTTTGCCATCATAGAGATGCATATCTGTTGCAAAGCAAAAGACAAAAAAATTTAGGATGCTCAAGCTCTACTTTCCTTACTTAGAGCATAAGTCTCAAGTGCTTCCACTGTCCCTTTACAACTAGTGAACGTGCTGTAGAATAATTCCTTTTGCTTTCAACTGTCTCAGTGAAATATGGTACTTCAGCCTGAAATAATAAAGGCTCCCAGATAGTAAATTAGTAGAATCCTGCAGCACACAGCCTTGTGCTTACCAAGGTGTGGGGTTGGGCAGAGGCATGGGAGGCAACACTGGCTTTTTCTGTGTTTTTCATAAACTTCCAATTTTCGGGGGGGAAGGGAGGATAAATCCATTACCTGAAACAGCATGTGTGAGCTCTACTGTTTAACAAAGTCTCATTGAACAAGCTGTAGCCTCATTTACATGTTCACTGAACAGTGTAATTGTTTTTTAAAAAATCATGTTTATTTGCTATAGGCAAAATTCCTCTTGTATCTCAGCTGGATGTACTTTCTGAAGTGTTGGGAGATGTAATTCTCATTTAATAGTGGTTCCCAACCTTTTTTTTTTTTTATATGACTTTCCTCCCAGTTAGTATTCTAGAAAGACTTGGATGATCATGATCCTCCCACCACATATTTGGAATACCCTCTAGAGGGCACAATTTCCAGCTTCAGACGTTGTGATGCATAATTATTCCTCTTTTCATTTGTACAATGTGCCATGCAATTTTAATTGTGCAAAAGCTACCTTAACACCAAACAAGATTATAACCCTAAAACACAGAAAGTTAAGTTTCTCATGCTAATGGTGAATTGCTCATCTTATGTAGCTTGTACATCAAAGTAAGTGTTTAAGAGTCTAGCAAATGAATATGGCTGAGTTAACATAATTAATCTTTCCTCACTTTGGGTTTATGTTGCAAGCTGATTGTGATCATATCATAATTTGCATTTAATTTCCTTATTAAAAAAAGAAATCCTGACTTACCAGGCAAATATTTCCATCTCGTTCTTTCACTCTTTGCCATGCCTAATTTGCTTTCTTGCAGGCTCTTCCTTGATAAATCCTGACCTTTGTGTAAACCCCAGCTCCCACTCCTTGCCTAAATAAATAATGTGTCTGCTTCAGCAACAGTCTCCAGGCTTTAAACTGAGCTGGCCCCCAAGATCACAAATTACCCTATCCATACCTAAATCCTTCCTGAAAACCACCTCTGCAAAGATGTGTAAAAGGAATTAGTTGCCTCTCAACTTCACTATTATTAGTCAAATAAGGATATACCTTCTAAAAACAAAACAAAAAACAAAAAAAACCCTAAAACCCCAAGGCATTGTATTAAGACATATGCCATCATCCTGAACACTTTATGATGTCCTGTCCTTTGTCTGCTACCTCATGTAGCAATTCAACAACTGATAATGTGGACAGAATATTGCATCATGCAGAGTCTTAATTAGTAAGCTCTTTGGGGCAAGGAATCATCCCTTCTTTTTCTTTGTTCAGCTCCTAGGACACTCTCCTGGTCTTTATTTTATTTTATTTTATTGTTTTCATGTTCTCTAGGCCATACTTCCTTCTCAGCACCAAATAACTTATTATTCACAAACTTATTTTTGTAATGTTTTTCTCAAACTCCATTGAGATTCAACATCAATAAAGTATAGAGTCTGTGTTCATCTCTTTTATTCCCTAGTGAAATAATGACTGCTTTTTAAAACTGCAAACATAACATGTTTTCTTTAATAGCTTTTAAATAGCATAATGAATTTTCCACATGCTTTTCATGCACACAGATCACATCTAGGTTAACATTACACATATTTGCAAAAATCATTGAAATGAGAAAGTGAACATATACTCTGAAATTGGTAGTGTGAGATTCCATGTTGATTACTCTCTGACTTGGTATCAAGTTTTCATTTACAAGTAAAAAGATAATTTTCTTAACTCAAGCTCAACTTGGGTGAGAGACTGCTGTTTTCATGTGTCCATAAAGGATTAGCAATAAATTATGAATTAAAATAGATCTAGTTTAATGGGATTGTACTTCATAACAGGACAGAAGACTACTCTTACAGGCCTACTCAAAGCCTTAAAATCAATGGAAGTTTAAATGGGCTTTGGTCAGAATCAAGTCTTGTAGTAAGGCATAATCCACATGCCATAATAATGAAGACACACATACACTTATATATCCACATGTCAGCAACTGGGACTCAAAATACTCCTAAATAAACAAGAAGGACCCCTTGCCAAAGGCCTGCAGATGTAGTTAATTATCAGCCATACTTCTAAGTTCCCTTTTCTTTATGTTTTTAACAGAAGAGATTTTATTTTGTCTTCAAAATTGATAGCCATTTTATATAGTGTCACTTAGCAATTAATTAGACAGAGTAAACTAGATTTAATGTAATAAGCTCTCTCCTTTTTACAGCTGACCTGGCCAAAAAGGAATAGATTCATCTACAATGTCACACCATTGACTTCACTGACATTTAAGTTTTAAAGGAATGTGAATTGATATTTCCCATGGGAAAGAAATCTCCTTTGGAGAAACTGTGTGTGTCTGGACCAAGTGTAGCTTTCTGAACTGATCTGTTGCTCATCTCATTTTCTAATGTTTATACTTGCTCTAAAGAACCACAGGAAGTCCTCCTACATCATTTTCTGTTTTTAAACATTGTAAGAAAAAATAACTGAGCACAAGTCATTAAAAGTTTAATGTATTTTGTCTATCAGATTAATTTGTATTGGAAAACATTTATTCATATAAAAACATTAATACTAAATACACAGTTTCAACTAGAAACATTAATAGAAAATCAGAGGAAAATATGGGTATTCATAATAATAATGTACTATGGATTTAGATTATTTTTGAAGCCACATCTCATCCCTATGTGATAGGGATCACTTCACCTTTTACAGGTAGAGAAACTGAGACATAGGGTGTGTCTACACTTGTAAATTAAGTGGATTTAAGCCTGCTTAAATTGACTTAATTTACTCTGAGTCTACACTACAAATTCCTTAAATCGACTTAAACTGCTGCTTAAGTCGACTTAAGGAAATTTTAAGTCGACTTTATAAAAAACAGTTTAAAGTCATCTTTACTGGCTAAGTCGACTTAGCCAGTGTAGATGCAGATTAGCCCTAAATCGACTGTAAGTCAACTTAAAGGGCCTCCAGGGCTTCCCCATTGACCTCCCTGCCAAGGTGGCTGGAGCAGCCAGAGCCTGGCATGCCCACCCACAGGGCAGGACACAGCCCTGCCCACCCCGCTCTTATACCCTGCCCCTGTCCCTGTCCTGCTCAGCCCCCATTGTACCCAGGTACAATGGGGCAAATGCTGAGCCCCCTGGCACTTTGAAAGGGGTGCCCCACCCCTCCCACCATGAAACACTCCCAGGTCCACCTAGCTCCTAGAAGTCGACTTAGGCATCCAGTGTGGATGCTCTAAGTCAATTTGGCAAGGTCTACTTTAAGTTGACCTAATTTTATAGTGTGGACATGCTAAGTTGACTTAGCAAAGTTGACTTATTTGGCCAAGTGTAGACATAATCATAGAGGCTAAAAGTCTTATTTTGTCACAGAACAGGTTCCTGACAGAACCTGGGTTAGAAGCCATATCTTCCAGTTTCAGCACAAGACCAAATCACACTTCACATGTATTTAAACAAAAATTCAAAAGATGATCTTAAAGATGTTGTACTATAAGAAATAAAATCCATGCATACATGTTATTTGACAAGATAACGACCAGAGACTATCAGCTTTCTTGGAATGGTTTTTCATTTACTGTGAACTGGAGCCCTCCACTCCCCCTCCCCCTGGTTGCTCAATAACTCCACATCAAAGTCCAAAAGGGTAACCTAAAATCTTCCTTTCGGGGACCTAATTATTTTTTTTAGTCCTTTCATATTCTGGTCCTCTAGGCTCCTTTCTCAGGTCAGAGTTTCTCTTCCCACAGTTGGATCCCAGTTCAGTCACCACTTTTAGGCTTTATATGGCTGAAATTCCGTGTTCATGCTATAAGTTCCAATCCTTTGGTCTCAAAGTATTCCCCAAAGGAGGATTTCCACAGTCTCTCATGCAGCTTGCTGAGTGAGCTTCACCCTTTTTACAGTTTTCTGCTACTCTTTACAGGAAATCATTGTTCTCCATCCTTGCTGTTAAGTTAGCACAGGTGGAGCAGTTCCTACAGTAATCAAGGTAATCTATCCCCTAGCATCCAGCCCTTAAGGTCACTCTGTTACATTCCAGTTCAGGTAGGGAAGTGAAGGAGGAACTATTTTCAACAAACTAAAAATGAATTTCATTATTATAGCACATGTTTTCTGTTAGTGTCCTGGAAATTGAAAATTACTTTCACCTTCAGCAAGTTATAGTTGACGAGATCCTCAACTAGCATAAAACTTCATTTGAGAATCTGGTCTGCTTAAATCAAGAGTGCTGGTGATCATCAAGGATTTACTAACAATTTATGAGACATTCTTGCAATACACCTGTCACAGAATCTGTTGATCTAAAATTGATAGGAATAAAAGGAGTTTAACTGCTGTGTGTGCTTTATTTCCATGTTCCAAGACAACACGGTCTACATATTCAGGTAATATTATGTCAGGATTGTGCAAAATTAGCAGATTTAACACACAATTACATTAAGGGGCATGAATGTAGCTGAAGGAATTTTTTTAATCAAATATATGCTCAGTGAAGATGTTTTGCAGGATTTTTGCATAGTAAAACATGCCTATCACCAGTCACCATTCAGGCTGAGTACCAATATTAATCACTGTCAGTGGCAGCAACAAAGCCGTCTCAGCAGTAGACATTATTCTGCGTTTAATAAATAGTCCCTTTCTCCTTTCCAAGATATCATGACAGCAGTGTGCTGTCAAAAATATTTAATGGCCAGAAAAAGAATGTGGAAATAAAATACAGGAGACAATATATTCTCTATAACTATAGAACTAACTAGTTGGAACCAGCACTGGTAATAAGCTCCATTGCTGTTAGAAATAGAATTCAAAGAGAGCTCTTGGGGTCTATGATCTAGATGTTTCATTGAAGCATCTGACACATCAGTTGGTGACAGGTAGCATTTATTTTTTATTTTTTATTTAACACTGGCTTAAAGTTTGTGGCAAACAAGACAAAGGTGGGGCATGGCCATTTAAACTGCTGCTTTGAAGAAAGCTGAAACATTAAGTCAAATCTTGATGATTTTGGTCCTTTTAATTTTTATGAGGTACACAGTTACAGAATTTAGCTTTATTGCCCATGGAAAGTGATAGAAATTAATTGAACATACAAACATATAATTTATACAGTATTCTCTGAACTGCATTGAGATACTGCAGATGAAAGGACAACACCTCATAAAAGATGTCTGGGGTTCAATAACAGAGGCCACTAACAAGGAGTTCATTTTTGAAGCTGTTTATTACAAAAGAAGTGTTGGTTGGTGATTTTACTGAATACATTAAATTGCAATGTTAGAGCACAATCAAGTTCTAAAGGGATAGCTGTGTTAGTCTATTGCAGAAAAGCAAACAGAGTCCTGCGGCACTTTTAAAGACTAACAGATTTATTTATCGCATGAAAATCCCACTTCATCAGACACTTTGAAGATGGGAAATTTACAGGATGGGAGGAAATTAAATGCAGGGAAATGTATGACATAAGATCAGGTCATGCTGTAACAGCAAATCAAAATAGATGTTAGGATTCAAACACTAGGGAACAGCACATAGAGGAAGGTGAGGTCAAATCACCTGTTGTAATGAGAGAAAAATCTGTAGTCCCTGTTTAACCCCAAGGCAACTGAGTCGAATTTCCATATAAATTCAAGTTCTGCAGTTTCTCTTTGAAGCTGTGATTTGTTATTCATCTGTTTCAGCACAGCTATTAGCAAGTCATCAATGGAGTGAGCAGAGAGATTGAAGTGTTCCCCTATTGGTTTTTTAGTGTTGCAATTTCTAGTACCAGATTTGTGTGCATTTATTCTTTTGCGCAGGGACTGTCCTGTTTGTCCAATATATAAGGCAGAGGGGCATTTCCAGCACATGATGGCATAAATCACATTGGTGGATGAGCAGGTGACTGAGCCCTTGATGGAGTAGGTGGCTTGATTTAGTCCTGTGATGGTGTCTTTAATGTAGATCTGAGGGCAAAGTTGGCAGTGTGGTCTGTTGCAAGGATATGTTCCTACTTTAATGTTTCTGTTGTTTGATATGTAGTTGCTGGTGAGTATTCGTTTAAGTTGAGGGGCTGTCTGTAAGCAAGGAGAGGTCTGTCTCCCAAGGCTTGAGAGAGTGAGGGATCGTCTTGAAGATTAGGCTGTAGATTTTGATGATGTGGTGAAGATGTCTGACTTGGGGGTTGTAGCTGGTGACCAACGGCATTCTATTGTTTTTTTTTCCTTGAGTTTCTACTGTAGTAGTTGTTTTCTGGGTACCTGTCTGGCTCTGTTTCTTTACTTCTGCAGATGGGTACTGTAGCTTTAAAAATGCTTGATAGAGATCCTGAAGGTGTCTGTCTCTGTCTAAAGGATCAGAGCAAATGCGGTTATATCTTAGGGCTTGGCTGTAGACAATGGATCCTGTGGTGTGTCTTGGATGAAAACTTGAGGGATGTAATCAGTAGGTTTGCAGTATAGGGTGGTCTTTATGTGCCCATCACTTATTTGCACTGTGGTGTCCAGAAAGTATATCTCCTGTGTGGAGTGTTCCAGGCTAAGTTTGATTGTGGAGTGGAAATTGTTGAAATCTCTATGGAAATCTTCAAGGGCATCTTTACCATGGGTCCAGATGATGAAGATGTCATCAATATAGCGTAGGTAAAGTAGAGGTGCTTTGGGATGAGACGTGAGGAAGCGATGTTCTAAGTCATCCATAAAGATGTTCGCATATTGTGGGGCCATCTGGGTACTCATAGCAGTGCCACTAACTTGAAGGTATAAATTATCTTCAAATCTGAAATGGTTGTGGGTGGGTACCTTTCTTGATTTAGATCTATATTTGGAACGTCTGAACTGTGGCATGCAACATGATAGGTGCATCACTGGACACATAGGCGAGTCCCTTGCATATTTTCAGGTTTTTCCAATGCAATGATAATGTAAGCAATAGAGAAACTCAACCAGTATTGGAAGCAACTTATCTCTGAACAGGGCAGAACCTCCAAATTCTCCTATGAAAAGCAATATAATGTCACTTTTGTTACAGAATTCAAGAGTATGGTCCTCTGTTGTTCCTGTATTCTATGCAGAGCTGAAAATGGTGTCTAGAGTTAGGATGTTAGGCACTTCCGATTATAAAAGCCCTGTTTCCAGTTTCTTATAACTCTGCCAAACTGTAACCATTATCATTTGGACTGAAGTTTTCCTTTCCAAGCACTGCCTCTGGCTACATTCCTTAGAAGTTCCAGCTAAAACAGATCAGTTATTTATGAGAATGAGAGTGTAAGGATAAATGCTGTACCCATACATATAAAAAGTTTCATTGAGAAGCTCTAGATTGGAAGAAAGGTTTGAAATTTTATTGGGCTGAAGAGAGAGGAGATATTCTGTCATGGCCTTTTGCTGTACTCATAAAAATCTGCCAAAATTTGACCAAGTTACAAGCCTCATGAAGTAGATAACACAGTATGTAGACAAGCCAGATATTTCAGTTATTGTAGAAGGCTTTGTGGTATACCTGAGCAATCAGACTATTAGGGCTCCAAACGTATTCTCTAAGCCAAATTCAGCCCCGGTATAAATAGGTGTAATTCTCGCTTTTATATGAAAGATGAAGCAAGTGAAAGGCACCAAAGGGGGTACTAAACTTACCTAGAAAAGGTAGTGGAGTATCTGATGACAAATGATCTGAAGATTTTAATCTGCTGGGAAATCTGCTGCTATCCGTGATTCTCCAGCTGAATGCCCTGACAAGTTCATAGTGGTGAATACCCAAGTGGTGCATACATGTTGAAAACTGGTCCAGGGGTGTTGTATAGCTGTGAGCCTTTGTGTCCTGTTGTAGGAAATCTGTTGGTGGGCAATTGGGGTTGGGGGGGGGCTTTGTTTGTCATTTTGGGTGGCATGTATGCTTTTCCTGTTCCAGAAGATCCCAAAGAGACTAACTCACTATCATTAATTGTATGGGACTGTTAAAGGTCTGTTTATATCAAATTATTTTAGTGAAACAAACAAGGAGTCCCGTGTCACTTTTAAAGACTAACAAATTTAT